>JAJHZJ010000132.1:8592373-9267373 GCA_023548195.1 Bettongia penicillata ogilbyi | reverse complement strand
CTCCCAAAAAACTGCAATAAACAACAGCAATGACAATAACTGTCATTTATACAATATTTTGTTCGTACAGACATTATCTCATCTGATCCTCATAACAGTCCCCTAAGGTAAGTCCTCCTAGGATCCCCATTTTCCAGAAAAGGAAACTGAGGTTAAGAGATGAAGTGACTTGCCCATGGTCACATTATCTCAGAAGCAGGATTCAAACTCAGGTCTTCCTGACTCCAAATCTACCACATCTCTGAGAAAGAAGGGAAGCCAATAATCTGCAATGGGCAGGGTCATCCATTGAGTGAAGCCAAATGAGTAGGGGGAGCCTCTACAAATCATGTGTCTAACTTAGACAGCATCTAGGTGATAGTGACTCACAGTAAGATTTGGTCCCTTAAAAATATTAATTCTGAATTGCTTTTTGAAAGAAATTCATAAAAATGAGACATTAAAAAATTATTCAGCTATTTCTTTAACAAGACATTTTGGCTAACATTTTCAGCTGATCTTTTAACATAGCAATCTCCCTGGAGTTAGCCAAAGAAAGAAGCTGAGGCTTGGAAGCGTAGCTTCCAGTCTCACTGCTGACCCTACCTAGGGTCACACAACCTTCTATGTGCCTCTGGCAAAATCCTATGATGAATCTACCAACTCATGTATAAGCTGCCAATCACCACCAGTAGATGGAAGTTCCAAACTCCCCCATAGAGGGGACATAACATTTCCTTCGCGTATCTCTCAAAGGCAAACCAAGTGTCAGAGTGGGTAGGGTACTGCATTTGACATGAGGAAGACCTGAGTTCAAATCTGGCTTCAGACACTTACTAGTTATGGGACCTTGGGCAAGTCACTTAACCCTGTTTGCCTCAGTTTCCTCATCTGTAAAATAAGCTGGAAAAGGACATGGCAAAGCATTCCAGGATCTTTGCCAAGAAAACTCCAAATATAACACAAAGCACAGGGCATGACTGAAGCAACGGAATAACAAGTAACGTGGTAGATCAGAGAAAGGCAACAGCGATACTTTGCCTAAATTTCAGGAGCACATTTGATAAAGCACCTTATTCTATTCTTGTAGAAAAGATGAAGGGATGCAGGCTAGCACAATTAGGGTTTGGGGAACAGATTAACAACAGACTCACCATCTATGGTTAATCATTTCTCTCTTCTGGGAAAGATCTTGAATATCTTTACTCCTGTTCAAGGCTAGTATCCTTGGCAATTTTTCAATAATGGCCAAAGAAACAGTTCAACATAGTCAATGGCCACTAATTGCCATTCACGAGGTCTGGCTGGACACTGTCCTGCATCGTGTGGTCTTGCCCATTGGCACAGAAAACAGTGAGCGTGGTAGCCTCAGGAGCTCTCCAGTACATAGGGTTTCAGAAGAAACTGGTGGGGGAAGAGCAGGAGGAGGTAAAGGGGAGGTTGTGGGGGGGGGTGGCGTAGGAAGGGGAGGGATCTACTCCAGCTGAGTCAGACACCAGAGCACATGCAAACCAAGGGAGAGCAGCAAATTAAGATAATTCTTTATGTAGCTCAAAGAAAGGATGGAAGCCTTTATTAAGCACCGACTATATGCTAAGCACTGTGCTGAGCACTTACAAATATTACTTCCACCAGTCAACTGAAGCCTGAGTCCCAGCGCTCACTTCATGCTAGTCTCTTGTGTCATCCCTGGTTCTGACCCGCTTCCTGCCTCTGGCAGAGTCAGCTCCAAGATTTCTTGACCAGGCCTTTGTCTTGGCAAGCTTGCCCTGCACTTCTGAGCCCTGCCACTGTAGGAATTATCCACTGCGACCCCAACCCACCCACAAACCTCTGGGGGAGTTTTAATCAGCATCATGAACCCCATTCATTCAAAGTTCTTGACAACCTAACCCACTTCTCCTCCCTGAGAGCATTGGGGAAAGTGGTATACATTCTATCCTCCAACCCTTAAAGGAAAAATTAAATACAGTGAAATGTTTTAAAATACAGGTACTATCCAGGTTATAAACACCCAACCTGTCAATGTCTAATACAATTGATTGTACAATGGCCCCTTTGCTCCACCCATTTTGAGGTCACTAGTGTCAGCAAAGCCTATGGTGCCACCTGGTGTTCAGCACTGGGAACTCACCCAGCATCTTCCCCACCACCTCCTCTCCTCTCCCTCCGAGGGATGCTATATATGCTATGTTTCTTTCTTTTCTTATATTTCATTGCTCATGGATAAGTTTCATTCCACTTTTCTCACACATAAGCCCCACCTTTCCTCCTGTCTTCCAGTTCTTACCTGTTTACCAAGGGAAGAATCTCAGTGGGTAACCAACTCTCTTTTTTGGTTGTTCTCCTATTTAAAAGTATTTTTTCAGTCTCTAATACAGCTAAGCATCCAGTGCTAAGTGGTTTACCCTTAACAAAGAACACAAAAGCAAAAGGTTTTAACGTGGAAGTAGATATTTCAATGTCAACCTACTTGAAAGCATCCAGAAATCTTCAAAATCTTCATAAATCTCCCCTTTCTCCTTACTGAACTCGTTTTTCTCCTGAAGCACAAGCTCTGGAGAAATGTTTTTCTAAATTATTTCTTGTTCAATTTCATTGCTTTTAGATTTCGCTTAGTTTCTGTTGTTATATGTGTACTCTGCACTCTGATGCCCTCACAACGTCAAAAGACCTAGGAGAAAGGTCTCTTATCTAGGACATTTTAGTGGATCCTGGATGGATGATTTTTGGAAGAACATAGACAAGGGTCACACAGGGTGAGAAAATACAGTAACTGAAGGGTCTTGAGTCCATGTCCCATTGGGCTTGGTAGAAGGAAATTCATCCCAGAAACCTTGCAGACATGTTGTCCTCCTACTGCTGCTGTTTTGGCTAAATTCTCCAAGCCATACCTGCAGATGCCATGTCCTGGGGGAACTAAGTCACTGCTGCTTCAGTATTCCTGTCCTAAGGTTGTGCTCTCTTGAGCGGTGAGAGCCAACTTTACCTGAGTGGCTTCAGACCTCTCCCCAAACCTCACACAAACCCAACTTCCTGCCATGCCACTACTAGTTAGATATGGTGGCCTGTGCCTATAATCCCTGGTAGGGACCCCAAGGTTGGGGATTCTCTTGAGTACAAGAGTTCTGAACTACACTGGACTAAACAGGTCAGATGTATACACTAAGTCCAGCAACAGTACGATGAGTCACTGGGAGTAGGAGGCCACCAGGTTACCTAAGGAAGGGTGAACCCACCCAGACTTCCCGGATCACAACTGTTTCCTAGGCAGGGGATTGTCTGGATGTTAAACAGGGTCTGAAACTGGCTTGTGAAATGATTTCAGGGCACCTATAAAAGGGTCAAATTAAAGCATCAATATATCGAAAAGCACTAGAAACATCACGGACAAAAGAACTCTCCTTTGGGAAAGGCTTGAAGTGATGTCTTAGCTGTGACAGCCTCCTCCACCTGGGCAGGTCATCAAGCAGAACCTGGTGAGCCACTCGTCAGATATGTCGAAGGAGGGAAATCTACTGGTGTCCCCTTATCCCTCCTAAACTCTGTCACATCAGACACTGTTAATCATCCTGTCTTCTGATATACTTTTCCTCTGAGTTTTGGGACATGGTTCTCTTGGTAGGGGTGGGAGAGAGTATGATGAATCCTACAGGAGGGGATGCCTGAGCTGTGCTTTGAAAGAAGCAAGGGATTCTGAGAGATGGAGGTGAGAAGGGAGGGCATTTCAGGCATGAGGATCCACCTAGGCAAAAGCAAGGAAATGAGAGATGATGTCATGTAAATGAGATGGAATGGTATGTATGGGGAACAGCTAATGAACAAAATTGACTGGGGTGGGGGTCTATGTTATAGTGTTAGCATCATGAATGGAAAGTAAGGAAGAGTTGTATGTAGAAAGGGAAGGCCAGGTCAAGCTAATTTCCATTCAAACTTGGAGGATGCGTGGGGAGGGGAGGGGAGAGGGGGCACAGTACTGACAAGGAACTCACCTACCTTAAGATCATCCCAGATCATGAGTTCAAAGGGACTTCCTTGGGTTAGCTAGTCCAACTTCATTTTACAGAAGAGGAAACTGAGGCTTAGAATAGTTAAGGAGTTGGTCGAAGAGACAGGATTTAACCCAGGTCCTCCGAATCCAGAGTCAGTACTCCTCTCATGTTCCAACAGGGACAATCCATTCACACTGCTATCATTTCAAATCAACTTCATATCAGCCATGGATTAATGAGGAAAGTAGCATTAACTCCTAGAATGACAGAAGGATATCATTCAGCCTAATTGTACTGCCTCCTGCCTTATGGACTAGGGTATAGAGGCCAAAGGAGGTGATTGCCCAGGGCTACACAGGTAAATGATGACAGAATCTGGAGGGAAAGTCAACTCCCCTAACCTCTAGGCTAGGCAGCAGTGTATATTTTAAGCAGCAAGGGACAAGTCTACCCAGGGCCATGGGCCCTGGTTCAATTCATCATCTGCAAAATACAGCCCTGAGCAATAAAGAATGAGCCTGAAGAGTAACCAAGGAAACCACTTGAAAGTGGCCCCGGTGGCTAGGATGGCCGAAGAGTCCCCAGCCTGAATGTGAATAAGCTTCTATTATCTTTCCTTAGTCAGGATCCAGAGAGGGATCAGATCCCTAGCCCAGACGGTGAGCCATGGGAAATCACCGATCCTAAGCTCAGCTCCCTGACAGAAGAACAAAGAAATGGAGCAAAGATGGCGGGCTAAGTACCTGAGCAGTAATGAGTATCTCAGGAGGAGAAGAGAACCGGGGGAGAGGCTGGATTAATCCAGAAGAGGCTGAGAGATGAGTTCTGAGCTACAAATGAGGAAAAGACAAGCTGGCGGTCAGAAATACAGCAGAAGGCACTTAGAGTAGACACAGGAGCCAAGATAGGCCAACTGTGTGCAAGAAACTGATGTGAATTCGTGACTGAACGGAACAGTCTGTCCCCTACATCAAGGCGTCCCTTGCCTCCTTCCACAAATGGAGTTCCAACCTTGTCATTGGCCCTTAGCGCTCACCCCACTGCTAGGTCTTCGGCATCTCATGTCTGGAACGTCTTCCCTCTTCACCTCCACCTCCCAATCTTTCCTCAAAGCATGGTTCAGAGGCCATCTCCCACCCAGGACCTCCTGATCTTTAGCCCATGAACCATTTTAATGTTCTCTCCTTCCTGGAATTGTTTTATATTACTTTGAAATGACTTGTCTGTGTACAGGATATGCCCTGGACACCACCACCACCACTACTATCACCCCCAAAAGAACATATACAGGAAATATTTTGACTTGTTTCCATATCCCCAAAGCCTCCTAGGACAGTGTCTTGTATATAAGAGCTCATTAAGAAATGCTTACTGAATTGAATTAAAAGTGAATTAATGCTACAACTCCCAGACAACAAAAAGTAGGGGGACAGGGACTTTCAGCTTTGGACATCATGTAGGTCAAGGTTCATATTTTACAGAAGAAGAAAATGATGCCCTCAGAGGGGAAGAGCCATGCTCATTTGTGAAGTGGGCAACAGAGCAAGTCAATAAGCAATGATTGAGCACCTACTATATGCCAGGCACCTGTGCTAAGCCCTCCCAGGTTAACAACACTGTCTCCCAGGATCTGACCTTGCAAGCCCTTGACTGTCTTCACAAATCTTGCCTAAAAAAACTGAAATGAGCACCCTAATAAAACACAGTCCTCCAAACCTAAAATTCTAGGCATTAGATTTATAATTCTGCCATCTGCCTCCATACGAAGGATGGGGGTGGGTGATGAAAGTTCCTCAGCTAACTAAAAGCACAAGTGACCAGACCTGAAGAGAAGGGGACGCCCCATTGCTCAAAAATGCTCGTTAAAAAAAACAAGACATTTCACAATCACCAAGGATCCCCTCAAAACCCTTTCTGAAACCTTATGAATTTAACGTCCACAACACAGAGCTAATTATGAACGCAATATGCATACCAAGTGACTAATTACAAATGAAGTTCTCGGAGCCCAGAACAGTGAAGGAGAGTCCAAGCCTGCAGACATTTTCCCGTATTCAGCACATTCCTCTCTCCCACCACCACCCAGACGCCAAAAAGAAAGTCAAGCCCAACAGATGGGTGGGCCTTTCTGGAGCCCTCCCCCAACTCCTATCTGCCCTGGTCTACAGCCCATCAGAGGTGACTTGCAGCAAGAGACCTGAGGTCCAGTCACTTTGCCTCCACATCCCACTTGACATAGCCTTCCTTTCAGAGATCCCCAGGACAGGGGCAATGTCTCAAAGACCCCCCCTTTTCTTCACATGTCTCTTCAAAGACCATTTTGCTCCAGGGACTGTAACCATGGAACAAAGAAACACATTGGGGGAAAAAGAAATGGGGGTTTGTAAAGATGCACCAACACACAGAAGTATTATGGGGCAGATTTTTTTTTTATTTCACTGTAAAACAAACAACTCAAAAGAGAAAGTTTCTTTGTCATGAATATTCCCAAACAGAGCACTGCTGCCTCTCAAAGGACAAAAGGGAAAGAGTGTCTATACTCCCCTATTCACTGATCTATCCTCTAGGAAGCTATCATGTCTCTGCTCAAGAAGCTTCACTGGCTCCCCATTGCCCCTAAGATAAAGTCCAAACTTGTCTGTCAAGCATGTAAATCTCTTCAAGACCTGGCCCCGACCTATGTTCCAGGAAAGGGATGGGGAGATGACCTGTCATTTCATTGTTATGGAAAATACTTGGGTGAAAAATTTCTCCTACCAAGACAGGTCATTATTGCCTCAGAGAGTTATTAGAGCAATAAGGATACAATAACTTAGCCAAGGTTGTCCAGCCCAGAAGTGTTCAAGAGCTGGACTTGAACCCAGAATATCTTGGCTTCATAACAGTCTCTGTACTGACCATGGCACCAAACCTATTGCCGCTCTTCCCAACCCCCGAGTCCATGTTTCAGCTGTTGACTTTCTGCTGTTGCCTATATGTGACAATCTGCACACATCATTCCCTGTGCTTGGAATACACTCAGTCCTCCCCTCAGGCTCTCAGAATTCTGGTCTCCTCTCTAGGTTCAGTTTAAAGATCACCCACCCTCAGCTATTCCTGATTGCCACAGCCTATACCCCAAAGGGGTAGAAGACATTTACTTTCACCTCTCCCCCAGTAAAACGGCAGTGACTTACAGAAGACTTCCACTTGTTTTTGTCTTTGTACCTACCCCCAAGGACTTAGCACAGTGCCTGGTACACAACAGGGGCTTATTAAACATTTGTTGGTTGGCTCCTTCTTAGAATGTAAATTCCTTCCAGGGATTTTTAATCCTGTCTCTACAGCACCTTACATAATTCCAGGAACATCATAAATGCTGGTAGAATGGAAGGCTTCCCATGTGCCATTCAGAAAGCTCTCCCCTGAGGTATTCTCTAGCCCTACAACAGCTTTACTCATCCCCATCTAATTCCTCTGCTTTCTTAAGGCATGGAAAATTTGGGCTGCTATTTAGTGAAACACAGACAACCCTGCTATAGAGGCAGCTAGGGGATACAGTGGACAAAACACTGGGTCTAGAGCTGGGAAGACCAGAGTCCAAATACAGGCTCAGACACTAGGTCAGATAACTGGGTGACCCTAAGTGACCACTTAACCTGTTTACCTCAGTCTCCTCAACTATTAAATGGGGATAATACCTAACTCACATGTTATGAAGATCAGATGAGATAGTATGATGTTCCTATTACAGTGTCTGGCACACAGTAAGTGATTAATAAATGCCTGCTACCTTCCTTCCTTTGTGCAGAGAGAACATTTTTAGCTAGCAACCCAAAGGGGAAAAATGGTAACTCCCTCTACAACTCAGCCAGCTTTTCTCCCAAACATTAGGGTGGAAGATTCTGGTGCCCATGGCCAGGTTGGCTGGTGATCTGTCTGAAGGACAAAGAATGACTAGAGGACAGAAAAAGAACAGCCTGTGACATCAAAGGAGGGTGAAGCAAACCATCTGAAAGGCTAAAGGTGACATTTCCTGGTCCAGCTGGAAAGGCAGTAACACAACAATAGTAATGTTTCTATACTGTCTACTGTGCCAGGCACTATGCTGAGTAAACATTACAAATATGGTTTTATTTGATTCTCACAACAACCCTGGGAGGAGTTATCCCTATTTTATTATTTATTTATTATTCCTCAACTTTACAGGTGAGGAAACTGAGGTAAGCATGACTTGACCAAGGTCACACAGCTAGTAAATGTCTGAGGCCAGATTTGAATTTCTCCAGGCCTGGTGTTTAATCCACCACATCACCTAGCTGCCTAAAAAAAAAAAAAAATGCCTGGCATTCTTACAGTCTGAAACCCCAGTCCTCTTGTGCATTTTGTGCAGGAGCATTGGAACAGCTGGCTGAAAAACGCTGGGGAATGTCCTTACCTAGAGGTCATTCCACAGGGGAGAGATTTCTATTCCTCCACAATGGCTCAATGTCACCCTAAGGTGTGACAGAGGGATGAATGATGCCAGCTGTACAGGGGCACTGGTCCCTAACAAGCATTCCTTGGGCTGCAGACTCTCACCTCCTCCTTTAAAGTCCCTGCTTCTCAAAAATCGAATCCTCCTCTTTGCCTGTCTTCTGCCACAACTCCATCCAAGCTCCATGTGCAGCCAAAAGCATCCAGCAGTAGGGCTCCCAGAGACAAGAATTAAATAGCTGGCACTCAGCACTGAAAGGCTTGAAGGGGGTCTGGTGGACATCCTCTCTAGGGAGCCTCAGAGGAGCCCTATGAGGTAGATTTTGTGGTTATTACTCTCCCCACTTTACAGATTAAGAAACGGAGACTGAGCCAGACTAAATGACTTCTTCACAGTCCCACTCATCAGGGAACTGCCAGATGCAGGCGCCATTCCTGGAAAACTTTCTTCCTTTTTCTCCCTCTTTGGTTTCTCCACAGCTTTTCACACTGCTAATACCGCCCCCATTCTCCCCAATAGTTTTCTCTCCTTTGGTTTTTATGGACCTGCCCTTCGTGGTTCTCCCGCCTGGGTCACTGTTCCTTCCCAATCTCTTTTAGTAGTGACAAGGAAATGGAACCAAGTTGGGAGGTTCACCAACTAGGAAATGGCTGGATCAACTATGGTTTCTGAATCTGAAGTATAGAATAGAGAGCATTATTACAGCATAAAAATCCTAGAGGAGATCGTTTCAGAGAAATGTGGAAAAACTTATAGGAACGGATGCAGAGAAAAGTAAATGAAAACAGCATAACTTATACCATAACAAAATTGGAAAGACAAGCAGCTTTCTAAACTGTCAAAAATTGAATTCTAAGTTGAGAGTTTAAAACTCCAATCAATGCAACGACCAAACAACCTTGACTCCAGTGGATCAGTGTTGAAGAATGCTCCCTATCTCCTAACAGAGAGGTAATCAATGGGCTAATACGCAGACTGAGACACACATTTGTGGACATGGTCGATGCAAGGATCTGTTTTTCTTAGCTATGTATATTAAAAAGGGTTTTATTTTATCTCAATAGGGACTGTCAGAGGGAGATGAAACAAATGCTTTCTCATCTAGAAAAAAATTAATAAATTGAACTATTTCAAAGAACTTCAAGAATAATGTTAATTTGGCAGGGGTTTTCTCTTGGACCAGAAGAATATGTAGGGGAGAAAATAGTAGTATAAATTTGAAAGAGATAGCTAAGACCCGAACTCAGAGGGAAGAATTATATAGCTACCACTGGATACTTTTTCTCCAATTAAATAAACCTGCCCTTACGTTTGAGAGGACCCAGGAAGGAAGAATGAGCTCACCGTGTGAATATGATAGAGAATATTCCATGTTAGCATGGTTCATTCTTGGTTGAGGGAGACCAGAGTAAGAAAACCCTGGACTCTAGTTCGACTAGTGATACGAATTGGCTGGGTGATTCCTAGGCAGGTTACCCAAACCCTCGTGTCCCTACACTATTCTTGTTATCAGTCATTTTCATTTGTGTCCAGCTCTTTGTGATCCCATTTGGGGTTTTCTAGGCAAAGACACCAGAGTAGTTTGCCATTTTCTTTTCAGCTCATTTTACAGAGGGAGAGAGACAAACAGGGTTAAATGACTTGCCCAAATTCACACAGCTAGTACATATCTGAGGATGGATTTGAACTTATGAAGAGGAGTTTGCCTGATTCCCAGTCCAGTACTCTATCCACTGTACCACCAAGTTGCTGTCAGACTACTCTCCATAACCCTAAATTACAGAACAGTTGCCAATCTGCATTTGTAGAAGGAATTTTCTCACCAAGATTCTCATGCTTCCAATGACATAACAGGTATTGACCTCCCCCAAAATTTTTTAATTAGAGGGAACATTTTTCCATAACCAAGAATCAAATATCTTGCCAAAGCCTTTGGCTTAAGGATGGAGACAAAAAAGGCACTCTGAGCTAATTATAAGAGGCCTGGCCTGACTTATTCAAAAAAGCTGAGGAAGCTTTTAAAAAAAGGCAGGGAGAGGGGGAATGGAACATAGAATAAATAGTGGCTGTGGATTATCACCATGACCTACAAAACTTTAACCAATATAATAAAATTTCCATGACAAGGAGTCCAAAAGATTCCAGAAACTACAACAGCTAAAAAACACTTATTCTCATTTCCAAAAAACCTGGCAACCAAGGGCTACATGAGTTTAGGTGGATGGGAGAAGAATCATCTCACAAAATAATAAAAAGAAGTAGAGGGGAAAATGAGTCAAGAGAAAACTTGGCACAAGACCACACTCAGTCAGACTATCCTAAGAGCATTTGGAGATGAACCTGAAAGGACATAAAATATTCCCCCCAATGGGGAGTAGGACTCATATCTCTGCCAGAATTTCTATATTAAACTATTTTCATGATCAACAACTGTGAAACCACCACATTCGGTGACCTAACACCTCAATCCAGATGTGCTATATGAAAAATTAGAAATAGCCCTGAAGAAGATGAAGGAAGGAATGGCAAATAGACCAGACCAAGAAGAAATCTATCCTGAAAGTAAAACAACTTTGAAAGCATTGAGCAATCAAATAATTAGAAAAGAAGTTAAGATTACACAAGTATTTTTGATGGAACACAACAATGGAGGAACTCTTTTCAATCATCATTTAATTCACAATACTGAAAAAGATAAAATTCAGGAAGACAATTGCACACCAAAGGTTTTCATTAGCAGCATGGAGGATGTAACAGGAAGAATCCAAAAGGAAGAAATCCCTATAGTTCGTGAGGTCTTTCAAATGCTTCTCTGTGTAGAAGACATTACACTAAGTGCATTAAGTCCCACACTATCACAGAGAGTCCTCAGTGAAGTACATGGCCACTTGAAAGAGGTAAACCTAATAATGCACGTAGGAAAAATCGAATGGATGAGAATATTGCTTGGCCTACAGCACAGAAGTAGTTGGAATGGCAGCCTGTTGTGTTTGGTCATCAAGTCATATATCTTAGAGAGACTCTACAGTATGCTGGACCCAGAATTTAGAGAGAAGTAGTCCAGCATATTTAATGATCACATGGTGTTCCTTGAATCAAAAAGTCCATTTCAATTGCCAATATTCTTCCAGTGATGCCACATGAACCACCATGATCTCCCAAAAATCAGAACTGTGGGTCACCCAAAGGGCAATGAGGAAATGAATGGTAGACATGTTACCAAGGATGGCTGTCATAGAAGAAATGTCACATAAAGTTATTATTCAAGAAATGTCTGATTAGGAGATGGGCTGGCCATCGAGTAAGAGGCAAGAGTCACAGATGGTCCCTGCAAATACTTCACTGGCTTCCACAGAATGGCAAAAACTCCTAGAAGAAGATCCCCAATCCATTGGCCAAATTCTCCTTGTGCCTAGCACAACACCACAGCATGTAAGGCACTTAATTGCTTCTTGATGTATTGATTTCTCTGCACTGTTGTGGAGCAGTCCCCACTGTGATGAGGTCAAGCATCTACTGAACTCTACATGTATAAGCCTTCCTTGGGAGTGGTCTGTGATTGTCAAGCTCTCTCCCCACATAATTTAGGCACTAGAAGGTAACCCCACTGCCAGAGTGGAGTGAGTTCTACTGATCATGCCTTTTATAGACTATTAAAGTCTTAATGCATGAAGGGCACCTTCCTAATGTACTACTACTTCTCCACTGAAGAGTTCTTGGTGCCTCTCCCATAACCTCCCAAATAAAGTAATAAAGGATGTTGGGTTTCAAATCAGAGAAATTTGGTTTCAAATCCAATCTCTGACACTTACTAGCTATATGGCAAGTCATTTAAATTCCTTGAGCCTTGGTTTTCTCATCTGTATAATGGGAATGATAGTATATGTGGTGCCCCTTTCGCAGGATTATTGTAAGGCTGCAAAGGTGGACATGTCTGGAGAAACCTTTTAGAAACTTTGGAGAACTTTTATGAATGTCAGCTACGTTAATTGTGTGGACACTGGAAGTAAACCTTTTATTTTCTTTCTTCTGGAGGGGACATAAGAGAGGGAAGAAAGTGTCCTGGGGACCAATAATACTTGCAAATTTTTTTACACAGCCATGAATTGAATAAACCACTGCAGAAGCCATTCAGAAAATCATTTGTTAAGCACATTCTCTGAGACAGACATTGTGCTAATAGCTGGGGCTACAATGACCAAGAATGAACTAACCTCTACCCTCAAAGGGCTTCCATGGTAATGGGGGGGGGTGGAATATGTGTACATGTATGTATTGAAGAGAAGGAAATGAAGCAGTTACATACAAGTTAGTTCAGAGAGCAAGGGTATGTCGTATTGAAATGAGGGAAAGATTCCTATAAAATGTGGTGTCTGAGCCAGTACATGGGATGCCTCTGCAAAGGTACATGCATGGGAAACTGGGCGTCCTTTGTGAGGAGAAGAGAGTTTGTCTGGAG
The DNA here is from genome assembly GCA_023548195.1 of Bettongia penicillata ogilbyi. Classification (NCBI taxonomy): domain Eukaryota; kingdom Metazoa; phylum Chordata; class Mammalia; order Diprotodontia; family Potoroidae; genus Bettongia; species Bettongia penicillata. The sequence goes on along the minus strand of JAJHZJ010000132.1, from coordinate 9,254,487 downwards.
CAAATGTCCAACGAGGCTGAAAAGCCAGCTGGGCTCCAGGTTATGCAAGATTCTAAAAGTGAAACAGGATTTTAAATATCATCCTAGGGGCAATAGGAAGCTGCTCAGAAAGTCTAGGAATGCATTGACACTAAACCACATGGTGCTGGGAGCCTTCCCCAAAAGGCAAGCTGAACAGAATCTCCAACTGTATCTAGTCAAAGATACTCAAAGAAAAATAAATTCAGTTAATTCAGCAATAAATTCAGAACATGACAGTGCCAAAACGCATGAGATAAGGTAAAATTCAGTATACACCAATGTCTCATAATTCAAGGAGGAAAAGAAAGAAGTCTCACTCAAATCCAAACTTACAGAAAAATTGGTTCATCAACAAGGAAGAGCCTTGTGGAAGCAGCTTGGAAAGGAGGAAAGAATATCAACCCTTCCCACTGAGCCTGCATTCAAACCCAGCTCTGCTACTTACAACCTGTTTGACCCTGAACAAGTCACTTAACCTCTCTTGGCCTCAGTTTCCCCATTTATAAAATGAGGAATTTGACTACATGGCTTCTGAGATGCCTTCCAGTTCTAAACCCAAGTGCAACACCCACACTAAAAGAGGAGGAGAAAGGTGACCCACTATGGGAGACCCAGAAGGAGTGATCAGTTAGGATAGATCAGTGTCACCAAAGTTGAAGGAAAAGAGAACAAGAGAAAAGGGGTTGTGGACATTGCCCAAAGCTGCAGAGAGGTCTGGAAGGATGGAGATTGAAAAAAGACCTCCGAGGTCCTTCCACCTCTAAGAAGCTAGCACTGAGTGACATCAAACAGACAGCGACAAATGACATGTGTCAATTACTTCTTCTGCCCAAGAAAAATCAGGTCCTTTACACAATGTCCCATCGTCCCAGCCACCTGGACTCATTCTACGCAATCACCATTAATTTCCTCCCTCTCCTCTCCTCCTACATCCAAACAATTGCCACATCCTGTTTTTAACAACATTTTATTGGTATTTTCTCTTTCTATATCACCTACATTCCCTAATTTATCCCTTCTTTTCCCAGAGAGACTTCCCTTATAACAAAGAATAAAGGAGGGAGAAAAAAATTCTCTTTAACCAAGATATCAAAACCATCTGTTGTTACCTTCTGTGTTTCACATTCAAACTGGCTCCACAACCACTTTCACTTTGCATCGATTCTTATGTCTTCTTATGTATTCACTATGTTCACTGTCTTACAGTCTAGTAATATTCTGTTATGTTCATGAATCACAGCTTGTTTAAAGACTGGCCAGTTCTTATTGACCAAACCTTTGAAACTTTTCTTCCACCTGTCCCCATCCTCCTAACTCCTACTGGAACCTCTTCATCCAGACTCTCATTTCTCCCTGTTAAATGACTGTAATCACCTTACAACCAACTTGTCTTCTGGCCTCCGGTCCAGTTCCACGTCAGTTGATTCTTCACACTAACAACTCTATGTCCCGTCGCTCCTTTATTGAATGATTTATGGTGCTTCTCTCTTTCTTTTCAAATGAATTCATAAAATCTAATCCTTGAATTCAAGGCCATCCACATTTGGGCTCCAAAGGCTTTCCAGTCATGTTTTATCATCTACTACTCTCTTTAGTAGAGTACCACTTGCTTTAGCGAGGCCAGAGCAGGCTCTACTCCCCATATCACACCCCACCCTCTCTCATCACTGTGCCTATAAAGAACCAGTCCCCTTCTCCCACCTCAATATGTTAAAGACCCTTCCTTAACTTCAATTTGAAATCCATTTACTAAGCACCTACTATGCAGGAGAGGCATTGTATACTATGGTTTCAGAGCCAGTTACAGTGATCTCTCCTTCCTTATCGGACTTGGCTTGAATATCTTCTATGCCACTGCCCCACTCCTCTTAGCATTAGCATTATTTCTAAGTGCATTCTTGCCTGTATTCTACTACAGGCTTCTTGGCATCATAGTATGGGTCATCTATAACATGCCCCCAATTAACCAGAATACAGAAGCTACCACCATAAATATGCCAATTTGGCCAAGAGGTCAACTAACTTTCATTAGCTTTTTTGATGATTCCAGGGCCGAGTGGGTGGAGGGCACCTAGTAATGTCATTGGTTGGTTGCAGTTTCGTTTTGTTCTTCAGGCTCTCTTCTGGGTTTCCAGGTTCTTCTGTCCACCTTACTTCAGGCTTCCCTATCATCGACCAGTTCTACTTAGTCCTGGTTAAACTTCTTCAGCAAATATTGAATCACTTAGTTGTCCCGAAGACAATAAAACGTTGGACACTTTTCACGCAGGGGGAACGCCCTCTTCCTGTCTCCCATGAGATATTTCAGTCTGTTTTCACTGGGTTACTTCCCTTCTCTAGACCTTGGGCCTCTTATCCAGACTATGAGTACAGCTGGCTGCCCATCCACTCAGTTGGGCCATCTTCATATGTCCCTTGGAAATCGAGTGGTTTGGCCAGATAGCCTTTGGGAAACTGCCAAGCTTTAAATGACCCAAGCCCCTCCCTTACATACAAGTTCATCTTTCTAACACCAAAATTTTCCTAAGGGTGCTATATAGATTTGAACTATGCAATTTCCACATTTTTATTATTACTAATAAGCACAATAGCCAGCATTTATATAGTGATTTTAGGTTTGCAAAGTACTTTTCCTTATATTAACTCATTTTATCAAGAATCCAAGTCACCCAAGAGGCAATGAAAAGATAAGGTATGTGAGTATAGATAAGTATGTGGGGGTGGGTAGGATAGGTGGGCCAGGGGATACCCCCGGATAGACAGAAAGTCTTAGTTAAGTTTCATTGCTCTTCTCTGCTCAGTGGGCTTGCTCTACGCTCTCAACACTGCTCAGACAGTTGGCCATAGTCTCTGCAGACTCCAGCTTCTGGTTATACTGATCTTTTTGGCGAGGGTGGTGCTAGGTTTAACAACAGTAGTAATAGTATGCCAAGGATCCCTGATCTTCTTAGCTCAAAATTCAAGCTCTAAAGTACCAAGGACCTGGACTGGAAGACCACCAAGCAAACAGACCATTTCCTTGGGAAGGGAAGGCACTCTCTCTATGACATTCCACTACCATTTTTCCTCTCCCAAGGGCAACTGTTTCTCTGCAGAGAGGGGTGGCCTGGGTTTTGTTTAGGAATCATCTTCAAAACCCACCAGCATTGTTCCTAGGTTTTTTCCAGGTTTTATGAGGCTATGAGCCAAGCTTTCCAAGGTCTTTTCAAGGTGTGCCTTTGGTCTCTCATTCCCAATACAGTTTTCAAGCCCACATCCTCCTAGGTTCCCTGCAGGTGAGAAAATCAAAGCAAGCCCAAGACAACTCATTGTTCTACCTACCTCAATCTCACCATCACAGTAAAGACGACAGCTGCTTTTGGCATTCAGTGCAACAACGACCAAAAAACCTGCTATTCCTACAGTCTCCCTCCCACCCGAGGACTTTTGAGACAATGTCCAAACTTGTCACTGCCTACCTAAGGCAATTCATGCCCATCATCCCAGATACCTGAGCCGCATAGGATTTCCTCGAGCTCCCCAACCACTAACTCACCTGCCTATACCTGTTATTGCTTGCTTTGTATTCTTAACCTAAGTGTTTTCCAAGCTCAATGTGAACCTCTGTCACTGTGGATGATGACAGCCCCATTCCTGTGTTCCACATGTGTTTATCTCTAAAGAGAAATATAAAATAACCCACCCTCCACTACTTCCAGTTAGCCTGTCTAATCTGTACTTGTACTTTCATCTTTGCTGTGAAGCAACTTTGTTAAAAAAAATGATTTTTCAGGTGCCACCCTGGATCAAGCCACCTTTTGATCTGAGTGAAAGCATACGTGGGATTGAGAAAGGACACATTTTCTTTTTTTCTAGGAAGGTCTTTTTTTTCAGATGTCATTCATGGTAAAAATCTTTTCTTGGGAATAGCATTCACATCTGTAAGTTGTTCTTCTAAGGATGAAGAAGAAGTTCTTTTACGAAGAGAACTTTTTTTTTCCATAAGAGCAATTCACACTAGAAATGCCAAGCCTTCAGGTTAGGTACAAAGTCCAATGAATTCTTGCCTTTTTTCCATGACAGGACAGAAGGAAGTGATTCACACACCTGAATTTACTAAGAAATGAAAAACTTCTCTGAGGATGCTCAGAGGCCTTCAGAGTTGTCATTTTTTCAAAGTTCCAGGATGAGGAAAAAATGGGGAGGAGCAGCAAGGCGGTAGTAAGCGTACATGTGCCTCGATATCCCAAAACAACATTTCATAGCACACTTCCTTCTTTACATATGACTCTCAGAAGTAAGTGTATATTTCAAAACTCTGACTCCAAACTTCTCCCTAAAACAAGCCTCAATTTTCTAATACCAACATATGCCCTGTGTTGGCATATGGCTAGAAGACATGGGACATAACCACCTTTGAAAAATTAAAAATGAATATCCTTCAAAAAGTAATGAAGGGGAGAGAACAAAGGGCATTGGAGAGACTACAACGCTAATTACAAACAAGGAATCAGAACATCATCAGAAGAGATGAAGTGCTCAAGGGCTGAGAATAACCAAGGGACAGATCACATGATCTGATACCATAAGCACAGCACTTGGATAGCATGGATCCCACTCTCTGGAATTTTAGAAGGATCTACTTACTTTGGTCTGTAAAGCAAAGGGGGAAAGAGGAAGGGAATAAGCATACATTAAATGCCTACTATGTGCTAAGCATCGTGCTAAGAACTTTACAAATATTGTCTCATTTCACCCCCAGAGAGGTAGGTGCTATTATTATCCTCATTTACAGGTGAGGAAACTGAGGTAGACAGAAGCTGATTTGTAAAGGGTCTCACAGCCAGGAAGTATCTGAGGCTGGATTCAAACTCAGGTCTTTCTGACTCTAAGCCCAGCTCACTAGACACTGATTGCACCACATAACTCACCAAACAAACAAGATTTCATTTTCCTCCCCATATCTCTTAGTACTTCACATTTCCTTGACCCCAATATCTTTATTTTATTAGGTCAGGTGGTATTCACTTCATTAAGAGTCCTCTGTATGACTGTATCAGCATTGCCAAGCCCAAAGCTCTAGACATGCAAAATATTATTTTTATTTCATAATAGCTACAGCAAATCATTAGATTTAATATGTAAATATTCAAATAATCAAAATTATATCACAGAAATGGTCTGATTTGCAAAAGAAAATACATCAGAAAGTCACTACTTTAATCAATGTTCTCTCCTCTAATGAAGCCTTCTGATAGTAGGATATCCAAGAAATATCAGATGGAGAATGTCTCCCTGCAAATGCAAATAATACCCCCCAATAAATAGCAAATAATCACCCACAGTGTGGCATGAGAATACCATTAATTCCACCTCTTGCTCTCCAGGCTAACCCACTTACCCCAACCTGCATTTGTCCTGGCAGGGCGTAGAGAGATTTCACTGCTACTACTTGGCACTATGGCTAATAAGCCCCCATCGGTACCTGAACCACTTCTATATCTCTTAAACAAAATATTTACATAATGAGGCAAAAGTGAGAATAATCATAAAACTTATTCATCAGAAGGAAAAAGCAAGACTAAGTAAACACCAGTTATTCGACAGAAGACAAAATCAGAAATAACCCAAACTGTACAGCCCAGCCTGTACCTTCATCACACCCTCCCACCAACTCACTCAGTGTTCTCAGGAGAAAAGGAAAGCACACACATAAAAATCTATCCTAGAGAAACATGAGGCAGAAAAACTGTGTATTCAGGGCAATTCACAACACTGTGCTTCAGGCTCTGAGGTCTTTGGTCCTTTTGAAAGCAATCAAGGTGCTTCTCCTTCAGCCTCTCCCATTTAGGTCCCCATCACTTTCCTGCTGAACAGTCACTCTCTATTCATGAGCTAAGGAAGTGATGACATGCTTTTTTCCCCTTACAGCCACCCTAAAAAGAATGCTAAGGGGAAAAATAGCACCCTTTCAGTTACAAGCAATTCCTTTGAGCCGGGAAACTGCCAAGCTTCTCAGACCCACAAATAGCAGAAAATTTTACTTTGTCCAGTAAGTACCAAGCTTATTCTCATGGTTAAGCACAACTCATACCAAAACAGCTGCAAAGCTTATCTTCCTCATTCTGCGTTTCCCTTTCTAACCAGAGGGAGCTTTAGAGGTTAACCAGGTACCCTGAGAGGTTTCCTCTCACCCGGGCTATTGATGACACCGGCAATAAGTTATATATAACTCTTTACACAATAGAGAGATTCAGCTCTCTTCTCATCAGCAAAACAGCTGAAGAGTTCTCAACGGATCCAGCCTTTGTAACAACCAATCAGCAAAGTAATGCTTCTCTTCCATTCAATAGACTCCCAGCAAAGCAACTGCAAAGCCTTCCTGTTGGCTCCCATCAGGTTTCATATTCCGTATTCTATAAGCAGCTTTGCTCATGGTCCTTCATGTCATCTGTCCCCAACATCTTGGGACTCCTCCCAAGCTCAGCTTACTCTCTTGCTGCTCCATTTGCTGACATTTCCCACAGTTTTTCCCCTCATGGCTTCTTATATTTTCCATTATCTCAAATCAGAGCCTCTTGATGGATAGTGACATCTTTATCTTAGGAGGCAAAACTCGAGAAAACTACCTTTCTGTCAAGTACAAACCCAACAATCCTTATATAATCAGCTCATCATCTTCAAAGAGTTAGATAACTTACTATTTTGTCAGTTACAGCCTTTATAAATCTCAAAATGATCACATGTATAAGCCAATAGACCACTGTCCTATGACCATGGTTTTTTCATTCATTGCTCTGTCTTCAAACAAGTCTTGTCTGCACATTTATCTGAGAGGCAACTCTGTGGCTTTCAGGAGATTCTGGGTCTCTGTAGTTAGAGAGACTTTTTTTATTCCAAAGTTGACTGTATCCATTTTCCCTACACAAATTAATTTTTCTTCTCCTTTCAGGCACTAAACCATTCAGTGACCAAAAGGGTGGACAAGGGGTGAATAGGAGAAACAGGGAGAGGATAGATCATAATCTGCATCCTTGAAGAGAACGTTCATACTGATGAGATCCCAGATACATCTGAGTGTATGAACATAGTAGGAATGGAGATATATAGACCATCTCATCAGAGAAATATATGAGCAAGAAATGTCATGAGAATTCATGATACTCAGTCTCCCTGTTCCACTCCACATCAAGAAAATTCAAAGGAAGCCTCAGGCAGACTGGCTGAACCCCCACACCAGATTATCAAGGACTTAGACAAGGATGGCACAGGTTGGGTATGAAGAGTATGCTGTTTACTGCATCATTAAAAGAATAACCCATATTGATGTAATCACTGATGCATTGATTCACTGGCATGGTGGAGTATGATATGAATGGGACTGAAGTACAGGGGGTTTTTTAAGTTTTAGTTTTGGATGGTTTTTCCAATTGGCAGTGCTGCTAGAGAACTTACTCTTTGGGCAAACCTTCCACCCTGGACCTCAGTTTACTTGTATATAAAATGAGTTGTAAGATTAGATTATTTCTGAGGTCTTGCAGTTGGGAGTCTTTAAGACAAGGTGTAATAACCATTTTAGTACATTACATATGAGATTTCTTTAAAGATTTTTCCTTTGGACAGTATTTTTCTTCCTCTTTTGGTTAATATTATATCAAAAAGGGGTATCACTAAGAGAAATCATGGTTTGAAAATTTAACAAATCCGTGAAGACAACTGCATGCCCAAGAGAACAACAGGAATTGTGCACATGGCTTCCAAAGGAGGTGTTCTTCCTCTTTAACCATTTGGTGTTGATGGTATGAAGTCCCGTTTTGCACTGGGAAACGTTCCTGAAATACTGAAGGAGGTGGGAGGAAGAGGGGGCCACACACTGACTTAAGATCATCTATTAAAAGCCTCACTGTGCAATCACTTTAAAAACACCAACAACTCAGACTGATACAGGCAATTTCATGTGATCACAAACTCAGGCATTTTTAGAAGGACTATCTGTGAAATACAAACCTGAGTTCTCTAACGTTTCTGTTCCTTCTTTCCTTCCTTCTTTTTTCTTGACCATGCACACACTCATCACACAGCAAATACGGCAGGAAAAAAATTGCTTTCCCTTTCATTTGGGATAAAAATAACATTTTGGTATTAGGTAGTACATTAAGTAGTATACTAGATAAAAAGGATTAGAGTTGAAACATCATTCAGAATAAGAGACAGAGAGATGAGGGTAGAGGGGGGAGGGAGGGAGGAGGAGGAGGAGAGAGAGAGAGAGAGAAGAGGAAAGGGGGAGAGAGACAGAGAGAGAGAGAGAGAGAGGAGACTGGGAGTAGGGAAGGGAGAGACAGTCAGAAAGAAAGAAGGAGAAGAGAGAAAGAGAGGCAACAGAGAGGGAGGGAAGGAGAAGACAGAGAGAGAGAAAGGGAAAAAAGAGCACCCAGCAGTGAAGTCACCATTCACCTTTCTTCATATTCACTTTTAATTAATTTATAGCAACAGGAAAGAGAAAGAACCTGAAGCCTTTGACAAAAACCATGCCCTAATTAGGCAAGCCAGACAGAAAACTTGAGAGCCAATGGAATAAAAAACAAAAATCAGTCTAATTCTTCTCAGGCCACTGGGTTAGAATTGGGGAGGCCCTGCCTTGGACTTTCCAAGAAGGAAAACTCATAGCCAGGATCTTGTCCCTTGGGGCCCCAATGATGAGGCATCTCTCTGGCCTGTCGCAGGAAAGCTCTAGAGTTTCAGTCAAGATTCCACCTTTAGGAATGAAATCTGTGGCACAGGCCAAGAACATCAAAGAGCACATGAAAACCAGGCCTCGCTGTGAGGAGAAGTTTATTTAACAGGACATAAACTGAGACTTGTAAAGTAACTCATCTATGTCAGGATTTAAGGTATTAGTAAAAAACACTTCCAAGTCAGAGCTGAAAAGCCCCAGGATCTTCAAGTCTGATCAATCTCGGGACAATTTTAAATACAAATGCAAACCGATCTGTACTTACAACAATAAAACTAGGGAAAGGACAAAAGGGAGCCTTGGTGGACAGGTCACAGCGCATCGCCAATGAGAATCCTACAAGAGAATGCCTTCATTCATTCCTTCAATAAGCATTTATTAAATACCTACTGGATTTCAGGAATCATCATAGCCCTTGGAGATAGAGACTAAAATTAAATAGTTTCAGCCCTCAAATAGCTTATAGTCTATGGACTCCATGGAGGGACAAATAACACGTATGTAAGTCAATACAATATAGACAAAGTTATATCAGAAGGAGCAAGAGAGATCACATATAGGAGGCAGCAATTTAAACCTGGAAGGGAGCAAAGGATTCCCGTAGGCAGAAGTGTGAAAGGTGGTCAGGGGTTACATCCAATACAAAGTCATGGCAATGGGAAATGGGAAGTCATTTACAATGAACAGCAAGTAAGCCTTTCATGTCACCAAAGATAGAAAGAGCCATCCTTCTTCTATTTAAGAGAAGGGTCCAACCATGACTGATTGATGTGGGGGGCTTTCCTCCTCTCCCCACTTTTTCACCTCCCTTTTGTTGATTACCTTCCCCTATTAAAATGTAAGATCTTATCTCTGTTGGTGTATTTGTGTGCCTCAACACTTAGCCAAAAGTTGGGCAAACAGTGGGTGCTTAATAACTGCTTGTTACCCACCTGGCCAGGAAAAAATGGGCCAGATGTAAGGAGAGCAAAGGATAATTAAGGGACAGATAACCAGCATCGTTCATGGTTCTGCACATGATGTGAATGAAATAAAGAGATGGAAATTTCTAAAAATGAAATACAGGGATGAATATTTGTCCCCTGCCTTCTCTAATTAGAAAACTATCCCAAAGTCTTTCATCCATCCCCCTACTTGGGTCCCCCTCCTGTCTTTTGAATCCTATGACATTCACAATCTGAACCACATGATTTGGCATTAATCACATTTTAGACATACATGCCCTTGCCATTAATCCAAATAGAATGGAAGTTCCCTGGGGACAAAGACTGCCTGATCCCTCTTTGGTCACCTGCATGGTGTGAGGGGTGGTGCTGACACTCAAAGAATGCTCGGTGCAGCATGGATTTAGAGGGGTCTTTAGAAGATATCTAGTTTAATTTTATAGATGAGGAAACTGAACCCCAAGCAACTCATCCAAGGCACATGGCAAAGCCAAGATTGGCACCCAGGTCCTCAGAGTAGACAGCAGCCCTCCATTTATTGAAAGAAGCTGTCTTTATTATATAAATTATATTATATATATTACAAAGTGTTTTATTGACTCTATATCCCCAGTGGGGAAGCTCAGTGGTACCATAGCGCACACAGCGCCAAGTCTAGAATCAGGAAGACTCATCTTCTTGAATTCAAATTTGACCTCAGATACTTACTAGCTGTGTGACCCTAAGCAAGTCATGTAACTGTTTGCCTCAGTTTCCTCATATGTAAAATGAACTTGAGAAGGAAATCTATCTTTGCCAAGAAAATCCCAATAGAGTCATAAACAACAATATCCCCAGTGCCCAGTACATACAGCTGGGTGCTAGGCGTACAGCAGCTGTGACTATGCTCTCTCTCTTTCTTCCTGCCTTCCTTTCCTTTTTTGCTACAAATGAGCACAAATGGGAGATATCAAATGACTTGACCATAATGACAAGGCTGGTAAGTCTCTGAAGTGGGATGTGAAGCCAGGTCCCCAATAACGACTCCAATGCACCATCCATTCTCCAAGCTGAAATGGTGGTGACGGCTCTGTTCTTGTCTGTTGCTAGCTATGGACCAAGTACATATGCAACAAATCACAAGATCTCTCTCTGATCAGATGAGCTGAGCAAAGCTAAGGAAGTTGCACCATCAGTCAATCATTTTCCAAGATCACAAAGAAGTTCTTCCTTCAATGAGGATAAAGGCACCCCTCAGGTGCTTCAGTGACTATGGCAGAAGTTGGACTGTGTTGGGAGGCATTCAAGTCTTCCTGGTCTGCACATATCTCACAAGCCTGGGAACACATCCAATGTTTGATCCCAGGGTGGAGACAACATTTGGGGGATGGGGAAGAGGAGCAAATATCACCTGGAACAGGTTAAGCTGAAGCCTAATTCCACCAGTATACAATTCCTCATCTAGGACCTCCACTTAGCCATAAACCCTCTCCAAAAGGGTGGATGCCTCATCTCTCACCAAAGTCCTCATCTGGGTGAAACATACGTTCAATGGTAGCCATCACCTTCGCAGGATTCAGAAGCATCCTGGGACAGGAAAAATCAGTAAAATGTATGTAATAATAGTACCTGTCTCCCCGGATTGTTATGAAGATAAAATTAGGTAATAGATCTTAAAGCACTATGTAAATTTTATCTATATACATATATGCTTATAATATACGTATATAATATGAACATCATATATGCGTATATAAGGGCAGCTAGGTGGTACCACAGTGCGCAGAGCGCTGGGCCTGGAGTCAGGAAGACTCATCTTCCTGAGTTCAAATATGGCCTCAGATACTTACTAACCACATGATCCTGGCCAAGTTACTTATCCCTGTCTGCCTCAGTTTCCTCATCTGTAAAATGAGCTGGAGAAGGACATGGAAAACTCCTCTAGTTTCTTTCCCAAGAAAACCCTAAATGGGGTCATGAAGAGTGGGACACAACTGAAAACAAATGAACAGCTACAACAAAGTATATGTAATGTAACAGTAAGATGTATGAGATCAGCACCTCCGGAAAACTAAAGGTGAGTACCACACAGAAATCCAAACAGAAGCATATGGTGGGTTAGAATGGGATGCAACATACACACAAGAACAGGAGGAAAGGATTTCATCCACGGAATTCTGCCACAGGAAGAGTAATCCATGCCAAGAAGACCACCCTGGTACCTGTATGATGTGAGCAGAAAACAAGGCAGGCCTTCAGTGTGCTAGGGGCTGGACCCTCCTGTGACCAACTTCAGGAGAACGTGAACAGAAAGAATGGATGGCTTGGTCCCTGTGTCATCGGATCTCCCAAATCAACAGATGAGATCAAACTCTACGGGAGTATTGAGGCTTGAGGAAACCTGCATATGCTCCTGCTGTCTCCCCAAACAGACTTCAAGCTCCCACAGGCCAGGAATTGTTCATTGTTTTTTCTTTGTCTCTGAAACACCTAGTTCAGTACCAGTCACACAAAATGCACCAGTCTATTCTGATTGACTGATACAGGACAGGCTCCTGTTTGGGGCCATCAAGAACCTGCTAACTTCTCACAGTCACACCGTTTTCAATAAAACCGATTGTGGGCATGCTCCATTGAGTCTGACCAAGAGAATTCCCTGAACCGAGTAACTCAGACCAACACTATTGGGACCAAGGTGGGATTCTTGAATGACCACCAAGGTCACAGATGTCCCAACTGGGTGTCCAAACTGTGAAAAGACAGGGAGCTGTGGATAAATGCCATTGATCCAGATGTGCAATGGTATGGGGTCTCATTACAGGAAGGGCGCTGCCCCATTAGGGTGATTTACTACCTTAATCCAGTCCCAGTCCCACAGGACACAGTCCTGAAGGCACAGTCCCAAAGAAGCCACAGGAGCCTGAGGGAGCACAGAACTGTCCAAAATGACCTCATAGAAACAGCTCTAGAAAAAGGCCTCCATTTCATCAGGCTGATCCTCTTGGGGAGTATTTATAGCGGAATATGGGGCAGCTAGGTGGTGCAGTGGAGAGAGCATCAGTGCAGGAGTCAGGAGAACCTGAGTTCAAATCTCACCTCAGACACTTGACACTCACTAGCTGTGTGACCTTGAGCAAGTCACTTAACCCCAACTGCCTCATCCTGGGTCATCTCCAGTCATCCTGATGAATATCTGGTCACTGGATTCAGATGGCTCTGGAGGAGAAGTGAGGCTGGTGATCTGCACAGCCCTTCCTCACTCAAAACAAAGTCAAGTACAAGTCATGTCATTATTTCTCTGACAGCATGGTCTTCTTCAGCAACGAAGGATGAACATGAACATGAACACACACACACACACACACACACACACACACACACACATAGGGGAACATAGAAAAGAATCCTATAGGGTGAGAAGGCAGGGATAGGAGAGTGCCTCCCCTCTAAGGTGACTTTCCATCTACTCTGTATCTGAGTATCTTGTACTATCTAATTTTGTTTGGTCATGTCCAACCCTTTTGTGACCCCATTTGGGGTTTTCTTGGCAAAGACACTGGAGTTGTTTGCCATTTCCTTCTCCAGCTCATTTTACAGATAAGGAAACTGAAGCAAACAGAGTTAAGTGACTTGCCCAGGGTCACATAGCTAGTTAATATCTGAGGCTAGATTTGAACTCAGGTCTTCCTGACTCCCAGCCCAGTACTCTTATTTACTGTGCCATCTTGCTGACAATTATCTAGTTACTTACACGTGGTTTCTCCCAGGAAAATGGGAGCTCCTTGTGGGCCAGGGCTGGTTTCTGTGTTTGTTTTGGTTTGGTTTGCTGCCTTGTTTTTACCTTTTTTCATCCCCAGGGCTAAGCACACTGCCTAATATATGATAAGGGTTTAATAAATGGCTGGTAACTGACTGATTGTCCGAAGGAGGGAGCCTGCACCTTGCTGGGCTAGGATAACTGAGCACCATGATTTGGACATGGGCTCAGCCAGTTCACTTCAGCATCATGTAACCTACAAGAGGGACTTGGTAAGGAAGTGGATGCCTTACGCTACACTACAGAGGAAACAGTTAACTTATTCAAGGGAACGAAATATTTTCCAACAAATTCTAAATAGTCATTCCCAAAGCATCACTTTAGTTTCAGGAAGCTCATAGGAATGTAAGCCGGGCACTGGAAGGGACCTTAAAATGTTGTCTAGTTCAACCCTCTTATTTTTCAGACAAAGAAACTGAGGTCAAGATGGGCGAAATGACTCACTACATGCAAATAGTAAGTGGCAAGGACAGGATTTGAACTTAGGTCTTATCTCAAATTCAGTGTTCTTTCTACTACAATAAACGGCTGCTAATCAATTCATCGAAGAAGATCCTAAAAGATTTTTATTTAGAAGGACTTACTTTCCTAAGTTGGTCTCCTCTTCTTGAAGAGAGTAAAATGTTGTTTTTACAATAATATTACATCATTTTACCTTTCATAAATTTGACCCTGGGCTTACCCACAATGAGTCAGAATAAATGAAACTGGAATGTGTTATTTTAATTTGTCCTTTAACTTGTGTTAAATTTAACATGTGAGTATTTCGTTGCTCCAGGACTAGAAACTCCTCAGTGAGATTTTGTCTCTTTACTTCTGCATTGAGAATGTACTCAGTGGATACTTGCTCACTAATGAACCAGGGCCATGCCTCAGCAAGGAAAGATACTTCAGCAGGTGAAAATTCAAGTCCTCATATCAGAGGGAAAATAACAATGAAAATTCGGAGAAATATGAGAAGACTTGTATGGACAGATGCACAGAGAAGGACACAGAACCAGGAGAACAAGGTACACAATAGCAATGAACATGAAAACAACGCTAAGAGGCTGATGAACTTTGGTTACCTGTAATGTGCAATTATTTAATTGCAATTGCCTACGTGATGTATAAGCTTATGGAATGCATTTGAAAAGACAGTGGGAGATAGAGGGTGGGAGAGAGCAATCCCATCAGTTAATAGAGAACTCTCCTTGATGTAATTTTCCATCTCCATACTTGTGACCAATATGGAAACAAAAGTCCAAGCAGTGACTGGAATTTTGCTCTTTTACTTTTCATAATTTTTTAAGTCTTCATCCAAAAGCCCCACAAATGTCACATTTGGTAAATATAATAGAATATCTCAGAAAAACATTAGACACCATGACTATAGCTATGGAAATGGAAAGGACTGTCATAATGAGAATAACTTGGCTCCTGAAGAAAAACAAGAAGATGCCACCCACCATCACCACCACCTCTTTGCAAAGGTCAAGTTCCATGGTAAGGAACATTCCATGTAGCATTAGATTTTTTTCCTATGTTAAATGAACTTTGCTGGGGTTTTTTTTTCTTTTCCTATTCTTTGCTAGGAGGCAAATTTCAAATTTGAGGTTAAATCTTCAGCAATTGTGGTGTCTCAAATGACTTCAAATTCTCAATGAGTAAGACTTTACCATACAAGTATAATTTAGAAGTATTGAAAGACAGAATAAAAAGGAATGATAAGTAATGGATTTGAGAAGCAGCAGGGCAGAATTTATAGAGCACCTGGGTTCAAATTCAGCTTCAGATGTTCACTAGTGGTGCAGTGGATAGAGTGTGGAGCCTACAGTCAAGAAGACCTGAGTTCAAAACTAGCCTAAGATATTTACTGGCTATGTGACTCTGGACAAAGCACTTCACCCTGTTTGCCTCAGTTTCCTCACCTGTAAGGATAGAGAAGGAAGCAATAAAGCACTACAGTATCCTTGCCAAGAAAACCCCAAACGAGGTCCTAAAGAGTAGGATGTGACTGAAACTGCTCAACAAAATCGTAATTTAAATTCTCTGTACCTCAGTTTCTTCATCTGAAAAATGGGGGGGAGAGGGAGTGAGAAGGAATGGACCTACAACATCCGATTTCCCTACCATCGCTAAAACTCGTTTGACTTCTTGGAGAAGACCTAACAGGAGAGACGAGTTCTGAGCTGTGTCATGAAAGAACTATGTACGTATACAAATGTTTTCCTCTAGCAATTTTTAAACTTTAACCTGTTATACGTTCTCAAAATCTGGGACTTCTGAATGAAACTTCTAGGTATAACTGTGTATACTTCCTGCTATAAGATGATCAAACTGAAGACAAGTCAAGTTAGGTGAATGAACATTTACGAAGTGTGTTCCAGGCACTTAGCTAAGCCTGGGGATACATGAAGGCACAAGGCAGTCTCTCCTTCGCTCTCCTTTGGCCCTTGGGGACAGCAAGGGTTCAATCTAGCCTGGTACAAGTTATTTTTTAGGTCTCTGAGACCCTCAGTCTACTACTGACAGCCCTCACATATAAGCCAAAGGAACCCTGGGTTTGGCATTCCATTCCCAACCTCCCCCAAGGCTAAAAAGTAACCCAAGGCTGCTTCCACAACATTCTCTTCATCAGCTAATCCTGCAACACAATTAAAAGGAAAAAAAAACCAGTTCCAGGCAAAATTGAATTTTTACAGTATTCATTATAACCCCTAAAAATAGTTTATAATGGAAATCCTGAGATGCCCTAAATGAGGTTGATAGAGTAAGCACCCAAGGCCACAGAGCATTTGTGTGCATACACACACACAAACACACACACATAAAACTCTATGTATAAGATATGCATACACAAAAAAGGTTTCTGTTCCCTTCACTCCAATTTATTCCGATCGGTTTTATGTTATTTATTTTCATGAGTTTCAGACAAGATCTTTCTTAGCACATTACAGAAGCCTGGAGGGGCTTCCTGCATTGAAGACAAAGTCCAGTACTGTAAATGCTAAGTATAGTCCAGCAGTGTTTGGGGAAATGCTGCCAAACACATTTGAATATGGAGCCATCAAGCCAAGAAATCTCCACGTTTCAAGCTAAGAGCAAAATTGGCAGGTCGGCTCTCCTTGGGTCCATTTGTCTGCTACCTTCTGACAACCTGATCACCTCTGATTCAGACTATGTCTGGCCTGGCCAGCCTGGAAATATCGAGGACATGTCTTCTGTGCCCCTCCCAGGCCAGCCCTCACATTTCTCTGGTTCTTGAGGGGCCTTCTTGCCCTACAACATCTACCTCAATCTTCTTACCAACGAAAATGATGTCACAGCCACTAAAGAGGCTTTTGCTAGCGTCTGTTTTGGGTGGATCAAGGAAAGGCCAAGGGCTACTGACCTTTGGACCAAAGGATAGAAGAAGACCTCACAGCATCAAAGGAGAAAAGTCATTTGTAATTTTAAAGGTACAGAAATGCCTTCCTGCCCAGGATCAGTCAAGACCAAGTGCTCAAAATTAGAAAACACTTGAAAAAAAAAAAAGAGCACTTAGCTCCACCTCCAGAAAAGCCCTGTCTCTCTCTAAAAGTGTGTGTGAGAGAGAAGACAGAAGAAGAGGAGAGGAGGGAGGGAGGGCAGACACACCAATGATTGAGGGTTTGTGAGAAGCCCCACGGTGGAGTGACCCTGACTGTGCTTCAAAGGGAACAAGGGAAATTCTGTAAGTGAGCCCTTAAACATCCTTCACCTTCCAGTGAAATTTTGGTGTTCCCCTTATCCAAGTTCAAATCTATTAATGCCATTGTTATCAGTAATACTACTTGATATTGAAAGTGTTATAGTATCTCTTTAGGTTACATCATCCAAGCCTCATGCCCACCCTGAGAGGCTGGTTTAGCAGGTATTATCCTTTTTGTGAGGAAATGGAGGCTAAGACAGGGGAAGTGAGTTAGCCAGGGTCACTCAGCTGGAGGGAGAGATTTGAACTCAGGCCTCCCTGGATCCAAGTCCAGCAGAGACTCAACACTTAGAAACCATTGACCTACACAAGTTTCAGCCCTGTTATAAGAACAAGAACTCTGGTAGAACAGGCTGGGGAAGGTCCTGGAACTTCACAAAGAATTTGGTCCTGAATGCTGTGTAGTAACAGCCGGCATTTCAAAGGCACTTTAAGGTTCGCAAAGCTGTTTGCAAACATGATCTCATTCTAACCTCACAACAGCCCTGGGAGGTAGGTGTGATTATTATCTCTATTTTATAGATGAAGGAACTGAAGCTGAGACAGAGTCAATGACTTGCCCAGGGTCACACAGCTAGGACATGTCTGCGGCAGGATCCTAACTCAGCTCTTTCTGACTCCTTCGCCTGTGTTCTAGTGCCTGTGTCAGCCAGCTGTCTCTTATGCAGGGGAAAGTGATCATTCGAAGTTTGTGTGCTTTCATCAGGGTCAGAGCTCTGTCTTGGAGAGTTTCCATCCCCAGGCAGGTGACCAGCCCTCACTGACAGATGCCTGTTAGGGGTCAAATCCAAATTAGATGAAGCAACCGCAGGGCTTTGCATTCCACAGAGATTGGCCCTTGTTCTAGTTCTTCATAGAGGACCAACCTCAGATACCTGCTGTGTTATCCTGGGCAAAGCACTTAACTTCGCTCAACGTCAGTGTCCTCATTAATAAAATGGAGATCATAATCACATTCCTCCCACGCTAAATGATTTCAATAGCCATTGCATTGCCTTGATGAAGGAGGACAGGACTAGCTAATCTCTTTCTTTTCTTTTCTTTTTTCAAGAGATCCTAATAAATGCTTACTCAACTGAATTTCAGAAGACTGCCCGCTAATGATACAGGTAACAAGACTACAATCCCGGTTTTCTCAAGTTATTCACACACATACACATTCACTGACTCTAAAAAGATCTCTCCCATCAATGCAATTCAGCCTTCACAATTATTAGGCCATGTAGTTTGGTGAAAACAGAACTAGATTTGGAGTCAGAAGACCTGAGTTCCAATCCTATGTGAGTTACCTCCTTGTTTTGTGGCCGTAGGCAAGTAATCTCACTTCTCTGACCCTGTTTCCTCATTTGTCATGAGGAAAGCATTTTGCAAACCTTTACGCACTAATTCAACCTGAACTGTTACTAATACAGAACAAAAAGATGTGAACTTATCCAACTATTCAGGAGATCAATTTGGAACTATGCCAGCAATACTACTGCTAGGTCGATATCCCAAAGATGCCAAAAAAAAGGAGGAATTTGTATTTGTATAAAAAATATACCAGCTCTATTTGTGGTAGCAAAGAATTGGAAATCAAAAGGATGCCTATTCATTGGGGAATGGTTGAATAAGCTTTCGTATATGATTATAATGGAATATTATTGTGATGTAAGAAATGACAAACAGGATGATTTCAGAAAAACCTGGAAAAACTTACATGAACTGATACAAAGTGAATTGAGAAGAACCAGGAGAACATCGTTCAAGTGTTCGAAGGATATCATTTGATGAAAAACTGTGAATGACTTATCTCTTCTCAGCAATCCAACCATCCAAGACAATCCCAAAGGACTCATGATGAAGCAGACTGTCTGCCTCCAGAGGAAGAACTGATATTGATTGAATACAGAGTGAGTTATTTTTTACTTTCATTTTTTCTTTTATTCGTCTTGTACAAAATGACTAATATGGAAATTTTTTACATAATTGCACATGTATAAACTATATCTTGCTGCTTACCATTTCAGGGAGGGGAGAGGAATGGAAGGAGGGATAGAATACAAAGTCAAAACTTTAAATAAAAATTTTTAAAAATTGGGAAAAAATATAGAACAAAAAGAGTCTTGTTGTGAAAAGCTCAGCAGTTTGGGATATACAATCAAAATGACAAAAATAGTCAATTTCTCTTTTTATTGGATCAAAAAATCCATCCCACAGGAAAAGCTATGGGAATATGAAATATGCCGGCCCCATCATGCTAGTGTTAAAAGTATAATCATTTCAGTTACTTAATCCAAGTTCAGTGTTTAAGACTAGGATCCACTCGATTATTTCATTTGCAATGCATCTGATAATGTTACTGAAATGATCTT
This sequence comes from Bettongia penicillata ogilbyi, assembly GCA_023548195.1. Lineage (NCBI taxonomy): Eukaryota > Metazoa > Chordata > Mammalia > Diprotodontia > Potoroidae > Bettongia > Bettongia penicillata. The sequence goes on along the minus strand of JAJHZJ010000132.1, from coordinate 9,234,947 downwards.
ATAATCAGTTTAATAAGTGGTCTGCATTCTACTGATGCATGAGAAACATAAGGATGTCCAAAACTGGATGTCTTTCCCCAGAAAAGAGAAGCCAGCCAATGTCTCATTCAAGTCTGCCATCTAGTGGGAAAATTGAATACCCAGAGAATCTCCCAGCAAGCAGCCTGAGACAAAGAGCGGTCAAGTCAGGCTACAGAACCCACCCCCACTTCCTGGTGCCTTTTGGGTGCTGAATTCCAATGGGTCCTACTTCTCTGAGACAGATGTCCTTGAACCCCCATTTCTCAGCCAAACCTTTCTTCCCAGTCTCAACACCATCTTCTATGTCTCATTTCCCCCAAAGCCCCAGAACAAAGACAGAAGTCCTGTAGCCCTGTCATTTCAGGATTTCTAATAATAGCACAGAGAAGGGAACCAGAAATCAGTAAGATCGGGCCTCAGATCCTGCCCCAACAATTATTAGGTGTTGTCTGTGGCAAAAATCAACCAGCATCTCTCTAAGCCTCAGTCATCTCTGCAACACTCCAAGTTAAAGTGCTTCCAGGTGCCTCCGTCTGTGTTAGGAAGTGGCAGCCCCAGGAAAAATTACTGCTGCTTCAAATGGAATGGAATTTGCCCACTGGAAACCTAGTGGGAACCTAGTGGTGTGGGAGAAGCTCCTGTCCTGATCCTGCCCCTAACTAATTCAGTCTTGTTTCCATGGCTAGTGGTCTCTCCTGAGATCCAGCTGTCCATTAGTCACACCTGAAGGATGCCCATGTAAGTAAGTAAGGGAGTAAGGGAGGCCCCAGGGAAAGAGAAAGGAGTGTGGATGGTGATTGGGTAGAGTGCCCCTCACTTGAGAGAGAGAGGATGTGAGTACTTCTTGCTCCATGGGGTCCTAGGACACTGTGGCATCGCCTGTGCCTATCCCTTTATTTACACCAGTCTTTTGTGTTCTCATTGCTTTCAAGACGATTCAGATAAAAATGGCGCCCCAGCAATCCTCTTTCCTGGCCTTATTCCTTCATATGCACTGTCCTAAAGACTTGGACAGGGCAAGGGAAATGGCAGTTGTGGGGAGCACAAGAAGCAGGAATGACTTACTACTCACAAGAAGCTTTGACACTATCATGAGAAACAAGGAAACTTATACAATTATTGAATATAAGATAGTGTAGGAGATTGGGCACTAGAGTTGGGATGCAGGGGAGGGAGAGAGATGGAATGAGAAAGACTTTAGAAAGAAGACAGAGCATGACAGTCTGTCAAAGGAAGAATGGGACCCTAGGGAGAGGTAAGAAAGGACTGCCTTCCAGGCATGTGTATAGTTAATACAAAGGTGTGGAGGGTGTTCTGTATGTGAGGAAGCCAGAGGGCCAGTTTGGCTGAATCACCAAGCACCACGTATGTGCCAAGCATTGTGCTTGGGGATCACTGGAGAGGCAAAGGCAAAAATGAACTAGTACCTGCCCTCAAGGAGATTCTAGTCAGGGATATGGTATTTATACAGTAAAGTGTTGACAAAATATATTGAAATGTTTTGCTATAGTTTGGGGGTAAGATATACTATATTTGTGTCATATTTTCTTGGTAAGTTCCATTTTTCTTTGTACGTACAGACTACTTAATGATGTCGATGAGATGATATGACATGATATGATTTAACATAACAATATAAATGAGTTTGCATTGATATGTTTACAAAACATTTCCCATTAATTATCTCATGACATCACCATAACTTTGTGAAACAGGACATACAATCATTACAAGTGTTTCAGACACTTATTAGCTGTATGTCCCTAGGCAAGCTACTTCTCTTCGGTCTGACTCAGTTTCCTCATCTGTAAATAGTGATAATTATAGCACCTTATGTCAAAGAGTAGCTGGAGGGATCAAATAAGATATTTGTAAAGTAAGTACGTTGCAAACCTTAAAGCCCCATGTCAAGGTTATTATTGCTGCTGTTATTCTTCCACCTGTTTTATAGTAAGTGGTGAAGGCAGGATTCAAACCCAGGGCATCTGATTCTCTCCCACCAAGGCCCCTTCAATGCTCTAGAGATTTGTTGAATTGGCTCAACCCAGAAGTCAGTAAATTGAGGAAACAAAAGGAAAACCAAGGCTAGCACTCCAGAGCTACAATATTGGCTCCATCAAGCACACAGAAAGCACACAGTAAGCACCTGCTGTTTGCCAGCTACTGTGTTGAGGGGGAATCCAGGGACTTAAAGGAAGCCATCCCTAACCCAAGGAGGATCCCTTGCAATTGAATGTGTGGACATTCTTCTTGCTTCTATACTGAGCACCCCCAATTATCCAACAGACCTTTACATGGCGCAGACTTGACTCTTCCCCCTTCCTGGTGGCCTCCCTCTGGATTCTGCTCCAGCTTGCCAATGCCCTTTCTTAGGTGTAGCAGGTGCCCAGCCCTGAGTTCAGCACTCCAGTTGTGGTCTAAGTACAGGGAGAATTTATACCTAGAAGCAATATTTCTTTTAGGGATGGCCAAAATCACAAACATTTCTTTGGCTGCCACATCCTTCTGAAACTGCCTCATGTTGTCGGGGGTCCACTCAAACGCCCAAATAGTTTTCAGATAAATTCTGGCCAATCATGCCTTTCCCATCACATGCTTGTGAAGCTGATTTTTCTGAACATGAGTGTGATATTTTGCATTTATACCTATTAAATTCTACCTTATTTGATTCAGTCCAATGTTCTAGCTTGAAAGGACCTTGCTGGATAATAAATCCTGATTCCCATAGCATCCCCTGAAAATCTGATAATGATGCCATCTGTGGTTTTATCAAAGTCATCGTTAAAGATGGTCATCATCGGAGAAAGGAGCACACATCCCTGGAGTGCTCTGCTGGAGGCCCCTCTCCAAGCTGACACCAAACCATTAAGGATTGCTAATTGGATCTGGATTTCCAGCTAGTTCAGAATCTTCCTGATTGAATTTTCAAGTACCCTCTTCTCTCTATTACGATCACAAGAATTTCTTTTGAGTCTTGATTCAATATTTTGGTAAAAGCTCCATCTACTACAGCAGGTTGACTTGTGAGAAACACCATGCCTATGTCATTTTCTTGGCCCTATTGACCTAGTAATCCTGTCAAAAATGAGAAATGAGGTGAGTGATCAAATGAGACGACCATTGTAGATGTGATAGGCATAAGGCACATGGCGCTCTATAAATGTTTGCTCCCTCCCCACTATAGTGTAGCATAGTCTGCTCTTCTGAATCTACTGTGGATGGGAGGGTGGGGAAGACCTCAATTATAACCCAAAAAACACTGAGATATTATTTCATTAATTGGAGGACATTTTAAAAACCAACACACCATGTAGATTCAGGATGGTATCTGGGGAGCTAGTGATCAAGATGGTGCTGCTGATGGTTTGACTTGCTTGGCAAATGTGGCCCCCCTCCTCAAGGTACCATATTGTTTTGGCTAGGCTAGGTTGCCTTCCCAGTGAGTGACAGTTGATTGGTTACCGATAGGGGTGGCTCCTCCCACTGCCAAGAAAAATTGTTTTCCCAGATGACAGCTATAAAGGCTGAGCTAGAAGCAGAACTGATAGTTTGGGGCGGGAGGGGGGGGGTGCTACCACTCCCAAGGCTCTTGTACTTATCTGCCCAATGGTAGAGGGTGGTCAGCAAGGACTGAGGAAGGTGGGCCCCTCCTCACAGTGATTTCTCTCCTCAAAGATGGTTACAGAGGCCAGGCTGGAAGCAGCTCTGGTGGTTTGGAGGGCCCAAGGCTCTTGGGTTCAGGATTCTGGGCTGTTCTCACTAGGATCTGATGGGACATGGGAGTCAAGAAGAAGGAAGCACTTTGATTTACATGGCACATGATGCCCACCATACCCCCAGATTGAACTTCCCAAGCATGTGTGCTGGGCTGGTGACCAAGAAAATGTATCTCCATATTTTGGGGGGAAACCCAATCTTTCCTCCAGTGAATTCACTGTCTTTGTGTTTGGACTTAGAGCTAACTGCCCCATCCCTACCAGAACAGGAGCTCCTGGAGACTGGTCATGTCTTACATTTCTTCCTGTAGCCCCAGCACTCAGCCAAATGCTTAGCACACAATAAGGGCTCACCAAGTACTTTTAGATTTACTCCTCTTAACTCATCCTCTAGTATCACAGAGGAGACCACTCCAAGGAAGATTTAGATTCCCACAAAGGAGCTGGAAGTTCTCTTTTTGCTTTTGTGCTAACAAAAATGGGCCCCATACCCCAATGCCTGGCAAATGGCATAAGTTTGTTTTTTCACAAAGCATTCTGCATGGTCTTCATCCCTCATTTTGTAGCCCAGTAATCACCTAGAGTGTTCAGAGAATATGGGAAAATCTGGCAAACCCTGGAATTCAGGCAGTCATTAACTTGAGCCCCCACAAACTTGCCACCCAGCTGACCAGACTGAGGTTACAAAGATGAAAGCACCTTTAAGACTGTGGTTTCAAAGTCACAAATTCAAGCCAGAGTTTCTTGTGTTGGCCAAACCACAGCCAGGTCCATATGAGCTCTGGACTTGAAGTAACAGGAGCTGAGTTTGGGGCCATTTGCCCTACATATACTAAGTGCTTAATGTATTTGTGAGTTGTATCACATTGTATACCAACAAAGCCAGTGGAACTTAGAACAAATGGGAAAGACCTGGAACTGGAAAAGGACATCAGTTGCTGCTGAGTCCAACCCATCCAGGAAAGGACTCCCCACTATCACATACCTTCAAGCCTCCTCTTGAAGCCCCCAGTGAGAGGGGAGTCCACCACCTCTCAAGGCAGCTTATGCCAGTTGGGGACAGCCGTAATTGTCAAGAAGGTGTTTCTGACATCAAGTCATTTATCCAGACTAGATGAAGGCACGAGGAGACCAAGCAAGGTAGATGCAAAGGAGCAAACAATCCCAAGAGCATTTCTATTGGGATAATATGCATCCAGAACTTTCTTTTTGCAGTTACTTACCATCTCAGTTATGCCTTCCTTAGGCTAAAAAACAGGCTATGTAGATTAGGTTCAAAGTTTTATATATACACATATATATGTACATATACATATATATGTGTGTGTGTGTGTATATATATGTGTGTGTATGTATGTATGTATGTATATGCCTCTCTTTCTATTTTCTGTATCAGGCAGTGGGTCTTCACCTGGTGTCCTGAACTTTTTTAAACATTCTGGTAACCATATTTCGCTATCATTGTTAACCTTTGTAATTCTCTGTATTTCACTCCACGTTTAAACACATCAGCTTGAGAAGGTACCTGTCTGCAGACTTCACCAGACTGCTCAGAGAGGATGGAGGGGAGTGGCCTATGATATCAAGAAAGGTAAAGAATTCCTGCTACAGAGAAATAAACGTCTATGGTTGTTAAAGCTTATCAAATTCAAAATTTTTTAAGAGGAAATTTAATGTTTTTCTCAAGCTAGCTTTTTGCAGGGGTGGGTCTAGATGTAGGATTTTATTGCTTTAATGAACTCCTATTGTGAAAATACACTCAAGTGACATGGATAAATATAATAATGATTATTAAAATAATATTTCCAATAATTTATAGATCACAATATTTGTCTAAAATTCACATATATAACTTTAAAATACTCGTATGCTAAGCATTATAATATATAAATTATATAGTGAATCTACAATTGATATTATATGCTTATGTGATTAATACATAAAAAAGCATATAATCAATAAGTTAAAATAATATTTTACAATAATAAATATCAATATTATTATTACAACAAGTATTTACACAGCATTCTAAGGTTTACAAAACACTTTACCAGTCTTATCACAATTTCATTATCAGAGCCCGTAGGAGACAAATGCTTTTATTACCTCCACTTTACTGAAGAGGAAAATGAGGTAGACAGGGTGAGTGATTTGCCCCAGGTCTGTCTGTCTGTCTGTGTTCGTTCTTCATTTTTGAAGAAGACCATGACACTACAGAAACCCACGTCACACGACTAGTAAGTGTCTGAGGCCAGATTTGAATTCAGGTCTTCCTGACTGCACTACCCAGTGGTTCCTTTGGAATCTAACTTCTTAGAGAGTTGCCTGGTGCAGTGAAAGGTTAAATGAGTTTCAGCTGGTTACACAGCTAGTAGGGCTCAGAGTCAGGCCTTGAACCCAGGACTTTTTGAGCCCAAGGACAAGCCTCTTTCCACCATATTATGCTTTCCTCTCTGTCTTGGATTAATATTGATCTGAGCTAAGTTTGTCATGGACCAATATTAGAATGACTTGAATTGAGCACACATATCTAGGTGACCGTGGGCTACATTGAGTTGTAAGGACACAATGGAGTTGGTGGGTAAAAATGGCACCAGGTTTAGTGAATTTCAGAGCTGTCTTTTTCACTTGCATTGAAAACTGCCTGAGGAGCTGGTTCCATCGTGGGCCACAACTTCAGCTCAAAGCTCCACTCTGCCTCTGAAATGGAAGGTTTGTTTCTTTATCCAATATTTTTCCCAATGTCTTTTAAATATAAAAGCCAAGCCCCATCTCCCTGAGGCCCCTGAGACATGTTCTACAAAGCCTAGGTGGAGGCCTGAAAGCTGGAAGGAACCCTTTGAGATCATCCTCTTCTTTTACAGACCAGGAAACTGAGGCCCAGGGAATTAACTTGCCTAAAGTTGCACAAGGTATAGTAAGGCTGAGATGAACCTCCATGTGAGTGTTCACACCTGGCAGTAAACTCCCAGAGGACAAGAAGTGTCTTTGTGCCTTCGCCTTTCTTTGGATCCCCAGCATTTATCTCGGCTAGCTTGTAGCAAGTGCTTAATAAACGTTTAATGCCTGAACCTACTGATTGGCACGAGTGCTGTCATTTGTCCTGAGAGCATCCCATTGCTGCCCCATGAGCCAGAGCAGGTTTATGAAACTTAGCTTCAGAGGTCCCCTGACGCTGTGTAGTGGGATGGGACCTTCACAGCCATTCCATCTGTCTGGTTCTTTCTACACAGAAGGAAAGTGACAAAGTAAAACAAGATGAAAGCAGCTTGAGAAACAGAGACAGAGGCCTTATAACCAAGCGGGGCGGGCTGAGGGGGGGAGGGGAGAGAAAAAGGGAAAGGAGAGAGGGGGCATAGACACAGAGAAGAACTGGGAGACAGACAGAGACACAGGGAGGGGCAGAGAAAGTCACAGAGAGACACAGAGAAGAACTGGGAGACAGACAGAGACACAGAGACACAGACAGAGACACAGAGAGAGGCAGAGAAAGACACAGAGAGACACAGAAGAACTGGGAGACAGACAGAGACACAAGGAGGGACAGAGAGAGACACAGAGAAGAACTGGGAGACAGACAGAGACACAGAGACACAGACAGAGACACAGAGAGAGGCAGAGAAAGACACAGAGAGACACAGAAGAACTGGGAGACAGACAGAGACACAAGGAGGGACAGAGAGAGACACAGAGAAGAACTGGGAGACAGACAGAGACACAGTGAGGGACAGAGACACAGACAGAGACACAGTGAGGGACAGAGACACAGAGAGACAGACAGAGACACAGGGAGGGGCAGAGAAAGACACAGAGAGACACCGAGAAGAACTGGGAGACAGACAGAGACACAGAGACACAGACAGAGACACAGAGAGAGGCAGAGAAAGACACAGAGAGACACAGAAGAACTGGGAGACAGACAGAGACACAGGGAGGGACAGAGAGAGACACAGAGAGACAGACAGAGACACAGGAAAGGGCAGAGAAAGACACAGAGAGACACAGAGAAGAACTGGGAGACAGACAGAGACACAGGGAGGGACAGAGACACAGAGACACAGACAGAGACACAGTGAGGGACAGAGACACAGAGAGACAGACAGAGACACAGGGAGGGACAGAGAGAGACACAGAGAGACAGACAGAGACACAGGAAAGGGCAGAGAAAGACACAGAGAGACACAGAGAAGAACTGGGAGACAGACAGAGACACAGTGAGGGACAGAGACACAGAGACACAGACAGAGACACAGTGAGGGGCAGAGACACAGAGAGACAGACAGAGACACACGGAGGGACAGAGACACAGAGAGACAGACAGAGATACAGGGAGGGGCAGAGAAAGACACAGAGAGAGGGAGAGAGACAGAGAAACAGACGGAGAAAGACTCTCTTTAATGTGGAAGTAAGTGTTGCTTGGGACCTTGCCCTGGGAAAACTGAGAATTCCCTTTCTGACCATAGGGATAAACAATCCCCCTGTTTTGAATCATTCCTATCAATCACATTTTCAAACATGGTGTGGAGAGCCAGTAGTTTTCTCCCTAAGTATTTTAAAAACGTTATTTGATGTTCAAATTATGTCTAACAGGTTGAAGTCCCATTAAAATGCAAATACTTTCAGCAGCAGCTGGGCTAAAATACTGTTCACATTCTGAAGCAGGAAAAGGGGAGTAATTTAGTCCATTCCCAAACACATTTATAAAGCACCTGCTGTATGCACAGCCAAGTATAACAATACCCGGGCACTGAGAACAAAATGGGCCAAATACGTAGAGCAGGGGACCACTGTACCTGCCCTGCTCATCCCAGGGTGGCAGCCTCCCAGTGCCTGCCTCCTCACAAGCCAGTGACCCAGAGCCTCTGTCTCTCCCTCAGAGGGTTGTGTCCTCAGTGACTGGTTTGAGGGCACAAAGTGTTCCTTACCCGGGAGCCTGCCTTTCTAGCTACACCTCTGGCACTGCACCTAAAAAATACAAACATGAAAACTACTCCATCCCCTCAGGGACCTTCTGTTCTATTGGGGAGACACAGATCCAAACACATAAAGAATCTGAAAACTCTCCGAGCAGGGAAAGCAGGGAAGGCTTCCTACAGGGTAAGGGTTCTAATCTTTTCTGTGTCCTGAGCTCCTTGGGGCAGTCTGCTGAAGCCTATGGGCCCCTTCGTGGAAATACGTTTTTAAGTGAAAAAAGCAAAACACATGTTAGGTACATATAAACAAAACACAAAATTACAAAAGAAACCACTGACGGATCCAGTTATCGAAATTTTTAAACCCCAAGTCTCTGAAGCTGGCTGCAGGAAATGGAGGCTAAGAAGAGTCTGGAAGGAGCTCAGCTATGGCAAAAACATGTAAACCAAGGGGGTCCCTTCATTTCCCATCATCTGAGTATCAGAATTTGGGAGCACAAGGAAACACTCACCCCAAAAGGAAAGGGAAAGGGAGGCAGACTCAAGAGGTGACTTCTCATCCCTTACAACTAATTCTTCACAAAGTCTAACGGGAAACTTCGAACATGTCTCTCCTGGGCTTTTCCATTTTCCTCTGCTTCAGCCCCCCCGCTGTGATTTCAAGCCAAACTCTAGGCTATATCCAGGGGTGGAAAGCCTGCAGCCTTGAGGCTACATGTAGCCCTCTAGGTCCTCAAGCGCTCATTTAGGGTTGGGAGACAGAGGCATTTAGGGTTAGAGTTGGAGACACTGGATTCAGTCAAAGGGCCACACTTGAGGACCTAGAGGGCCATATGTGGCCTCAAGGCTGCAGGTTCCCCATCCTTGACCTGGATGGGTCCACTGGTCTAATTGGGCTAGCTATGGCCAACCATTGCCCTCTACCATCCTTACCACAGCAGGAATCAGCAATTTTTCTTCCTAAATGAAACAGCACTAATTGTGTGCCTCTCTTATTAAAACTCCATCCTTCCTTCAACGGCCAAGGTCTCCCAGATCATCCTGGGTCATCTCCAGTCATCCTGATGAATATCTGGTCGCTGGATTCAGATGGCTCTGGAGGAGAAGTGAGGCTGGTGACCTGCACAGCCCTCCCTCACTCAAAACAAAGTCAAGTGCAAGTTATGTCATTATTTCTCTGATGGCATGGTCTTCAGTGATGAAGGATGAACACAAACCCCTACAGGATAAAGACCAACATCCTCATCCTGATGCTCAAAACCCTTTCCATCCTAAATACAACTGACCTTTCCAGGCTTATATCCTACACCTCTCCTACATAGCAGCCAAACCGAATGGATGGGGATTTCACAAACATACCCCATTATTTCCTGCCTCTGACCCCACCCCTACCCTCATCTTTGCCTGCCGTGGTCCCTGTACAATGCTACCCCCCTAGGAGGACTTCACTAATATTCCCAACCAGATCTGATCTCTTGCTCCTCTGAATCCTCACAGCCACGTACTCTAAGAAGCCCTTCCTGATTTTCCCATTCAAATGCTCTCTTTCCTCTGAAGATTTTCCTTATGACATTCATCTGATGGATGACACTACTCCGCTAAAGTGTAAACTCCTCGAAGGCAGAGTTGGCCTCATTCATCTTTTTATTACCCAACAATGTCCAGCAGAGTGGCCTACACAGAATAAGTTCTCGATACATTTTTGTTAAATTGTATTAAAGTGTAATTGGGAGACACGAAGCACATCAAAAGTGCATACAGTGCTGTTTAATTCTACGTGCCTCCTTTATGTCATTACTCTGTTTAATTAGGTTGAGAGAGAATTATTTAAAAGGATAGGGATGGAGACAGGGATGGAGATGAGGATGGAGATAGGGATAGAGAGGAGTTGGAACAAGGATGGGGCTGGATGGGGATAGGATGGGGATTGGAACAGGGATAGGGGGAGGTGGGAGTCCTGTGATTTCACTAGTATGGGGAACTCCCAAGTGAGGAAGCTCCTTCTACCAAGTAAGGTCAGTTCTTAGTCTTAAGGAATTGCCTAACCTGGGATGAGCATCTCATCATCAGCATGTGAGGAGGGACCAGAACCCAGGCCTTCCTAGCTTCAAGGTCAGTTCATTGCCACTACCATAAACTGCCTTTATTTATCATGTGGTGTTCTTTCAGTAGCAATGAAGCATAATAGAGAGCTGGCTTCTGAGCTAGGACAGCCTAGCTTCAAGTCCCACTTTGGACACATCCCTGGCCATGTGACCCTGGGCAAATCACTTTAAAAAAAGACAAAGGACAAAAATAGTAAAAATAAAGAACTTCTTTTTCCATTTCAGACACAGAATCCTATATTGGTCTGAGTCTCTGAAGCATATCAGGACAGGTTTACTATACCAGTATTTACTAATCCAATCACCAGATCCAAGCTGTTTAATCAATTTTCCAGGATTAGGAATTATACATGATATGTGATTTGCATCCGATGGAACAGTTCCTTCAACAAAATTCTCCCAGGGCCCTGACATTTACACACTGACCTGGTGAATTACAGCTCTCAGCCAACTTCCTATGGCAATATCCTGAAAATTCAGAAAGCTGTTTACACATTCGAATAACTGTACATACAAAGGAAATTAAGATTATTTAGTCTGGAACTAAAGGCAAGGAGGTGACAGTAAAAGTTTTCAAGTGTCTGGTTTCAACACAAAGTATTCTGACCTTCCTTCTCTCATTTTCCCATAAGCAACCCCAATGATAGAGGAAAATGAGTTTGTTTCAAGCAAAGATCTCTACCTGGGGATCAGGGAACAGACCAGAGAGTTTCTAGGGCACACCGTTCTTTGGAAGAGTCTGTTCAATGTCACACACAACTTGCTTTTGTCAAAGTGGGTCTTCCCTCCTATTGATAAATCTCCAAATTTTACCAAAGCTATTTCCCATCCCACCCAATTATCCACCCAGGCCATCTTGCCATCTGCCCTCCAGCTAAAGATGTACTCCACTCATCCATTTTCCATCTCTTTGAATAGTAATTAAGTGAACAGCACCACTGTTTCTGTAAAGTGCATGTCCTTTGCCATCTTTTTTTCTATCATTAAATTGGGGGTAGAGAAAGAAAATAAATGATTAACTGAAAAATTTTCTATAAAGAAAGGACATGTCAGTCACTCCCCTATGGTCCCACCCATCATCCTGGTGACTTCCCAGAACAAAACTGGCTTCTCTTCTTCCCATTTCTTTATGTGTATGACCTATACCCACCCCTTTTAGAATATAAGCTCCCCTTTCTAATTGTGTCTCCAATGTTTAACCCAGTGCCTAGTGATCAGTAAATGCTTTGTCATTTGTTCATTCCATCTACTTTTATAGGTTTAGACAAAATACATGCAAAATCGATGGAAAATATCTGGGAGTGGGGGGGTGGCCCTGGGAGCCAAGGGATCAGCTAAGGGGCTACGTGGAGAATGGCAGCTGAGCTGATCTTCAAAAGTTACTGGCAATTCTAAAGGGCAGAGGCGGTGGAGAGAGAGCATTACAGCCTTGGGAGATGGCGGGACAAAGGCATGCAGATGGGACGGGCACATGAGGTGCAACAAGAAAGCCATCTCAGCCACATCACAAAGCAGAGCAAGGAAAGGAATCAAAAATAATGCTGGAAAGGTTGGAGCCAGTTTATGTCTGCTAGACACTCTCCAGTGTCTAGCAGAAGAAGTTGGCCTCCATTCTGGAGGCAATGGAGAGAAAGCCACTAGACCAGGGGTGGGGAACCTGCAGCCTTGAGGCCACATGTGGCCTTCTAGGTCCTCGGGTGTGGCTTCTGACTGAGTCCAAGTTTTACAGAACAAATCCTTCTATGACGGGGATTTGTTCTGTGAAGTCTGGGATCCAGTCAAAGAACCACACTTGAGGACCTAGAGGGTCACATGTGGCCTTGAGCTGCGGGTTCCCCATCCCTGCACCAGACTCTGTTAAGCAGGGGAATGACAAGATCAGCTTGGGCAGCTGTGTGGAAGACAAGGGGGCGGGGGGGGGGGGGGGCGGGGGAGATGAGGCATAAGGAGCAATCACATCTCCCTCATTGCTTTCTCAACCCTGAATTAATAGTGATTTGGTAAGTTTTTGTTTTCTCAGTCTTCTATCTGTCCTATTCTTAATTCTTCCCAGTGGAATTTTTTAAAGTTGTTAAATCATTCTCTCTTCTTAACCAAAGTCACTATGCTCGGCTCAACGCCCATGCTCATCCAGAGCAGTATTCGCTGTACTCCGTGCAAGCCGCCGGAGGAGAAAGAAGGAAAGGTCTGGCAGTGCCCAGAAAGCACGCGCTTCACAGGACATGATATGAATCCGTTCTATTAATTTCCTGGCAACACTAATTAAAATTCCAAAGCTATTTGTCTTCTTCTTTGATCCTACCTTTGAAATATGGAAATTCTTCCGCCGTGAAGTTTCCACAGCAACAGGGTGGTGCTCTTAAAGAATGATCCCTTCTCTACATCAGTAGAATTTGGGGAGGGGAGGAGAAAGCTCATTAAAGCCCAGGATTTTCAGTAGCAATGAAAGAAATAAAAGAATATTGGCCAATTCCCATTTATTACAGTGTGGAAATTCTCTTTAAACTCTTGCCTGTCAGACTTTTATGACTTTCAAGATACTAATTAAAGTTCAAAGCTAAGGAATATACTTGAGGATCATTGGGAATTTTATGCTTCTAACTCAGGAGCCCAGGGGAAGGTTTCCATGCTATTTCTAGACCTTCACATCTTCACAAAACATGAAAGTAGGTGATATCTACAATACAATAAAACCACTGGAGTCTCAGCCTGGATGTCTGGAATCCACCTACATTTCCAGTCTGGTTTCCTATGACTCCTTCTCACGCTCTGCTTTTTCCCAGTCAAGCTAGCCTTTTAGCTATTGCCCACACACAACATTCAATCTCCCCCATTTCATAAATGCCTTCCTCACCTTTACTGGAATCCCTAGATTGCCTCGAGACACAGGTTAGGTGCCCTCTCTTGCACAAGACCTCCAACTTATTCTCATCTCTCCTCTCTCTCTCTCTCCCCCTCTCTCTCCAAGGACCATCTTCCAGCAGTTTCCTAACTTTATTCATCTATAGGGTCAAATAGACTGAGGTCGAACAACCAGGATTCATGAGAGCCATGATGGACAAGAATTTAAGACCCCTTGGCCTGGCAGCAAAGTCGAGTATTGGGTAAAAACACTGGACTTAGAGTCAAGTAGACCTGAATTCAAATCCTTCCTCAGAAACTTGTTGGGTAAGTCACCTAACTAACCACAGGTCTTTCATCTGTAACCTTTTAGATTCCCTCCAATTACTCCAGATAGATCTTGTATGGACTCAGACATTTTCATGCTTCCTTCTCCATTAAGATATCTTCTCCTTGAGAGCAGGGACTCTGTGGATGTGGCTGGCCATCTTTGTATCCTCAACACATAGTGCAGTACCTCTCACATAGTAGGTGCTTAATATATGTTGACTGAATGACTAACCCAAATGAGGGGTTCAAGTTAATAGCCTGTAAGACCCCTTCCAGCTGAAGATCTATTCATTCCATCTAAAATAATGGTGGGCCTGTGTAACAAACACACATCTTCTGACAAAGATTAGACAAGTAATGCCTGCTCATTTTTTTCACTGATAATTAAAAGAAAGAAGATGAAGAATTCTGTGTTCAGGTCCTCTAATCATCTAGCAACTTTGATTACTTAACTTTGACAATGAATCACAACCAATGCTTCAGAACAGAAAAGGAGAAATCTGACAGGTGCCCAAGCACATATTTTGTGGCCAGCACTGAGAAATTGTCTGGATCCCAGAGGCAATGAGTTGAGCCCAGAAGCAGAAAATATTAATTACCTTTCTCTTATCTAGCCACTAATTGTCACCAAATTACATTGGCCCATTTAGAAATCTCCCATGGTAGTCAAGTCCCAAAGTTTAATTTAGAGACAATGCACCTTAACAAGTAGATTTGGTTATCACTGCGTCTTTATCTTGAGTCACCTTCCTCTCCTGTAACAGGATTCACCACTGGTGGTGCAGTGGATACAGCTCAGGCCTGGAGTCAGGAGACCTGAGTTCAAATCTGGCCTCAGATATGTACTAACTTTGTGACCCTGGACAAGTCACTTTACCCTGTTTTCCTCAGTTTCCTCATCTGTAAAATGAGCTGGAGAGGGAAATAGCAAACCACTCTGGTATTTCCAGTATGGGGTCACACAGAATCAAACACATCTGAAGTGACTGAAAAACAACGAACTTGTACACAAAAATATAAGGTGGAAGCCTCAGGACCACCCTCCCACATCCTCATTCATGCCCAGAGTGTGGCCCCGCAGCAGCCCTGGGATGTAAGCAAAGCAGCTGTGTCCTGACAGTCTCTGCCCCTGGAACAATGTGGCACAAAGTGAGTGCTTAATAAATGCCTGTTGATCGATTATTCAATTAACAATTAAAGAAGCCTTTATTAAGCAGGTGTTGTTTTCTAGGCACTTACTAGGACACAAAACAAAAGAGTTCTGACTGTGCTCATTTTATGGATGTAGAAATTGAGGCTCAGAGATGGTTAGGGACTTCCACTTGCTTGCCGAAGGCCAAATACCATGACAAGTTTCATCAGATTAATATAAATAGCTGAAAAAGTACTCTTACTGTTAGTCATATTAATATGAAAGTCATAAAAATGTGTAATTATTTCTATTGAAAATCACTTATAAAATACATTTCTCTTCAAAACTAGAGGATGCAGGGGATGAAAATGACCTTAAAACATCATCTGGTCCAAACCTTTCCAGTGGGAAGGCTTTGTGGGCAGTCATTAGGAGAAGTGGGATGGCATCCCCGGATTCCACGTTCAGCTGGCTTTCCCAGACACCCCAGATGCCTCCCCGAATATCCATGCCCTTGATAAAACCCTCCTTGCTATGTATGTAGTGGGCATGCACAGGATGTCACCAGAGTACCACTTGAGACTCTAGAGGTGAGCACAGAGGGTCCTCAAAAGACCAGGACTGCCCAGCCTCAAGTTTCCTACTTGTATTAGCCCAAGGAGGTAAGTGAGTCCTCCAAGAAAAGGATGCCTTTTTCCTAAAGCTTTCTGTTGTTGCTGTTTAGCTGTGTCCAACTCTTGGTGACCCCATTTGGGATTTTCTTGGCAAAGATACTGGACTCGTTTGCCATTTCCTTCTTCAGCTCATTTTACACTTGAGAAAACTGAGGCAAACAGGGTGAAGTGACTGACCCAGGGTCACACAGCTAAGAAGTGCCTGAGTCACATTTGAACTTGAGTCTTCTTGACTCCAGGCTCAGTGGTCTATCCACTATACCACCTAGCTGCCTCTTCCTCAAGCTAAGAGGAAAGAACCACAAAGAAGAGGATAGAAGAGGATGTCCTCAAAAGATGTTGGATGGAGAAGCCCAGGGTTGCTCAATGGACCTGGAGACTAGAGAATCTGCTAAAGATGCTAGAGACCAGCTACCTGACCAGACAGCAAGAGGAGAGTGCCAAAAATCAGAGTGACCGAGACCTAGAATCAGGGCATCTGAAATTGGCACCAAATAGTTGCAGGGGTCAAGACTTGGGATCAGGGCATTTGACATTGGCACCAAATAGTCAAAGTGGTTGAGACTCAGGATCAGGGCATTTGACATTGGCACCAAATAGTCAAAGTGGTTGAGACTCAGGATCAGGGCATTTGACATTGGCACCAAATAGTCAAAGTGGTTGAGACTCAGGATCAGGGCATTTGACATTGGCACCAAATAGTCAAAGTGGTTGAGACTCAGGATCAGGGCATTTGACATTGGCACCAAATAGTCAAAGTGGTTGAGACTCAGGATCAGGGCATTTGACGGTGGCCTATACTGGAGCCAATCTAGCAGAGCTCACAGGTTCTTGGACAGCCCCTGATCTTCCTCTATTGCTATCATGAGATGTCAGCAGAGATTGATTCTGAACCTTTGAAGATGGGGGAGAGAGGAGACAGGAGGAGGCAGCATTCACCTGGAGATCCCCCGGTGAAAAAGGCTGACAGACCTAGTTCAGTCTCTGTTCCTTACTGCCCTGAATAATCTATGTTTAAGTCCTTACTGTTAGCCTGTTGCTTGTAAGAGGAAAATTGAATAATTGAATACCCTTAGGGGAGAGAGAAAATCGGTTGGATTCTCTTATTCCTAGAAAGGAGACTGAGTGGGTGCATGAGCAGTAAAGAGCATTAATTATTGAGAAGCCTCTGAGATAGGAAGTTAGAGCGTTGGGTTCTGGGCAAAAGGTTCCATTGAGACTTAATTTACATTTTAATTGCTTCACTCTTCCCTGGTTGATTAGAGCTCTTTACCCAAGGAACTGTTTCACAGGCTAAGACTATAACCCCACAAGTAAATGGACCAAATCCCCACCAACCAAAATCAGTAGCTTCATGTGCTCAATGTCAATGCCAAGAAAAGAGAATTGTTGTCAACTGGCTTTTGATTTCTGTGAACAACAGTGATGTGTCCTGCATTTAGACTGAGATCTGCTAATGTTTCCTTTTCTGCAGCTGTATTTGTGTTCAAGACATTCCTGCAAACTCTATGACAACTCCCAAGATTTCAGTCAGTCGCTGCAGCTGCTAAAATTATGGCATTCACTCATAGAGCACAACAGTATTATTGTATGTGGGATAATCGTACATAGAAGACTAGTGTTTTATCTCCTTTGTGTGACTGCACCTACTACGGTGTGACTGGGAATTATGGAATACTACTGTGTACAAAGAAATGAAATTAAAGATCACACAAAGAACAAAGTAAGTCTCAGCAGAATGCAATGCATTGTAAGCAAGGAATTTAAAAGGGAAAAGTGGAATCCAAACAATTGTCAAAGAAATCAAGGCACACAGCATGGGGTGTTCCAAGAAGAGAATGGGAGGTAAGCTAGGGAGAGACTGTGAGCTCCATTGATGATGATGGTGAGACATACATACATATATGCATAAATGATAGATACATACATATACACATACATAAATGATAGATACATATATACATACATAAATGGATGAAAAATAGAAGGATAAGGAAATAGGGAGATAGATTGATTCATAGGCAGGTAGACTGATGAGTAGATGGTAGATGATAGATAGATAGATAGATAGATAGATAGATAGATAGATAGATAGATAGATAGATAGATAGATATAAGGAGATAGGCAGATTGATTGATAGGTAGTTAGGTAGATAGGTAGGAGAAAAAGAGTGAGAGAGCACACATTTATGGAGACCTTTAACATTTACAAAGCATTTTACATATATTATTTAAATTAATATTCTTGCAATGTCGAGAAGTGGATGAAATGCCACTAGTCCATTGAATAGCAGCCTGGTGCTGAAGTTGTGGGAGAATGTGAAAAAGTGACACAGAGAAGACAGACAGAATGAGGTATAAACACCATCCTGGATGGTTGGACATATTGAGAATGATTAGGATGACCTCTAAGGTCCATTCAGCTCTATGATCTGTCAACCCACATACTGAGAAGTGAACTTTCCCCTACTGCTGGAAGGCCTTGCACTAGGTGAGTAATTAAAAGGACAGTGATGACCTCATGCAACCAAGGGCACCAAAACATAGTAAGGTCAGTAAAATACAAGACCAAAAATTGTTTCTCTATGATTTGTTGTCAAGTAAACTTTTTTTTTAAGTTCTCCTATGGTCATTTCTAAAGGAATTTACTTTTGTTATTGTCATTTTTTGTCATGTCTGACTCTCTGTGTGACCCCATTTGGGGTTTTCTTGTCAGAGATACTGGAGTGGTTTGTCATTTCCTTCTCCAATTCGTTTGACAGATAAGGAAACTGAGGAAAGCAGGGTGAAGTGACTTGCCCAGGGTCCCACAGCTTGGGTCCGAAGCCAGATTTGAACCCATGATGATGAATCTTCCTGACTCCAGGCCCACAGTTCTTTGTACTATGGTGCCCCCAGCTGACTTTTTAATAGAATACATCATTAAAATTCTCACTCGAATGTACTAAAACTGAATTTTCTCATTCTCTTGACTTACTTTTTAGAAGAATATTTTGCAACTATTTCTTGGAAGGAGCCTAAGGGTTCTTATTTTTTACTTCCTTCAAGATGCAATTTAGGTGCTGACTTCCACAGGAAGTGTTTCCTGGCTTCCTCACATGCTTTCTACACTGTCCTTTCTTCATCCTGCATTTCCCTCCAGTAGACTGGAAGCTCTTAGAAGGCAGGTACTAGGTTCTATTTTGTCTTTGCACCCCCAGAGCCTAGGATAGGGTCTGGCCATAATACCTACTTTGTAAATGTTTACAGAATGAATGAGGAGAAGGATCAAAAAGGACCTGACTCCTTGTTTTTTCATTTCAGTTAATCAACAATCATTCATTAAGAGCCTACTATGTGCCTGGCACATTCTAAGCACCAGGGATAGAAAGAAGGGCAAAAATAAATACAATAAAACAAAATTCATTTCTACCTTTCCTTGGTTTCACTCAAAAGTAACGGAAAAGATTCTTGACCTGTACATCAAGAGAAACGTGGACCAGAATCTGACCTGAGATGTCTCCTGTTCATCTTGGTTAAGGGAGACTTGTACTGGTTTGGGAGTCGGAGGATTTGGGCTAATATCATAACAGTGATGCTCAGCATGACCTTGGGCAAGTCCCTTAAACTCCTTGGGCCTCAGTTTCCTTCTCTGTAAAGTGTAACGATTTGATGGCTTCTCAAGTCCTTCTGGTTCGAGTTTATGTGTCTCCCACTGAACTCTGACCTAAAATAAAGTTAACAAAGAAACGACACAAATAAAATAGCATTGCTCTGGGTAAATATGATGGGACAGAACCCCGAGTGAGAAGTGAAAATTAAGAGTGGGGAATCCATAGGGTCAGAAGGAAGAGATAAACATATGGAGAAAAGAAAAAAATGTATTTTTAAAAAGCTATAATGAGTACCAGATGAAAGAACTATAGAATTAAAGAAAAAAAGGAGAATTTAAAAAGAAAATAAGGAAGAAGGAAAGAAAGAGGAATACAAGAAGGATGCCAAGGGAGATTTGCCTTTCCCCAGCATTGAGTGGTGAATTTGTCCCAAATTAATATTTCAAAGTGATGGAAACAAAACATAAGATCCTCCTAAATACATCTGTCTGATGAGCCCACCAACCCTCCATCCTGATAGGTCCAATATCTGGGCAGGCAGGGTTTGGTTCCTGAGGATTATTTCCCTGCAGTTTAGAAGGTAGCAAACCACAGGGAGGAGAGGGACCCTGCTCACACCCACTGGAAAATAAATACAAGTCAGCCACTCACATCTTTAAGCCTCCTAAACAACTGGAAGTATCACACTTACTGAGCTAAGCACACCCCTCTACATTCCCAGGATCTCACTAAATACCTGTGATCTCTCTGAAGTGCTGACCAGCATGGAAACATCTACTGTGGCTTGAAACGGAAACATTTTTAATGGACTGAAAATTTCCAAAAGGGATTGACAAGGAACAAGCCATTGTGAGGAGCTCCATCTTGCACAGGAATAGAGCCTTGGGAGCTTCAAGTCATGGTCTAATTCTCCCCATGCTATAAAAATAGTGGCCCCAAAAGTCAAGCAAGGACATCATGGGGCACAGTGGAGGTACATCTGCACAAGCCCCATTCTCAGTAATGACTCCTCCAAGGAGTGATTGCTTTTGGCCTAGGTCCCCTAGTCTGGAGGGGCTACCCAAATACCAGTATGGTCCTTCTCCGGTCCAAAACTATGCCCCCAAAATGCACACATTTCTGTTTATCTTTGAGGACAAAACAGCCTTTTTCATAAGGACCCCTTTGGAGAGAGGGTATATTTCTTTTCAGCATATTAAAAAATATAGCTGGGGTGAAAGGGGAAGACCAGAGGGGATGATATGTATTCTTGGCTTCACTCTAAAATAGAAGGCACTCTCTGAGAACTGATTAGATGAACATTTTAAGTCTGGCCAAGAGAAATAAAGGAGCAAGAGGCACTAATGAGTCTGATAAAAAGGTACAGTCTAGAGTGGCCGTTAATCTCAGTAATGAACTTTCAGGGGGATGAAAAATATATTTGGTGTTGATAAAGCATTTCCTTAGCCCTGACTACCGGCTCCTTTGCAAAGCATTCACAGTAAACACAGACCGTCTGCAAAGCATCTGTTCAATTTTCTGTAGGAGGAAAAACTTTGTTTCATTAATAACTTTTTTAAAACATACACTAACTAATGCAGGCTGGCAGCTCAAATCCTCCCATCAAACCTTGTTATGCGATTGAGCAGAGTTCAAAGATAGAGGCCGAGTGGGGAACAGTTAGTGGAGGACTCAAGGTTTGAGAAAACTTGGGAGAAGAGAGTTAAAAAGGTCTTGTAATCAAAACTTCAAGTTTTTGCGTCGAGAAAGCACAGAAATGGAATCCGTTGTCAAACAGGTCAAAAAACTGAGGTTAAAACCATGTCCAACGCCAAATATGATTTCAGCATATTTTAGTGGAATATGCATAAACGATCACTGGAATTTTAATATTTGCCTTTACTAGCAATTTAGGGGGACTTTGCCGAAGGCAAGGGTTGTTTTTTTTAACAGCAATAATAAAAAAATACTTAATAGTACTTAGAGTAAAGCATGTGTGGTCACCGTGTTTTAAAGGGGAAAAAGAAAAGGTAATATCTAACATCTGTGCTAGATTTCCACATGATAAAATCACCATAGTCTAAAGTTCTCCTGAAGCTATGGGAGCAAAAAATGTTTATTTGAAAACCAGGAAGGAACCTCAATGGTATTGGGGCTGGGGGAGGGTGAGAACAGGACAGAAGCCATGGATTGTGGGAGAACCCGCAACTAACAGGAATAAGTCCAGTAGTCAAAATGTTAAGTTTACGAATCTTTTCAGATTCATAACAATGACCTTCATGCCTAAGAAACACTAGGAACACAGTATCTTTTATTTTCACAAGTCCCAATGTACATACCACTCAGTGTCTTAGACCACCAATACGTCCTCTCCATTTATGTCAGATTTTTAATTTTCAGGATCTGTCTTTTTTCTCCCTTTCTTTCATATTGTTTTCACACATTTGCTGAATGTCTTTCACCTACATACTAATGCTGTTTCCTTTTTCATATTTAATACCTCTCTTACTAACTCATAAGGACTCAGCTTTCTCCTGGTTCTCCTCTAACCTGTTCACTTGTTCCTTCTCAATCTCCTTTGCTGGGTCCCCACCCATCTCTCCCTCCCTACATATTAATGTACCCCAGAGTTCTGTTGGGGGTCCCCTTCGCCCTCTCTAGTCCTTGGAGATCTCATCAGCTCCCCTGGGTTCAACGAACATCTCTATGACCTATTTATCTTGGCCAAATTCCTCTCCCAACTTCAATCTCACATTGCCAAAAGGTCTTTTCAAACTGGATGTCCAGGAGACATCTCAAACACATCATGTCCAAAATGAAACTTAATATCTGTCCCTCTAAACTCTTCCCTCTTCAAACTTTCCATTACTGTAAGAAGAGAAATATATGTACATCAGTACAAAGTAGTTAAATACAAGGTAGTTTATATCTAAACATGGGGGAGAACAACTTATAGAGGGGAAAGAGAATAAGGAAAGACGTCCTGCCAAGATGGTGCTGGAGCTCTGTCATAAAGAAAGAGAGACATGCTGAAAGGCAGAAAAAAGCAAGAAGTAGATTTTAGGCAAGTGGATTGTAATTGCAAAAGCATGGAGGGAGGAGACAAAGAAGCTAGAGTGAGGAACAGGGAAGGTTAATTGGGCTGGATCACAGATCGTGGGGGAGGGAACAACATACAATGAGGCTGGAAGGAACATGGAGGGGCCAGTTGGGAGAGGGCTTAGAAAACTCATCAGAGTTGCTGCTGTTCAATTCAAGAGGCAACAGGAGGGTACGGAAGCTGACACAGGAGAGAAGACACGCTGCCAAGTCAACCGTCAAGGAAAATCACCTTGGTGATTGTTAGGAAGGGAGACACTTGAGGCAGGGAGACCAATGAAGGAGGCTATTGCAATAACCCAGTTGAAAACATAATGAGGGCTTGAATTAGAGCTGGGGCTGTGTGGGTAGAGAGAAGGGGATACACCCAAGAAATGTCCTACAGGTAGAAATGGTAAGATTTAGCAAGGAATTAGATATGGAGTGAAGGAGAGTGAAGAGTTCAGCACAATATCAAGGATGCAAGCCTAGAAGATGGAAAGTAGAGGCTATCTTGACTAGAAAGAGGGAATGCTGGGTAGAAAAGGCAGTGTGGTCAGATCTGAAAGGGGCAGCAAGGCCAAGCAGTGGCTGCTGCAATAGTCCAGGAGTAAGATGACGCTGGCCAATAAGGGGTGAGAGAGAGGGAACAATCTCAGATGACCTGGAGGTTGCAGGCTTGGACAACTGGGAAGATGGAGGTGCACAAAGGTCAAGAAGGATAAGAACTGAGAAAAGTTCATGAGATTTGGAAATTAAGGGACTACTGGTGATTTGGGGAAAAGTCACTTCAGTTAAATGAGATTGAAAGTCAGACCACAGCACACCTTATAGATGGTTATATCAAAGGATTTTAAAAATTATGGAGACAGGTTTGTTTGAAAGCAGCATGGAAGAACTAGTTGATAGTGAGTTTGAAAATGAAGAAGAAGGGGAAAACTAAAGGACACTGGAGAAGACAGGCTGGGAGATAATCAAGGGATAGATGGAAGGCCCTGGCAAAAAGAAGATCCACCTCACTAACACCATCTGATGGCAAGGAAGAGAGTTGCGGGGGAGTGGGGAACCTCTCCAAGGAGTTTCAAGATGGAGCAAAGAGCAGAAAATGGTCGCTCTCATCAGATGACCCAAATCATTCATTTATCTCATGACTTCATTGCCTCTCACCCAGATGTGTGTTCATCCTTCGTTGCTGAAGAAGACCAGGCCATCAGAGAAATGATGACATGACTTGCACTCAACTTTGTTTTGAGGGAGGGAGGGCTGTGCAGGTCACTAGCCTCTCTTTTCCTCCAGAGCCATCTGAATCCAGTGACCAGATATTTATCAGGATGGCTGGAGATGACCCAGGATGAGACAACTGGGGTTAAGTGATTTGCCCAAGGTCACACAGCTAGTGAGTATCAAGTGTCTGAGGTGAGATTTGAACTCAGGTCCTCCTGACTCACTGATGCTCTCTCCACTGCACCACCTAGCTGCCCCTCTCACCCAGACTCTAGCAATGGACTCCCATCTGGGCTCCTTACTTCCAGTCTTTCCATTTCCTTATTTATCCTCCACATGAGGAAAAGGGAAGAAAACAAGCATTTATTAAATGCCTACATTGTGCTAAGTGCTTTACAAATATTATCTTATTCTCACAACAACCCTGATAGGTGAATACCACTATTAACCCCATTTCACAGCTCAGGAAACCGAAGCAAACAGGGGTTCATTGACTTGCCTAGGGTCACCCACAGAGTAAATGTCCACGACCAAATCTGAATTTGGGTCTTTCAGATTCTAAGCCCAGCCCTCTACCCCACAGCACCACCTATCTGCCAGTCAACTGAGACCATCTTTGCCTGTTCTTTCTTCATCTTGAAACATTAACTTGTAAAAGAAAAGCCAGAAATCTTGTTGAATAGAATGCTTTCCCAATTTTACATTTTATCTGGCATGGATGTGACCAGGGTTTAGTCGGATTATGAAGGATGTCAAGAAGCTGCTAATCTCAATCTTTTTTTCCTTTGTTAGTGTTTTATACATTTATTAATATAAATGTAATATATTGAAAATAATTAATATAATAGTTAATATAATAGCAATAATAGCATTTATATAGTAGTTTAAAGTTTACAAAGTGACAGATGTACATTTTCACAGCTGAAACTCTCAACAATGGTGTGAGGTAGATGCTATCATTAACCCCATTTCACAGATAAGGAAAATAGAGGTTCAGTGACTTGCCCAGGATCACATAGTTACTAAGTGTCTGAGGCTGGATTTGAACTCAGGTCTTCCTGACTCCAAGTCCAGCATTCTCTCCACTCTGTCTCTGATTATTCCTCTACTTTTCCAACAAATTCAAAGGCCAAGTGTTTCAGGCCCTAATATATTTCTTTTCTTTCTTGATTCATCTTGAATAAGAAATCACTCCTCCTCTCAACACTGCACCATGAGCTAGGGCCTACCACTAGTAATAGTGATACTAAGGATTACAAGTCACATCCTTTGTGGTTGACAAAGTGGCTTCTTCTTCCCAGCCTAGTTTGGGGGCTTTAGCACTGACTTCTGAGTCAAGGAGACGGTGATTTAAATCTGACTACAGAGGTTGGCTAGCGTGTGACCCTGGACAGATCATGTCACCTCTCTAACCTTCAGTTTCCTCATCTAAAATGGGAATAACCATAGCACTCTCCCCTCCTAGGGTTGGTGAGATAACCCGATGGTGACGTACATTTAGTTCTTCGTAAACCATAAAGTAATGTGAGCTGTTATGGCTTCAAGCTTCTCTGATGAGTCACACAGAAATAGTCCTACATCATGTGGCTATCTTATTACCATTCTGTTATAGTGCGACTGGATTTTTAAATCTCATAGATTTTTTAAACTGAATCAGAGTAGTGAGGCACATCTTCTGAAGCTTCACCGAAAATGAGACAACTTTGGGACAACTCTAGAAAGAATGAAGGGGACAGTCTGTTTTCCTCCCTATTTCCATGTGGTTTTGATTTCTTCCACTGGTCTTCTATGTTTGAAAGCTTTTCATTCCACTGAGTTTGGAAGTAATAAGTACTTCATCTAGTGGAACCCATTAAAAATGTTGTTCATAAATTTTCCATTTTTTCTTGACTTTTGTTATGTTTTGTTTTTTGAGACTGGTTCTCCCTACCTCACACATGCCGGAAGTGCAGCAGCTACTCATGGGACCAATCCCACTGCTTATCAGAAGGGAGCTTTGACCCTCTCACTGATTTTTTCACCCTTCTTGGCAGCCTGGTGGCCCCCTGTTCTCAGGGGCTCACCATATTGGCACCAATCTTACTACTGTAGACACTCAATCATTTTGAACCCAACTGATGCTCAGAACTCCCAGGCATGAGCAGCCCACAGTTTCAGTCTCCCCAGTAGCTGGGATGATAAGCAGGTACCACTACACTTAGGTGTTCACAAATTTTTAAAGATCCATATCCTACTTGGGCATTATGGGTGGAAGTTTCATCCGTGTTTCAGTTCCACTGCTCTCTCCCTCATCTCTGCCTTCTAGCTTCCCTGCCCTCCTTCATATTTCAACTCGAGTCCCACCTCCACACAACACCATTTCCAGTCCCCTTTAAAGGCAAATACCTTCCCCCTGAGTTTACCCCTAATTTACTCTGGACACAGCTTGTTTGCACACAGTTGTTTACATGGTCTCTGTCCCCATTAGGCTATGAGCTTCTTCAGAGCAGGGACTGACTTTTATCTTCCTTGGTATCCCTAGTGCTTAGCATGCTGTCTGCCTTTAATAAATACTAGTTAACTGACTGACAATTGCAGAGTGGGGTTGTGGGGTGTTACATTTACAATATAGGAAGTTTTATCTATTATGCTGAATAACAGAAAGTTTCTGATATATAATTGTTGGAAAGGTCTTTTTTAACATTTTTTTAAAAATTTTCAGTGATATGCTACACAGTTTCTATCATTTCCTTGAAAATTCGCTGTCATCACTGCCATCACCATCACCATCACACCATCACCATCTTCATTATGATCACTCATATTATTACCACCATCTCCATCATCATCATTTCATTCCTTTCAGTTCTTTCTTTGGGGCACAGACAGAAATTGTCCTGGGCCACACTGCTATCCCGATAGTGTTCTTTGGTACTGAATGAATGAAAGGAAATCTTTTATTCCCTTACTATGTGCCAGGTGCTGTGCTTAGAGTTGGTGACACTAATGCAAGGAAGACAATCCTTACCCTCAACAGGCTTATATTCTAATAGGGAAAAATAATACTTGAAGAGCTGGAAAAGTGGGACTCTTGGACAGGTGAATAAAATAGCTACTTTTTGACTTAAATAAAATTTGCTATTATTATTGTCAGTATTATCTAGTAGGTAATGCCAGTATTATCTCCACTTTACAGATGAAGAAATGGAAGCTCAAAGAGTGACATGAATCGTCCAAGGTCACACAATAGGAACCGTCAGAGTCAAGATGTGAATTTGCTTCTCCTGGACCCCAGGTTGTGAGCATCAAACCCAGTCTCTGACACTCACTAGCTATGTGACTTGGGACAAGTTGCTGGATCTGTTTCCCTCAGTTTCCTCATCTGGAAAATGGGGATGATAATAGCACCTCCCCTTCAGGGTTCTTGGGGGAGCAACTGAGATGAAATAGGTGACAAGCACTTAGCACAGTGCCTGATACATAGTAAGAGGGCATCAAAAACTTTTCCTGTGCTATGCTGAATGAGCTCTGGGCTGGCAAGGGCTCTGGGAGCTCAAGTCTCTGTCTCTTGTTCCACAGGAATGCGTGCGGTACCTTCTCCTGGTGCTCACCACGTCAGTGGCTCCACCTCAGAACTCATCATTTCCTGCTGAAATATCAGCTATCGAGCCAGTGAGAGGAATCCCCTTTGACAGAAGTAAATGTAGATTCCCCTAAATAGAAAACATTCAGATCTGGCCACATCATTTCATCTGTCAGTCATTCTGGGCCCATGCATCCAGTCTACTCCCTTCCTAGCAAATTCAGCCGTAAAAATACTTTCATTCGTTGTTTGGACAATGACCTGTTCACTATGTTCCCTACTGACCCTAAGAGTGCATGAAGATTTGAAACTTGCTAATTATCAGAGCCACAGGAACCAGTGCTGAAAGTAAGACCACTTTGGGGGGCCCCTTACGAACAACCTTCCCATAACACATTTCCCATGTTTGGTGTTCTTAATAAGTACACACCAACTAAAGTATGAATATGCAGTGAGAAAAAAAAATCTTGCTCAAGAAACATCCTCATCTTAAGCCTATAAGAAGGCATGGAGAGTAAAAAATGGATGCTCCAAAGAAGAAAAGCCACCACTGTCATCCAAGGTAGAAAAACGACCCAGGTATCATCCCTGTCATTGACACATGCAGAAGCAATGGTGCTGTCCTTACCTCTCGCAGATGGATGTTTTCCTTCTCCTTCTGGTCTAAGATCACTTCTAAATGGTTCACCTGAGACTCTGCCTCGGCCATCCTTCGTGTTCTCTCGTTGTCGTCTTCCATACCTTTCGAAGGCAAACCTTTGCTTTGTAACATTTCTAGGAGTTTCTTGATGGATTCGTCGCGGGCATTGAGGGTCTGTTTCTGAGTTTCAATCCTCAGCTCCATTTCTTCTAAGGTCTTCCGCAGGAGGAACAGCTCTTTGGCCTGGCGGTCATGCTCAGCTTGGAGCCTCCGGAAATTCTCCTCCGTCAGCTCGATGGTGAAGTGCTCGGCTCCACGGTTGCCACTCTCCTGTTGGAGGAGATGATTAAGGTCTCTCTGGGTTCGAAGCTCATCTTGAAGAGCCTGGATTGTCAACTGCAGATGCTACAAAGGATGAAGAAGAAGCAAGAGAAAGGGAAGGAGAATCAGTAAAGATCCTAAAGGCGTTCCCACTTTTACCCAACGTGAATATGTCATGTTAGTCATGAGACCCAGAGGGCCTGGAATGGAGTCTTACCAAATGGCCTCCGTTGTGTTATTAGCAAATGGAAATGTGGAAAATTAGTTGACACTTGTCAGATGTCTTGAGAAAATATAATGCACACATACACACAAAAAGATGCTGTTAGTGTTGGTTACAAGTGAAATAAAGGAAAGTTGTAAGTTAGGTGGTAGAAAGGGTTAAAAGTGAAACATCCACACATAGACCTTCTAGATGTCCACAAAGCTCAAAGACTCAGCATTCCTTGTTTTCTAAGTCATTCAGTAAACACTACAGAGCTGGGGCTGTTACCCTGGGGTCTATGAATTTAGGGTGTGTGTGGGTGTGCATATATTGTAATAAATATATATATGTGTGTGTGGTAAATAGATATAGTATTTGTACTGCATATATTTACTATACATATACAGTATACTGTATTTCAATATAGCAGGCTTCCTCTGTAACCCTGTGTATTTTATTTTTATGTATTTGAAAATATGATTCTGACAAGGAGTCTACAGGCTTCACCAGTCTGCCTGCCCAAGGGGTCCATGATTCAAAAAAAAAAAAAAATGCCTCTGTTCTAGCAGCTGCAAGGCACATTAAATAATGCCAGGCTTACGAGGGAGGAAGCACAAGGGTTAGCCCCTGCTGTTTCTGACACTGACTAGCTATATGACCCTGGGTAAGTCACTTAAACTCTGGAGCAGCTCCAAAAAGACAGTGTCTGTGTGTCTCTGGTAACTGTCACAGACTTAGATACTAAAGTCACTGCTGGGTCAATATCTGCTATCAGCATCGCTGGATGGAGCTCTTATGTTGACCGAAATCCTAGATCCCTCCTCCCATCGCTTCTTTTTCTGAGATAAATGGTCACACATTGATGCAACTAACAGCATTCCTAAGGAGCGGACACAAAGACGCTTCCATTTTTTACAAGGACAAAGCTGCAAACAAGCTTAGGAAACAGGAAAACTGCATCTGTGAGCCAAAGGAAAACAAATGCACACACAAACACAGCCGACGGATGAGGGGCTAGGCTTCTTAGCGAAACAAATGACTTGCAAAGAGTGGACAAACCTTTGTTCTTCTGGCATCCAAAAACTGAACGGCATGGCCAATGAAAAACAAAAAAGAAGCGAAAAATCAGCACAAAGATCCAAGGCAAGCAAATTGCGCTCAACAGAAAATACCTTCAGAGGAAAAAAATCAGTTCCTTATTACAGTAGAGACCCACAAGCATTGCAACATCTACAGCACTGAGGAAGCTGATAAACTGGAAATCAAAAAAGAAAAACCAGAATCTAAGCTTTACCCCCTTTGGTACACATAACTCTTATTTCACTGCAACTGTTAACTCAAAATCTGCATAATACTTATCAAGAGAGAAGCACACTCATCATACATAAACAATTTTAAATGGAGGTAATCTCGGGGGGAGGACTGGAAAAAAGACCTGTTGCAGAAGGTAGAGTTTGAGCTGAGACTTAAAGGAAGCCAAGAAAGCCACAAAACACAGGAGAGAAGAAACAGCATTCCAGGCATGAGGCACAGCCAGTGCAAAAGCATAGCATTGGAGATAAACAGCATGTACGAGGAAGAAAAAGGAGGCTGGTGTTACTGGATCTTGGAGTACCTGTTCCAGTCTTAAGCCCAAGAAATCTACACACAGAAGGTGATTAATATACTTTTGCTGAATTACTGGATTTCATTGATTATCACATGTGTATGAATCCCAGTGCCCCAACTAGACTGGAAGTTCCAGTGCCTTGGATTTCTCCTCCCAAAGAATCTATCACCAGCAGCTTACAGGCAGTTAATTCACAATAAAGATGTGTGGATTAAGCATATTCATTCTGAAAATTTTAAAAATAATTTAATTTAATTAGTTAAAATTAAATTTAATTTTAAAAAATTAAAAAAAAACATACCTTGTCATTTGCATCAGTTCATGTGAGTGAAATGAGCATCAGAGAATCACCAAAATTCAGTTCAAAAAGCATCTACTACATACGTTCCAGGCACTGTGGTAGATCCTGGGGACACAGAGACAGAACAAACCTGTCCCTGCCCTAGAAGAGTGTGCACTCGGCCCAAATGTAAACATCTGAGCTTTTGGACATTTTTGAAACTGCCTTCAGGGCCTGTGACCCATTCTTTTGATCCCCTCTCACCAGTTGGAAATTATTCCCTTTTACTGGTGACTTTGATTTGAGGGAGAGTCAGAGGCAGTTCAGCATCAAAACTGACGAGCAAGGTGAGAGACGATTCTACTTTCGGTCAGAAGGAAAGGGTATCTCTAATGGGGAAAAGGAGAGTAACAACAAGGTCCAAAGGAAAATCCATAGAGGAGTCAATTCCAGAAGAAAGCAAACTCCTTAAGAACAAGGGAGGGCTCTTTTTTGCCTTTGTAACTCCAGCGTCTAACACAGTGCAACATGACAGTAGAGAATTGAACTGAAGTGAGAGGTAGAGGTGAATTGAAGTTCCCAAAAGTGTTTGAAACAAGAAAGAAACACTAGGGTAAGTGCATAGACCGCCAAGGGGCCTACGTTGCAGAGACCTCACCTACACGATCTAGAAGTTCTAGTCAGGCCTTTGGCTCCCAGGGTCTGCAACCCTAGAAACTGCCAAGAGCCAACTCTCCCTGGTGAAACTGTCCTCTTCTTCCTACAGATGACATCTCATCTTGCTCCCAACCATCACATTCACTCCTGTGTATTCTTCTGTTGACTCTAAATGGCATAATTCCTCTAATATCTGTAAAATGTTTGCTTTACTTTTTTTTAAAAAGGACTTATTATCGGTGGTTGTGTATCCAGTGTTTAGTGGGAGGGAGATAGGCTAATAAGGGCAACAAGGCAAGCGTTTCCTTCTCTTTTAGAGCATTTAGGGAAAGTACCTCTTACGTTAAACCTCTAAGAGAGAGCAACAAATCCCTAGTCTACAGATATTTGATATCTTGTAGATAGATGTAAGTCTTGGAGAGACAAGAGTGAAGGAGAGATTGCCCAACCACTCGAGTCCTAGCCCCTTCCTACATCACCCAGTGAGGTTTGGGCTGGTGTATGGTCAATCCTCCTCCCATTCTCTCCACAGAGAAATCACAGTCTCCCTTAGAGGGAGGGTAAGTCAGAGTCCAGATATGATACAGTGACCCATGCCACATATGGGCCAGTCGTATCTTTATATTAGGCAACTACCAATGAGAGAGAGAGAGGAGGGAGGGAGGGGGAAAGGGAGAGGAATGGGGAGAGAGAGAGGGAGGGAGGGAGAGAGAGAGAGAGAGAGAGAGAGAGAGAGAGAGAGAGAGAGAAAGGATAAATACAAATATATGTTACTATGTTACTTGTGTTTCACACATAACTATATATGTGCATATGGTACTCCTGCTAGAATTTAAGCTCCCTGAGGGTAGCAGCTGTTTTGTTTTTGTCTTTGTACCCTCCACTTCAGCCACAGTATCTGGAACACAAAAGGTACTTAATAAATGCTAGGTTGATCTGTCCCTTTGAAGAGAGGCCTCACGCCAAAGAGATCATAGATATTAAAGTAGCTGCTCCCTCCATGCCAGCCCTGTCCCCTGGTAATAACAAGCATCATGGGTTAAGCTTCCTTTAGTCCTATAACAACTAAGAAACCCAGAGACATGAGGGACAGCCTAGTGCTGTAAAAAGTACTGCGCTGCATAGGGAGAGATGTGGGTTCCAGTTTCTTTTCTGTTACTCACAAGCCATGTGAACATGGACAAGTCACTGCCATTTTATACATTAATACAGTGAGACTGAGGAGAATTCAAACCATTGTAATGGTTTGTAATGATGTCTGAAGGGAGGGCTAGACCAGATGCTTTCTTCAGGTCTTCCTTACTATTAGATGCTTTAAATCTGCATCTCACAGCACACTGACCAATGTTTTTTATGCAGAATTGAGTTGTTTATATCAGCAATACAAATAGAGAATTCATTCTTCTTTAAAGTTGTAAATCAATTGAAGGCCTCTAAGTTAGGGGGTGGGAGTTTGTATGCCTTGTGTTCAAGGAACAGGTATGTGAAAATCTCCCTCTGGAGGACAAGGGTCCTCTGGGTGGGAAACATCAGAGACCTAAAAGGCCATGGCCACACAGCTGGGAATTGGAAGGGAAAAAAGGAACACTGAACTACTGAGGGTCAGAAACCCAGAAGGAAAAAGAGAAAAG
This sequence comes from Bettongia penicillata ogilbyi, assembly GCA_023548195.1. NCBI lineage: Eukaryota > Metazoa > Chordata > Mammalia > Diprotodontia > Potoroidae > Bettongia > Bettongia penicillata. The sequence goes on along the minus strand of JAJHZJ010000132.1, from coordinate 9,202,436 downwards.
GGGGGAAGAGAGGAGGAGAAGGGAAGGGAGGGGAGACAGAGACAGAGATCAGTAAGAAAGAATTCAGAGTAAAAGAGAAGGGGGAAGCTAAAAGAGAACCCATAAAGGGAGAACGAGAAAGAAATCCAAGAGAGAACAGAAAAGAATCTACAGAGGACACACCCAGCTAGAAAGAAAACCCAGAGGGAGAATAGTCCAAGAGAGTCACAGCCAGAGGGACAGAAACGGGAGAGATTCTAGATGCTAAATGAGAAAATTAGAGGGAGCAAGAACCAATGCAGAGTAAAAGAAGGAAGGGAGAGAGAAGATCACGGAGGAGGGCAGGAGGTGAAGGAGAAAGAGACCCCAGAACTGAGACAGACACAGATGTTGTGGTTGGGGGGAGGGTCAGACAAGCCACTGAGATTTAGCCATGAGGAGTACCCGGAGGCAGTGGAGCAAAGTGAATGGGAACAGCCCAGATGAAGCCATGGGGGCCTAGTGGACCCCAAGGAGCACTTCAGCCAGACCAAGATCTGTGGAGTTGGGATGGCAGCCACTGGAAGCATCTGTTTTCAGGTTGGATGGACTTGAGGGGGCATGAAAGAGGAGAGGTGCAGAAGCCACATGCTGTTCTCCTTTGTTTTCTTCTGGTATATTGGTGGCATAAAGCTGTCATTGATACGCTGTGTGGTCAGAAGTCTTATGAGAAGAAGAAAAAAACCTCTTAACTCAAGAATTGTAAGATTTCAGTTTGAGCAAATCAAAAAATATTTTACAAGGCAATGGCCCAGGCACTCTGGGGGGGACAGAAGCATGCGACCCATTCTACGTCCTCCAGAACTTAGATGAGAATTCAACAGACATGAATGTTTAATAAAAGATCTATGAGTGACAAAGATGAGGGGATGCAGGGCAGGGCATAATTAGTCACTGAGGCAGACACTCACAATGGTGCTCACTATTAAGAGTTGAGGGAGATGATTTGTAAGAGCTGCTGTAAGTTTCCTTCTGGTCTTTCCAGCACTGACAACCTCTAAGCTAACAAGCAAGCCAGGTTCCAGGGTGCCTAGCCCACAGCATTCCAACCAAAGCATCATGCCATCCCCTCCCCACCAGCATCTTCACCACATCTGTCCATTTCTCCCACCCACCCATATCCACTGGCCCTTAGCTCTTCCAGGCAGCAGCAGCTTTGGCTCAACCGGACCTCAGCTTCTCCTGACCAGCCCGAACCCCTCCCTTCTCTGACGCTTCTCTGCCTCTTCAAGGTCCATGGGAAGTCATCGTCTGCCCAGATGTTTCCAATTACCTCCCTGTTTGTCCGAGTCCGTGACTCAGCATGATTCAGCAGCCTTATCTTAAAGCAGGCCAGGCAATTTCCGAAGTCAACCAACATCTGTTAAAGCCCAAACAATTGTAAAAGAAAAAGAAAATCCCTTCCTATTTCCCTGCAATACAAAACAGAAACCAGGTATGCTGAATACAAAATGAAGCTGCAAAGTTGGGGAATTCCTCTGGTCTCTGAGTTTATGCCCTGTATAGGAGTCAATCAACCGCAGGCCAGTTCCATGTCAATGTAAGCTGGGGTCCAGCACCAAAACTCTGGCCTTACTTGGAGCAAGAACAATCTTCAGGCAACCTCCCCCAACCCTAAGCACACTTCTTGGTTCTATTTTTCTCTTATGCAGAGTTTGCTCCGGAAAAAATCTCTGAATAATGGTCTCTGTGGATGTGAACAAGAGGGTTCCTATCTTCCACACAAGCACTAGGAAAAATAATATCGATCGGGTTGAGGACCATCTTATTTCACTTCACAAAAAAAGCACTAAAAAGTCTTAGTAACTCAAACAATGATTACAATTCTTCCTTTCCACTGAGTCCCACCACCCTTCCTACCACCCTGTCCTCTCCTCTTAACCACTCTCCCCTCCCTACCACCCTTCTCATACCCTCTGGGCCCTGTACAGCCCACCAGACTAACAGCACCACCCTTTGGCTTAAATCCTCTTGGAAGATAAATGGAAGTTAGGGATGCCAAAGAACCAACCGCCCAACCTTCTGATGCATCCTTTCATCATCTTAGGAACCCACTGTCCTCTGCCCTTAGGGAGTGCTACCATCTTAAGAGCTTTGGCTCATCCCAGAAAAACAAGGGAGCTTGGAGCTGCCAGACTCAACTCTCAATGTCCAAACATCACAGAGGGCAAAGATCAGGTCGCCTGCCAACTCCATGATGTTGTGACTCCCGTTCCAGGAGCATTTGCATGATACCCCCAAAAGTCCCAAAATTACATCTTACGTTTCCTCCTTATTTCCAAATCACCTCTCTTCACACGCCTGTAGAGTCAGTCTTGATAAAGGACTCCTTTGTGAGATGGCCATTCTCTACTACCTCATTTGGTTCTACTGGCATCCCAGCTCAAGGATATACCAGGTGACAAGTTAAAAGGAAGGAGCTCTTTTTTGAGACCCCCCCGTCACTCGCTTTAATGACACTTTGTCACTTTGTAGTGGCTCAGTGCTGTCTGACTCTCTGTGACCCCATTTGAGAATTTCTTGGCAAACATACTGGAATAATTTTACAGACAAGGAAATGAGGCAAATAGGAGGTAAGTGACTTGTCTAGGGTCAAATAGTTGGTAAGTATCTTCCTGACTCCAGGCCTCATGCTCTATCCACTGCATCATCTAACTGCCCCAAGAGTCAGTATGTGAGTTCAAATTATGACTTTGCTTGCTGTGTGGTCTGGGACCAGTCACAAGGCCTCTCTGGGCCTAGGTGGCTCATATGTAAAATGAGAGGGTCAGACTAGATGATGTCTAAGCTCTAAATACTCTGGTTCTAACTGAAGACACTTCTCCCTGGATCCACCTCCTCAGGGCTGACTGGTTCCCCAAGACCCTCCACATGCTACTCCAGTTTCAACTTTTTGACTTTTTTTCCATTCTACTGAATACTTGAACATGAGGGTAACAAATCCAGAGGCTTAGTGGTTAGATTAGGGGGCCTGGGAATCAAAAAAGCCTCTGTCCATAGGCTACCTCCGACCACTCCTAGGTCAAGTCACTTCAGTGCCTCAGTCTCCTTATCTATAAAACAGAAATAATACCCATAGTATCTACCTCTAAGGATGGTTTATGAGGCTCAAGTGAAAAAATTCTATTCATATGTCAGCTCCTTGAGAGTAAAGACCATCTCAGTTTGCAAAGTACATCCCAGAAAGCATTTAACAAATGCCTTTTAGTTGATGGACTGATCACGTATCCAGTATTTCTCAGGCTTTCAAGGGATACAAAAAGTACCAGTGATCATGCTTATTCTAATTCTTGTTCCTGATTTCTGCCTCCAACTGTGTTGTTCCGCGCTCTCTGACTCATCCCTGCCATCCTTGCCCTACTCAGTTCCTGTGTCACTTGCCTCAGAGTTTGCCTGGGATATGAAGCAATGGCCTCCTCTCTTTGTGACATATCTGTTACTACTGTGTCCAGCTTATTCCAATTCTGACATGTCCACTCCCGCATTGTTCCATGCATTGAGCAAATGAAAACATCAATCCCCTGACAGAAAGTTCAGAACCAAACTCAAAGCATCTGCTTTGCACACACAACAGTCTTTCTGGTTTTCACAGCTTCGTTAAAATATGGACAAACTGTCCTGTGAGATCAGTAGTTGATGATTGTGGTAAATAGAGGCAATTGATGGGTATTACAGCTAGAAAGTATAATTCAGTTAACATTTATCATGTGTGTCCTACGTGTACAAGAAAAGGCAGCATGTGTGGTCAACTGCATGTCCTGCTGGTGACCACAACACTCCTTGAACCAGATTAAAATGTAATCGGGAAATAATTAACAAAATGAATAAAAATACAACAAAACATCGATAATGTGAATAGTTGGTTTTCTATGTCAACACGCAGCCCACAGGGATACGTGTGGGTGGTTTAGTGCCCCATTTCTACTTGAGTTGGACATCAGGAGTGTAGTGGACAGAGGGTTAGCCTTAGAAGCGAGAACTGGCTTCATATTCTACCTCTGATTTATACTGAAGGTGTAACTCTCTAGTCTCAGTTTCCCGGGCAGCTCTAAACCTATCAGCTGACTTCTACATTACTAGGAAAAATTCTTCCCCAGGATCTCCCCAGACCAAAGAAAACATAGGTCTTATAAAAAAAGAAAAATATATTTTACATATCTATAATATGAATCCTGCTCTCCCAGAGCTTAAACTCTAATGAAGCGGCAGGAAAAGTGTGTTCACAAATCACTATGATCTAAGGGAGAAAGAGACAAAGGCCAAGGAGAAAATGCACGCAGAGAAAATGCCCTGGGAAATCTGCGAAAGGACAATGCACCTTGCCCCCTCAGGGAGGGCATGGGGGAATTAGGAGAGATGTCTTGAAGATGTGGTATCTGATTTGACCTTGAAAAGAAGAGAGGAATGTCAACAAGGGAGGGATGGGTGAGAAAGAAGTAAGATCGATCAAAACACAGGAGACAGACTGAACTAAAAGTGAGATAAGAAGGGGAGCCAGCCTAGTCCAATGTGAATGAAGCATGGGGCACCCAAGGGGGCACAGAACAGACAAGACTTCACAAGGTACTTTGGACCCCCTCCTCCAGTTATGAGCTAGTGCTCTCTCTCTCTCTCTCTCTCTCTCTCTCTCTCTCTCTCTCTCTCTCTCTCTCTCTCTCCCTCCCTCCCTCCCTCCCTTTCTCTCTCTCTCCAATTATACTGTATTTCTTTAGATGTGTGGGTGGTGTACCAATCTGGCAGAAGACAAGCTCCTTCAGACTAAGGCCTATTTCATGTTGGGTCTTGTTACCCTACTGACCAGCACATTTGCAGCAGGTACTTAAAAATGTTTGCCTGGGATCTAGGTTGTGAAGGTCATGAATGTCAGGATCTGGCATTTATCTTTGATTAAGGAAGCAATGGGGAGCCACAGAGTTGAGGAGTGACGTGATCCGAGGCATTTGGTTTATAAAGGGTGGATCAGAGAGGGGATAGAAGTGAAGCAGTTAAGAGATGACTGTAACAGCCTCAGCAAAAAGAGATGAGGGTCAGGACCAGAGGAGATGTAAAGGGAGGGGGGAAAAGATAACAAATGTGTGAGATGCTGAGTCCAGGTATGGACCTCAGTATCTAATTAAGGAGGAGGAACAAAGGAGACCAGAGGATCCCATAGGTGGAGTCATTTGAATGGACTTGATAACTGAAGCTAGGAGAATGGTGAAGATTGACAAGGACCACGGCATCACGGATTTCAAGAGAGAAAAGATCTTGGAGGTCAATGGGTACAAAACTTTCTTACACAGAGATGAGAAAGGGGAGAAATGCATAGAAAAATGGTACAAAAATGGAGATTGCTCTATATTCAATCTGTAGGCCAAGGTACCTCTAGTAACCTAGAATTTGATAAAGACAAAAACCTCAGCTACCCAATAGAGACTCATTACTTAATAAAAACTACTGGAAAAATGGAACAGCAGTGGGAAAGAAATTATATTTAGACCAACACCTCATGCCCTATGCCAACGTAAGTACCAAATGGACACTTGACCCAATTATAAAAGGTCATACTGTAAACAAATTAGAGAAACATGGAAAATACTGTCTCAATTGTGGACAGAAGAAAGCTGATGATGAAACAAGGGACAGAGAGGATCACAGAGGATAAAATGGATAATTACATAAAAACAAAAAGCTTATGCACAAACAGATCCAAAAAGGGAAAGAAGTAGGAAAAAGCTTTACAGGCAGTTTCTCCGATAAGGGGCTCATTTCAAAGATACATATGGAACTGATTCAAATTGATTAGAATAAGAGCCATTCAACAATTGATAAATGTCTAAGGATGTGAACAGGCAATTCTCAGGGGAAGAGACATAGTTTATCTACAGTCATATGAAAAAAATGTTCCAAGTGACTACTAGACAAATGCAAATTATGGTCATTCAGTGGTTCCAATCTATGCCCCTCAGATTGACAAAGACAACAGAAAGGAAAATGACAAATGACTTTGGGAAAACAGGAACATCGATGCAAAGCTGGCTCAACCATTCCGAAAAGCAACTTGGAATTATACCTAAAAAGTTACTGAAGAGTTGACCATGCTATATCACTGCTCTTACCTTTGACCTTTGACCATACTACATCACCAGGCCTATGCTCAAAGAAACCAAAGAAAGGAAAAAGGTCCTAGAGGTACAATAATATTTGCAGTAGATCTTTCTGTGGTGGTCAAGAATTGGAACCTAATGGAAGGCTCATCAATCAAGTAATGACTGAATGAGCCGTAGCATGTAATTATGATGGGAGGCTGTTGTGTTCAAAGAAATGAGGAAACCAGTGATTTCAATGAAACAAATAAAGACTTATATGAACTGATGCAGAGAAAAGGACACAGAACCGGGAGAACAATTTATACAATAACAACACTGTAAAGACAACTGTTAAGTCCATATGAGCTCTGATCAGTTCAGTGGCCATCCATGACTGAAGAAGACTGGAGATAAAGCATAACATCCACCTCCCATCAAAGAAGCGATGGATTTAGGGTTCAGAAATATATGGATAGAGAGACAGGTAGGTAGGTAGATGGACAGATGGATAGATTAGACAGATAGATAGATAGATAGATAGATAGATAGATAGATAGATAGATAGATAGATAGATAGATAGATAGATGGATGGATGGATAGATAGATGGATGGATGATAGAGATAGATGGATAGATAGATGATAGAGGGATGGATAGATGGATGGATAGGTAGATGGATAGGTGGATGGATAGGTAGATGGATAGGCAGGTAGATAAGTAGATGATAGATATTTTAATACAGTGAAAAAAGGAATTTGTTTTGCCTGTGTATTTTTTTTAAGATAAATGTGTTTTTCTTTTTTCTTTTTTTCAATGGGGTAAGGGATGGGAGGGAGAAAAAATAGATTTTGTTCATAAAGAAAACTTTTTAAAAAAATAAAGATGTTGGGGGGTCATATCTATATGGACATATATATATATAAAGTTGTATGTACTTTTCAGATAAGGTATGTACTTTCAGATAAACTGTTAGTATTGCTTACTTGCTTAAGTCGATTGAGCATTAGAGTGTGAGCTCTTTGAGGTCAAGAACTGTCTTTTGCCTCTTTTTGTATCTGAAGAGCTGGGCACAGTGCCTGGCACGTAGTAGGCACTTAATACATGTTTCACAACTTACTGACTTTGTTACCAGAGAGCTCTCATAGGGTGGGGGCAATCTGGAAGTGTTGATAACATGAAAATAAAATACATCAATAAAAATTTTTATAAGAATGCTATGAACTAAAAGGCATTCCATAAGGTTCACATCATTCCCCTTTGAAGGACGATATGGGGACACTCACTCAAGCACCATTTTCTACCTGAAGCCTTTCAAGATCCCACCCCTGGCTAACACCTACCTCACTAACTCTCTTGTATGTAACCACCATGTATTTATTCATTCTCTTCGTACTTATTCTGAATATACCTGTATACTTATTGTTTATCTCCCTTGTTAATATGCTCATTCCTTAACAAAGGGGATATCCATCAACTGGGGAACCAGGGATGGATGTGATACACCGTATTTCATGGTAAGAAATGACCCAAGAGATGATTGCAGAGAATCCTTGGAAGACATGTGTGAACTGATGCAGAGTGAGAGAAATAAGTGGGATAAAGCATTTCTACAACGGCAGCAACACTATAAGGACACATAACTCTGAAAGACTTAAGGGTTGTGATCAGTGCAGTGACTCCAGAGGTGTGATGCCCATGTCCTGGCAAAGCACAAATAGACACAAGGTACAGAATGAAACATACATTTTTGAACATAGCAAATGCATAGATTTCTTTAGCCTGACTATGTTTATTTATTACAAAGGCTGTATATTTTTTTCCATGGTGGGAAGGCCCTTTAGGGGAGGAGGTAGAACCCAGAAATATTGTGTTGCCAAAAATAGAAGAAAAAAGGTCGTTCAGACTTTCTCTTAAAACGAACAGGAAAGAAAGCAAACTCAAGAAGTAACAAAGACAAGCAGGATGGCTTTAAAAGTAACATATCATAGAGATTCATGGTTTCACATTTTAAGATGCCATTAGTTCCCAAAGAGCAAGAATCCTAAGTCTTTGTGTCAGTCTTTCCAATGCCCAGCACAAAGTAGATGTATAATAAATGCTTATCAATTGGTTGATAAATGCAGGAAAGAACTCTTCATTTCTCACCTCCAAAGGCATATAATTCCATCTGCCCTCCCCTTGACACTCCCCATCTCACCAATGCTTTCCCTAAAATGTGGTCTCCACAACTGAACAGAAGGGCTGATGAAGACGGAGTGAATACCGAGGAACCATCACCTCCTTATTACTGGAAACCATGACCCTCAATATAGCCACTGATTTACACTCTTGATTCAAAGGCTGCATTCCACTAAAACTTCCAGTTTGTTTTCAGACCACCTGCTATCTAACCATGACTCCCCCATCCCATCATTAAGAAGGTGATTTTTTTTTAACTCAAGTGTGAAGCTTTATACTTAGCCCCACTAAATTTCATCTAATTAGATTTCGCCCAGTGCTCAAGCCTGCCAAGAGCTTTCAGGCTTCAAAGTGTTAATTATGTTTCCTAGATTAATGTCATCTGCAAATCACATTAGGATGTTATCTGAGCTTTTATTCAAACAGCCCAGAACCAAGCATAGATCCCTGGTGCACTCTACTGGAGACCTCTTTCCAAGATGGCATGGAACCACTCATTCTTTAAGTCAGACCATTCAATTAACGTCAAATCCATCTAGTACACATCTGTCCATTCTTCTCTACTAAAACAGAACTGATGTCTAGCCGTGTTGTCTAGCTAGTCTTACACAAGTGGTGTTTATTTTAACACAATAGTATTAGTTTGCATTTGACATAAATTACTATTAATGGGCCCTAATACCACATGACAAGATATGGTATGGTGAGAAAGTTGCTTAGTAAGCTAAGTAACGAGGCACAGGAAATAAAGGAACTCCGTTACTTGCCCACAGAGAACACAAAAGAGGCAAATGCTCTCATCTGGCCCAGAAAAACTACCTGGTGGGGGGATCATGACATGTTCTCTTCCCTCTTTATTCAATTAACTATAGGAGAAAAAAAAATCTCCCCTGTGGCTTCATCATCGTCAAAGTTCCTATCCAAGAAAATCCAAATGGCTCCCGTATGTGTTCCCATTGGTTTGACCACATGTCTCAAGAGGGTGGTTTTATTTCCATTTTACAGAGGAATAAATTGAAGCAGGTCAAGAGATTTGCCCTAGATGGATAGGTTATGCAGGACAGCTAAATGTAGACATTGAAAAGTATGGTCTCCCATTGGCTAAGATCAAAATCTCATGTAATTGACTTCACCAACTTAAAGACTTAGAATTTGATACCATTCACAAGTACCAAAATTTACTTAGTAAAAAAGAATAGTAGAAAATTAAAATACAGAAAACTAAGAGCAACTCAATTTTATAGGAAAAAAAACAGACAAGGCCCCACTCTCGGCTCAGCCCAAATTCCAAAACTCTGCAATATATACTACACTCAGAATCGAATCCAGATTTCAGGACTTCTAAAATAAAGAAGGTAAACAGAATGAAAATATAATTATATATGCATGATATACATAGAACACATAATTATTTAAATAGCAAATGGCCAGATGTTCATAACCTATTCAGTCTTAGCCACAAACATGGAAAATATGACTTTCTGGCAGGGTTGAAAAAATTTGTGACCCTAAGCCCTTTTCCACACTATAAGGAAAAAACAAAAATGATAAAGTCTTGCTCCAGAAAGCAGTTTAAGGTTTCATTGCTATGAAAACTGTCTTCAAGCTACATAAAACTATGAACTGGCTGATGCCCAAAAGTCCAGTATTTTTTTTTAAATCACTCCACAATGCTTGACAAGCAGACGCTTAGCATGTGATGCAGGTTCTTCCACAGGACACAGGAGTTCTCTGAAAACTGATTTATGGGACAACAGATCTTGGGAACCCAGTTGGAAGGAATCTTGGAAGTCAACCCCCTCATTTACCATATCAGGAAACTGAGGAACAAAAAGTCCAGTCAATCAACTAGCATTTATTAAATCCTTACTATGTGCTAAAGTTGGGGTACAAAGAAAGACAAAAACACTGTTCCTGCTTTTAAGGAGCTTACATTCGGATAGTGGAGACAATGTGAAATTAGGTACGTACAAGGTATACACAAATGGAAGTGTCCAGGGTCACGCAGCTGGACCGTGCTTCAGGTGGGATTTGAACCCACCACTGATTCTAGTGCCCTACCCAGCAGGCCAAATGTCTCTCTGCTTATGCTTAGCCCTTTAAAATTTAGCATTCCTTAGATTGTAATCAAATTTTAGGTGTACCTTCCACAGAAATTTTCTCTTAAAAGAAGGTGTGTGTTGTCGGGTAGTGGTAGTGGTGGTTTTTAATTTCATATGAAAAGCCTTCCAAACTCAAGTACTAGCCCCAAAATAATTTGCCTAAGGCACAATTCTGACAAAGCCACTCCTTTAGTGTGACTCAGTCCCACTCTTTGGTGGGCTCCATCCTTCCTCTGGGAAATATAAATAGCCCAGCCTGTGTTGAAGGCCCTCCAGAATCTGACCCCACCTCGTCCCCTTCAAGAGTTCTACATTCTGGCCAAACTGGACTACACAGCTTCTCTAATCTCCACATGCCACCTCCCACCATGCATTTAGCCAAGCCGATTCCCTGTCTGAAATAACATCATTCCTCACTTGCTCTCAGAATCTTAGTTGTCTGTATGGCTCTGCTGGAAGGTGACCTCTTCAGGGTAAATCTTCCATGCCACCCCTGTCATGGGGAGAACACATGTACACATGTACATTGTGTACATGTGTTCATCTTCATCGTAGTTGGAGGGAGCCCAGTCACTCGTTCTGCATTCCAGATGCCCAGAGGCCCTCACCTTGCCCCTAGCCCCTTCTTGTCCTATGACTGCTGCCCATGCCATGCTCCTATCATCCAGTTAAAACTAACTGGTATAGATGCCCTCTCAGCCCCTTAGCCTCCCTATCCCTTCCATCTCCTTCTCTGCAAACTGTAACCACGTTACCCAGGCAATCACGCCCGCCTCCGGAGAGGGGAACTGAAACTACTCCCCTCCTTTGTGACGTCCCAGGTCACAATGCCCCTTCCTAGCGACCACCCCCTTGTACGTATTGTCCTTCCCGGTACAAGGTCGGCTCCTTGGCGGCAATGATTGTCTTGTTTTTGGATTTGAATCCCTAGCCTTTAACACAAGAACTGGCACACGGTAAACACTTTATGATCTTCATGATGTTTCCCAGAGAAGAGGATACAGGCTCTTCAAGAGAAGGGGCTGTTTCTGGTCTTTGTCTCCCCAGTGACCAAGCACATGCCCTAATTCCTCCCAGCTGACTCTTAAAAAAAAAAATGTTTATTGGGTTAAACTTGTTGAATAAAAAGGTATTAAATCGTATTTCCTTATACAGGGTGTCTCAAAAGTCTTCATGTAGTTTTAAAGCTTTAATAACATAAAACGACATGAAAATTTTGGGGACAAATTGTATTTTTTTAAAAAATAATCTTAATAAGAAAGGAAAGGCAAGGTGAAGTAGTAAACAGCTGTTTTCTAAGCCAGGATGATATGTGTTCAAATTCCACCTCTGACACATATTCTCTATGGAACCATGGGTAAATCAATTGACTAAACCTGTCAATGGCCCAGACAGCTCTGCTCCTCTGTGTGTGTACAAAGAGCACCCCATGGGCAGTTTCCCACACTGACAAAATCCTGGGGGTGATTTGTAAAGAGGAAAACTTACTGGAAAAGTAAGAAAATTTTCTAAAGCATTTCTGGTCTCCCTCAAAGTTATGACCAGTCATCACCAGCTCTGTCGTGAGGACCATGTGTGTATGTGCTACATGTGTATTACATGCATGTGTGATATGGATACTACATGTCTATCATATACATGCCACATGCCATCTCATGGGACCACAGATCAAGAGTTAGAAGGGACCTCAGCAACCACCTAAGTGAAGGCTCCACTTGGCAGCAGAGGAAACTGAGTCCACAGAGTTAAGAGACTTCCCCAAGAAGTAATGAGCACAGTCAGGATATGAACTCAGTTCCTCCTGCTGCGGAGTCCATACTCTACCCCTTGGAGCGATGTGGCCAACCAGGGCTGTCAAACTCAAGTAGAAATGGGGGCTACTCAGCCAGACAGAACGACATAGAAAACCTACCTACATTCTATTGTATTTTTATTTATTTTGCTAGATATTTCCCAAATTTTAATCTGCTTGGTTGACTCTCCGTTGTACTCATAGTAATAGCAGAGCTACAGCTTGGGTAGCACCCAGTACACAAGTGCCACACGCTACTCCTTCACCACATATACCTGCCGCATGCATGTGGTATGCAGCCACACTACCATGCCATACACCTTACATATATCCACAGTAAAAACAGATCACAAGAGAGATCTCCATCACATACATGTACATATCACGTGTGTGGCACACGCTACATACTACATACATGCTTACTATCTACCTCAGCAGGTATTATATGCACAACAAAGACATGCTACACACATCAACACTCCATATACCCCATCTGTGCAACTACCACACGCATGTGACATATTACACATATATACAGAATATACTATTGACCTCATAGGCATACTACTTGTTACAAGCATTCCATGGTGCCCTGTACACTCATACAAAAGAGATTACATTCTATCCTAGCCAAAGCTATAGCTGAATATTGCAAAAGGTAGGATGTGCCTGGGCCCATGCTTTTTATTAGACATTACGTTTTCTTATGCTTGCTGGCACAATTCCTTTCAGTATGCTGAATAAGAGACCCACCCATGGCAGACAAGGACAAGGGACAGGCCCCTCTGTGATCAGGGCATCCCAATAAACTCAGGGCTTCAGGAGAGGATGAACACATTGCATCTGCCAGGCTCTCTGTGGTGACTCTCCCTAGCAAGTTATGGGTCATGGTTGGGAACAAAACATAATATTTCCACAAAACATGTGGCTACAGTCTGTTACAGAAAGTTCCTTTCCTGGGAACTTAACCAGAAAAAAACAACTCACTATTTCTGTACCTGGTCCTGGGCTTTCTCCTTGGGAGGGGAAGAGGCAAGCACCCTTGCGCCCCAGTGGAATCATCCATGGATGATTTTCAAATTCCATAGATGGGAAGTAGCTTCCTGAGCCTCACAAAAGAACTTTGGCAAAGATGTTGGACACATGTGCAGGTGGCCCTTGCGCTAAACTCAGTCTTGGCGGCAAGCCTCTCTGGCAGCTGATGTCCCTACGGGCATACTTGGCCTCCCTTTGATCACAGACTCACAGAGCAGTCCATGCTTAGGGCCACAGGCCACATCAGCTTTGTCTCCCAGTAGAATGGAAGCTTCCTGAGGACAGAAATTGTTTCTTTTTCTTTTTGTCTCTCGATACTCAGCATTCAGTAAGTGCTTAATCAACGTTTGTGGGATTATATTGAATTATGCTTATTCAGTTCACCAACCACAGGTGGCAGGCTACTCTAGTGAGAGACAACTTCCCCTTTCCAATGCTTCCCCTGCATGGGTGCAGCAGGGTGGACCGTATGACCTCACCCCCTCCCCAGCTCCCTAATGAGTCTATGTTCAAATAAAGACATCTCCATTCGATGCATAAAGCTACTGCCAGCCTACTCCACTGGGTTCATTAGACAGTCCTCCCCTCGCCAAGTTTGCTCCCTGGCACAGCCAAACTGGCCAAGCATTTGGCCTCCATCCTCACCTCCACTTCACACTGGGTCTGCATTCCACTCACTCCTTCCCTTTGGGTATCATTTTACAGTGATTCATTCTTCCAAGGGAAAGCTGAGTGAGCCCCCTGCCCCTGGAGATGATGATGGAGGAGGAGGAGGGGAGGACTGAGATTTCTTCAGTAGAGGAGATGTGGATGAGGAAATCGCCTGTCCCAAGGCAGACCAGTCCCATCTTTGCCGGGTTATAAGGCTGGTTCTCTATCCTCTATGCTTCTGGGCTGCCTCCTCTCATCAGAACAATAGACATTATCTGCAGCACTTAATCCTTAACCAAAAGCTTGCTATACATCACCTCATACGAGCCTCACAATGGCATGGTAAGGTAGGTGCTGCAGCTACACTCATTTTACAGAGAAGAACACTGAGACACAGAGCATGTAAGTGACCGGTTCCGGGTCACACAGCTTAGGAAGCATCTCGGCTGGGATCCCAACCCTAGTCCTCCTGACTCCTGTACTCCATTCTCTGCACTGTGTGTTCTAAAACTTTTAGGGGAGAATGATTTATAATTTTTCTTAAAAATCTGGAAGCAATCTCAACATCCATCACTGAAATATTACACTACAAGGGAGACCAGTGGATGTGAGGGGGATGAAGAAATATGGAAAGAACGCTATGAAATGTTGGAAAGTACAGAAAGTCAAATAGAAAAGCAGAATAGACACCATAGCGATTTGGGGGTTGAGGTCTGGACTTGGGATTTTATCTACAGAGGGAACTCCAGGTGGAAATACTCCCTCCACCAGGGCATATCAGTCCCCTGTCTGTAATGCAAGGGCTAAGAGGCTTTGCCCTACTGACAACTAATATGCAGGATAAATAGATCACAGACCTAGAATTGGGTGGGACCTCAGAAACCTACTCCAAACCCCTCGTTTTACTGTGGAGGTAGGGGACTTGTCCAAGGTCTCAGAGGCTGTGTTCATCAGAGGTAGAATTTGAGCTCAAGCCCTCTGACTCCAAAGCTAACACTCTTTTCACTGCACTATGGGCCTCTGCCCACAATGCTACACTGCCCTTTTATGACAGTTATGTAGCACATCTGGAGAAGGAGGCTTGGAGAGAAGGCCTGAATCAACCATCTCATTTTATTAATTAATAAAGTATTTAAAATTTAATGATTAGTTGTAACTGAAATAGAATTTAATTAAAACCCATCACATTTATTTAAATATGAACAGTTATAAAATGCCTTATTGGTTTATTGATATTTGGTATTGAGTTTAATAGTAAATGAACATCACCAGAAGAAACTGTCATTTATCTCACAGGGATGAAAATTCCTCCTCCCCTCCCCCCATCTGCAGAACTAACCATGGCACTCCAACCTCCCAGAAAAGAAGTGACTTCCCCATGGTCACCCAGAAACCAGAGGCGCCACACCATGAACAACACATTATCTCATTTTTTAAGATTCTAAAGTTACTTTTAAAGCAATAGTGATTCCCTTAGGGACCAAATCGAATGTCTGGGGGGGTGGGGCTGAGGATGGGGTTAAGGCTGGGAGCCTGGATGGCTTTAAGAATGTAGCTCAAGTTCAGATCTGCCTCTTGCCGACCATGAGACCCTGGGCCCATTGCTTCCCTGTGCCTCATTTTCCTCATCTGTAGGATGAGTGGGTAGACTAAGTGGTCTCTGAGGCTGTTTTGCTCTAAATCTAGAATCCAACCAAGGAGAGGAATTCAAAAAGAACTTTGGGGAAGCCTCACACATCTTCAGGCTCAAAAAGCTTGCCAAATGCCTTCCAATCCTGGTCTCCTCTGATCCTTACAACAGCCCCATGAGATGGGCACTACAGACTCTGTAGTGAGTGACCCTGGGCAAGTCACTTAACCTCAATGTGCCTCTGTTTCCTCCTGCATAAAACGTGAATAATAACAGTGCCTACCTCCAAGGGGTGCTGTGAGGAGCCAAGGAGGTCATATTTGTAAGGGTTTTGTAAACTCTAAAGAGCATCATTATTCACCACTGTACTGACAGATTGGTTAGTCACTGTGCTGTGTGGCTTTGCTCCCCTGGCTTTCTTTGTTACAAGGGAAGATTGTTTGGGAGTGGGGAGGGGGGGAGAGAGGGGGGGAAAGGGAGAGGGAGAGGGAGAGAGAGAGGGAGAGGGAGGGAGAGGGAGAGGAAGAAGGAGAGGGAGAGGGAGGGAGAGGGGGAGAGAGAGAGAGGGAGGGAGAGGGAGGGAGGGAGAGGGAGGGAGGGAGAGAGAGAAAAGGAGGAAAGAGAAAAGGGGAGACAGAGGGAAGGCAGGGGAGAAAGGAGGGGAGGGGGAAGGAGAAGAGAGAGGAGAGGGATGAGGAGAGGGGGGAGAGGGGAGGTGAAAGGGGAGGTGAGAGGGGAGGGGAAGGAAGAGAGAGGGAGAGGGAAAGAGGGGGGGAGGGGAAGAAAGGGGGAGAAAGGGGGACAGAGGGGGATAGAGGGGGAGAGGAGGGAGAGAGGGGGAGATTTCCTTACATGACTATAAGAAAAAAAACAAAAGGCCTCAATAAATCTCTTTTAAACAAAATAAGCACAGTGCACCAAGCAGCCTCCATTCTCTGACCTTTGAGAAGTATTTTAAATGGATTTATTCCCCACATGGAAGCACAAGCCCAGAGAAATGTCAGGTATCCGGGGACCACAGACACATAACATCATAGACTGAGTCAAAGCAAAACCAGAGAATATAATCATGAAGCCCCTTCTCTGTGCAGGACACTACGACAGGCCTTGGGAGAGATCCCAAATGGACATTAGCAGTGGCTGATGACCTCAAGAAGTGTGAAGAGACGGAGGGCGATGGGGGAGACCAACACAAACAGCTCTCGCATAAAACAAGGGAAGGAATTCTAATAACAACTCACATTTATGTAGCACTTTAGGATCGACAAAAACACTGTCTAAAAACATTATCTCATTTGATCCTCATAACCACCCTGGGAGGCAGGTGCTATTATCATCCCCATTTTACAGATGAGGAAACTTTGCAAACCCTGAAGTGCTATGGAAATGCTGGCAGTGCTGATGAGGATGAGGATGGTGAAGAAGAAGAAGAAGATGATGACGATGATGATGGAGGGGATATGGGAAGATGGTGGTCTTCAAGTATTTAAGTGCCTTCATTTGGAAGAGAAATTAGATTTAGCAAAACTAGGAAATTACAAAGAGCATTTAGGCTTAATGTAAGGAGAGCTTTCTCCTAAGGAGTCACCTGAACATGCAGGGCAGGGCACTCCTCAACGTGGTGGGCTGTGCCCTCCCTGGAGGGCTGAAAACCTGAGCTGGAAGCCTACTTTTCAAGAATACGGCAGAAGGGACACTTGGTCAGCCACTGGCCTCAGAATCCTTGGAATTCCAACTCTAGGGAGCCCCAACATTCTGGGGACAGGCATGGTATGGTCCATTCAGGAGTGAGTGCATCAGGTCCCAGAGAAATCAGGCTTTGCCTGGAGGTAGCTAACCTTAATAATATTGCATTATCGATGTGGAAAAATTGAGCTGTTTTCTATGGAGGCATATTCTTATACTTGTTGCTAATAATAAAGGTTCCCCTTAGCAGAGGGATTCTGGCAAGCTGAAAAATGTGTCTGCATCCAGATATATTACCTACTTTTTATTCAAGATTCTTTCACCGATCTTTAAACCAGCAAAGAGCCCAGATCTCTGTTCCGAGTCCAGTAAAAGCATTTCCAAACCAGATCTTGCAAAGCGCTCTGTCTCTCCCAGATATTTATTTTGTTTTATAGTTCACTAGAGACCTCTAAAGCAGAAAACAGAAAAGGAATCGCTTTCAAGTTTGAGTCTGGAACAGAGCTCACCTATGGAGTCCAGCCCAAATAGCGAGAAAATACCTCTCAGAGCAGATGCTGCCGGGCCAGAAACAAAGGCATTATTGAATGGAGGAAGCATTGACATCGGAGCACGCCTTAACGGAATAACTTACTCGGGCCAGGGCCTGTTGGCGGGTTTCCTAATAAGATGAAACAAGCTGGAGCTGTTGCAGGTTTCAAAACGCTTAGGGGGCCACACCAGAAACATGGCCAGAGGCCAAGGGTGGCAACGCAAATCTAGAAACGTTGGCTTCAGCGAGCCAGCAAGAAATCCAGGATTGCTATGATCCCGTTCATCTGCTCTACCTGGTGACCAGGTTGGGCTGGAGGTGGGAATCCAGAGTGAGTGAGAGGCAGCAATGTGGGAGGACCTCGGACAACTATAAAATGTCACCCTTCCCCTTAATTTTCTTCCTCTTGGTAAAAAAATGGAAGTGGGGGGCTATGGGTAGAGAATATTGCACACTCTGCCACATAGGGTCATTCTGTCAGTCAGTTTTTGCCTGTTTTCCTTTGTTAAGGAAGGTTTCATGGGTGAGTGAAATATTGGGAAATGATTGTCGAATGAAGGACAGCCCTGGGGTTCAAGAAGACCTGGGTTCAAGTGCTCCTTCTCACACATGCTGGCTGTGGGACCTTGAATTTAACCTCTCTAGAACTCAGTTTTCTCACCTGTAATGAGAACAATACCACCTACCTAGAAGGAGAGATATGAGGATCCAATGAAATAAGCCTAAGAAACAATGCTCAAGCAGGGACCGCAGAAAGCTGGAAGGGGCTGGGGTCGAGGTCTGTGTCAGAAAAGTGAGCATTACAGTTAGGATCGAAGCAGGACTGGGGCTAAAGGAATCATTGGGTGGGTTCCTGGGTTATTTTACAAACCTTAAGTGTGAAGTAAATAGTGGTTACTCTTGTCACCATTACCATTATTATTACCATTAATAAGAGCCATACAGGTCTTTTACAATGAGATATATAATAGTACCATGCAGCTTACAGCTTCTAAGACTATAAGCAACAGGTGGGTTGATATCTGCATTGGCAGGGAGACTTTCCATGCTGGACATTCTTTACTCCGATCAATCAATCGACGAGCAAGTGACAGGGCACTGTGTTAAAGAAGCCTATGAAATTACGGCACTGCTCCAAAATGGTCAATTACAAATGAGATAACCCTCCCCACTGGCGGAA
This sequence comes from Bettongia penicillata ogilbyi, assembly GCA_023548195.1. Lineage (NCBI taxonomy): Eukaryota > Metazoa > Chordata > Mammalia > Diprotodontia > Potoroidae > Bettongia > Bettongia penicillata. Next base: position 9,183,564 of record JAJHZJ010000132.1, on the reverse strand, counting down.
AAAACCATGTGTTCCCTACACCTAAGCAACCATAGGGGAAGAAAAGAGAAAGGGGAAAGAAAATCTATGTGCATCTATTTCTACAGGGAAGATGGAATGAGAAGGCAGGATCTCGAGTTTTGAGCAAGAAGGGATCATCTAGACCAAGCCCTCATTTTACAGATGAAGAAACTGAGGACCAGAAAGTCATTTAAATGATTTGCCCAAAGTCACACTGATAGTAAATGGCTGAGCTGAGATTTGAACCCAAGTCCTCTGTTTCTATGTCCAACCTCCCGTTGCTGCCTCTGAGCCAATGCTCAGACTTCGGGTTTATCCCTTTAAAGGAGGCCCCCTGCCAACTCTGCCCTTTTAAAGCAGGCTAAGGGAATGCTGATCTCACCAGCAAAGTCTAGGGAGGCTTTCGAAAGGCCATTTAGCTGACGTCCCTTTCTCCAGGCAAGACCACACCTGGGGTCCCAGACAGAGCAAATCCCCCCCCACCCTGCTTTTAAAGAACTCTCCCATGCCAACCCAAGAGCTAACTGTCTGAACTAAAACAAAATGCCTTGTGACAGCTCATTGAAATCTCTAAGAGCCCTTTTCAATTTCTGCCCTCCTTGGAGAGAGAGGGAAAACAGACCACAAATCTCCAAAACTGCCACCAGGCAACATTTATTCAAATTGAATCCAATCCACTGCCATAATTCCTGACCCGCCCGCCATTTTTCTCCTTAGTGCCATCTAAATCCTTCAGTTAAATATTCCTTCTGACTCCCCGTCCAATGGGGAGACACGAGGGTATAAGCAGACTTTAAGACATTACAAAAATAGTAGCTGTGATGGAGGACTGGTACAAAGGATAGCCCCAAAGAGGTATGTGACCCAAAAAGAGGAGCAGGCAAAGTGGGAAAGTAGAGAGATAATCAATGGACAGTTCATGTGTGGCAACCCTGGGAGGTAAGTGCTATGATTATCCCCATTTTACAGATGAGGAAAGTGAGGCAAACAGGGGTTAAGAGACTTGACCAGGGTCACACTACTAGTGAGTGTCAGAGGCTGGATTCAAACTCAAGTCTTCCTGACTCCGGGCCTGGTGCTCTAGCCACTGTACCACCTAACTACGCTTTTATTAGCTAGAATTCTGCCTGCATCATCTTCAAGGGCCCAGAATCCCCTTCATGCCATGATATGGTGCCAGAGGACAATTTGATCCTGGCTCAGATTTAGCGATACAAAAAAAATATGTTTATCATGTGCCCACTACGCATAGAACATCTTGCTAAGTGCCAAGGAAAAGAGAGGCTTTCATTAAAACATAACACCTATTTCCAAAGAGTTTAAAATGAGGAAATAGATATATCTTCTTCAAATAGGTCAGAAAGAGAAAGGTCCCATATATACCAATGCATTCATTGCAGCATTTTTACATTTAGGAAAAAACGGGGTGCCTATTGATTGAGAAATAGATGAATGAGTTGTGCCATAGGAACACAGTGGAATATTACTGCCGCATGAGAAGTTGTGAATATGAGAGATTCAGAGAAGCATGGGAAGACTCAGAGGAACTGACACCAAGAGAAGTGAGGAAACCAGGAGAACAGTATACACAATGTCTACAACAAAGGAAATGAATTCAACAAACGCTTCCACATCACTACTTTCTGTTAGCACTTACATAGTACGTAAGGTTTGCAAGTATTTTACCTTTTATCTCATTTGATTTCTTAAGAATTGAACTATTATAAGGAATAGCTCTTTGGGAAGGGAAAGGGGAAGAATATAGCATGGGGGAATCTAAGTAGGGAGAAAACAAAGTTATCAATAAAAATCCATTTAAAAGAAAGAATTAAATTGTGTTGAAACAAAATAAAAACTAAACTAAACGGCAGCCAAATTCAGATCATCAGAAGCTACGTGGCACAGCAGACAGAGCACTGGACTTGGAGTGAGGAGGACTTGAGTTCAAATCTTGCCTCAGAAAGTTAATTAGCTATATGACCCTGGGCAAGTCACTTAACTGTTATTGACCTCAGTTTACTTGTCTATAAAATGAAGATAATAACAGAGCCTAAGCCCCAAGGTTGTTGTGAGAATAAATGAGATCACTGTAAAGTGCTTTGCAAACATTAAATTACTACATAAAAGTTAGCTACTATTATGATTACTTTCACTAAAACATAATATCTATTTCCAAAGGTTTTACATTACATAGTAACATCATTGACATTGCAATCTCAGTCCTGAAGAATCTATAATTACTTCCCTCTTCTAAATAGAAAGGTGGAAAATAATGAATACAGAACAGCGCCCACACTATCATTGCGTAAATCATTTTTGGCTAACTTCTTTATTGTGATCAATGGTGGGTAATTGAGCAGGAAATGACTGGTGCAAAAATGAAAGAAATTGATAAAACTTTCAAAAAATGAAGTCGTTCAGTATGGTGACAATAAAGTGAGCCTTCAAAGAGCAAAGACAAAAGAGGAAAAAATGGAACAATGTTTTTTTATAAAATCTGTCTTAACAGTGCTTAGCACTTAGTAGGGACTTAGTACACACTTGTCAACGGATTAATTGTATGCTGCAGGTAAGAAAAATGAGTGACTGAAGAAACCGAACCCAAGGATTTTATCCCTGTTGTCAGTTTTCTTTGGCTAAAACAATAAGAGAAGATACTATCTGAAGCATGAAACGAAAGAACGTATTACTGAGGTACATAAATCACCTAACTCAGTCTATATTTTTCCCCACTTTTAATACTGCATAATTAACATCCAGTTTTTTCACTCAATTCAACATGCATTTATTATTATAAATGATCTTGGGATAAATTATACAAGTCCACACCCCTCTCCCTAACCCACAAGCAAAGAAAGAAGAAGCAGTTACTAAAAGCCATCTGGCGTTCTTGCGTCTCAACGCTTGTTCATTTTAATCAGAAAACTATTACATTTCACTATCATTTATTGTAGTATATTAAACATATGTGCATTTAAAAAGCCATATCTTTTCCCAAAGTCAGACAAAATTTATTTTCACTCCATAGAGAGTGGATCCTGAGGCTTTCTAAATCCCACATGACAATTAATAGATTGATTTCAAGAGATGGTTGAAGTTTATGGAAATTCATGATGAACTTTTTTTCCTCACGCATATATTCTCAGTCTGAGAGATGGTGTGATAAAGCAGCCAGGAAGCTGGCCTGGAAGGCAAGAAGACCGGGTCTGCATTTGCTTTGTGATCTAGGGAAAGTCACTTCATCTTTCAGTGCTTAGTCTAGCAGGTAGAGAAAGGTTCTGATCTGCTCTGGTCGGCAACGGGAACTGGAATCTCCTCGTTAGGCAGATGACTGAATCGATGATGTAACAAGTTCCACTTGTAAGTTACACTAATCGTTTTCAGAGGCACTTTGAAGGGAATCTGTACAAATCATTTCTCCCACTACACAAGTGTCACCCATTCGGGGTACCAGAGATTACTTGGACTTACGTGACTTGGTAGTGACCACTAGGCAGCACAGACTACTGCTCAGGAAGACCTAAATTCAAATCCAGCCTCAAACACTCACTAGATGAATAACCCTGGACAAATCATTTACCTCTGTCTCCTTTGGTTTCCTCAACTGTAAAATGGGGCTAATACTAGCACTTCCCTCCGAAGATTGTTGCGATGAAAAAATGAGATATTTGCAAAGTGTATAGCACAGTGCCTGACACCAAGTTAATAAATACTTCAAAATATTTTCCAAATGATTTGTGTTTATTTTTGTCTGTATTTAATATGTAATTTTATGTGTAAATGTTTTCTCTTCCATTAGAATGCAAACGTCATTAGAGCAAGGGCTCCTTCATCTTTGTCTTTGGATCTGTAGCACCGAACTAGTACACAGTAGGCATTTCATAAATGCTTGCTTACTGAGGAAGCAAAGATATGGCTGGAAACTCATGGAGCTAACCAAAAAGGAAATGTTCAGAAACCCAACCTAACCCTACAAGCATTTATTAGGCACCTACTGTGTGCTAGGCACTGAGGACGCAAAGACAAAATGACACCATTCCTGCTCTCTGGGAGCTCCTATTCTAAGAGCAATGATAATACATTCATGCACAGAGGTCTATAAAAACATACACACAAAGTAAATATAAAATAATATATTCTGTGGGTATTAAGGAACTCAAGATAAGAGTGAACCAAATGATAGGACTTCACATTTGAATGTAACTAGAAAACAAATGTGGGGCGTGGTCTTCAAAGAATTCCCTCTAGCACAGGCCTTCTTTTTCAATTGTCTCTTCTCAGAATGATAATTTTAACCAACTGAAGGAAATATTTGATTTCAGTTAGAGATTAATGAAAATAATGATACATTTTTTGCCATCCTATTTCACAGACGCCCTAAAATCTACTCATGCCCCACCCTTGACCCTCAGCTCAGAACCTCTCCCCAGACCTATCCATCTGCGGATCTGTATCTCCCTTCCCGACTAGGTGGGCTCGGAAATAGTGTTAGCATCTGCAGATTACTGATACCTTAACTTAAAAGAGCAGCTTAGAAGGAAAGCTGACCTCTTGAAGAACAGAGCTGAGTTAGGTGACTAAGCAGCTGGGAACTAACCAAGGAAGGCCTATATTTTGGCTTCTTTTATATCCCCAGCACCCAGCACAATGCCTGGCCCATAGAAGGTGCTTGGTAAATGCTGACTGATAGATTACTTGACAGATGCTCTGGTCTGGTCTATGGCCTTTAAGGAGTAAAGTTGGAGGGCAGGGGGCTGAGAGTCTGAGCAAGGCCTGCAAAAAAAGCAAAAAATTTAGGGATGTTAGATGAGTTGGAGGTCCAGTGTGACTGGACCAAACCTGCACTTCAAAACAAAGAGCTGGGAGAGAACCACTCTAGTGTGGAGGGGAACTCTGCCTGACATTCCCAGGGACCCCTCTCAAGGAAGGGAGCAGAGAAATTCTGTGCTTATCACCTGCTCTCCACAGACAAGCTGTAAAGTTGAGGTAACAAGAATGTTAAGCCTTGATGAGACTCTTTGACAGAGAGTCAAAGATGGGGGCAAGAGGAAATACAAGTTAAAAAAAAAAAAAAAGCTCAAGGTTTCTGATCCAGGTCAAGAATAGGTAAAGATCCAGAGTCTTGGAGATAGTTTCCATTGAAAATGAGGACATCTTGTACATAGTAGGTGCTTTTAAGAGATTGGGTAATTTAACTTCCAGGGGAAGCAGTAGATAGAGACTGGGCCTGTAATCAGGAAGCCTCCTCTTTGTAAGTTCAAATCCAGCCTAGTTAGGTGACCCTGGGCAAGTCACTTAACCTTGTTTCCCTCAGTTTCCTAATATGTTAAATGAGCTGGAGAAGGAAAGGGCAAACCCCTTCAGTATCTTTGCCAAGAAAACCCCAAATGGGGTCAAGAAGAGTCAGACATGACTGAAAAACGACTCAACAATAGCAGCTTTTTCCATGACAGTGATGTACCACCATGTATACATTACACCTGCTAAAAGTTTAAGTATAAGTTAGATAGTTTTAAAAGTTGGAAGAAACATTAATTGAACCAGATAGCTAATGAACTACTTGGCTATATTCTTTTCTGTCTTAATCCAAATCGTCTCTCCTCTTAGAGTTTACATGTAGATAAATAATGCTTCATTTGCGGCTGTTCTCTTAGTATCAGAGTACTGGGGAAAGAGAAGTGATTTCTACCAGAAGCTCTAGACTCCAATCCCAGCTGCTCTTCATGCATGCTATATGAAACATGGGTAGCTGGGTCTCCACTGCTTCATCTCTAAAATGAGGGACCCCCTTCCAATTCTAATTCTGGAATCTTGCCATCCTGTCATTAGAACTAACAAGAAGCAACCTAAATATTCAAAACACAGGGGTGTGTTTCACCAAATTATGTCCTATTCATGTCTTGAAATATTGTCCTTTATGAATCAATGAAAAATCCTGGAGAGAAAAAAGATGCAGACCAGAGATGGACAAACGTTGTCCATCTTAGAATCAAAAAGGGGGGAAACCATGTTGCAGGCATGCAGCCACAGTCCAGAAATGAGGGCTCCTGTGGGGAACAGTGAGTGGGCCACTCTGGTTGGAATGCCGAGTGTCTGAGGGGGCGGAATGTGAGATAATTTGGAAAGGGAGACCAGAACCAGTGTAGGGTGGACTTTAAATGCCAGGCAGTGGGGATAATGACAGGAATCAGGACTCAAAAATCTTGGCCGGCTGGAACAGAAACCTGATAGAGACATTGAGAGAGGGACTGACAAATTGATAGGCATGGGATGCCATAAAAGTAATTTAGTTAAATGTAAATAGTGATAAAGCAAGTTTAAGTAACCGTATTGGTATATAGAGTTTATAATTGTAAACTCAAAGATAGAAGCAGGGACCATAGACTAACTGGTGTTCATTTATCTGAGTATTCCCTGTATGAGCAGTGATACACACACAGCCCATCACACGGCAGCCCCCAGCCCCACTTTCCCGTTGCTATGCCTTTGCTCATGACATTCTCACCACCTGCGATGCCCTACCTTCACAGCATCTCTACCTTAAGGTGGAGGAAAACATAAGATCAGCAGCACCCATCAGGTAAAAGAGGTCCTGAGGACCATGGCCATTCTCCCCTACAAAGCACATCAAGAAAAACTGATGGGAAGTTTTAGGCCTGATAAAATCCTGAATTTAACCTGGATTTTAAATTAACTGTATTTAATCCTGAACACTTAGCCTGCATTTTCCCATTCCTTTTCCTTTTCCCTTTGAAAAGAGACTCTTGCAGATCCAGAATATGACTGATAGCAAAAGCTTCTTGCAAATCTATTTCCTGCAAATGTACTAGCAATTTTTGGAAAGCTCGCTCATCAAGATGCTGAAGAGGGCTTGATGAGTCAACTGTGGGTGAGGATGGAGAAGAGGATGACATCCTAGAGTCATTTTGGTGCCTTTCTTGTAGAAAGTTAACTGTTAACCTATTTGCTATCCAAAATGTCCAACAATTTGGAAACAAATCATGGCCAGGTCTGCTTTTATAGTGCAAAAACCCACCAAAGACACACTCTATGACTTCATCCACATCAAGTTCCCTTCCACCCAATGCACGCAGTTCGCACCCTGCCCATCCCATGCGACTCTTGTCTCCATCCTCCCCTGAGGTCAGCTGAGGTGGTCCACTCCACCGGCCGACAGCAGCCTTTCCTGTTTCCCAGGAGATCACAGGGATTCCAGTGGAGCCCTGGACCATCTCTCAGTTATACTCCAGCCCTAAATGTGACTCGCCAGCTTTGTGTTTTCCTTCCATGCATGTCTTTAGTTACATCCTGCACACCAGTTCTCCTTCAGCGTTCCTTATTTATGATGGTCTATTCACACTCACTTTCCACTGCCCTCTGCGCAAGTTTCATTTTTAATTCTTTGGAGATTGGTTTCGTCGTTTCACCCTATGAAACCAAGGGGAATGACTGGAATCCTGATTCAAAGGTTGGGCTACAAAGTCAACTCTTACCATTTAAAATTTCTGAAAAACAAATCCTAGAAAATGGACTTTTTCTTTTGAGAAAGCATATGTATTACTTTGTTTGACAAAGGTAGTCAAAGATAGTTGTACACAATAGATACTTAATAAATGCTTATCGAATTGAACTCGATTTAAGACAGTAAGTCATTCCTTTTGTCTCCATTTTCTTTTTTCTTAAGCACAAAACCAGAAAAACTTGCATGACTGGCACTTAGCTCCCAATACCCCCCACCACTGATTCTCTAAGATTTTAAATTCTCTCTCTATTATCCAATAACAACCTTGATTGCCCAGAGCTGTTTGCATATTGCCTTCCCCGTCAGAGTCTGAGCTCTGGGAGAACAGAGACTGCCTTCTGCCTTTCTCTGCATCGCCCTGCTTAGCACTGGGCTGGGCACAGACTAGCTGACTGGCTCACAGTAACACACTCTCTCTTCCTAGAACGGTTAGCCAAGCTGCTCTCCTCAGCTTTCCAGAAATTCACATGGACACGTGCTGGTGCCATACTACGGTCCCCCAGCTCCCTCTGAATTTTTGACAAAGAAGTATCTCAAAAATTCCATTTTAAAATTATTTTATTTTCATCTTCAGGTGCCATGAAGACATTTTACTTGCTGTATCAAATACACTCAAAAAATGTAAACAAGATTTAAAAAGCTCACAACTCCTCCGAAGCATTAACCACCAGTCACTTTGACAGACCTGCTCAGATCACTCGATGGTCAACGACTAGCAAATGTATTTTGGCCTGGAGTAGAAATTATGGACACTGTGGTCTAAGAAACCTCCAGGATGAGAGGACGTAGTTGGGCTGCAGCCAGTGAAGAGACAATTCACATCAACGAGAGCGCCCATTTATCCATGCATTGACGCAATCATCTCCCGAAGCAGCTCAGACACAATTTCCTCTTTTCTCTGAAACTGTTCATCTCCATCTCTGATGAATAGCTAAATACATAAAATAATACTGCAGATTCATGAAGAAATACCAAATGGGGGAAAAATTTAATATAGCTGTGTATTCAACAGAGCCTGTGGTGTTAGCTTTACCGAACTGGACTTTATCCCAAGCTCCCTCAACACCTCTGCTAGCTTTGTTTTCTATAGAGAGTTATAGATACAGATCAATAATATAATATACACACATATCATTTCCTCAGAGGTGACTTATGCAAATATCAAGAAGGAAGGAAATAGGCATGTATGAAGCACCTACTGTATGTCAAGCACCGTGCTAAGTGCTTTACAAACACCTCATTTTATCTTTATGGCATCGCTTAGAAGTGTCATTATTCCCATTTTCCAGATGAGGAAGCTGAGTCAGGCAGAAGTTAATTCCATTTATTGCTCCATTTCTGGGAGACAGTCAATAACAACTGTTTGTGCTTTTGGGATTATGTGTGTTCCCATTTTCTTGGGGAGGAAGCCCTGTGATTCAGAGAGGCAGAAGGACCAGGAAAGATGAAAGGAATTTGTTATCAACTACGAATGTCTTCCTGGCCATCTCCATACTTTTGATTTTTTTAAAAGATTTCCCAGCTGACTTCAAGGAGAACTCTTGTGAGCAGAACTAGAATCCCTTCTACACCAACCCTATATGTCAATTCAGTCCTACTGCTCTCGTAGAGCCAGGTCCAGAATAGGTCCTTCTTCATTACTTGGCGATTGACTAACTCCATTCAAAGACTTCCAGTGGTAGTGAGCCCTCTCCCTTCCATGACAGCTCATTCCCTGTTTAAATGACCATCATCCATTGGACTTTTCTCCTCCACATACAGAGCTAAAATTGACTTCTCTGTGAAGAACACCCATTGCTCCAATGTTCTGCTCTCTGGAGCCAGACAAAACACATTTGTTTGCTATAGCACATATAAACTCTTCAACTACGTCGATACAACTGTCATATACTCTTCTGTTTTTCACACTAAGGGAAGAATCAAACTTACCCTTTGAAATAAATGTCTAAGCAACAAAAAATATAGCATATCTTTTTAGATACCATTTACAATAAATTCCTATCATGTCAGAATATTTGGTAATGGAGGATTTTGACTGAGAATAAATAGCACACATGGATTTCCAATTTCCAGGTTAATGGTGACCCATTCCTTCATCCTGCCCTCAAGCCACTTGATTTCATATCCATCAGTCATCCCATTTGCTCTCCCCTGGACAGCCTACCTTGCCAACATCTTTGTTCCGCAGGTGTCGTTGTCTAGGTGTGGTCCACCCAGACAACCTGCTCATCTCTAACCCACCTCTCCCAGAACACAGCAGTGATGGAGGGAGTTTGGCCTCACTGGCTTTTTTTCTCCTCTGCTTAACAACCAAGACTCTAAACCTGTAATGATGTCTGTAGTCCACAACAATGCCCCAGTCTTGTTCTCAGAAACTACTGTCCCCATCCTATACTCATGCAATTGATGTCTTAAAACTTAGCAGAGTGCATGGCAATGGCCTCTCTTTAATTTTACCTTGTTAGATTTGCCCCATCATTCCAGATGGCCAAGATTTAAGAGTCCTGATTCTGTCACCATCCCCTCTGTCTGGCATTTAACACTCATCATACATACCTGGGCTCCAATCTACTTCCCAAACTGGTCTCCCATTCCTCCCCCTCACACACTCAACATTCCAGCTAGACTGGCCCACTCATTGCTCCCCGCACGAACCATTCCATCTCTCATTTCTGGATCTTTGCCCTTGCTGTTCCTTGGATCTCCACATGCCTGCAACACGATCCCCTTCCCCCACACACACTTCTTGATTCTAAGATGGACAGCATCTGTCCATCTCTGGTCCTTCTGCATATCTCTTGCTCTTGAAGAGATTTTTCAGGTATCACACTCACAAATTCATTGAGGACCCAAAGATGGAGGCAGAAAGAAACGAACCCTATTGTCATTCTTGACTTCTAAGTGTTACCATGGATAGAGCACTGAGTCTAGAGTCAAGAACACCTGAGTCTAAATCCTGTCAGACATTTACTAGCTGTGTGACCTTGAGCCAGTTGCCTAACCTCTGCTTTCCTCTGTTTTTCTGAGCTATAAAATGGGGTTAATAACAGTACCTACCTTAGAGGGTTGTTATAAAGATTAAATGATGCTTGTATAATATTTGTAAAGTGCTTAGCAAAGTGCATGACACATAGTAGGTGCTCACTAAATGCTTATTTGCCCTTCCTCCTAACCTGGGCTGATCCCAACCCTGACCCTGAACCTGACCTACATCCTTTGTAGCATCCTGTTGGATAAAATAGAGTCCCAGCCAAGCCGACCTATCCAGGAAAGGAAATGAGGTCAGTCGGACATGCTTCATTCTTGAAGGACCCATGCTGGCTGGTAGAGATCACCACTTCCTTCCTAAATGTAAACAATCCTTTAATAATTTATTCTGGAATTTTTCCAGGAATCAAAAATGTGGAACTCACTTGCATTTAGTCTGAATAAGCTACTTTCTCCCCTTTAGAAAACCAAGACAACATCTGTCCATCTCTGGTCTTTCTTACTCTTTATAATTTCTCAGTGAACATTGAAATAGTGAACACTGCCAGTAGCTACGCTATCACATTCACGAATTCATTTAGGACCTAAGATAGAGGTAGAATTAGACAGATCTATTATCTAAAGTTAATCATTTCACTGTTGAAGGACCTCCTATGTGTATTGGGCAGGTGTTATGGTTAAAGAGACAAAGATGGAAAAAATAATCCCTGGCCTCAGGGAGCTTATTTTCTTCTGAATTAGAAGCATCTGTCTTGGATTCCATGTATGCACTCACCATTCATTGTGGTGGAATTTACTTTTATTTTATGTTACCATTTGAAATAGCCATGTTGTAAGCATTATGGTCTCCCTTCCCTGCTGACCAGCAGCAGAGATGTCCTAGGGACATTCTTGGGATGGACTAGGGATGGCCACTGAGGTCCTTTCTAACCTTGAGAGTCTATGATTTGTGATTCTGCTAAGCAGACTCAGTAAATTATGGTAGAAAGAGCAAATCTCCTCAAACAGCGTGAATCTTCTCCTATGATTTCACCAGCCATCAGATGCTTCCACTTGGGAGGAGGGAGGGAAGTCTCATCAACACATATATTCAATGTAAAATGGAGGGAAAGAACAAAAAAATCTTAAGATAGTAGATTTAAATCTACAAGCGTCCTGAGAGGTCATTGAATCAATTCCTCAATCCTACAGATGAAAAATCTGAGACCTTTCCCAATCCTGAAGCAGGATTCCAGCCCAGGTCTTCTGGACTGTAAGCCCAATGTTCCATCTTGTATAAAGCCTCTCCATGATGTTAACATTTCATTGCTTGGGTTAAAATCATTTGGCATCATCAACAAATGCCGAGCTCTCAGCAACAGGGAATGAAGAAGTCAATGATGGTTTGGTCTTTTTGAGAAAACTGAGCAAGGGGCTTCTAGGGTGCTGAGGAATTGTTAGGAAAGGGCCTGATGTTACCCCAAATTCACTGGCGACAGAGCATCCAAAGAGAGAGAGACCCTTCAGGCTTAGCGACAGGGAAGTCTGGGGGTGAACAGCGACCCTTTTATTCCAGCCAACTTTTCTAAACTGCATAATTTCTAAAAAGCTTTATTAATGGCCTAGGGAAAAATGGTGGGCTTAAAACAAGTCTGAGAATTGCCCACAAGATGGCACCAGATCCATAGCTAGCCACCAAGAAAGGCCCAGCCAAAACCAGGACAAAGAATGTCGTGGCTCCTCCCCCAGAAGCATCCTTATTACTGATCTCTATCAGGTACCAGAGCGCATCCCTTCAGGCAGGCAGCTTCCCTTCCCCACGTGGAACGGAATAAGAGCCCTCCCCAGCCAAGCAGAGGGCCAGGACACAGAAGCCCTCGCCATCTCAAGATATCTGAGAGGATCTTCTTGCAGAATCAGTGTGTTCAGATTCTAAAAATATGAGCCCCATTTCTTGTGAGACTGAGGCGGGGGAAGAACTCAGTCCTCAGAATGGCACCTCTGGGAAGCCGGTCAGCACTTTTCCCATTTAAAACCATGAGTCTCACTGAGATAAGATCACCCACATAACACTAAGAGGCTCGTTTTATTGGAAACTAAAACAGATTTGTAATTAATTCTTCATGCAGCAGGTTAAGGTTATTGTTTAAGAATGTTTGGATTATTATCCAACATGACTGGATTATTCCTTCCATGGTCTTATCCGAAGGGTGCTTGGAGAGGAACTGTTCAGGCTGGGACGAGGCTCTGTGAACCCCACAGGGGGAATTTCCCTGTGTTAGGCTGGGGTGTTAGGGTCAGGGGCTCATAGTTAAAAAGCATGAGTCCTGAGTGGAGAACCCTCTGGAGAAAATCTTCCATTTGTCCACAAAACAGGTACGGAAGTATGGCAGACCATTCCTAGATCGCTGGCAATGGGGCCGGAAAGACCTCAATTCAAATCCTGACTCATCTATTCTGTACAGTAGCTAAGTTATCCTGGGCACTTAATCTCAATGGGACTCAGTTTCTTTGTATAATCTCGAAAATGGGATAATATTTTTATCACCAGTCTCACATGGTTTTTGAGAAACTCATGGAGTCATAGGGTTAGAGTTAGAAAGGCCTTTCAAGGCCCCTCATTCTACAGATGAGAAAACTGAGGCACAGATGATGCTTATTTGTCACTGCACTTGTGTAAGGGGCAGAATTGGTGAGATGGGTGGTAAGAAACTTCTCCTGGTTTCCCACCTGAGGGGAGGGGAGGAGGGGAGAGGAGAGGAGAGGAGGGGAGGGGAGAGGAGGGGAGGGGAGGGGAAGGGAGGGGAGGGGAGGGGAGGAGAGGAGAGGAGAGGAGGGGAGGGGAGGGGAAGGGAGGGGAGGGGAGAGACAGAGAGAGACAGAGACAGAGAGAGAACCCTCTTTATAGAGTGGTCTCTAGAGGAACAGACTCAGAAAAGAGCTGGTACATAAAGTTATGTTCCTATTTCCAGCCTGCCATACTAGAGACATTGGATAATTTCCCATTGGGTGAGATCAGGGACTCTCCTCCTCAGCTGGGCTGAGATATTTCTTTCCCGGTAGGACAGTTGATTCACTCTGTGTATTGCCTGGCATACTCTAACCAGCATACCTTCTCTGATTTTTGTTCACTCTGTGCTTGGATAAATGGGTTTATTCTCTATTGTAATGGTCTTTGTGTAACTAGCATTTAATGAGAAGGGAGGTGAGTCTTCAGCTATAGCTTATGGCATCCCTTCCAAGTTAAGAAACAGTCATCAGAAGTGGCAGGAGCCTAAAATTCATTTCCTCTAGACTAGCAATATTTAGCAGAACAGAGAGATGCAGTTCTAATCCAGCATTCCTCAGTAAGGAGGACAGAAAGAGCCAGTCTTGGGGCTGATATCCTGCTTCCCTCCTGGCAGAAATCAAGGTCTCCCTTGGATAACGATGGTCAAGATCCTAGAGATGGCTCTTCCCACCTTCCCTGGAAGCTACATTTAGGCAAACTCATATGGATATATAGAACATCCTTGGACACCACACTCCCTACGTGCTAAGTGGCACAAACCTAGTACATTGAGAGATGCACTTTTGTCCCACATACCACAAAGAAATGTGAGGGCTAAGTAGGTAGATCAGGAACAGCTGGGAGACAGACCTACTCCAATGCCTTACTGGGGTATGGGAGTGGCCCTGGTCCTTAAAGACCACTGGTAATGCAGGTGATATAAAAGCAAAATATATCAATAAAAAAATCTCATTTAAGAAAACTCCTTTCAATTCAGCTCTAGGCCTTTCCTGAGTCACATAGTTCTGTCATCACTAAAAACAATACCTAAGCTTGTGCAGTCTTGTCTCTTCCTGCTTCCCACACGAAGCACCAATCAGGCTGCTAGAGAACGACTGCTATCAATTATTCTCTGCTATAGATGAGAGAGTATGTGACCTTGTAGCCAGGACATAGCTCCAGGACCAACAGGGAAGGCCAAAGGACACTGAAAGCTGGAAGTATTCAGCAGGGACTTCTCACCCACCCATGCATCAATTCAGTTTAAGTCACCAAACATTTGATAAGCACTAGGTCTCTGGAGATACAAAATAGGAAGTGATAGCTGCCCTCAGGCAGCTGATATTCTGAATCTGTCCTTCCACCTGTCTACACAACACTCTTCACCTGTCCTCAGCACAGAAATGATTTTTGCTCGCCAGATAGTTAAGTGAATTCCTAAACTAGGCATCCCCCTAACATTTCCAAAGTCCATCCACTCTGGACCCCCAGGACTTGACATTTACTGAGCTCGTTCATCACAATTAATGAAGAAACCTTTATTAAGTATTGACTTTGTGCTGGGTAGGGAGCTAAGCACTGGAGATATCAACAGAAAAGTAAACATGGTCCCTGCCTCCAAGGAGCTTCTATTCAAACAGAGGGGAGTCATGGTCAGGGAAGGGCAACTTGAGGAGCCAGCGAAAATAATTTATTCTTCATTTGATGATCCAGAATGATGATAATGCTAGCATTTATATTGCATTTTAAGGTTTAGAAAGTCCTTTACATATGTCATCTCATCTGCTACACAACAATCCTGTGAGGGAGGCTCTATCATTGTTATTCCCATTTTACAGTTGAGGAAACTGAGGCAGGCAGCAGTTCAAGTTCCTTGCCCAGGGTCACACAGCAAGTAAACGTTTGAGCAGGATTCCAACTCAAGTCTTCCTCTCTCAAAGTCTAACTTCCTTCTCTCTGTGCCAAATAATTTTGGGGTGTGTCACAGTACCAAGAGACCATCACTTTGAATTTAAATTCCCACTATAAAGCCTGGAGGTTGGCGGTATAAAAGATTGGGCGGCATCAATAGCTTATAAACTCCCAGAGGGCAAGGCCTGTTTCCAGTTCTGGGGCTTAGAAGAGGGCCTGGAACATAGCAGTCAGTTAGCAGATGTTTCTTGGATGAACTGAATGGGTCAGTGCCTACATGACCCTCTTAGATTCAGATCAAGCAAGGACCTTGGTGATAATCGATCAACAAGCATTTATTAAGAAACTACTACGTGTCAGGCATTGTGCTGCAGTAGCTGGGGACTGAAACACAGAAAAAGAAAATCATGGCTCTTTACTCAGAGGGAGCATATGTTCTAATGAGAATGACAAAAGGACAAAACAGACATAAAGAGAATAAACATACACATTATATAACACACACACATACACACAAAGTGATTTATCCAAGATAGTCTGGAAGGGAGGGCATGGGCAAGAGGGGAATACACAAATGGTCACATCGTGAAGGAAGAGTGGGACCCTATGAGGCAGAGAGGAGGGTTTGCAATCAGTCCAACTCCATTCTACAGCTTGGGAAACTGAGGCCCAAAAGATGAAGTGGCTTGCCCAAAGTGAAGCAGTTAGTAAGAAACTTGGCATGCTCTGAATAAATAAGTCCCCAGTGGCAATGAGTTTATCGGTCACTTGTGTTTTGCAGACAAAGAATGCAGAACATGCTTACCTCCCATCCATATTTTCATACTGCCTTCCCTTCCCCCTTCCCCTAAAAAAATCAATTCTCTCAGCATTTGTATAATGGATGCAACACTAAGCTGGGAGTCACAAAACCTAGACTCCACTCAGGATGTTGCCAGTGACCAATAGTTTGTGCCATTTTTATGTGAAGATCCTTCGTGCGTTTCATGATGAGCCAGGCAACTTCGTCCATTTTCCTCCCTCCTTCTGCCTTTGAAAGGCATTTTCACCAAATTTCATACAAAAACATCTCTGATTGGTTAGAAGATTGATGCAGCCACAACCTCCAGAGGCTTCTACAGTTGTTATTACTGAGTTTCATCTTCCCACAATGAGCAAAACACT
Organism: Bettongia penicillata ogilbyi; assembly: GCA_023548195.1. NCBI lineage: Eukaryota > Metazoa > Chordata > Mammalia > Diprotodontia > Potoroidae > Bettongia > Bettongia penicillata. Next base: position 9,167,230 of record JAJHZJ010000132.1, on the reverse strand, counting down.
GTCTGACCTTTGTTACAATTTTGTAATAAATGAAGACTTAACCTCAAGAGTATAAAGTGGGAACTGAGACCAGATGGCCTGGAGGAAGCTGCCTGGGACCTCATCTTCAACGACCACTCCAGTTTTCCCCCATTTGTGGCCTCTGAGTAAAGTGTATGGAATAAACGCACAATTTGGATTTTATAAACCCCCTCCTACCTTGGGAAAGCAAGCACTGGCCCTCTGCTCCCAGAGAGATGGAACAAATATAAGCAATCCATACCACAGGCTGAGCAATGACCTCTCTCCAACCTGGTTCAACTGAACAAATGTTTGTTAAGTCCTGAGGGTGAGCAAAGCCCTGCACCAAGCACCAAGGATGCAGAGATACAGACAGAATTTGTCCAAAAAGGGCTCACGCATTACAGGGGTAATAACTGCTCCCAGATATAATGAGGAAGAGTGTAATGTAAAAGTCTGGCTTGGATCTCATCAACCAAGAAAAAACCATAAATTTGGGGAATAACTAATATACTAGTTTAGTTACAATGTAGAACACATGAATGGCTGCATGGATGGATAGATGGATGGATGGATGGACGGATGGATGGACAGACAAACGAATGAATGGATAGATGGATGAATGAAAGAATGAATGAATGGATGGATGGATAGGTGGATGAATGAACGAATGAATAAATGAAAAAGCATTTAAAGTCTTACAATATCCATGAAGGAAAAGGTGAGATATGGGGGAGGGGGGGATATAGGTTACAGCCAGATTATAGAGGTCTTTAAATGGTAAGGTAAGAAGCTTGTATTTTCTTATAAAGGCAATGACAAGTCACTGAAATTTTTGGTCAGGGGAGTGACATGGTGAGAGATATAAGTAAGGAAAACTGGCAGTTGAGTGGAAGAAAGATAGGAAAGGACAGATACTGGAAACAGGGAGACCAAAAAGGGGGCTATTACAAGAGTGATAGATGATGAAAGTTTAAATTCAAGTGATGGCCATGGGAGTATAAAAGAGTGGACAGATATGAGAGAGGTTATGGAAGAGATCTAAGAGAATTTGGCAACAGACATGGAAGGCAGGGAGGCAGAAAGAAAAAGAAAAGGAAGGAAGGGAAGGGAAGGGAAGGGAAGGGAAGGAAGGAAGGAAGGAAGGAAGGAAGGAAGGAAGAAAGGAAGGAAGGAAGGAAGGAAGGAAGGAAGGAAGGAAGGAAGGAAGGAAGGAAGGAAGGAAGGAAGGAAGGAAGGAAGGAAGGAAGGAAGGAAGGAAGGAAGGAAGGAAGGTCTTTGGGAATCCATGCTGCCTTTCAGTTTATAACCCTGGATGACTGGAGAATGGGGTCTTCACAACAGAATTGGAAAATCCAGAGGAGGGGCAAGCTAGGAGGAGGAATAATGAGTTTTATTTTGGACTCATTGGGTTTGAAATGAGAAAGAGATATCCATGTATAATTGTCCAGAAGACAGATGGTGATGGGTGAATATGTGGATGGGCTTTGAAATGTGGAGGAGTAGAGATGAGGAAACTCAAGATGGGCGGCTTCAATTTTCTCAATAAAGTGGGAGGTAAGGCCATCTGCTGAGCAAGGAGGAGCTGAGATGGGGGTGGGAGATAGCATCAATGTCCCAAAGAAAAAGGAACAGATTTGGAATAATCAGTGTAACTGAAAAGGATAGAGAACTGATCAAGGGCGAATAAAAGGATCACCAGGCAGCAGTGAGAGCCCAGATGATTTGGGAACATAATGGCTGGAGGTATGAGTAGGAAGAGGGTATGAGAGCAGGAAGAATCATGGTGAGGAGGCGGTGAATGGGAGCAGGACTCTCAGTTGTTATTTACTGAAAAGATGTGGGTTGTGATCACAAGCAATTTAAAGTGCTATTTAAGAGGCAGTTGGCACAGTGGATGGAGAGCTGACCTCCAAGTCAAGAGGACTTGGATTCGAGTCTTGCTAACACATCCCCATTACCTCCAAGTTCAAATATAATCTCTTCTGTTTGACTTTTAGAGCTCTTAACAACCTGACCTTTCCTATCTTACTAACATTCTTTCCAATCACTCTACAATACAGGGAATACATCCCACCCCCTCCCAGGCCTGAAATCAGAAAGACGTGGATTTAAGTCCCAGTTATGCCCCATCCTAGCTGTATGACCCTGGGTAAATCATTGAACTTCTTGGCACCTCTGGCAACTCTCTAAAATGTAAATTACAAAGCAAGTACCCATCTCCATTGGGGGAGGCCTTCACCAGGAGTTTCCTAAACCAGTGAATGTCTAGATGCCAACCATAATAGTACCTCATGCTTCTACAATGTGGTACAACTTAATCTAATTCTGTAAACTGACTTGGTCATTCCCCAAACTAGCCCTGTGAGGTAGCTAGTGCAGGTATCATGGTTTCCATTTTACAGATGAACAAATTAAGGCTCAGAGGGTTGAGCCAAAGACCAAGGTAATACCACCAGTAGGTGGCAAATCCAAGGGTTCACCCCAAGGCCTCTGACTCCAGGCCAATGATCTTTCTCAGGGTGCACAGACAGACTCCAATGAAGTACCCTTCTGGTACAGAGTTCAAAGAACAACAGAGTTCAAATCTGTAAGAAAGGTAGGGAAACTGAGGCACCACCTCAGGGGCATACAACAAATACATAAAATCTGCATCTTCAGTCTCTCCTCTGGGCACATAGAGGAGCTGATATATGGCATCAGGCATACAATATGTAACCATGCAGAATATAATAGATGCCTGTTTATTGTTGGAGACACACACATAATCTTATAATCTAGTATATGTAATTTTAACAAACCATCCATATGCATACAACATTCAGCCCCAATCTAAAATGTCTTTCACTCTAGGCTCACACCTTGCCACATCCAAGGAGCTCCCTTTGTAAGAATCAATGTGCATTGTGGGGAGGATCATGCTGCATCCCAAGAGATGCTACTCTGCCACACTGGGCACTAATGTTCATTGGCAAGACCTGTATGTAATAGGTCTTCAATCTATCTGCTTAAATGAAATGCATGTACAGAATGAAAATCAATACATCAACCAGCACTTACTAAGGTCCTACTATGTGCCAGGCACTAAGCTGAATGGCTCTCCTGCCATTCTCTGCAGAGCCGCAGCCTCATCCGGTAGAGAGGGATTCCCCTCATTTCATCCTGGGTCTGGGACTTGCCTAATAGTTGCCCTCTATCCAGCTCCTCAATCTACTCTCGGATGCCATTAGGAAAATGAAGGGAACAGGCTTGCAAGTCAAAGAATTGAGGTGCGAGTGAACTCAGCCCCCAAAATAATGATTCTGTAATTCCTCTAATACATATTTTATATTGACTTCTCTGGGAAACCAGTTGGTCCCTCCCAATAAGAAAATGCCAACCCAACTTCTTCAGGAAAGTGACTATTCCTTTGTGTCTTTGAACTGCCAGGTTAAAAAAAAACCTAGAAACTGGTCGTAAAAAGTTCTGGGCAGTCAGTCCTCCCCAGTTCCTTAATCAGTAGCAAGAGGGGACAGCAAGGCTCCTTAATGAACTATTATGAACTGCTATTATGAATAATGAACTGTTATTAAAATAACAGCAATGAGGACAGTAAGAATAATCCACCTCTAAGCATTAGGTGGGTTGTTTTCCCCTCTCTCCAAGATGTCAAGGCTAATTTTTTAAAATGCTTTGTCTTCAAAAATACCGTATGGGTAGGAACATCTTTCAGGGGAGATGCATCTCAAAGTCCCTGATCTGTGATATGTCCCTGAGAATTCCACTATTCTAAAAACGAGTTACCTTAAGAATCTGCAGAGTTTTCAATCATACAAGGACAAGTTTTATTACAGATTCAGTTTTCAAATTTCAATTCAATTTTTAAAATTCAATTCCAATTTCAGATTGCATTTGGTGGGCTCTATGACATCAGAATTATCATCCCTTACTGTCAAATTAGCCCTTCCTCCTGCTTTGGGCCAAGTGACTTAAACCTCTGAGCCTCAATTGGGAACAAGGAGACTTCAGTCACTATCTCACAAGTTGGTTTTGAGGCTCAAATGGGATACCCACCGTAAAGCGTTGGCAGTCTGAGAAATGCCATATAAATGTCAGCCATTTCTCCTTTTCCTCCATCCCACAAAGCCACAGTGTAATCATTTGCTTTACTTAGTCTGGCGTGCATGCTGGGAAATTATAAAACATCCCTTAAGATTAACTAAAGACCAAAAAGAGAGAGAGAGAGTCCTTGCTTCAGTACTCCCCAACCTTGAAAGTCAGCATGACCTTTTTTCTGAGAATATTTTACAGGAAAGTGTGTTATTTCTGCCCTTTTCTAACATGGGGATTTATCCAAGTAAACATACAGAGACACAAACGGGCATTCCAAATGTCACATGGAACAAAATAAGCTTTGAAATGTCTAAAACCAACAGATTCCCATCATTCTCTTCCCTTGGATACTGCCACACATAGGAAAAAAGCCAAAAGAATCAACAGAGAAGGTCCTCGTGCCTCCAGAAGTTGAATAACCCCCCTAAAATAAAGCCCCTGAACTTGTCTGTCCCCAGGCAGGCTACTGCTGTTTCAGCTTTGACCAGCCCTTCCCCTTCCTTCCTTTTCTCTCACAAGGAGGAGACTCGCAACTCTGAGGTTCTGCTCAGGACTCTGCAGTGGGGTCTCAAAGCTCTGGATTCCTGTAGCCCACGAATGCTCTGTCCAGCCAACATGCTCCGTTGGCCTCTCCCATAGTGCTGATCTCCACCCAGATGCTTTCCACCACTGCTCCCTTTACATCAGTCTCCTCTGCTGCATCATGTTGCAAATCCTGAGCTGCGTGAAGCTGTAGGTACAATCTGAGACCCTGTCCTAGGTCCTCTTTTCTTCTTTCTCTCCATTCTCTCCCTGGATGGTCATCCTGGGTTCATTATCCTCCTGACATAGAAGACAAGATTCCCAAGTCTACAGAGTAATCACCTCTTTTTCTAGAGTTCAGAATCACATCACCAATTGCTTGCTAGACATCTCTGCTTGCATGACCCAGGTGCCCATCCATGATAGGGTCCCACTAGACAACCCCTTAAGATCCCTTCTAGCTCCCAGTCTTGAATTCTAGGACTCCTTTCCTCCTGGCTGGTCTCAGGAACTTCCTCTAAGTTTTAAATAAAGAGCTAGGATAGTTGGGGGTGGGGGAAAGACAAAGCTGTTTATTGGAAGTCTTCAGGAACTGAAGATTCTGCCTGACGGCAGCCCAAGAAACCTTGGGAAGTTTCAGATTAGCAGAAGGAAGGTGCTCTGCAGGGCTGAAAGAGAGAAGACGGGAGTGAGAGGGAGGATCTTTTTAAAGAGCGGGTGGTTCCAATGTTCCCTGTGACACAAAAGGAGTAGGCCTGGGACACCCAGGCCCGAAAGGTGACAGTGAAATTACTGCCTGATTTGGTTGGAAATTACCCTCCTGCTCGGCTAACCTCCACCTTCAGCTCCACCGCTGAGAAGGTTTCATTTACATAAGTATACCATTCCTGCACATCTCAGGGCACAGACAACCTCCCCCAACCCTTGGGACTACCCTGGTGACAAAGAAAAGCAAACCGGCTCTGTAATTACGAGGCGGGAACAGGGAAATCATGGCCTTGTACAAATGGGAGTGCTATTTTCCACCAGCACCTGACCGTCTCTAGACCAGACTCTGATTTAATAAATCATCTCACTACGAAGGAAGAGGAAGAGAAGGGGAAAAGAAAGGGGAAAAAAGAGGAGACAAGAGGAAGAGGAGAAAAAGAAGAAATCTTCATGTTTATTAATGACCTTTTATAGTAGTTTATTAATTACTAAAATAATTATCAATATTAACTGACATTTCTTGAGCAGTTTAAGGGGTGTAAACTCTTTTATGAGTTCACTGGAGCCTCCTAACCAACCATCCTGGGAGGTAGATGTCATTATTATCCCAGTTTTACAGGAAAAGACACTGAGACTCAGAGACAGAAAACCTGACTGCAGTCACCTATCTGGCAAGTTTCTAAGACAGGATTTGAACTCAAGCCATCCTGGCTCCAAGTCCTGGCATACAGGAAGTGCCTAATAAATGCTTGGTAACTGACAAACCATCACCCATTCATTCTCTCTCTGTCTCTGTCTCTCTCTACCTGTGTGTGTCTGTCTGTCTCTCCCCCAACCTTTTTCCTTCCAGTTTAGGAGGCACACCCAGAGAGCCAACTGCATTCAGCACTTCCAAGGTGCTAGGTTGATACAGGAGGATGCCAAGCTCTTCTAGTCATCTCTTACCTGCTCTTGTTTCAGTCTCCTGGTTGCTGTGGGAGGGCCAGCACCTCATAGAAGTGTGTAGCAGCCTCCACTGGTCTGGAGCAGACCCTAATGCATCCTCTCTGGCCTGACCTGTGTCCATCGGATGTGTCAGCAGTCTTCCTTGTGTTGTCTTTATAGCATGTGGATACCAATGGAGTTGGCGTGTGTCTTCTACCCATTACCATAGTCTTGCCCAATACATCTACAACTCAGGTACTCAGCAAGTCAACCTCTACGAAACTTTAGTCAAGAATAAATAAGTGAATGAAAGAGGCATTTATTAAGTGCTGACTGTGCACAGGACACTACTTAAGCACCAGGATACAAAGGAAAGTAAAATGGCCCCCGTTCTCTATATCAAAACCCAGGCAGCAAAGGCTTCTGAACAACAACAGATGCATCCAAGTCCATACTCCAAAGTTAACACACTTGTTTTATAAGAGAATCTCTTTTACACTCACATCAAGCTTATTGACTCCTGCTTTGCACACAATTTTAGCAAGTTTGCTCATTAAGTTACCAAAATTTATACTATACTAGATATAGTAGATCTAAGGGGAAAGAGGTATTCTCAGGGAATCTCACAGTTAATTTTTTTTTTTTACAAAAAAGAGTAGGTGATAGAGTATAGAGAGAAAATGATAACTAAAAAGCAGATAGAAATATTCACAGAGCACAGAAACCTGGGACCGTTTGGTATGGAGTTTCCAGGAGGAAATGACCAATCAGAGGAAGGGGCTGCAGGGGTGGGGGATATTCCAGGATAAGAAGGTTCCCAAGCATGAAGGGGAAAAAAATCCAGCAAGCTGGGAAACAGGCCCAAACCAAAATGAAAAATCATCACAGGCCTGGCAACTTCCTTTAAAATGAAGGCTCTGGGAGGACCTGGTAAATCAGAGGAAGATCACCCAGCAAATGAAAACAATGGAGACCACACCACACAAACTGATTGGACTGGAGATGTTTAGAGACTCAGCAGAGAGTCTATAATCCTGTATTCCAGAAGTATGGGCATCAGAGATGGAAAGGAACTCAGAGGCCAACTAGTTTGTTGTCCTTATTTTACAGGTGAGGAAACCGAGGCCCAGAGAGACAAGAAGGGACTCACCCAAGGTCGCACAGGTAGTAAATGGCAGAGATGAAATTTGAACCCAGGTCATCTGACCCTAGAGCCAGGGGACTGGCTCCAGATATAGAATCATGGGATCTCAGTGTTGGAAGAGTTGTCTGGAGTAATCTGTACCTGACAAGGGATTCCCTCAGACTAGACCACCTATCTTCTCTTAAGGACCTCCAGTGAAGAAGAACCAACCTTCTCCCAAGGCAATCAATCAATCAAAGGCATTGATTAAGCTGTGCTGGGCACTGTGCTGGGCACTGGTGATACAAAGATAAAAGAGGCCATCTGGAATGAGGCTGGTTATTCAGCAATGTTTCCTTCCACCAAGGCTACATCGACCTCTCTGTCACCTCCAGCCACCGGTTCTGCCAAAGAGAATAAATCTATCCTCTCCTCCAGATGACTGCCCTTAGAGTACTCAAAGACAATGGGGCACTAACCACCTACCTACCAGGCCCTGTACTAGGTACCAAAAGACAAACACAGATCAGTGAATACGAAATACATACAGACATACAAAGCAACTTCACGGGGCAGGGAAAGTGGCAAAGCGATGAAGCAGAGAAGACTTCTTGGAGAAGGGGGCCCATGAACACAGAGACTCATTTCATCACTTGTAAAATGAGACATTTGAACTCGGTGATCCCTTCCAGGCCTAATATTTTCAGCTAGGGCTACAGCATCTCCTCTCCATCCTAGGCAGTAAGCTCCAGGATCCAACTATGCTGACTGACAGTTCCAGGAATATCACCGAAGCATTTTTCATGGGGCTGGTCAATATTAGGCAGATGAATCAGATCAAGGACTGCTTGAAAATTTTTGATTTCATACCATTAATAAGCTTGTATAAATAAGCCACAATCAATCAAAGACTGGTGTGATACATTTTAATTAACCTGTGTTCACAGAGACACAGACTTTATCAGAGATTATTTTCTTTTCTTAATATTTTAATAACAAAAATAATATCAAATGATAAATAAGATTTTAATAGTAAAATGTTTTAAATAATAGCTTATTATCAACCACTGTCACCACTGGGTGTCAAGTAAAGGCAGAAAGTAAAATCTACCAGACCATGTGCTCCTTAGGGATGTAGATGATTTTTTAAATTATTATGACTATAGATACCTCCATATGGACTGTAGTATGTCTACCTGTTATAACTGAGAATTATCACTTGATCCCAACGCAATAATATCATTTTGGTCCTCTCAGAGTACAAAGGACAAGGACCTAATCACTGAGAATACATCTGGGAAAAAGGATAATTCCCCATAGGACAATGGAGGAAGGGGAGGTGGGTGGCATCAGGATGGAACACTTTGCAAAAAAAGAATTCAAAGGGATAAGGGGAATAAAAGATGATGTTTCACTCACTCTTCACTTCTGGCTCATCCCCTAGCCTGCTCCATTACCCCCTTCACCCATCCCTGGCCCAGTGGGGCCCTCTCAGTGTACAGTGTGAGTCATTATCTGGAACCGCCATATTGGGAGAAGGCCTAACTATACTGTTCACTCTTCACCATTCAAGTCCAGTCTAATAGCACCACCACCTAGCTAGATGGTGCAGTAGATAGAGCACCAGTACAGAAATCAGGAGCACCTGAGTTCAAATCTCACCTCAGACACTTGACATTCACTAGCTGTGTGACCTTGGGCAAGTCACTTAACCCCAGCTGCCTCGTCCTGGGTCATCTCCAGTCATCCTGATGAATATCTGGTCACTGGATTCAGATTGCTCTGGAGGAGAAGTGAGGCTGGTGATCTGCACAGCCCTCCCTCACTCAAAACAAAGTCAAGTGCAAGTCATGTCCTCATTTCTCTGATGGAGTGGTCTTCTTCGGCAACAAAGGACAGACACACACGACAACACTTACCTCCCAGAATTGTTGGGAGAATCAAATGAGAATATTTGTTGGAAGTTTCAGAAACCTTAAAGGCTATGTATGTTACTTACCTTACGATGATTTTTTTTTGAGGCAATCAGGGTTAAATGCTTGTCTAGGCTCACACAACTAGTGTCAGTCCACATTTGAACTCAGGTCCTCCTGACTCAGGGCCGGTACTTTAGCCACTGAGCCACCTAACTGCCCCATTATCACTATTACTAGTATTTTTGTCAGACTTCATGCAACAATTTGTTTATTAATTTAACAAATAGCATTGATTATTATAAAGTCCAAACAAAGTGTCAATCAAACTTAACTCTCCCCTCCAGCAAAGGGCAGTAGAAGTAGGAGGATTTCGGAGCAGTGGGTAATCCAAAAATCATTTCTGTTCCTAAAAACAAGGCAGAATGATCTCATGAAGAGTAAAGGAGTCAGGAAAACCTGCCACCAAATTCTACCTAAGCTCCTCCCTCACTCATTGGATGACCTTGGATAAAGCATTTAACCTCTCTCAGACTCAGTTTCCCCATCTATAAAAGGGGGATGCTAACAGGACCCACCTCCCTGGGTTGATTCCAAGATCCAATGGGATAATGTATGGAAAGCACTTGTGAACCAGAGTACCACTATACACAAGTCAGTTGTTAGCATCCGTCTTTGAAATGTACTGCCTGAGTCTGGGGCAAATCCTGGGGCTGCGATGGGATCATCAGAGAGGGTCAGCTTGTGCCTGGGAGAAGAGCTATTCCCTCCTCAAATAGCCTCTATGCAGAGTACTGAGGTTCATAGCTGAAAATAGACTGGGATAAGGAGAGGGTGAGGAATTCCAGTAGGTTGGGACTGAGGGGTCCTAGCAAATGACCTGGTTTTGCCTTGTTATCTATTCTGAGCCTCTAATAAGCTGTCCCATTTCAGAGGAAGGAACTGTAGAAGAACTCAAAAATGTCACCACCTGACGTGTGATTTTTTTATAACTCTAAAAACGGCAAGAATCCAACAAAACCGCTCTTTACGGTCCCTCTAATTTAGAGACCCTTCTTTTCTCCAGACACGCTTAATTCTATTTTTTGACACTAATCTATCCTATCAAGTCTCTTCAATCTTTTAACCTTTCTGCTCACATTTTCCCTTCCATACAGAAACTCTGGACCTATTCTTTCAATTAGGGGATCAAGTGAGTCCAGTGCCAACGAGCTTAATGGAGCAGAGAGAGGTAAAAGACGTCAATGACACGGAGTTCATAGGATCATAGCTGGAAGGGCCCTCTTAGGTCACTTAGTCAGAGTCTTTCATTTTACAGATGAAAAAACTGAGGCTTGGAGATGGTGTGACTTGCCCAAGGTCATATGTATGGATAGTAAATGATGAAAATTCCTTGACATTTCCTTAAAAGATGATAGGTTAGTAACCCTTCTAACTCAATCCAGGAAAAACTCTTTTACATTTTATAAAAGGGTAACAGAGTTTTAATATCTCATTACTTCTGATAACTGCAACCTGCTTTCTATGATTACCTCAAGGGGTAGAATCACAGATCAGAGACCAACTCCCCCCATGCTAACTGTATAATGCATTCAGAAAGGTCTTTATATGACCACAGGAAGAATATATTAACACATACTTAGCTGGAGCCTACAAACCCTCAGCAAACCCTCCTCCTTTCACTATTTAGTTCTCTAAACACATATCAGCAATCATTCTGTGATGGGGATCTCTCCAGAAGAGAGACGCATCACAGGCTATAAGAAAGGAAGCTCTCTTTTCTATCAGACTAGTGTTGACCCAATGACAAAACAAAATCAAGGTAGGAGGAGAAGGCAACGTTCAAGATTCCTCTCCCTAATCATGCTTGTCCCCTATTCGGCTGCTCTTCCAGCCCCTGGAACACTTGGGTGTTCTCTCTGGAAAGTTGGCCAGAGTCAAGCTTCATATATTGTGAAGGGTCCAGCAGAGCCTTCTAGAGGCAACAGGGAGTCATTCAATGTTCTTGAGCAGGGGAATAACTGTCAGGCGTGAGCTTTAGAAATATCAGTTCAGTATTGATGTGGATGGATTTGAAAAAGAGGTTGGATTGGAAAGAGGGAGAGACTGAACAAAGAGAAATAATTCAGGAGGCTATTATGACAGTCTCAACAAGAGGTAATTAGGTCCTGAAATAAAGTGACTGTGGCATGATTGAAGAGACAGGAACAGAGGTGAGAGAAGTTGAAGCTGTCAGATCAGTGGACTGGGCAAGTGATCGACTATGGGGGAAGGGAGCAGAGTCATGACTCCTAGCTTATAAACCTCGAGAGTGAAAGAGCGGTGGTAACAGGATAGAAACGGAGAAGTTAGGACATGGGTGGGTGCAGAGGAAAAGATAATAACTTTGGTTTTAGACATATGGGGTTCGATCTGCCTCTGGTATAGACAGGCAGAAAGTTTCAGTGTGTAGCTACAATGGATGTTTTACTGTGGCTCAGGATAAAGATGAGGGCAGCACGTGTAGCTCAATCAGCCTACATTTATTAAGTACCTACTATGTGTCAGGAACTGTGCTAAGTTCTGTGATTACAAAAAGGTAAAAGATGGTCCCTGCCCTCAAAGAGCTTACAGTCCAACAAGGGAGACAACATGAAAAGAAACGTGTACAAAGCAAGCAATATATGAGACAAAAAGAAAGAATTAAAAGAGAGAAAGCATCAGGAATAAGAGGTGTGGGGCAAAACTGCCTACAGAAGGCGGGATCTTAGTTGGGACTTTAAGGAAGCCAGGGAGGTCAGTGGTCAGAACAGGAGGAGGGAGGATGTTCCAAGCCTAGATCTAGGAGTCTTCTGCATGGAGATGAGAGTGAAAGCCATGGAAGCTGAGGAAATCACCCAGAGAGGGAACAGAGCAAGAAAGACAACACCCAAGGACAGAATGGCATGGAGGACGATCCTGGAAAATTAGACGGAAAGTTTGGACAGGAGCCAGAAGAAAACAATGTCAGGAAAACCTAGCGAAGAGAAACCATCAGGTAAGAGGGTCATCAAGTCAACAGTATCCAATGCTACAGAGAGGTCAAGAAGGACATGGCCTTTGAATTGCGCAATAGAAGGAACATTGGTGACCTGGGAAAAGGAACCAAAACATTACCAACAGTGGCTGAGCCATCACATTCCTCATGAACTATGTTGGTACACCAGGATGTAGTTTTTACCTTCTTAATATTTACCGAGCCAAATCACAGGATTGCAGTGGGGGGAGAAACCTCAGAGCTGAGCTTAGAATAAGCATTAAGACTTACAAGATCATCGTATTAAAGTGAACAACTTTAATTTGGGTATAAATGCTTTAGAACATTTGCTTTAAAATTAGCAACACAGTTTTATGGTCCCACCTCACACATCAAAACAAAAATAGATCATCACAAGAATAATTTGAAGGTTGTCTTCTTGAGGGGCGGCTAGTTGGTGCAATGGATAGAGCTTGGGGCTTGGCGTCAGGAAGATTCATCCTCATGAGCTCAAATCTGGCCTCAGATACTTACTAGCTGGATGACCCTGTCACTTAAACCTTGATTGCCTCAGTTCCTCATCATTTAGTCATGACTGAAATGACCAAACAACAATTTCAAATAAGACTTCGTAATCTTTTTTGGGTCACGGATGCTTCCAAATGTCTGGTGAAACCTATGGACCCCTTCTCAGAATTATACTTCAAATGTATTCAAATAAAATACTTCAAAATGTATTGAAATAAAATAAAATACACAAGCTTATGAAGAAAATCAAAGGTTACTGAAAATAAAGATAGAATTTCTTCCCATCTAATTTCAAGGACCAAACCTCTGAAATCTATCCATGGACCCCTTGGAGGAGAGGGGGTGTCTGTGGGCACCAGGTTAAGAACCTCATTGTAAGACCTCTTTCAAGTTTAAATTTTGTTCTTTCAGCCCATATGATCAGAGCCTCTTAAATCTCTTCCAAATTTCTCCTCATGCTCTCTGAGATTGGCGACACGTGTTTTTCAGCTGCAAAGCTAGAGATGTGATGAGACATCTCTGCCAAGCTAACCATTAGCTTTGGGCCCAAGTTCCAACCACATAGGCATGAGAGAAAAGACGAAGATTTCCGAGGGGCATCTAGTCAGCTCATATTCACCGGGCCATGGAGTTAGTCATATTTGGAGATTCAGGTATGACATGGAGTAGATAGAAATACAGGGTTCACTGAACAGTATGAAACTTTGTGAATATACTTACTCATACGAGAAGGATACAAGGAGGCATGTTTACATCTACTTCACCATGATGCACTGGATTCCTATCTTTGACTGACCATCAGGGTAAAAAGCTTCATGTATAATGTCTTATAGGAAATTGGCCCACAGACTGTAGAGGCTTTTCATTTCTTGCTGAGGTAGACGAAAGGGGGCTGAATCCTCCAATCTAGGACAAACTCTTGCCACATTTCAATATATAAGTAGGTCGGAAAAAGCTAATGTAACCACAGTCACCCCACAGAGGGGGAGTTGTGATGAGTCTGCATCCTGGTCCCTTTCGGGGGGGCCCCATAATCAGCCACGTGCCCTCACCATCTGCTAAAGAGGATACACAACCAGAGAGACTCTGGAAAGATCCTTGGGTGCCCCTCCTTGTCCTGAAGAATGGAGAGGCCAGGGAAGACTCTACCAAAAATGCCTGACCCCTGACCTCTTCAGAATGGGTGACTTGGAATTCCAACAGGGAGAGTGGGGAGACTTTCATTGCATAGAAGCCAAACTCTCTGGCCCAGAACTCCCATCCTGGTACAAAAGGGAGGAGCAGGAGAGGAGGAGATACAGGTTCCAAACAGAAACGTGCTGTCACTAGCCCCCAAAACGGGTTAGGACAGAGGCCAGTTCCCATGAACGTTCCATGAGATGGTCACTATTACCTTAGTAACAAAATCAACGACAACAGGAATGGCTCACATCTGTAGAGTACTTCAAGGTCTGAAATGCACTTAAAAAACGTCACTTCAATGGATACTCCCAACAATCCTGTGAGGTAGGTGCTGCGATGGTTCCCACTTACCACTGAGGACAGTGAGTCCCAAGACAGGTGAACTCACTTGCCTACTACTTACAAGCAGCATTTATATATCACTCTAAGGTTGGCAAAGCCCTTGACACAGGTTAATCTCATTTGCCTAGAGTCAAGCAATCAATTAGCAAGCCTCAAACCACAAGCAGGGAACTGTGCTACAGAATCAAATAAGGGCCAAAACTGTCTCTGCACTCACGGGACTTATATTCTAATGGGGAGGCAAATGCAGGTAAACAGATTTGTACAAGACACATGCAGAGTAAACTGAGTCACACAGCTAAGAATGCTCAGAGCTGGGATTGGAGCTTAGGGCTTCCAGAGTTCAATCTATTTTATCTCTCAAACGCAAGCATCAGTAGAATTCCTTTGGAGTCAGAAGTTGCACTCAAGGATATTTATCCATTTGAGGCAGGAAGGGATTTGAGGTCAACCCCCTAATTTTATAAGATGAGGGAACTGGGACTGAGGCCCAGAGATGTGATGTGACTTGCTCACACAGAGGGTAGAAGAGATGACAAAACCAAAATTTGAACCCAGGCCTCTGAGTCCAAATTCTGTGGTCTTTCCATTTTATCTCGCTGCCATCATTTCTGTCCCTGTTTGCCTTTCTTTGTATCCATAGGGCTTCTAACAATGCCCAGCACATGGTAGGTGCTCAATAAATGCTGAACGACTTGACTTGTTGACTTGCATGGTCCCTCTCCTTCTCTGAATGATGAGGCCTTACCTAACCATCCTGCACCAAGTGTGATAGAGGAAATAAAATCAAGACTGGCAAAAGTCCAGTGCCCATGGAGAAAGTGCAGTCTGTGTGGCAGAAAGAGTCTCCTCTGCAAGGCCTGGGATCAGATGAATGAATGATACAGCCTTCTTGGGATGTAGGGCACCAACGGAACGAAGGGACTCCTACTAAAGAAATAGAAGATGCTCTTCCATGGAAAAGTGATGGGTGAGATGGAGACCAAGAGTCACATGAGGAGCCACGGAAAGATCTAAGAATGTCCAGGAAGCTGAGGGTGGGGAAGACAACGGGAAATTAATGCATGAGAGGCATCCCTACAGCAGTAAAGTCAGTCATGGTCTCAGGACCGGGAAGAGCTGGGTTCAACCTCAACTATGACAAATACTGTGGAGTAGCCACAATGATGGAGTTTTACTAGGTTATCAATAACTATGGATTAGAGAGATTCCCATAATGCATTAAGGAGATAAAGAGATAGATAGATAGATGGATGGATGGATAGATAGATAGATAGATAGATAGATAGATAGATAGATAGATAGATAGATAGATAGATAGATAGATGGATGGATGGATAGATGGATGGATAGATGGACTGACAGATGGACGGACAGATGGACGGATGGACGGATGGATGAAAGGGAAGAAGGGAGAAAGGAAAGAAGGAAGAAAAGAAGAATGGAGGAAGATGAAACAAACAGCCCAAAACAGAAACCTGTGATTTCACAGATACTTACTATTCTACAAATCCTTTCAACATTCTTCTCTGGTCTACTGGAATGTATGATTGCTAAGTTTATACTTTAGCTAGGTTAAGCTGACGAGCTGAAAGTCACAAGTGGACCTGACACTGAGTGAAGAAGAAGAGGGTGGCTCCATTCTACAGGACAATTCAAAAAAAAAAGAAAATAACATCTTTCCCAGCAAAGCTTATAAAGTGTGACATTGGAGGATTAAATATCTAATGAGGGGAAAGACTAAAATTAAAGCTGAGGATCTCCCTTGAGTAGAAAATAAGAGAGTGCTTCACATAAGTCACCAAAAAACATGGAGAAAGGAAAAATACATAAAAAGGAGGAAAAATTGTAGCGAAAGCATCAGGGAATAACAGAAGAGGCTCTGAGTTCAAATTCCTAATCTGAGACCTACTAGCTGCATGACCTCAGACATGTCACTGAACCTGTCTGGGCCTCGGTGGCTGCCCATGGGAGATGAAGGGTGGGACCAGTCCCTCCTCACTCTCAAGCCTGTCATCCTTTAAATTCAGAGGAAAGTCTCAGGACCATAGAGCATTATGGGACCCAATTACCCAGTCCACTCATTCTGCAAATTGAGCAATTTAAGTACCAGAGAGAAGAAATGACTCCTAAGCACTGTAATTATTATTAATCATCTTGAAAATGATTAGTTGGTCGGTCAATAAACATTGATTAAGGATAACAGTGGAAATGGGACATACTTGGGAACTTTTTCTATTGGAATGCCATCAATTACACATGTGTGTATAAATATGTATAAACACACAGAGAGGCAGACGTACACATGAGCAGATATATCTCGTTAGATTGGAAATTCACTGAGGACAGGAGTCATTTTCAGCTTTGTATCTGAAAAGCTCAGCACAATTCCTGGTATACAATAAGTGCTTAAAAAATGCTTCTGGAAATAATAATAGTACTTTCCTCCCCGGGATGTTGCAGAATCAAATGAGAGAATTTTTGCAAACCTGAGAATCCTCTAGAAATGCTAGGTATTATTGTTAATATTTACATAAAATGAAAAAAAGAACATAATCACAGCTCACATTAGAAGTAGCAGGGTGGCTCAGGAGATAGCGCACTGGGCCGCAACATTCAGAAAGACCCGAATTCAAAACCAGCCTCAGAAACTTACTGGCAATCACTTCCCCTCTTTCTGTCTCAGTTTTTTCATCTGTAAAATAGAAATGATCATTTTACACCCACCCTCCAGGGTTGTGAGGAGTAGATGAGGTAATTATTGTAAAGCACTGGCCCCTAGTGAGCACTGGATAAGCCTCAGCACTAAGGTGTGCAGAGGATGTCACCCCCCTCTCATTCTGGACCATTGGTCACCCAGCTGGGAAGTGGCAGGGGCAAGACAAGAATTTCTGATTCCCAGGTCAGTCCTCCTGATGCTGGACCCTCAGCTGGCAGCCCTAACATCGTCTAATTGGGATCCTTTGTGAAGGTCAGGTACTAGCCCCTCAACCTTTCAGCGAAATGGAGGAAGAAGAATTCGCCCTCTTAGATAACGGGACTCCAAGTTGGAAAGAACCTTGAAAACTAACTAACTCTCTCTCCACATATATATGTATGCATGTGTGTACATGTATGTATGTGTACATACATATACACACTACATATATGCATATATACATGCAATTACATGGACACATCTATACACATGTATATACATATATGTTAGGGTTGTATGTGGATTATACATATGTATATATGTATACACATATGTATATATGTACATGTATACAGATAACCACATTTCAATATAATCATTTTCCTTTGTCATCCTATGTACTTTATCTCATGCATTTAGAATATCCTTCTGAAAGGGACTGTCACGGCACAAAAATGGTTAAGAACTACAAGTTCAATTGCCCCATTTTACAGATGGAGAAACTAAGGCACAGAAAGGTTATGCCTGTTCCAAAGTCACCCAGGTAGTAAATAATAGGAGGACTATGAGATTCCTGGGCTCTGGGGGGCTCAGGCAACACCAAGGAGAAAGGAAGCACCTGCCACAGCCTATTCTAAGCCAGTTTATTCAATTTAGGGGCAGGCTCCTTCCCATCAGTCCAGTTTCTCCCAGTTTCATTTTTCCCACTGTTCTGTGGGTGTTGACACAGGGACTGAGATTTTTGTGTCGCCCTTGGAGAAAATGTAAACAATTCTGAGGCAGGCTTCCAGAAGAGGCACCATTTTCTATTTACATCTGTAAGTAGGTGCCTCCAGATGCACTTTCTGGCAGGGCCAGCCCTCATCCACAAGAAAGGGGGCTTTGAAAATATGGCTCATGAGCTCAGCTGCTTGCAAGGAAAGAAACCTACTCTGGTGAGCTGGGGACGTAGCAAGCTACAGTGAAAAGAGTACTGGGTTTGGAGTGGGAGCCCCTGGGTTCAGATCATGGATCAGCCACTTTTACTTCCTGTGTGACCTTGGGGTTTGTAAGAGGCAGAGAGGTGGGGGTAGGGGAATGGAGTGGACAGAACCCTGGAATAAAGAAAGGCCTGGGCTCAAAGCCAACACTTCATTGGCGTGCTTTTGGATAAGTCACTTAAGCTTCTCTCAGCCTCAGTTTCCTCATCTATAAATGAGGACAGGGGAGCTAGGTGGCACAGTAAATAAAGCACCAAGCCTGGAGTCAGGAAGACTTGAGTTCAAATTCTGCCTCAGACACTTACTTACCTGGGTGACCCTGGTCAAGTCACTTCACCCTGTTTGCCTCAGTTTCCTCATCTGTAAAATGAGCTAGAGAAGGAAATGGCAAACCACTCTAGCATCTTTGCCAAGAAAACCCCAAACGGGGTCATTGGAAACAGCTGAACAACAACCACAAAAAATGAGGAGAATAATACCTTCATTGTCTACCTCTTGGGATTGTTGATAAAAATCAAGTTTTTCATCAGCTTGGACACTTGCTTCTGCAAAAGAATATAAATTCCTGGAGGGCAAGAATCACCTGGGAATATTCTTCAGGCACACTGCAGATGTCACATGAGGGTTTACTGACTGATGGACACAAGCATCAGTGATTCTTTTTATCATTAGACAGGCCTGAATGAGCCCTCCAGACTACTGATTCCTTACGCCCCTGGAGATAGATGCAGGATGGTTGAGCCATTGTGGATGATAGCCATATGCCAAGGCAAATGGCCCCATGCAGAAGAAACTGACATGACTGTAATAAACTAGAATTCTCTGTGATGCTGTCATGAAAGAAGGAGCTTATGCTGACGGTACCCTAAAAAGCAAGAGGAAAAGGAGAAGAACCTAAAGAAAGAGGAAACCTCAATCAAAAGTACAAAGCCTAATACTCTTTGTCATGAGAAAAACTTATAATGACCGTATCCATATATAACAAAGCAAAATTCACTATATAATCATCTTCCTAATGCACAAATGTGACCATGTCACTCATGCTCAACAACCTTCAGGGGCTCCCTATTGCCTCCAGGATCAAATACAAACTTGACTTGCTGGCATTTAAGGCCCTTCACTTTCTGGTTCCCACCAATTTTCTCAGTTTTCAACCACTCCCTGCTTTAGGAACTCTGCATTCTAATTGACTTTTATTTATCTATCTATTACTATTTTTATTACTATTTATAACCAGCCATGCCTCAAACTTGAAGACCCTCTGTGCATCTACATAAGTTGTTTCTCATGACTGGAATGCAGTCCCTCCCTATTTCTGCTTCTCAAAAATCTTTGTCCTCCTTTCAAGGTTCAACTCAGGGACAATCCCTTCCATGGAACCTTCCTCTGATCTCCACTCCCTAGGTGACTTCCCAACCATCAGCTCCAAACTATGCTGACTCTACTCTAGTTATCATGGCCACTTCATCCCCCCTGGAACCTTAGACTCCAACCAAGGAACTACCCTGAGCTCTGCTAGGCGACCTTCTGCCTTATGCCACCTGGAATCAGGCTTTCATTGTCACGACTAGGCCATCTCTACACCACACCACCATTCCCCTTTAAGTGTTCTCTTCTCTCATTGGAAAGGACGCTCTTTGAGGACAGGGCCTAACTTGCAGAGACTTGTCTTTGTCTCCCACAAAGGCAAAAAGCGAGGCTCACAAAGGCTGTGACTTGCTTAGAATCAAACATTAGCAAGTTATGTGAGGCGAAATTTGAACCCAAGTTCTGATCAGATGTCAAACTTTGTCCCTGAGATCAACCTTTCTCTACAAAGTGATGTTATGCTAAGCTGTACAAAATAGGCCCTTAATAAATATTTGTTGAATGATTTAAAAACTGAACATGACTAAACCATCCACAATATAATCAAACAACCCTAAAATTTTAAAGTTAGGATCCAAGCCCATTTCTGCAACTCAAGTAACCATATGTTTTTCGTGTATCTACTCTGCCTCTAGCATAAATCTAATGAAATGAAATTTAATTGGGATAATGATAAATGGACTCAAGAAATTAATGAGACAAGCCTCATAATGAGGGCAGACATGGTGAGCAAGCAGCTCATAGGAAGAAGACTTAGAAGTTTGGATGGACTGAATAGATGCATATAAATAAGCAGAACAACATGGCAGCTGAAAAAGCAATGTAAATCATGATAAATAAACTGAGGAAAGAGCCTGCAAGAGGGATAATTTTGCTACTTTGCTCAGACCACATCTGGAACAATGGGGCCAATGTTGAGAGCCATTGTTCAATGCTGAGAATCAAAACAGACAAGGTAGGAACACGTAAAGGATGTGACCAGAACAATGAAGGGATTCAAACCCTTGATGTACAAAGGGAATTGGAAGTGTTGAAACTAAAGAAAAGAAAAATTAATGGAGGACATGGCTAGCTGTCTTTAAATATCTGAAAGATGAATTAGACACATTCTCTTTGATCCTGGAGGACAAAGCTGGTGTGAAGGGGAGAAAGGTAGGCTCAGAGATGGCAAATTTCAGCTCCAGTAAAGAGAAATTTACTAGGGTGGTTCCAAAGGAGAATGGGCTGCTGTCCTAGATGCTTTCCAGCCAAGATCAGATGGCCACTTTTTACTGGATTTGGACTAGAGGGGAGCTGACTTCCCTGTCAGTTTGGAGGAGCTATGATGCATGTGCACTCTGTTTGTCCTTCATTTTTGAAGAGGACCAGTGATGTCATGAGTGATGTCTGTTAAGCATGAACTGAATTGAGGCAGATCTGTGCAAAGTCATCAGCCTCGCTCTGTCTCCCAGAGTCATCGAAGTCCAGGGGCAAGACAAACGTCAAGACGTGCTTATATACAATAAACCTAGCATTTGAATCGTATGTGCCCTAGAGAAGGGTACTGACTAGCTAGCCAAGAAGTTTTGCTTGAAAACTCCAAATACAACGATGGAAACACTCCTACATTCTTCCTAATACTGTAATTCTGATGACCTCCCAACAGTCTCCACATGCTTCCATTCAGATGAAGGGGGAAGGTCCAGACCATTAAAGGTTACTATTAGTGGCATCTAGGTGGCTACACATGAACTGGAGGAAAAAAAACATGGGAAGTCGCCAACAGACAGACTTACATAATGGTTTAGAAAAGAAAACTGGATCACATCCTACAATGGAACCCAAGTCTGCGTATACACAGTTACTTTTTGCTGTTACATCTATGCTAATTAGATAATTGTAACATGGTTTTTAAAAGTCAAGTACAGCATACAGCAACATCTATAAACTCCTTACTGTCTCAAGTTTCCAAGGTTTTAAAAATAGCTTTGTACCAGCAATTGTCTTTCCAAATATTTGAGGAAATTTTGATGCCAAAAAAATTAACCTCAGACTTGTTCCATCAGCATTTTAAGCACAATATTAATAGAAACTTAACCATGATACATTTTAAATCCTATCAGTTCCATACAATTAACCTGGCTGCCACATGTAATGTCCTTTTAAAAAAAGAGTTATCAGGAAATCATGTTAAGATGTTTGAATTCTTTCTTAAGTAAATCCAACAACCTATTATTAATAACACACCAGATCACATTTTTATATACATTCAATTTCCACTGACACTTATTAGTGGAGCCAATCTGTGGCAGAGATAATCTAAAAAAGTACAAAATCTGAAATGCATTTAGGCCACATTAGCCTTTGCAAAGTACTTGCTGTAGTTACTAAGCAAGTTTAGTTGTTTTTAATAAAACATTTAATTTGAAAAAGTTTAAAGTCATGAGGATAAATGAAAACAGATGCTTACTGTATTTGCCTTCGAAGCAAATGTGCTTGATCATAACTGACATTTGCATGGTGCTAATCAGACTTTGCAAATATTATGCAAATTATTTCATTTGAGCCTCCACGATAACCCTGTGAGTAAAGTACTAGGGGCATCATTTATTCCCATTTTATAGATAAGAAAACTGAGGCTCTGAGAGATTAAGTGGTTTACCCATTGTCACCAAGTTCATGGATTAGGGGATAGAGCGATGGCCTTAAACCTAGCTCAGGAAAACCTGAGTTCAAGTCCCAACACACTACCTATGGGACCCTGGGCAAAATCCTGCCTCAGTTTCCTCAACTTTACAAATGAGATGGTATTTTTAAAGCACTTAACACAGTGACTAGCTCATAGCAGGCACTTAATATACGCCTCATTGCCTTCCCCTTCAGTGCTATAAGCTGCAAGGAAGTCAGTGGCTTCAGCAACTCTTTCTAGGTCTCCCTCACACACTCTACATAATGCCACTGGATCTCAGGACTCCATATCCTGACACCATGCCTTTGTATAGGCAGCCTCCTCTCTTGTGCCTGGAACACTCTCCCTCCTTAGTCTTACCTCAGAAATCTCTAGTTCCCCTCAAGGCTCAGGGAAGGACTTATCTGATGCCCTCCCCACTTGTTACTGTTCGCTCCACCCCCAGCCCAGGAGAAATTAGGTTGTATATATTTTGTGGTTACCTCTCTGTGTATATGGTGTATTACCCAATGGAATATAAGTCACTTGAGGGAACAGATGGTTTTGCGATGGTCTCTATCTATCTGCCCAGCACTTAGGACAAAGTGGAACCCCATGAATGCTTAAGAAACATTGAAGGAATGAAAATGAGGAACATGACTCAGAATTCATCTGCAAATGCTGCTTCCTCTATACAGGAGATATTTCATTTCCTCTCAGGACGGCTTGATGAAACCTACTAGGAAAAATTCATTTTGGTCCATCTACAGAAAACTTCATCCCCCCAAAAAATATTAACTGCACAACAGAAAGGGCTCCAGCAAAAACTCACTCACAAAAGTAAAAAAAGAGGGAGGGCAAGAAAATCAGCTCAGGAGAGAAGAGTCTCAAATGATAGGTTCTAGACAAAGAGAGACAGAAAGACAAAATCCACCACAGAGGAAATAAGCACCAAAGACGGTCCCCAAAAGTGCATTGGACCAACGACCCCATTAGAGACATTCATGTTCCTTCTACATTTGCTTGCCAAGGCCAAGAAGCAGATATCTGAAACCACAAAGAATTTAACTTAGGCAAAGTCCCCAGCACAGACTTGAGATCCAACTGCGTAAATGACATCCAGATATAAAAGCCTGGCTCCCATGTCCTCTCCACGGTAATATCAGACCTACAGCCACAATTGATTATGGTCTTTAAATAGAATTCACAGAGACATCATTTCTCACATTCGATCCAGAAAAAGCTTGAGAACACACTGCCTTAAAAATAACAATGAAGATCATAGATTCTGCAGGTAGACAATCTGGGGAAAGGTTTTAAAGCCATCATCATTGTGATGATGGTGATGGTGGTGGTGATGAGGAGGATGAGGAGGAGGATGATGGTGAATCAGCCATCTGTCTGTTAGACTTTGCCAGTAGAGTGAGGAAGGAAAATCCAGCAGATACAACAATGAACATGAATGAGAAGACCTCTGGGAAATAGTACAATGTAGTAGGAAGGTTGCTAGGCTCAAACAGGATCTGAGTTCAAATCCTACCCAGATGCTTCAATCAATGAAGCATTGATCAAGTGCATCCTTTGTGCAAAGACTAGAATGAAACAATGCCTGCCCTCCAGTTTATATTCTACCAGGAGATGTAACCTGTACACAGGCGAAGTCAACACAAATGATATACAGGGGGATTTCCTAGGAGGGATGTGGAAAGCCCTCACAGAGGAAGAGAAGGCAGCTTTGCTTGAAGCTGGAGATTCTAAGAGGTAGAAATAAAGGAGACGGGGCTCATTTGAGCAGAGAAAGAAGACTGCCAGGGTACAAAACTGCCTCTGCTGTGCAGCCCAGGACTTCCTCCTCTCTGAGTTGGGGATGCTCCTCTAGCACCTTCCCTGTGGGGCTTTTTGGAAGTTCAGATGAAATGATCCACATATAACACCCTTTCTAGAGTTTCTCAGCAAGAGGATGGGCAGGGGGGAGAAAGAGACAGGTGCTTTAGTCTATGGTCACTTCTGGCTTGCAGTGACTTGAGAAAGGTGACAGAAATCCCCATACTGGTCACCACCCTCCTACCCCAATAAGGCTTCTGACCAAAGAGGAAGTACTCTATCAGAGGAAGGGTAGAGGCAAGGAATGGTGACAGCTGAATTTCCAGGCAACCCCTCTGGGAAGGAGAGAATATACAGCAGCCATAGAACCAAAGACATAAAGCTGAAAGTGATCTCAGAGGCCATCTACCCTCATTCCCTCATTTTACAGAGAAGGAAACTGAGGCCTAGCAAGGTCTCATCAGTGATTTTGCCCAAGGTCACTCAGGTAATAAATACACCATGCTGCTTCCCTGAATTGAGAAGAGTAAGAAATGAAAAGTGGAGGAGGAGGGTCAGAGTTGAGTAGGACCGGTATAAAAATATATAAATTCAGTATATAAATCCAGGAGCAGATGATGACCCAGAGAAGACCCAGTGTGTCTTATGGTGAGAAGCTCATTCCACTTCGTGGCTCAAAGCTTCTCCATGAACTGTGTATACCCTTTGATCCAGAAATACCACTACTAGGTCTGTATCTCAAAGAGATCATAAAAAAGGGAAACGGATCTACATGTACAAAAATATTTATAGCAGCTCTTTTTGTGGCAGCCAAGACCTGGAAATTGAGGGAAAATCCATCCATCAAGGAATGCAGTACATGAATGTAATGAAACACTACTGTACTATAAGAAATGATGAACAGGTAGATTTCAGAAAAACTTGGAAGAGATTACATGAACTGAAGCTGAGAGAAGCGAACAAGAACAGAACCTTGTACACAGTAACAGCAACACTGTGCAATGAATAACCAGGACAGACTTAGCTCTTCTCAGCAATGCAGCGAGCTAAGACAATCCCCAAAGATTCATGATGGAAAATGCTATCCACACCCAGAGAAAGAACTGTGGAGTCTCAATGCGGATCAAAGAATACTATTTTAACCTTTTCTGTTTTTTCTTTCTCATGATTTTGCCCTTTTATTACACATATTATTACACATATATAGGTTATTACACATATAACCTATATCAGATTGTTTGGTGTCTTGGGGAGAAGGGGAAGGGAGTGAATATAGCTTATAAAAATGAATGTTGAAAACTATCTTTAGATGTAATTGAAAAAATAAAATACTATTTACCAAAAAATAAGGTGTTTTAAGGAAGAGAAAGAAGTCTTGCTCTTTCTCTCAATGGCTGGCTCAGATTTGGGTCTTTAGAAGTTTCTTTTGTATGAATCTACTTCAATCTCTGTGCTATTAAAACCATGGTTAGCTGTTCAAATGTGCATGTTAATGCTGTGTGCTATGTGAAATGGATGAGTGGACAAACACCCAGGAGGAAAAAGAGCTAGAGGATTTCTATAAACTGCAATGACTGCTGCCAGAGCAAGCTTTCAGGCTGGGGGCTTGCACAAAAAAGAGAGAATATTTTCATCAGTTGTTCCTTCCAGGCATCCAAACAGGCCCGAAACTGTGGGATGCCAAAGGGCATTTCCCATCTGAAAGAAAGCTTCCCCTATAGATGGGGGAGGCTGAAGCAGTGTCTTGAGGGGAAAACACCCTCCAAAGGAGGAGTAATTCACAGGGTAACTTGGCCCCTATAAAGGTCAGAAGAAATGAAAGTCACTTACAGGTCTGTCACTTACAGGTCTGCCTGCTGGTTCACCGCTGTAGGTAAGCACCACTGTACTGGTACACCACTGTAGATGGATGGATGGATAGACAGACAGACAGGCAGGTGTAAAGGTAGATAGATAGACAGACAGATATAAAGGTAGGTAGATAGAAAGATAGGTGGACAGACAGACATATAGATGGATAAGTTGATGGACAGATAGATGTACAGATATCTATATGCTTATGTAGATATGTTTATGTAGATATCTATATGTATCTATATTTTTACACACACACACACACACACACACATATATACACACACACACACATATACTTCACAGAAAGTAAAATCCTTGAGAGCAGGGGCTATTTTATTCTTTGTATCTGTATCCCAGCACCTCACGCAAAGTCTTGCACATAGTAGGTGCTTTAAAAACTGCTGAATGAACTGAATTGAATATGTGGTTTTTCCCTGGGGGATGTTTAGCTGATGCTCCATCAAGGCCTCTGAGGTCCTGGCCATTTCTAAATCCTCTAACTCTGCAGTATGGTTTTATCAGAGACTGCTACAAAGCCCTGGTGTTTAGATTCCCTGATCCTGGCAGACAGAGATAAGCTTCTAAGTCCCCTGAGCTACAGGACAAGGACAAGCAGGAGTAGTTTGTCCTTCCAGAAAACCATAACAACTCCCACCAGGAGGCTTCTGGATACCTTCCTCACAACGTGACCTGAGATAGATGGTGCATGGATTAATATTCCCATTTTACAGTTGAAAGCATTAAGGATCAGACAGGTTGTGGCTTAGTCAAGGCCTTAAGGCTGGACATTAACAGCATTGCTGGCCAGGATTCAAATCTAGATCTTTAGAGGACTCCTCAGTGGACTCACAAATAACTCACCTACTTCTGTAGGGCAGGTACTTGGGAGTTGTTTGCCAACAAGAAAGACAAAATTGGGCTACCACAACTGACATCTCTCTACGAGGACTCATTAGAGATACAGAGTTCGCACTGTCTATCTCAAAAGAGAGAAGTTGGTATGGAATGGAGATATCCAAGATAAGGAGGATTCAGTCAATTATGGACATAACAAGTCTGAGAAACTGATGGGGACAGCCAAGTGGTTGGTGGTACCAGGAAACAACTAGAAAAGGAGCGCTGACATTCAGGAGAGACCAGAGCTAGAGATACATATAAGCATATATGAACATACACACACAAATGTATACACAGTCAATCCATCAACATTTGCTTCTTAAGTGTTTACTATATACCAGTCACTGGTCCAAATTCTGGGGATCTAGAGAAAGGTAAAAACGCAATCCCTGATCTCAAGGAGCTCACCTTCTAATGAAGGAGGCAACATGAAGAAATCAAGTACATACAAGATGTACACAGTGTACATGGAAGGTAATCTCAGAGAAGAAAGCATTAGCATTGAGGGAAACCAAGGAAGTCTTCCTACAAAAGGTGGGACTGAAATGAGTCTTGAAGGAAGCTTGGGAAGGCAGGAGAGACATAAGGGAATCGAGTGTGGGAGGCAGTGTGGCATAATGGGTGAAGAGGCAGCCTTGGGGGTCAGAAAAACTTATGTCCAAATTCCTCCACTGACTCACCTTGACTGTGAGACCTTGTGCAGGCGTCCCCAGGCAATTCATAAAAACTCAAACTTGAAGAAAAAGAGCCCATCTACATTGGTACCATTCTCATCAAGAGCCCTCTTATACAAGTGAAATAACAAATCCAGTCCTATTCCAAATAGGTATGTAGATATGTACATGTGTAGATATGTACATGTACATATACATGTACATACATGAGTATGTGGGCTAAAATATACATTGTCATACATAGACATAGAAATACCTATATGTCATTGATCATACATGAATCAAGCATTTATGTACTGAGCACTGTGCTAGAAACAGGAGATACAAAGACCAAATTAGAACCAGGGCCTGCCCTAAAGGAGCTACTTTCTATTTATTCATTGATTAAACACTTATTAAAAACCTCTCACAGGTCTGCCCTGTCCCAAGTCCTGAGCATACAACAATAAAAATGAAGTAGTGCGTTGGCCTCCTAGCGTTTACATTCCACTAGGAGTGATAACACATCCGACGTGTGTGGACAGCGTAGGCACTGAACCTCCAGAAGTAGAAGTGATGGGAGAGATTATAACTAGAAATAAAGAGAAGAGTCTCCAGGAGAGAGTCAGACACACACTCAGGAGTCAGTGACGATTGACCAAATGCTTT
Source organism: Bettongia penicillata ogilbyi (assembly GCA_023548195.1). Taxonomy (NCBI): domain Eukaryota; kingdom Metazoa; phylum Chordata; class Mammalia; order Diprotodontia; family Potoroidae; genus Bettongia; species Bettongia penicillata. The sequence goes on along the minus strand of JAJHZJ010000132.1, from coordinate 9,139,089 downwards.
TTGGAATAGGGCAATGCCTAAGAGAAGAGAAATTCCTTGAGGATGGGGACTAGTGTTGATTTGGTTCTTAATCTCTGCACATCTGGTGCCTTGTACACCATAGGCTCCTAAGGCGTGCTTCTTCCATTGAATGCTCTTTCCTTTAAACTGGTTTTAAGTTTTTAGAAAGACCCTTTAAAGTTGCACCCATCTCACAAAGTCTGGCCGTTCACGTAAGATCCAGGCTACCAGATAAAATCACAAACACTTATTCAGCACCATCTGTGGTAAATCAGTCTGTGGTCAGTAAAGTCAGTCACTGGGTAAAACACAAAGACAAATGATATAGCCCCTGTTTTCCAGGGCAGCAAAATGAACAGAACTTAGTTGGGGACAAGGGGACGTGGGTCTTAAAGATTTTTTTTTTTTTACCTATTATTTTTACCTATTTTTTACCTATTTTTTTTTACCTATTAATTTTACCTATTAATTTTTTACCTATTGAGCCCAGTCAACAGAAACAAAGAATTGCCATTATCAGAGCTTAATGGCTCCCATTTTTAGACAAGATTTATTACCCTCAACTAGTTCTCCAAATGAACTTTTGAAACATCTAGAGACTAGGTCAGGGATGGGGAACCTGCATCCTTGAGATCACATGTGGCCTTCTGGGTCCTTGGGTGTAGCCTTTGGACTGAGTCCAAATTTTCCAGAACAAATCCTTTAATTAAGTGAACTCAGTCAAAGAGCTACACTTAAGGACCAACAGGACCACATGTGGCCTTCAGGCTGCAAGTTCCCCACCTAGGTAAGTCAAAGTTTTCTTGACCTCAGCTGAGTTCCAACTCAATCCCAAAGTCACATACATGTGCCAATGCCTTCATCAGAGGCAGGCCCATCACTGTCAGAGGCAGGTTTTTTATTTCATCTTTGTCTACTGATCTCTACCATCCATGCATGTTCCCACGTGCCACCAAAAAAGAGTATCAAACACTCCATCTACAAAAGGAACAAGGATGATCATGGCAGACATTTATCCATTTGAGAAGTCTTCTCCTCCCTTGAGTAATACTGTCAGTTTCTAAAGTGCTAGGTCAACCCCAGGAACACAAATTTAGGCTCAAAGTCATCATCTCATCTGACTCTGTCATCTTACACATGAGCAAACCAAGGCCAGAGTGTGTAAGAGATTTCCTAACGGCCACACAGGCAACAAGTGCTGGGAGGTCATAAATTTTGATCTGTAAGGGTCTTTGGAAACCACTGAGTCCTAGTTCCCCATTTACAAAAGAAAAAAGGGAGGCCCAGAGAAGGGGAATTTTGTGCCTGGGGTGAGATTCAAACCCAAGATCTCTGACTCCAAGTCCAATACTTTGGTCACACCATGTTAAAGACTTTTAAAAAAAAACCTTCCATTTAGTTCAACAAATAATAACTAGCATTTATATAGCCCTTTAAGGTTTGCAAAGTATTTCATAGATGTTATCGCATCTGATCCTATGAAGTTAATATTATTTTACAGATAAGGAAACTGAGGCTGACAGTGATTAAATGACTTGCCCAGGGTCACACAGTTAATAAAAAGTGAGGTCTTCCTGACTCTAAATTTAACACTGTAACACCTAACTGCAAATACTCCTTGGGATTATGAACACTGTGCTAGGTACTGGGGGGGGGGGGGGTCTGAAGACTGGTAAATGGAGTCTCTGTCCCACAAGGGGGAAGTTTAAAATAGTTCATTCTAAGAAATTCTGACCAAAGATCAACTCCATAGAAAGCAAAGTACCAAGTCACTGCTAGCCCCTTCTTGAAGTCATTCAATTAACCCAAACAAATGATCACTGAGTCACAGATTTCTAACTGAAAGAGCTCTCTCTTAATCAGATTCAACCCTCTTATTTTACAGAAACTGAGGCTAAATGCCTTGCCCAAATCACAGAGACACTTTGCCAGAGTCGGGATTCAAACCTGGGTCCTGTGATTCCAGAGCCAGAGTTTTATCTTTTCATTTACTCCAGATGTCTGATCTCTGCTCAGCACCAGTGGGCCCCCAGAGGACAGAATAAATCAATTTAAGCTGCACTTGCTGCCCTGAAAAATCTATAGGAGATGAGACCAATTCACATGGAAGCTCCCCAGACAATAAAAGAGTGAGTAGTTAAGTGTAAAATATATGACTTAGAAGTCCAGAGGCAAGCATAGACGGCTGCAGTAGGAACAGATACAGGGATAGAAAGGAGGAAGAAAGAATCAGAGAAATCTTCCCAGAAGCTATCAATCAAACTGTGCTGTAGGAAAAATGGAATTGGAGTAAGTGGAGGAAAGAAGAGGAGTTTTCCAGGTGAAGTTGAAAAGCGAGAAGGCAGGAATGAGTATCTCGTGGGCCAGAAATAATCATAAAAGTTTGAGTCAAGGAGAGGAGTAAACTAAGAAATCATTGAGAGGATGGCACCAGATTACGGAGCATAACTGGGGGAGATCATAGATTTAAACCTGGAGAGGGCCACCTGAAAGGGCATACAGCCCAACCCCCTCATCTTACCAAAGAGGAAGGAAAGTGGGTCTCAGAGAGACTGTGGGATCATAGGATCGTTGATCTCTAGAGCCAGAAAGGATCCCAGAGAGTATCTTGTCCAATCACTTCATTTTAAAGATGAGGAAAGAGGATCAGAAAGGTTGATCAGAAAGGTCACACAAGTACTAACTGACAGAGTAGGCTCCCAGACAGCCTTGAAATCCAGAGAAAAGAGTTGAGGAGTAAGGCTACAGGGAGATGGCATAATCATTCCTTTTAACAGAAGATGGATGGGGGTGGGAGGGAGAGGTATCTGAGATAAAAGAAAGGCAGCAACCATAAGCAGGATGGATGGGGTGATGGAGGGGATGAAGGTTCTCAAGAGAAGTGAATGGGAAGGTCGGATTTTGGAAAAAGACTCAACAAGGACTCGGGTGAGCAACCGGTGATATTTATAACATGCAGAATATTACCAAGGTGGAGTGTAAACTAAATGCCTAAAGCCGAAACAACTATTTTTAAAGTATGAATTTGGGCACTCTCGATATAATCCTCTAAATCTGCCTGCTACTGACAAGCTGCAAATAAATTTGCTTTGAAGAAGAGTTAATCCACAGGCCTGCTGCCTTTGATTTTAAGTGAGGCGTGACACAAAATGTCAACTTCAGATATGCAGCTCAAGCCCCCACAGCCATAAATGACAAATTCTCTTCTGGAAACAGTCAACGAGTCAGAAACAGATGCTAATGATCTGCGTCTATTTTGGTGGGTGAATGCTGCTTATGATCTGTCTGGTTAACCAACTGGGGATTGTTTTAAAAGATAATTGCACATCAAACTGGACTGATCCACACCCACAGTCAAGTAAAATCAGAGAAAAATAGCATCGATAAAACAAAATCCTCTGCCTGGCATTTAAAGGCTTCCACATTCTGGGTCCCACCTACCTTTGCAGTTTGATTTTTTATGTTATTTCCCTTAAAACACTCTCCACTCTAGCCAAATTGAATTGCTAGCCCTCCTCCACACTCTGGCAGAAGTGATCCTTTATGTCCGAAATGCTCACTCGTCAACCTCGCCTCCCTACTTTTATTGAGAGCTCAGCTCAGGTGCCACTTCTTACCTTTCCTGATCTACCCTTTTATTACCAGCATGAGATCTCCCTCTCTGTCGCCCCCTCTCTCTCCTTTATTCTATTATCCCTTTCCCTTCCTGTCTCTATCTCCCTCTCCTTCTCTCTCACCTTCTACACACTTTATATTTTTCCTTCTTACCTGGGTACATGTTATAAGCCCCCCCCGGAAGACAAGCTATTGAAAGGTGGGGACCATTTCATTTTGTCTTGGTGTCCCCAGTCCTAGCACATACAATAGTTGGCACCAAGTAATTTTGATACTGGGTCATCCGCTAAAGAGAATATAACCATTAGTTGACTGAGTCTACTTTATAACTACATAATCTATCAATACCCAACGTGCCAAAGAGCCAGGCTAGAAGATGTTTCAGGACACATAGAAAGGAAAAACCAGAATGACTGGAAAGTCACAAGCGCAGCCCTTGGAGCCAAAGGAATGGTACCGCACCAATGACTGCACTTGAAGTCATGCGATACCTGGCTCCCAAATATGCCCATAACATTTTCTGTAAAGCACTAAGACGAGCCTCATCTGTACAAGATAATAAGTAGCACCCACAGCATGAGTTGTTTGTGGATAATGTGGGTGACAGCATTTGATAAACCTTAAATCCATGTACAAATGGAAACCACTCTTCTCCACAGTCAACCCTTGTACTTAATCTTCTCTGACCTATTCATAACTGGCATTTTCAGAGTACAGTGCGTGAGGTCAGGAACTGCCTTTTTCCCACTTCCTTTGTATCCTTGGTTCTAATCCCAGTGCCTGTCACATAGCAAGTACTTAATAAATGCTTGGTGCATGACTGGCTGACTGGGGTGTGCTCACCTTAGATCAGCACCTGTGTAAAATTCTCCCTTGGTCTGCCTTAGTACGCTAAGCAATGGTGTTGGGCCACTCCAAATTCAGAGGGAGAAGATCCTGAATTGGCCCATCGATCCTTTCAATGTCATGGACTGTAGTGATGTGGGTAGCTTATTTCTAAAAACCAGAACAAGATGAAAGCATGAGGGTGAAAGTAAAGTGTGTGAGAACATGCTACCTGTAGTTGGTCTGCCATGAACAGACCCCATAATGATATGAGAGGTCAGTTTCCTGGGGCTGTTGGTTCTGGAGAGTTAGACCGAGGCTAAGACAAGAATACATGGTGATGGCACAGCAGGAAGAAGGTTGTCTATCAAATGCTAGAGCTATTGGGTGGGCACTTCTAAGGCTCTTAAAAGTTGGCAAAGCATTTTGCATATCTCATTTGAACTTCACTGCCACTCTCTGAGGAAGGGATTATAGGTATTAGAATGTCAGGTCCTTGAGGGCAAGGATTGGTTCATTCCTTGTACTTGTAGACCTTACACATTGCCTGGAGCATAATAAGCACTTCCTAAAAGCTTTCTGATTGATTAGCATACATACTTTACATACGGAGAGACACAGGCTCAGAAAGATTTTATTATTTGGCTATCATCATATAGCTTGTGTTATGTTGTGGTTTGTCCTTCATTCTCAAAGAGGACCATGACATCAGGGAGATGATGACATGACCTGCAATTGACTTTGATTTGAGGGAAGGAGGGCTGTGCAAGGTCACCAGTCTCACTTTCTCCTCCAGAGCCATTTGGGTGCAGTGGCCAGATATCAAGCAGGATATAGCTACTAGGCATCAGAAGCAGAATCTGAACACAGGTCTTCCTGACTCTAAGTCCAATACTCACTCCACAGTGGTATGGCATATTGCCTAGTCAGCTGCTCACCATGGCCTCCTTAGAAAAAATTTCAGCTATGCCAAAGCCTGGTCCAAGAGGAAGCTGTGGCCATGGAATCGAAAACCCAAGTAAGAGATTACAAGAAGGGGCTACATTCCCAAAATTGGTAGACACACGAAAGAAGCCTGAGCCCTCAGGTAGTGGCTGAAATGAGCTGCCAGCCTTTTCCCAGCCTATTAGGAAACCACCCAGGTGAGAGTAAAATAAATGCATTTTCTGAACTGTGAGAACTGATCGATTCTAACCTGAATCTTCACTTGTTCCTTTCTCTCTTTCTCTGCCCCATTCACTAATTACCACAGCTCACGGCTAGTCTCTCCCATAATCCCAGAAATGCTCTGGGAGCAAAAGGCATGAAAGCACAGAAGGACAAGTTCACATCAGATAGGGGAGGTGGGGTTGAGTGTCACATTTTGCCTATAGAAGAGAGAAGATGCTCCCTTTCTTTCAAAATCATCATTAAGCACAAAGATGAATTTGGAGTCAGAAGGACCTTGGTTCAAATCCTGATTCTCCTATAAGTTAACTTATGTGACCTTGGCTAAGTCATGTCCCTTCTCTGGACCTCAGTTTCCTTGTCCATAAAAGAAAGGCATTGGACCAGATGACCCCTAAATCTATTATACTCTGGTCACTGGTTGGGACTGCAATGCATTTCTATTCTGAAATCCAGAATTTATGGATAAAAAAATTTTATCCTAGAATTTTGGATTGTAGGAATTGGAGAAGGTAGGAATACTATAACCACCATGAAAATGAACAGGAATTTGTAGTGCCTAAAAGGCTGATGAGAAAGAGAATGAAGCAGCAGGCAGATATTGCTAATAGTAGGCAAGTGTGTAGTTCCCATAGAAATATATCATAGAAATAATCATCTCTGACCAAAGCTGTAACAGGCAGAACAAGGGATTTTTCCCAGGGTGTTCCCAAAATGTAGAGGGCACTGATAGTAACTGCATTACTAACATTAAAAAGCCACCCTTGGCTTAGCATCTCATTAGCAGGAATGAGTTCACATAGGAAGCCCTCTGTCCCTCCCTCTGGTGACCACCTAGTGAGCTCCCCCATCCATTGTCAGGGTCCCAAGCACTGGATCTGTGGTGACCCCACCTTGATTTGCCACCGTACACACTCTGGGTCACTTGCTACCAGCACAAAAATTGTTATCTTGACCTCTAGTTCCTGGGTTTGGCCCATTTTTGCTATAAACTATAGATTTCATCTTCACAGAGAGTTAGCAGCAGTAAGATAAATTCTCTAGTTGCTCCTTGCTATGCCTTCTTTACTCACAGCACCACCTCCACCATCTCCCCACAATCTCTTTTCCCTCAGGGAATCTCGACTCTGCCTTGGAGTCCACAGGCTCTGACGTGTGGGCTTTTCGTCTTCTCTTCCTTAAGCCTGGCCTTCCATCCCCGTTCTTAGCCTGCTCCACCAATGCCACCACTCATACCATAACCCTTTATGCCCCCCCACACACACACACCTTTTCCAGTTCCCTCTGATGTATTGTCTTCTCCCATTAGGATATAACCTCCTTCATGACAGACACTGTCTTTCTTCCTTGAATCCATATACCCAATTGTTTGAACTGTGTTTGGCACATTAAGTAAGTGCTTAATGAATTCTCTCCATTAAATATGATCCGACAAGCAGTTACTAACATTAAAAAGCAGAGCTTTAATTATGTCAACCAAACCACAGTAATATGTTGCTAAGGACCATGGACAGCAGCAAAGTTCTCCATCTAACAGGCAAGGGTCCTTTAACTTCCCAGGGTTATCCACTGTAGCCTCATCATTCACACAAGAAAGCCAAAGGAAAGTGAAGTGTCATATATATATCCATTCTAGCAACGTGTCATGACCCACATTGACCACTTGGCGGCCCAAAACCCAAGCACACTTGGAACTACATGAAAAGCTGTCTGCCACTGGAAATGGACACCATCCTAGGTTCAGACACTACCTCAGATATTTGCCACCTGTTTGACTTTACACGAGTCACCTAAGCGCCTTGGCCTCAGTTTCTTTATCTGTGAAATCAGGGGGCTGGCCTAGATCAAAAGTGTTAAACTCAAGTAGAAACAGTGGTCATTAAACCATACATAAGGATCCCTGCAGGCTGCACATTGACCTAGAAGACTACATGTTAACACTATGTTCTATTATATTTTATTAATTTGTTCCATATTTCCCAACTGCAGTTTCATCTGGTTCTGTCCCACTCAGAAGTGTGGCTGCTGCCTGACTCCTCTAGATGTGATGACTTCTAAGGATTCTCTCTCTGGCTCTTATAGACAGACACAGGATGTCCTTCCTCACCTCGATGAATAGGTTCCAAGGCCAAAGAGCAAATGAACTTCACTTTGGCTTCCCTCATCTCATCAAAACAACTCAAAAACATGGAGTTTTCAAATCCATTGAGCAGAAGAGATACAACAGTGAGAACATGTGAGGTATAACAGTGGGAGACACAATCTTCACTCCTTATGCTTTACTGTTTCCAAAGAGCCTCCAGTACCTGACTTCATTTCACCCCCAGAAGCATGCAGGGGGCAAGCAGATACGAAGACTCTCATTTTACAAACAAGGATACAGAGACTCAGAGAACAGCAGTGATCTGGTCAGTGGGGATTTAGCTGGGAAGCAGCCAAGCCAGAATCTTCTGCTCATCGACCTACATCTGGATGGCAGCTCAAAGCCTAGAAAATCCAATCCCTTCACTGCACAGTTAGAAAACCCAAAACCCAGAGAAATGAAGGGACTTGGCCAAGGTCAAAAAAGCAAATAGCAGGAAGAAGATTTGGAGCCAAGTCTCTAACTTTAGCGTTGGCTTCGGGACTCTTCTGCTGAGGCCAATCCATGGCCTTTCCGGCTCAAATTCAGACCTGCCAACAGAAAATCTCACCCTCATGCTCCCCACTACCCTAGGAGACCTGGCACCCAAAGAAAAGGATTTTTGCTTATGTATACATACACACACATCTAGTATTTCATTCACCTTTAGATCAGCCCCACACCTTTGCTAAGGATAAGTCATTAATTTTTGAAAGTTTCCATGGAGACCACAACTCCTGCTCTCTCTCCTTTTATGTCTTTTTCCTATTCCTAAAAAGCCAGCATGTGGGAGTTAATGTGAGTTTCACTATGCTTACACCTGGTAAGGGAAATATTCCCTTTTTAAAAATCCAACAATCAAATAGATTTGTAGAAATTACCACCATTTTGCCCCAAACAAGAAGACTCTTTCTCAAAGTTTTTTAAAGATGGTTCTTTCAAAGAAGGAAGGGAGGGAGAAAGGGAAGGAGGGAGGGAGGAAAGAAAGAAAGAAGGATGGAAAGAAGGAAGGAAAGAAGAGAGGAAGGAAGGAAGGAAGGAAGGAAGGAAGGAAGGAAGGAAGGAAGGAAGGAAGGAAGGAAGGAAGGAAGGAAGGAATTGCACAAATTAATGAAATACCTAAAAATGAAACACACATATTTGCACACAAAGATAGTATTGTTAACAGTTTCTCAGATTCAGGAAGACCTGGGTTCAAATCCTGCCTCTGAAGTATACTGGCTGTGTATCTAGGGCAACTCACCTAACCTCTCAATGGCCTCAGGCAACTGTGTAAAATTTAGTTGCAGAGAAGGTACTGATCTGCATTGGTACAGGGCTTTTCTACATGGGCAGCTCCGTTTATTGATGAAATTGCAGGTCAGAAACAACCAAAAAATAAAAATAAAAATGCCCCAGATCACATGACTACTAAATAACAGAAGCTTGATGATTCAGGTTTAAGTTCTCTAACTCCAAAGTTCTTTCTGCTGTGCAGCACTGCTCTAATGATACTCAGGAATAATTCTTTTGGAAAGTACTATATGGGAACTGCCCTATGAGGACATTGACCACCAACACAGAATGTATCAATCCAAGTTTTCTAGATCAATTACTTTTGTTATTCTTTATTATCAACTGGCATTGGGCTCAGAGTGACCCAATTGGTCTCATTTGTCTTTTTAAAAAAAATGTTAAATCCATCATGATTCATTTTTTAGAAAAGCAATTTTCTTTTTAAAAGCCTGCCAGAAATCTGCAATCATCACCAATTCTCCTAGGGAAAAAACTACATATTTGAGAGGGATCAGCACCCAAAGAAAAAGAATGGTTTTACCCCTTACACACAAAAATAGAAAAGGAAATTTTAAATTCCCAATTTTTAAGAGTTATCTGCTAAGATGAGAAGACTTAGATATAGTGATGTAGGGCAAGGTAAGTAGAGTCAGTCAATCCCCAAGCATTTCTTGTGACGGTCACTGTGCTAAGCCCAAGAGATACAAAAAAAGGTCAAAGACAGTCCCTGCCCTAGAGGAACTCCTGATCTAATGGGGAAGACAACATGCAAACAACTATGTACAAAGAAGCCAGCACATACAGGATAAACAGGAGATAATCAAGAACAGGAAGGCACTAGAATTAAGAGAGCTTAGGAAAGGATTCCTGTAGAAGATGGGGTGTGAGCTGGGATTTGAAGGAAGCCAAGAGATAGGGATGAGGAAGGAGAGAATTCCACGATGTGGGGCAGCCAGAAAAATAATGACTACAATATAAATAGGAAGAATGCCAAAATCCAAACCAAATGCTACACGATGAGAAGGGCCAAGTTGTGTTCCACAGAAGAGACCCGGATCGTGTCAACAGCCTAAGAAAGAGAGAGCATCAACAACTGAAACTCCAACCCACAAAAGGAAGTCTAGAGGGTTCCACTTTTCTTTAACACACCATCTTTCCAAATCGTATTGATGAATAAATGCCTCACTCCTTTTTATCAGTTTAAAACAAATCTAAATCCGTTCACTCATTCGTTTTCTTTACATTTTGTTTCCCAGCAGAAGCAATCAAAGTTTCAAGTCCTTTTTTGGGGGGCATATTCCTAACTTTACTGGAAGAGAACACAAGACCCTTGGTGTGAGCATTCTCAGCACCTGGACACAGGGCAACGCCTCTAGGAGATTGTAGACTACAGACTTCAGTTGCTGGCTTTAGTTAACTATGACGGTCAAAGAATTAACTCCCTCCAGTCCATCACTGGGGTAAGGAGTTTTCCTCCCATTAGGCAGCCTGGTACTTAGATAAGAGCCCAGTAGCTCACGCCCAGCCCTGCTCTTAAATCATTTTTGTCTTGGTAGAAACAATTAGAGCTTGTATTTCATTTAAATAGTACGAGTTAATGCCAAGTCATCTCCACACCCCAATGGAGCATCAGAAAAGGATTTAGTGGAGGCCCTAAGCTTTGTTCTAGGGGTAAGATAGACAAGGACTTTTCTAGCATATTGTTTAAAATTACATCCTAAAAAACTACAATTCTTCATCATTTTTAATTTTAATTGAATTGCAATTGTAAATTAAATTAAATTGCAATTTTTAATAATTTAGTCATTTTCAATCAACCAAGCATCAACTGCCTACCATCTGCAAAACATCAGCCTAGCATCTGGAGATATAAAAGGGAAAGACAAAAAAGTAGCTATTTTACATTGTGTTGGAAGTCATTGGAAAGAAAAGAGAAATAAAAACCAAAAAATGTAATAATAGCCAAAAGTGATCCAAATACTAGAGGACTTTTATAATAAAGCGTGGAAAGTAGCAACACTGTTAAGTCTAACATAAGCAGGGGAAAAAAGAAAGACAATCCAAATGTTAGAATCAATAACCATTCTCATTGGCAATAAAATCCATTTTCTCAAAATAGGAGCCTTCTAACATTTTGCCAAATTGTGACCATTTAAACTGCAGTTGACTCTCTGAATGACAGTCTAAATTAGGACAGGGCATTTAATGATGAGAAATCATCTCTTTTCATAACTTCATTTTCTGTTCTAAACTGGTTAGGGGCAGCCAACAGAAAATAAGCAACCACATTTAACACCGGAATGGAGTAATTGCATAGTTCCAGTACAATCTTGTCTATTTTCCACAGCCTCACTCATCTTGGCATTCGATGCCCCTTAACTACTGGTTAATTTTCTTATTAATCATGTATGTTTTATTCAACACGAAAAGATGACTCCATCTTTCAGGACTCTTCCCAAGACACTGTATCTCATCCTCACTGCTGGTTTCCTGATACAATTCCAAACACTGTGGAAAAAAAAACAGAATTTGGGAGGCCTTCCTGGTATCTTTTTTTCCCCTTTTTAAATGTTTATCAATGCTCTCTTCTTTTAAAAAATCACTGCCGGATCTCAAAGGACCTACCACAACCTTTAGAAGAAGCTTCTCATAAAAAATCAAGACGAATAAATCAACACTGTGGCCATGTCTGAAAATGACTCATTCTGCCCCTACCTATGCCAAGAGATGGGTCGCAGGCTTTCCTTTCAGTCTTCAGAAGTTATATCCAGTCATAGTGCTGATCAAAATTTCACAGTCTTTCAATACTGGTTCCCTGTATGCTATTGTAGTCATTATGTAAACTGTTTTCCTGGTTCTACTTACTTTGCTTTCCCTCAGTTCATACAAGTCATCCCAAGTTTCTCTGAAATCTTCCTTTTTTTTAATAACAAACAATGCGCCACTTCACTCACCACAATTTGTGCAACTCTTCTTCAACTGATGGGTATCTACTTTCCTTCTAATTTTTATCTAGCACAAAAGTGCTGCTATGAAGCTTTTTTTAATACACATGATACCTTTCTATTTTTATATTGCTTAGAGCATATGCCAAGTAGGGTAACATTGGTTAAAAAAAATATATTGACATGTTTTAGGTGCCAGTGGGTCACATTGGGGGAAATGTCCAGTGGGTAGGTAAAAGTATGGGAAATGAGTTCTTGAGTTAGGTGAGACTTGAGATTTAGGAACCATCCACATAAAAGCCATGGAGGTGGATGAGATAAACAAGAGAGAGAGACTAGGGAAAGGACAGAAGATGAGCGAAGATGAAGCTTTAGGAGACACTGACATTTAAGTGATAGGAGAACAATAAAGAGACAGAAAGAAGGGGAAGAATCATGAGAGTATGAAGTCACAGAAACCAAGGGATGAGAGAATATCTAAGAGTAGAACCCAAGTGATTAAATGTTTCTGAGTGGCCAAGAAGAGTAAAGGCTAAAATGAAGACCAAAGGTGCTTAGGGATCTTGGAGAGATAAGTTTCAGTAGAGATGTGGGGAAGAAGGACAAATTACAAGAGACTGACAAATGAGTAAAAGAGAAGAAAGTATAGGTCAGCCTTCCTCTGTAGAGGTTGGGCAATCAGTGGGGGAGGGCTGGGGAAAATATCTAGAAGGAAGAGGAAGGTTAAAGGAAGATTTTTTGCTTCAGGATAGGAGAGCCTCAAATATGATTATAGGTAAGAGGAAGAGCTACAGCTTACACATGCACAAAGGAGAAGGAAGGAAGAAAGGAAGGAAGGATGGATGGAAACAAGATCTTAGAGAAGGAAGAATGAGACCTATGTGCATATGTGGAGGGTCTAGCCTTAGAAGAAGAGGAAGGCAGCATGGGAAAGTGGAAAAAACTATAGTCATGGTATCAGAGAACCTGGAATCAAATCCCACTCCTGACGCTAACTACCTGTGTGACCTTAGGCAAGACACTAAGCCTCCTTGAGCCTCAGTTTTCTCATCTGTCAAATGGGGAAACTGGACTCAATGGCTCTGAGGTCTCTACCATTCTACATCAATGAGCCAGGAACCCATGACCCCAAGGCCATTTGTCATCATCTAAGGTAATACAGCTCTGCTAGAGTTCTCTTTCTGAGATTAACTTCCATCTACTCTGTATATATCTTAAAGGTATGTAGCTATCTGCATGTTGTCTCCCCCATTAGAATGTGAGCTAGGAGAGGGAAAAAACTGGAGTTTTACCTTTCTTTGTATCTCTTGCACTTAGCTCAGTGTCTACTACAGAGTAAGTGTTTAATCAATGCTTGCTGGCTGACTGCTACCCAACATCTCTATGACCTTGAATAAGTCACTTAACTTCAGTGGGTTTGGTTCTTCTCAGGGTAAAATAAGTAGATTGGAATATATGACCTTGATGGTCATGTCCAGCTCTAAATCTAAACCAATCCTGTTATGGGAAACCGGAAGAAAGATAATGAATAAGGGCAGAGATGTTAGGAGAAATGGAAGAAGGAAGCTAATTGTCTACTGTGTCTGTGGCACATGCCTTGGATAACTTAACTCCTTCGTGTTCCGAATGCCTATCCAAGAGTCACCTCTGCTACACGGATTTATGAGTGCCTTGTCTGACTTGGGAATACCAACAAGGGAGGGGTGCTTTGCCCTGAAACATAGGGATGGTGAGTGGAGCTATGGGGAAATTAACTGAACTGAATTGGGCTAGATACAAAGATCTCTCACCCAACAGGAGCCCAAATCCCCAAGGCAGCATTTTGAGCACAAGGCAAAATAAGGATGGCCAAAGAGACTATTGAAAAACCAAAAGTGATTCCCAAACGGAGAAGTTTTCAAAGGATATGAATAAGTCAATTTTCATAAGGAGAACTATAAAGTATTAACAACTATATCAAAACAGACACACAAACAACAAAAATGCAAATTAAAACTTCCCTTGAGGTTTCATCTCATACTCAGCAAACTGGCAAAGAGGACGAAAATTACCAAAAGTCAATATCTATGGGGCTGCAGCAAAATTGGCATGCTATTATGCTAATACACCATTGGGAAAGCTCTGGATTAGTCCCAAACAATTCTGAAGCTACTTTTGAAATTTGTCAGGAAAGTCACTAAACTGTTCATATCTTTTGATTCTTCAATCCTACTGTGGAGAAGAGACCCCAGATGGTCAAGGACAGAAATAAGGATGCCTCCACATATTTAAATTCATACAACTTTTTGTCGTAACAAAGAAAACTGGAAACAAGATAAGAGTCTCATCATTTGGGAAACAGCTCAACAACTTGCGGCTTATGAATGGAATGGAAAACTATTAGACCATATGAAACAATGGAAATGAGGTGATTCAAGAAGAATGAGAAGATGTGTATGAACTGATGCAGGACACAACCAGAAAGATTTACACAAAGATGGCGGTATTGTAAAAGAAACGTACACTAAAGCTCAGTGACCAATAGATTAAGAAGCATATCTCCTTCTCAGTACAGAGGAGAGTGACCAAAGATATGCAATGGGGTTTATATTGTCAGATATTGTAAGAGTTGATTTTGCAGAACTGTTTTTCTTTGTCATAGGGAAAGAGTGTCCACTGAGGAAGTAGGTGTAATATAGATCAGAAAATCATTGTGCTATTTTTAAAAGCACTTATAAAAACTTTTTTTAATAAACAAAAAACTATATCATTAAGCTCTAATAAGAGGTAGCCTGATGGCTGGAGACCTACCTCTGACACATACTAGCTAAGTGATCAGGGGTAAATCATTTAACTTCTCGATGCTGCAGGTAACTAACACACAAAGTCACTAATGAGTAGCCACGCTGCATCAGTGGAGGGAGTTTTCTCACTGGAACATTCCCCACATCAGTGAAATCATAGATCTGGATCAAAGAAGAAAAACTCACAAAGATATTGAGAGTTTGATACTAAAGGTCTTCTTCTAAAAAAAATAGACTTGGTTGTTTGAATCACCTGGATTTTATCTGCATTATTAGACTTCTAAGGAAGACATGAATTTTCTCATCACTCTCAGAAAATCCTCCAACTAGCCCCAGTTGCATTTTGGATGGGAGACCAAAGCCAGAATATTTGAAATTATTGGTTGAAATTTCTCTCCTGTGGTCTTTTCAAGAGGTTAATGATCAATCAACAGAAAGATCAAAGCTAAAACAACCAAGAGATGGACTCATTTCCAATACTCTACCACAAGGAACAGAAAATCAACATATACCTGAAGGGAGAAGCAAAGGAATCATCCACACCACAGGTATGATGCTAGCTCCTTTTGGATCACATGAAGCTAAGCTTTCCCTTGATAAGGGATGCTACGCTCTTGGAACTAGCTGGGTAATTTCTCAATTTGTCACAGAGACACAAGTATCACTCGTGGAGTCTACCACGAAGGTGTTCACTCCAACAGTCTTCTAAAACAAGAAGGCCATGTGGAGGCAGAAATTGAGGAAATCCTGGCAGACCTCTGATTTATTATACATTTACAGAAGAGCATGATCCCTGGATATGGAAATACTAAAAGCAAAAGTTAATATTCAGAGTTCTCTTCCCACTTATCGCTATTTCACGGTAGTGATTATGTCTAAGGGTGAGGAATAAACTGGAAATTCTGACTTACTCCAGTGAACGTATTTAATTATCTTCCATATGCAAGGAAAAAAAGTCTGACTCGCTGTGAAATGGGGCTCCCTTTCCCAAGATATAAAGACCCCAAGAGTAGGAGAGACAGAAGAGGGAAAGCATATCTCAAAAGCACAACCAATGAACGAGACTTAAAAAATAAAGAACCTTGACTCTGGGCCAGCTTTCTCATAATAATATCTGCTGACTTTCTAAAATAATATCTAAAAGTGTCAAGTTTCAAATTCCAGCACGTGTCAAAAAGCTAAACTGAAATCTAAATAGCACAAAATCTGGTTGGGGCTGAGTCAAGTCAAGTCAGCAAGTATTTAATAAGCACCTACTCTGGGCCAGGCACTGTGCTAAGCTCTGGGGATGCAGAGAAGGGCAAAAACAGTTTCTGTCCTCAAGGAGCTCATAGTTTAATGTGGAAAGATGACATGCAAACGACTGTGCACAATCAAGTTATAGACAGGATAAACTGTGGATAATTCCACAGGAGAGGTACTAAGATTAGAAGGCTCCTCGATGTCTCATGGCTTGATGTAATATACAGTGTGTCACGGACAAACAGGAGAATGCACAGGACCTACCTCCCCATCTACGGGACTCCAAGTTGAACAAAAATAAAATGAAACTTTATTGCTCCCCCATCCTAGAAGAACATTAGCTCCTTGAGGGATAGGCCTGTTTTTCCCTTGGGGTCCAGTCAGATGTCCCAATTAATAAATGCTTATTGAAATGAGTATAAAATTTAGCCACATCCTTAGTTACTCATGGACAACAATGGCCATGGTGATGGCCGGGCAGGCATTTCACCTAAAGAAAAATATCATTCTTGACAAAGTGTAGGCAAGGATGCTAATTAATGTACTGCTAATTATTCTTTCCTCCAATTACACCAGTCTGCTATCTGGCCTGAGTGAAGATCATCTGCATGAGTCAGCGGTGAAATGTGGCAACCATTAAATACTGAGATTTGGGGCTGGATTAAAGAAGGATTTGGTAAGGATGAATATTGAGGTAATGATTCCCCCTGACTCAGTCCTCTGGCCTGGTGAAACCTCATCTAAAGTGTGACATGCAGTTCCAGTACCACAGTTTGAGCACATTAACAAGCTGAAGCGAACAGAACAGAGCTAGGATGCCAAAGAGTCATATGTGACTCCATTGAAGGAACTAAGAGTGCCATTCAACATGGAGAAGAGAAAACTGCAGGGGAACATGAGAGGGGGGTTAAAAACTATCTTGTGGAAGAGGGATTAGCTTTGTTCTGTCTGGCTTGAAAGGGCAGAACCCAAACAAATGAATGGAAGTTTTAGATAGACCCACTTGGGCTAGGTGTTAAGGAAAACAGTAATTTGAGCTGCCCCTGGTGATGATAGGTGCCCCTTCCTTGGGAGTCTTCACACAGTCTGAAAGGCCCCCCGTAGGTATATGATAGTGGGGATTCATTTTGTGTATGGGTTGGATAGTTGGCTGAAGATGACCCATCAGTGTCTCAGATTCTGTGATACTCAAATGCCAATCAAAAGGGGAAAGAGGTAATCTCTCATGTTGCATAATACCAAACAAGAGAAGACATTACTCTACTAACAAATTTTAAAAATCAAGAACAACCTGATGGCATGAGGCACATCAATATTCCCTGCCCTCTCTGTCAAAACCTAAGCCACAGTCTGGGTTCCCTCTTCCTCACACTCATGCCCCAGGCTTTTCCCCCAGTGACTCCACAGGGAACAATCCTGAGGAGACATTTAACAACAGGACACCAACCTACCAGTCCAGACCTTAACTGAATGCCATCGCCTTCAAGTCAAATGGTGCATCCAACACTCAGCACAGCACCTGGCAAACAGCAGGTGCTTAACGAAGGCTTCCCGGCTTGACCTGAGGAGTCATTGACTACACTCTCCCTAAAGGCTTTTCCTTTCCCATGTCTCCTGGAAGTGCCCTTTCAGCTGAGTAGAAACTGAGGCACAGGGAGCCCATTCCCTGGATTATCCCATTTGGCATAAAAGTCCCCCTTAAAGTGACAGTGTCTTGTACATAGTAGACCTTCAATGAACCTTTGCCCAACCTTTTTCCTCACTTCTTTTTTGCAGAGGTGTGGAACTATGGGTGAAGAAAACTGCAGATAAGGTCAGGCTTTTGTTGGTGAGTTTTGCTGAATTAGCTTTTTTTCCTCTTTTTTTTATTACTTTTTAAAAGGGATTCTGGGGAAGGGAGGGAAATATTGAGAAATAAGAGTAAAAGATATATAAATTAAAATGTATTATTAAAAAACATTTGCCAAAAGAATCTATTTAAAATAAATGATATAACACTACCCCCAAATGGACAGCTGACTCTTCAGTTAAATATGATACTTCATCAGTAAGTAATGTCCCAAACCCCTGAGCTCCCCCCATCTTTCCATTGTTCTTTGGGATTTGGAGTTCAAGTCAAGCCTCAGACACTAACTGTGTGACTCTGGGCAAGTCATTTAAATCTCTCTGTGCCTCAGTTTCCTCATCCATTAGAACTAAATGAGAAAGTTCTACGCATAACATCCAGGAGAAATAAAAGGTAAATGTTAAAGACCAATTATAAGGGACTCAATAAGATCAGAATGTTTACTTCTTATATGCGAAAATATTAGCAGTACTCTTATGGCTGTCATCATTATTTGGGTAGCTTCAAAGAAGCTCTCATCAGGAATGGGTTAATGAGGGAAATGTGTATGTGTAAGTGTGCATGTATGTATAAAAGTCTTCTAAATTCCAAAAGAAATAAGAGGGCAAGAGGTTAGGGTAGGGGATAAGATAAGGGAGGGACTCTTGAAGGGGCAGGTAGGTTAAGGAACACCAGAGCAAGGTAGTGAGTAGAAGTAAAGCAGAGGAACAAGGAGAAATAGACTATATAGGGTGAGAAGAATAGTGAGGAAAAATAGAAAGGGGAAAAATACACAAGTAGGTGTAGCTTAGAATGTGAATGGGAAGAATTTACCCATAAAATGGAAATGGATAGCAGATTAAAAATTTGAATTCAACAATATGTTTCTTTCAGGAAACGTAATTAAAATGAGATATATGCACAAAGATAAAATAAATGGCAAGAGTAGAATTTATTATGCAAAAAAGCAGGAGTAGCAATCATGATCTTAGACAAAGTTAAAATAGATTTAATCAAACGAGAAAATAGAGAAACTACATTATGTGTCAGCAATACTACTCAATATTGTTTTAGACCACTAAAAATAAGTAGACAATATAAAATACCTGAGTGTATACCTTCCAAAAAAGACAGAGGAACTATATGACCATCAACATTAAACACTTTTTATACAAATAAATTCATATCTAAATAATTAAAGTAATATTTTTGTTCATGGGTAGGTAAAGCTACTATAATCTTTAAATGTCAATTTTACCTAACTTGTCTATTTATTCAATGTTATTTCAACTAAATTACTAGAAAATTATCTTACTGAGTCAGAAAAAATAATAGCAAAGTTGATTTGGAAGAACCAAAGGTTAGAAACTTCAAAGAAACCAGGGGGAAAATATGTAAAGGAAGTAGATTCAGCGGTATTGCACCTTATGCTATATAATGAGAGAGCATTGTTGAAGTGTAAAGTGGATAATTTCAATTATCTTAAATTAAATTGTTCTTGTGTAAATAAAATCTATGCAGCTAAGAAAAGAAGGAATGCAGAAAACTGGGGAAAATTCTTTCATAGACAATCTGTCAGATAGAATGTCACTGGGTTGAAATGTGGCTGAGGTGTAGGAAATGATGAGCTGGTTGATTTAGAAAAATAAGGAAAGACTTGGACTTAGGAAGGAAGATGTTGTCCACCTTCAGAGAAACAAATGACAGGTGGAAATAAGCACAGTACAGTCTTACATATGTGTGCATGAGTGTGTATGTGTATGTTTATAGATATATATGTATGTGTGTGTGTGTGTCCTTGCTTGATTATAGCCTTCTTGAGAGGGAGGGAGGAAAGAAAATAAAAAGTATACAGCAAAGAACAAAAGATAACTAACAAGGAAGCAAGGAAAAGCTGGACAGCTTTGAAAACAATGTGGAATATTTATTATGTAGGTTTTCATGAAATGGAAATTTATTGTTTTATATTGAATCTTCATGTTCTGTTGTGTACATAACAATTTTTTTTGCACTTTGTACTGGTTTAAAATAAATTTTAAAATTTACCCAAAAAAAGAAGTGAATATGAAAGCATATGTAACCTATCTTACAAACCTTAAAGAGCTAAACAAATTCTAATAGTAATTGATGAAAGGAAACAGGCCCTGGGTCCCATGGGCATATCAAACTCAACATGACCAAAACAAAACTCATTATCTCCCTCCCTTCTTCCTAACTTCTCCATAGCTGTCAAAGGCATCGCCTTCCTCTGATTGTTCACAGCATCAGCATCATCACCCTAAGTCAATCCAGCTCCTGGGTTTACTGACTCTATGGCCATGATGTCTTTCATTTCCAATCCTTCATCCCTGTTTAGGTGGCCACCACCCTGGTGGAAACCTTTATCACTTCTCACCTAGACCACAGATTTCTAGGAGGCTTCTTTGCATCCTTCCTCACCCTAATCTGTCTTGTACACAGCAGCCAAAGTGATCTGCCTAGAAGACCCAGCAAATTATTTCACGCCCCACTTGATAAACTCTAGTGACTCCTTGTTGCCTCTAAAATTAAACAGAAATCATTCCCCTTCACTCGCTGTCTGTTGCAGCTCAACTGGCCTCCTGACTATTCCATCACATAATGGATGGATCTCACCTCCAAGCCTTTGCAAACTTTTTCCCTCACATCGGAAATCTTCTTGCTCACTTCCTCTTTGCCATACCTGACTCTTAGCAGTCTTAATTTCCTTCAATGCTCAGACACTGGCTCCTACCTGAGACCTTTCTCAATTTCCTAGGCTTCTAGAGTCTGTCCTTTCCTCCTGTAATGGTAATTTAAATGGGAAGATCTTTCCCATTCATTAATAGGCCCATGTGACCTGCCTGGGTCACATGGAAGTCTGAGTCACATGGAACCTGTGGTGGAAGAAGTTTGCTGAACAGATAGAATAGGAAGAGGTGGAGCTGGAGCAGAGCTGAGAGGAAGTTAGTCATGAGAGCAGTCAGAACTGAAGGATGCAGTCATCTGGCAAGCGTTTGTGATTTTTGTTTAAGGGAGCTGGTTTGTGGGAAGTCTAGCAGGGTTCAGAAAGCTTGGGGATGGTGTTGTTCTCTGCATTATTATTGTGTATAGATGTCTTTGTTACTAGGATGATTTAGTCTTTCTGGTGTCTGAATAAATGTTTTGGTTCCGTCTTGTTTTGGTTCTGTCTTCCATGTGGAAAATCTGTTGTATTTCGCTATTCAGAATTGCACCAGGATATTCAATGCTGACATAGGCGCTATGAATATTGACTGGTGCTACATCCACCAAAAAATTACTTTGCATTGACTTTCTATGTATTTTGTATACACTTATGTGTATACACAGTTTCATATGATAAAATGCAATCCCTTCCAGGATAAGGACCCTTTTATTTTGGGTTTCATGCCTAGAATGGTACCTGGCATAGAGCACTCACTCAAGAAACATCTGTTGATCTACTGATTGATCTTTAATAACTTTCAGTTAGAAGTGTTCAAGAAGAAAAGTCATGACTTTCACAGCTCAACAAATAAGCAGGCAATCCCTGAGGGATTGGGGGGGGTCTCTGCTACTGCCTTTGTATAATTAGGGAAGATATCTAGGGAGTTTTAGGTAAATATTCACTTGACAAACTTTTTTTCACTTAAAAATTTTATTTCTTTTTTAATTTAATAAGCAATTCTCTCCCTTGTACCTCTCTATCTCTACTGGGGACAAAAAAACATAGAAGAGAAAAAGAAAACCCTTACAATAAATCTTCACAGTCAAACCAAACAAATTCCTACATTGACCAAGTCCAAAATACACTAGTCTCACGTTGTCCCCTAAGTCTTGTCTCTCCTCTGTCATGGGTCCTCTGGAATCATGGTACATCCCTGCCTTGATCAGAATTCTAAAGTTCTTTGGAGTGATTTGAGTTCAAAAGCACCAATTACACGCCAGGTGATGGGAGCTGAGGGAAGGGGTTTATAAATAAAAGTGGGCCCTCCCACACAGAATCTTTAATCCCTACACTGAAGGATTCCTGAAAGGTTTTGATGGCTCATGTCCTTGTTCTAATTAGTCCATTTACTGCACTAATATTGAACAACCCTTTGGTCGGAGGAGGTGGTGTGAGCCTTGGTTCAGAAGATGGATAAAAGTGAGAGTTGTGACAGTGTGGTGCAATGGGGAGAATCAGATGACCAGGGTTTGGTCATCTATCATCTATCATTCTATCATCTCTCCTGGATCCCTCATGAAGTGACACAAGGACCTTCCTCTCCCCGAGCCTCAGTCTCCTCATCTGTAAAATGAGGGGGTTGGTTGTCCTCTAAGGCTGTCTCCTGCTCTCAGTCTCCACAGGCTCCATGATGAGGAGCAGTGAGAAATGAGGCTGAGGAGGTGATTCGGAGTAAGACTGCATGGGTTAGAAGTGCCAGACTGAGAATCTTGGATTTGATCCATGAGGCAATTTTGAATGAAGTGATCAAAGCCATTTTAGAAAGCTTCTGGGAGAAGATGAGGCTGGCCCTGAGCAAAAGCTGGATCTGAAAAGCAAGAGCCTGGAGTCAGGGGTGGAGGCTATTAAAGGAGCTGGACACTCGCAATATCAACAGAATAAAAAGCAAGGGGCCGGCCAAACTGAAGAGCCCGATTCAAAGTCAGCTGTCTGTAAAGAACGGATGAAATGCTCGTTGACTGGGGAGAAAATCCTTAAATTAATGCTTTCCAAAGAATGCATAAAATATCAGTATCAGAGCAACAAAAAAAACAAAACTAGAAACACCCTAAATATCCAACCGTCCAATGTAGAAGTAACTAGTGGCACATTGAAATCATGGGTACTGGGGGGGAGCGAGGGGGTCAAGACTCGACTTCATTGGGGTAAGGAAATCCCAGTGATTAGCCTCTCCTCCTCAACTTTGTCTTAAAGAATCACCCAGGGGCATGGAGAAGTAAAGTGACTTGCCCAGGGTCACACAATCAATGTCAAAGTTGGAACTTTAACCCAAGTCCTCCTGCCATCTAGGCTAGCTCTCCACCATCCCCCGAGGCAATAGCATCCTCCAATGGGCAATACTATAATGCAGTAAAGACAGGAAGGTAAGAGGGGTGCAAAAAATAAGGGAAGATTGTCTATGAAATAATGCAAAGAAAGAAAAGAACAGAGGTCTGACACATTATCGTTCAGTCACTTCAGTTGTGTCTGACTCCTCATGACCCACTTTGGGGTTTTCTTGGCAAAGATGCTGGAGGGCTTTGCTATTTCCTTCTCCAGCTCCTTTTACAGATGAGGAAACAGAGGCAAACAAGGTGAAGTGACTTCCCACAGCGAGTATTTAAAGCCAGAATTGAACCAGGCCTCTCTCTGTCTCCTCTGTGCCACCTAGCGTAATAAATGCTTGTTGACTTGATAGGAAAATTAGTAAATGAAGAGGAGTAGGCAAAGGACTCAGAGAGAAGGACTGAAATGATGTATTACTACCTTAGGGGGCAAAATTAATTTCAATTTAAACAGAGGCAGTATGATAAAGTGGGCCTCAGAGTCAGGAAGCCTGATCTGGGATACATACTGGCTGTGTGACCCTGGACAGGTCACTTAACGACTCAGAATGATGGTGGAGGTGGGGTCCCACATGATCCCCAAGCAGAGTTGGCTGGGTACCAGTGGGCAGAGCCATAGCAGCAGGTACTTCCCCACATCCCTCCTTGGAGAGGGCCCAAGGTCAGCTACATCCTCCCCCCTCCATCACACAATCTGGAGGGGCATCACCCACGGCCATATTCCTGTCCATTCCCAGTATTTTAGTTTGCCTCATGAGTCATAATAAGGTGCCATTCACTGAGCTGGCACTGCTTGCTGGTTTTTATTCCACAAGTGAAAATCAGGGCAAAGCAGGGAGAAAGAGGAGGAGGGGAGGGAGGAGGAAAGAAGGGGAGGAGGAAGAGGAAAAGAAGAAAAAGGAAGAAAAGGTGGAGGAGTCACTTTCCCATCATCTGATTATGGAATTGTAGGCACAGGAGCAGCATGAGGGAATAAATGGAGGTCAAGGGGAACTTTTGGAGCTCATGGAAAATAATACTAATGACTGAAATTTGCACAGCATGTTTAAGTTGGCAAAGTTCTTTAAAGATATCTCACTGGAATCTCACCAGATAGCCACATAGGTATTATTACTCACCTTTGACAGATGAGGAAACTGAGACTCCAAGAATCTGAATGACTTGCCCAAGGTCACAAAACTAGTAGGTGTTAGATATGGGATTCATACATTGTCACAAAAGAAAAAGTCCCATGTCAGGAGTCAAAGAACCTGGCTTCAAATCCTGCCTCTGATGTTTACTATTTGACCTTGGACCAATCTCTTCCCCTCCCTGGGCCTCAGTTTCCTCATCTGTAAAATGAGGGAGTTGGATTAAATGGCCTTTCAGGTCCCTTCCAGCTTCAGAGTTACGATGATGCTGAGCTCAAGTCCAGGACTCTATCAATTACACCATCCTGCCTCTCAAAGTACAGAAAGTTCCTGATTTTACTCCTTCCTTGCTCCCCTGAGGCCCAGAGTACTTCCTCTGGAGCTCTCACATACTCTCTTGTGCTACAGACATTGCTGTGTCTCTCATCTCTCCCTTATGAGACTGGAATCTCTGAAGGCAGAATTATCTTATTATAACCACCATTTGGAGTTTGCATCAGTCCCGGTGACTCGTCTTTGCATACAGAGGACAGTCAATAAATACTTGTTGAATTAAATGAACAGAGATTATGGTTCATTCTAGCCCTTTGCAAATGTATTTCTAAATTAATGAAATAAAAAAATTTGACCCAAAATAAGGCCAAAAAAATTCTAAGAACTGGAAATAAATCTATTATCTAATTCTCCCTCAATTACCTTGTGGAGATCAAGTGGGCGATGAAGTCAAAACCAAGGCCCACTGGCACATGTAATAAAAAAGAAAAAACCCAATAAACCTTGAGAGAAGCCAATGAAAAAGGCACTGACTTGGAAGTCAATAAGAATTTGGCTTATTCTCTAAATATATCATCTTCCCAGTGGGTTCTTGGGCTGATTAAATGGGATTTCTGCTTGGAAATTTTCCTGAGGGCCATCTGGAAAATTAAGACAGACAGGATAAATGCCATTGCTCTTCTTCTGAAGCACATAGTGCAGCCCATTGGGGGGATGATGGAGACAGAGGCGTCCACATCACTAATCATACTCTTCTCATCCACTCCCACTGACTCCCAGATTTCATAGTGCAACAACATTCCTACCTTGAGCACTGGCCTGTCAAAGTTTCATTTTTACAGTTAAGGAAAATAAAGCTATGACTTATCAGCACTTCGGATCAAACTGTCCAAAGCCAGGACTGGGACTCTGGAGTGAAAGGAACAGATGTGTCCTTAGACGTCCACCTGGAGAATCGCTGATTGCTAGGAGCTTGGAGCCAGAAGGAGCTCCCGGGACACATGGTCCCCTCTATGACCTCCTCCAACAAATAGGCCTCTAGTGTGTAGCCAGGGCAGGTGTATATACCTTCCACATATTGGATCCGAAAGGAACCTCCAGCCATGTCCCTTATTTCATATTGATTAAGTATTTTGCCCAAAGTCACACAACGAGTTAGTGGCCAGAAGGAATGGAAGTCAGGTATCTTGTCTTAGGCTCAGTCAACAAACATTAATTAAGCACTTACTATGTACCAGGCACTGTGCTAACAGAATCCCTGCCCCCAAAGGGCTTACATCCTAAGAGGGAGATAGCATGGACACATAGGTACATATAAGCCACACAGAGAATGAATAGAAGGTACTAAGCCACTGGGCCTCCAAAAATACTGCTATTATCT
Organism: Bettongia penicillata ogilbyi; assembly: GCA_023548195.1. NCBI lineage: Eukaryota > Metazoa > Chordata > Mammalia > Diprotodontia > Potoroidae > Bettongia > Bettongia penicillata. Next base: position 9,113,457 of record JAJHZJ010000132.1, on the reverse strand, counting down.
CTACCATTTTTCCCGCATTCAGGGCCTTCCCTAATGGAGTAAGGCTAGAATAAATCACACTGAGGTGGAAAACACATACACATACACACACACACACACATCAATTTGTAACTAGCAAGATCTGGTTGTGTCACTTCTTCTGACCATCATGTGATCGCCTGCCCCATGCAAGTCCTCCATAAAATAGTCTTTTTGGCAAGTGTACATTTGGCATTTGAACAGCATGCCCAGTCCATTGGAGTTGTGCTCTCTGAAGCATAGTTTGAATACCTAGCAGTTCAGCTCGAACAAGGACTTCAGTGTCTGGTATGTTATCCTACCAAGTGATCCTCAGAATTTTCCTAAGACAGTTCAAATGGAAGTGATTCAGTTTCCTGGCATGGCACTAGTAGACTGTCCATATTTCACAGGCATACAACAATGAGGTCAGCACAACAGCTCTGTAGACCTTTTGGTAGTCAGTCCAATACATCTTCTCTCCCAAACTTTTCTTCTGAGCCTCCCAAACGCTGAGCTAGCTCTGGTAATGTGTGCATCAACCTCATTGTCAACGTGTATATCCCTGGAAAGTACATTACCAAGGTTAGTGAACTTATCCACAGCATTCAAAACTTCTCCATTTGCTGTAACCAATGGTTCCACATATGGATGGTGTGGTGGTGGCTGATGGAGCACCTGTGTTTCTTAATTATTAGGCCAAAATTAGCACAGACAGCAAAGAATTGATCCATACTTTGTTGCATCTCAGCTTCAGATGGTGGTCAGAAGAAGCGATACAAGGACACTCTCAAGGTTTCTCTCAAAAACTTTGGATTTGACTGTGCAACATGGGAGACACTGGCACAGGACCACTCAGCATGGTGTGCCCACATCAGAAAGGGTGCTTTATGATCAAAGCAGAATGGAGACAGCACAAAGTAAATGAAGGATGCACGAATTTGGAGTAACCACCTCAAATGTTCACACGGAGTATCTGTGCCCAACCTATGGTAGAGCACTCTGAGCTCATATTGGTCTGATCAGCCACAGTCGGACACACTGAAATTTCCCTTGATCATGGTGATGTCTTCTTCGAGAATGAACCAAGCAAGATCTGGTTAAAATGAACACCAAGGACAAGCCTAAAGGGAAAAAAGTCCTAACAAAGCTATAGGTAGTGCACAGGGTACACAGGGCAAAGGAAAGAACAAGGGCCGCCATTTTGCTTTGGATAAGATGAGGGTTTTGTGTACTGATTGTAGATATGGAAGGCATGAGTTTTTTCCACCATGCTCATTGGCTGCATGTCTATTGATTGTGTCTTATTGATTGGAGGAGGCAATCACAGCTGTCATTGACATGGTACCTTGAGGTCTGCTAATGACTTTTTAAGCATATTCTCTCTTCTATTATTAAGTAATGTTGCTTTCATTTGGAGGAATTTATGGAGAATTCCTTTACCTTATGTTCAGATGTTCTAAAGTCAGCTGCAGGCCCCCTTCAAGGAAATGAATACTCGCTGCAATAGGAGATGACCACGTTTCATGAAATGATGTTTCTAGAAGACTTTGGACCCTTGACAGAAACCAATTCCACATTTGCTTGTCCAAGTCATCCTTCCATTGAGTTCCAATCCAAATGTACAAGAATGTCAATACTGATATGATTCAATTCCTCCCCCACACTGTGTCTTACATTTAACAGAGTGACGGTTCAGTTAGTGTTCAAACACAATGATGCAGTTCTGTGATTATTCCATCAGTTTGGAAAACTCCCAATGTGAGTGCAATCTATCTGTGGTTTAATAGGAGAAGATCTAGGAGCTGCCTATAGCACACAGAGATTATGTGACTTGTACAGGGTCACACAGCTAGTGAGTAACAGGGGTGAGATTAAAATTCAGGTGTTCCTGACTCTAAGCTCAGAGTTCTATCTACTCATATTGCCTATAAATTAATCTAAAACCTACATGATCCTTGTAACTCTTTACCCTGTTAAGTATCATTTTTCCACTGTCCCTGCAGAAGATTAAACCACACAGGACTGAAAGTCCCTTTGAATTTTTCTTTGTCTCACAGGTCTCCAGAGTTCAAAAGAATCCATGACCTAGTGGCCAGCCTACTAGAATGTAATGTCCCCCATTAGAACATAAGCTCCTGGTGGGCAGGGGCTATTTTTGCTTTTTCTTTGCATCTCCAGGCTCAGTAGATGAGGTGACTTACTGGGAATCTAAAGGACATAGAGACAAGGCACACAGCAAAGCCCACAGGATCATAGTATGAAACAACAAGGTGAGTGTTAAGCTATGATGGTTTTCTATACAATCTGGAAGGGCTAGAGTTGGTGATGACTAAATTATCCACGTGGTAAGAACAGTCATGTCTTTCTTCCCACTTGGTTATCCCCTGGGGTCTGGACAGCTCCAGAATTCTAAGAATTGGTAAATGGAAGATAAGGGGCCAAAGGGTCCTCAGTATCAGGTCTTCCAACCATGTTTGCCATGAGGTCTGGGCAGAAAGAGGGATAGGAAGAGAGCAAAGGGAATGCAAGGTGGGGGTGAGAGCACCTAGAGTGCCAGTCCTTACACCTTCAGGCAGCCCCACAGTGTGGACACTTCTCCAACAAGGTACCTCTTACAAGATTCCTTAAAGCATAAGAAAAATAACTTTTCTCAATGATTCTCCCATTTAAAATCATAGCATTACATAGAACATGGTAACATATGCTTGCTAACAGTGTTTGCCATTGTCATTAAGAATGTTCAGGACAGAACCAAGGAGGGATCCATTGAGTGGCTGAGATCTCCAAATGTTCCTACTTGTGAATGACACTATGCTGACAGCACCGTGCTTTGGAACATGGAGAAGCCTCCTTAATGAGATCTCTACTCACTCAGAAGAGTAGCCAGTTATCCATCCACTCAGGGATGCCGGATGAGAGATTTTTGCTACTTTGTCTAGAATATGCAGTAAATTAGAAGCTCATAGAGCTGGTCCATCAGAACATATATCTCATAGAGAATGCTGAAGATAGACAATGAGCTAGGACCAGAATAGAAATGAAAGTACAGACTGTACTGCTAGTAGGAAATAGTATAGCACTTTTTAATGACCTCAACTTTCTCCCTGAAAGAAAAATTCATTTTTTAAATACCACTTGTCTTCCTGTCACACTACATGGCTGTGAATCATAGAAACCCTGAAGAGTCAGAATCATGGGCCACCCAAGGGACATTGGAAAGATAGATGGCGGGTGTAAAGAGGCCACTGCATATTTCTAATAAACAAGTGGAAGTAATCTTTTACACAATTGGGTAAAGAAATCACAGAAGAGGTGAAAAGCTATACAGTCTAACTCTGTGCATCACCAATATCCACATAATGTCTTCAAGTCTAGAGAAAGGCCCTTAGTACGATGGATGGAGGCCTTCTTGTGGAGGATTTGTAGGAGGACATGGACATGAACAAGAGTGGTGCAGGATGAGAAGGTTTGGGGGGAAGGGGAAGGCAAGGTTAGTGGCTTACAGGTTCAATACAAGTTTGCAGTTGGATGTGACAGCTCAGAAACTCTGCTATATTCAGAGAGGCAAAGACTCTCAGACAATGAAAGTGATAGTACAGAGGTTGTCTGCCCCTCAGACCACATTGGAAAGGTTGCTTGATTCTGGGCATCAGTTTAAAGACATTGATAGATGGAGAATGTCAACAGGAGGGCAACCAGGATGGAGAAAGACCTTGAATCTATATCAAGTGAGGAACAGTTAAAGGAATAAGGATGTTTAACCAGGAGAAGAGGAGGGAAGGACATGAGAGCTGTCTTCAAGTATCTAAAGGGCTGATTTGTGGAAGGGACACAGCTAGCATCACCTTCTCCTTGAAGCCTTTCCTGAGTCCTCCAATGGCTAGAGCCCTCCCTCCATCCTTTCCTAACTTGATTTCATGTGTTTATTCATTTTATACTTATTCTGGAGCTGCTAATATATGTACCCAGTGTACCTCCCATTAGAACACCAAGCTGCTAAGAATAGGGATTATTTCATTCTTTATATTTGTATCATGATCATTTGTTGGATGTACAGGGTGTCCCAAAAGTCTCAATGCAGCTTTAGGGTGTGGCAGTCCTCTACATCACTTCAAAGGACTAAAGTTGGTGCCTACCAAACTATCCAAGTCTTGTGAACAGCCATATCACTCTTCTCACACAGCTAGACCATGGGGTCTGTGTAGTCCCAAAGTTTTGAGAAGGGGTGAATGGAAAACAAGGGGATAAGCCACACCAAGACTTTGTATTCTGGCAGGGATTCTTCTCAGGTTTGGGTCAGAACTATTGAGGTCTCTTCCAACTCTATAATTCTGACCCCCACCTCCAGTTATTAGCATCCTCTTCCTCTTGAAATTATACTGCCTGACTACTTTGTAGATGTTTTATGGATCCTTATCTGTGTACATGTCCTACTCCCCCAGCCCAACCCTTTCATTTTCCCTATAGCACAGAAGCTCCTGAGAGATAAAGGCCATTATTTTTTTTTGATGCTGTAGCCCCAGCACCCAGTGCAGCACCTGGCACATAGTAGGCCTGACCCAATGTGTGTTGAATTGAATTGAGTAATTAAATATTAGCTCTTATTTTGACAGTGTTATAAGGTTCTGAAGCATTTTCCTCACCCTGACCTTGTGAAATAAGGAGATGAAAGAAAACTGAGAATCAGCACTATACAAAAATGCCAGATATTCAGGGCCTTAGTAGTTTGGGTTTATTTTAAGAGGTGTTCTTATGATGTGCAATATAAACACAAATTTTTACTCAGTTAACTTCAGTGAAAGGTTTAAAGATATAAAGTATAGAAAAGGTTCTTTAAATGTTACAGAAATTCTTCACTTAGAAATGCATTTAAATATTCAAGTTAGAGGAATGAATTTCCCCTTAAAAAAAAAAAACCTCAATTTTTTAAAGAGAATTGCTTTGGATCTAATGCAGAAGACTAGATAAGTAATTAGTACACTTAGGAGTGCTGGGCCTGGAGTCCGGAAGACTATCTTCCTGAGTTCAAATCTAGCCTCAGACACTTACTACCCTCCCTTGAAACAAAGTCAAGTGCAAGCTATGTCCTCATTTCTCTGATGTCATGGTCTTCTTCAAAAACGTAGGATGAACACAACCTGTGAGTAGACTGAGCTGCCTGAGTGGGGATCCAGCGAGCTGGGTAATCCAGTTCATCCTCTCCCTTCTGTCTCCCTCTCCCCTTTCTTTGGGGTTTATTGGGTAGCTATCCTTTCTTTCCTTTCCTTCCTTCCTTCTTCCTCCCTTCCTTCCTTGTCCTTCTCCAAACCTTAAACTTAGTGCACTCTGAAGCCCAGAGGTTGGACAACAATAGGTCCCTACCCAAGCTCCACTTAATGAGTAGCTTAGAGTAATTATCAATAGTAACCGTTTCTCTTTCCCTCCCAGTTTGATTTAGTTATTTTTTTCTTTGGCTCATTAAAAAGGCCATTCCCTGACTACTTCTTAAAGAGGCCTATTCACTCAATGGGCATTACTTCCCTCTAAGTGAGTAGGTGAAAAGGCCTAGTCTAAAAAGGCCAAGGTCTCCCATTGCATCCTAGGCCATCTTCAGTTATCCTGATGAATATCTGGTCACTGAATTTAGATGGCTCAGGAGGAGAAAGTGAGGCTGGTGACCTACACAGGCCTCCCTCACACAAAACAAAGTCAAGTGCAAGTCATGTCATCATTTCTCTGATGTCACAGCGTCCTTCGAAAACGAAGGATGAATACAACAATCCATGCAATGCTGGCCAAGTCACTTCACCCTTTTTGCCTCAGTTTTCTCATCTGCAAAATGAACTGGAGAAAGAAATGGTAAACCACTCCAGTATCTTTGCCAAGAAAACCCCAAATGAGGTCGCAGAGAGTTGGATATGACAGAAAAATGACAGAATGACAAACTGGAACTGAGAAATACAAAGGATGGTGTTTACAAAGCAGTCTTGCAGCAACAGCACACACACACACACACACACACACACACACACATACACACCCTGCACCAAAAAAAATGAAAACAAAACAGGAACTGATAAAGTTTGGAAGGTTCTAAAATAGAAGAGGTGGAAGGGATCTTTGAGAGGACCAAGGCTACTCTTCTTTCTTGCCCCATTTCAGAGAGGAAGAAACCAATACTTGCAGAAAAGAAACCATTTACTTAAGGTCATACCAATAGTATCCAATCAGTACTGGCAAAGTCTGTATGGGACCGAAAATTTTGCTACTTATTTATATTTTTTGGCAAATTTCTGCTATTTGTTAAAAGAGAGGGATGGATCATTTCACCCCAATGTTTCCCATTAAAACCATTTGCAAATAACCAAATTTTGACATAACAAATCAATAGTACTTTCTCAGTCATCTTCCACACATTGCTCTACCCAGAAATTTGTCGTGATGTTTAAAGAGAGGGCCCAAATCACTTTCACATCTTGGGAAGTAAATCCAAGACTTGAGCATATGTTGATGGTCTATACTTCAAAACCTGATAAGAAATAGAATATAATTTTAAATTTGTTTTTAACCAAAATCAGAATGTTCCTGAAGACAACTATAGCTTTGATCAGGGAGACCTTGACAAGTAGCCAATAATACAAATGTCCATCAAGTACATCAGAAAGGTATAACAAGAAAAGAGGGTTTGGGGGTCACAAAAATGTTCTTGATGTGACCCATGTGTCAACTGGTCCCATCCTCTTGACACAATAGACCTAGGTACAAAATTTGGCATGGAAGAGAAGGGAACTTCTCACAAAATATCCTGATCTCATCCTCTAATTCAAGAAAATATTTAAGATCATATTGATGAATTTAAATAATGTCATTCAGGGCAGCTAGGTGGCACAGTGGTTAGAGAACCGACCCTGGAGTCAGGAGGACTTGAGTTAAAGTCCAGCCCCAGATACTTGATATTTACTTGCCGTGTAATCCTGCACAAGTCACTTGACCCTCTTTACCTCACAAAAGGATAAAGTAAATAAATTACAAAAATAAATAGCTAAATAAAATAATGACAATGTCTGGCTCATTTTTCCTCTCTCCAAAAGAGTCCCTAGTTATCCAGAAAACATACAAGCTAATAAGATATCAAACACAAAAAAAGGTTTCATTCACATAACAAAAAAAATATAAAAATATTAACTTGTACCCCAGAGTATAGACACTCAAGAAAACATTCTCACCTTTACCAGGAAAAAATAACTCAAGGATGCTCTGATTTTAAATCCAAGGTTCTTACCACTCTATCCCATTGCTTCCTTCAATTTTATGATAAAGAGATATAGAAAAAGATAACTTTATGGTAAAAAGAAATAGAGGATTGGGAGACCTTTCACCATTTTTATCGAGCAGCTCTGCTCTGAACTTTGTGCATAAGCCCATGTTCTTGTAAGGCGAGGCTCACAAGCTGAAGGATAAGATCTCTCCAGCTCTAAATCAGTGATTGGATGAACTCAAAACAACATCCTGAGGAAGGAGGAAGTGGAGAGATGGGGACCAGATGCTGAATTTCCCAGATATTCTAGGAAAGGGCAACCAACCAAAGGAATAATCCAAATGGCCCCAGGTCCTTTCCATCAAGAGGGAGCCTCTGACACCAAAATGACATGAAAGCATGGCATGCTGGGAAATGTTTCAACCAGCTTTCCCAAAACTCACAAAGCACAGTGAAGTTTAATCTGCACTATTCACGTTTTTCTCATCACTTCCTTAAGTCTACACTCCTGACGAAACAAGAAATTAAGCCCTGATTTGTCGTATTTGTTCATTTTCTATGTGTAAATGTTTGTGCTGAAAATTTAATAATCAGCTCCCTGAGCTTTGAGCTGCCTCCATATCCCTGCATAGAAATAATAATGATGGTGATAGCTAACATCTATACAGCATTTTAAAGTTTGCAAAATATTTTACAAGTATATTATCATTTGATCCCCCCTACAACCTTGAGACAGGTGCTAATATTATCTCTGTTCTACAAATAAGGAAGCTGAGGTCAGGAGAAGATGTCAATCAATAAACATTTATTAAGCATCTATTACTCAGAGTCAAACAACTACCAAATGCCTGAAGGAGAATTCGAATTCATGTCATGCTAACTGGACGCTGAATCTAATGTTCTTCCCCACACACCACCTGGCTGCCTAAAAGGATTTTTGTTTAGGCAAAAATTGGTAGCTTCAAAGACTTCCTGGGTCCCTTTCAACTCTGAGATCCTATGATTCCAAAAATGACTTAGGACACACCTTCTACCTGCAACATGAATGAGATAGAGATGAAAAATTCATAAAGAGAATTCTGAGGCACAATCAAGCTATTTTATTGTGATAAAGAGATAACTGTCAGATTTCAATGGTCTAGGACCCACATTGATAGTGGGGTCACCCATGAGTTTGGGAAAATTCTGTCTCCAAGATTCCTCACATCCTCCAATGGTATAAGCAAGGAAATGGATGGATGGATGGAAAGATGGATGGATGAATGGATGGATAGATAGGTGAATGGATAAATGAGTGAACATTAATGAAGTGCTTACTATGTGCCAGGTCCTCAAATCCAGTCCCAATTCCTGCCTCCAACAAAGGATGTCCCATTTGCCTTAAAGCTGGGAAAACAAATCCTGCTGGGGAGAAGCTAATCACCTCTGTATAAAACCACCTGGGCTCCTTCATATGCAATGGTTTGAAGTGCTGGTAGCATTGCTTTAATAACTGATCACTTCTGCAAGTGATTTAGGAGGCAAGGAATAATGCTGGAACCTAAGATATCGGCCATCAGAACAGATATCTCCTCTTGGCAAAGGGAACTTATAGAGAGAGACAGACTTTGCCATTTTCCATCTGACTTCTTGGCCCAAGAGAAAATGGAACAATCTCAGAAATCCTTGTAGTTCTACTTACTTTGCATTCATATCGTTACCTTCTGACACCTTGGGGTTAAGCTATGTCATCTTCACTTTACTCCAGGAACCAAATCTCCATCATTAGCCAAATTCAATTAATTTCACTTAAAGTTTTGTGATTGCAACGTCTAATAAGGCCATGAAATTGGTGGCTTCATTTGGGACCTAACAATTCTTAATGTGAGCTGCCTTTTCTCCTGCAGTGCCTTCCTTAAATCTTGCAAATACCTGCCTTTTCAACAGCCCATCTTGCTAAATTCACTGAACTGTCTACTCAGTGCCATGTGCTCTGCTAAGAATACAAGATCGGAACAAAACAAGGCAGGCAGGATGACCACTACCTGGTTGGTTGTAGCTAAGCTGAACCTCAGCAGTTCAATGACTCACCATAAGGTCACATGGCCCAGTCCATGCAACCTCCTAATTCAGTCCTCTTCTCCTGAAGATAGAGGATCACAGATTGAGAGTCAGAAGGGGTTTCTTCTAGTTCAATCCCAATTATTTTGCTAATGAGGAAACTAACACCCCAAGAGATCAAGTGACTTGTCCAATTGTAATCAACTGTAAAGCTGAGATTTGAACTCAGATCTTCTGCCTCCCAAACCAGCATCCTGTCCATTTAACCCCATTGCTTCCTTCCAAGTCCGTAACTGTTTTTTCAAAAAGCTGATCTTGTCTGTGGTCAATAGTGAAGCTGGGCTACATGAGCTGTCACACAGCAGCTAAGAGTACACACCCTTATAAAGCAAGGATTTTTTATCACTCAAGGGAATATGAAGAAAGTGTTACAGCCATGCTAGCCTCTAGACTGGAGGTTTTCTTGGATTCAACCAATCAGTAACTATTTATTAAGTCCTTAATATGTGCCAGGTACTAGGTTAAACACTGGAGATATAAATACAGTGAATGAAACTGTCTCTCTCAAGGGGTTACATTCTATAATGAAAGATAGATGTCCAAAACAAATACAAAGCTGGCAAATACAATGGAGTCTGAAAGGTAGAAAGGTATCCCCAGTTAGGAGGAATTGAATGAGGATTCAAGGGAAGCTCAGTCTTCTGACTCATAACAGAAGAGAAGGATTCTATGAAACAAAGGTGATGGAGCACTCTCAAAGGTTTCCCAAACATGAAGGATGGCAAGGACAAAGGCATGGAGACTGGAGATATAACAGAGAATGTGAGAAACATAGAGACAGCCAGTTTCATTTTGTTTATTTCAAGACAAAAACGTCTTGCTCCCACTCTCAGCCCATGCATAGGCAAAGTTTCTACCCAGATGGATGCAGTCACCATACTGAGAGAATGGTGTCAACAAGTAAGAGCAGAAATTATCTTCACTCATAAATCACTCCTTAGGAAAACCTAGTGGCTCACTGTCTCAGCTTGGAATGGGTACATGACTGTCAACCCCTAATGAACACACACACCCATCAACAGCTTCAGAATAAGCCACAAACCCATCAAAGAGAGCCACCAACACATCCTCCTTTGCCCACTGAAACTGTGCCTGCCTCTCCTCAACCCCAACCCTGGGGCATGGCCAACTAATGAACCAGTTTCTCCCAATGGCTTTCATTCTCTTTTCTAGGATACTAGGTGATCTAGCTTAGGACTCACTGTGAAGGTTTCTGTAGCCCAAGAACACAGAATGTTCCACTTAAGAGGAACCTTCCATATCACTGCTTTTCAGAAGGCTTTCTCCCCTGATTTCTTGCTCCAGCCTCCCCCACCCAGCAGGTACCCCAGCTTTTGCCTTGGGGCACCAGTTCCCTGAATGAGAAAATCTCTCTCTATCTAGTCCAAAGACTCATCACATCACTACCTGGCCAACTTATGCCATTGCACCATGTGGGTATCCCTCGCATTCATCTTGTTCCCTCCCATTCATCTTGTTCCCTCCATGTATCTTCCCCCTACCAACCATTTTCCTTCTTTCTCTAGAAAGGATGACTCAATCTCTCACACATTAGCAACTGGTAAGAGTGCCTTCTTCCTACTCAGTGTGTATTTCCTTTCTACATAGTTGTTTGCATGTTTTATCTCCCATTAGAATATAAGCTGCTTGAGGCCACAACCATGTTCTTGCCTTTCCTTGTATCCCCAGGGCCTGATCCATGGTAAATCCTTCTGGACTAATTAACCATGGCTTCACTCCCCAGCCCTGGGGCTTCCCGACCAAAACACCCCTCCCTGACCACCACTCCCACACAGCACGTGCTTTCTTCCCCTATTGGAGCATACCTGCTTTGAAGGCAGGGACTGTCTTGTTTGATTATATTTATATCCCCAGTGCTTAACCCTGTAGCTGACACATAGCAAGCATTTTATCAATTTTTTTTCATTCATTCATTCCCTAGTCTAGCCTGATCCCTTCACTATATTAGGAAACAAGCCTAGAGAAGGGACATGACTCATCCTTGGTCACAAGTTTAACTGATGGCAAGGCCAGGCCTAGAACCTAATCGATGCTCTCCCAGAAATTCCTCATCGAGTCCACCAGCATTGGCCAGGAGCTCATTTACAAAGCGACGAGAACTAGGGTCCCAGATCCCACTGCAGAAGAACAGGATGATAATGGGAGACATAAAAGCCATGTCTGAATGGTCCTGAGACTACTGGGAAACCCACATGGGCCAGTCACAAAGTCATTTCCACCAAGATAAAAGCAGGGATTAAAGAGACCAGAGTAAGATTAGGCTAGAGCAGGAAAGGCTCCAAAAGGGGGTGGGGGATTTAAAATTGGATCTTGATAAAGGGGAAGGGTCTGGCTGAGGACTAAGGGGAGTAGCCTAGATACTGAGAAAATCAGCCCTTGATTACAAACTTCTTTTCATGCACTCAGGTAAGGAGGAGATGTTTAGGAGTTCTTGGATCCTACTTGAATTGATGGATAATCTCATCAATGTGGAGATGCTGTCTGTTCATACCTACTGGTCTATGTGACTCTTGGTCACGTGTGCATGTAAATCCCATACAAGGGCCCACCTACAATGGCAGACACCTTCACCTAGCTCTCTTGATATAACAGGTAACCAAGGAAGGGCATGGTAGTCCATTGGTTATCTCTCACTGATGTGATGGGCCCATCTTTTTTTCTTGGTCATACATAAAGGACAGAGAGTTAGCATGGTGGAGAGGATGGAAAACTGGCCTCAGATGCAGGATGATCTGAACTGGGTTTAAACCCCAATTCTGACAACATACTCATTGTACATCATAGGCCAAGAGTGGTTAAACTCTCATTTACCCTAGGCAAATCTAGAAGCTACAGAACAGTTGATGATCATTAAGGAGTTTGCTCCATTAAGAACTCCATATACTGATGAAATCAGAGGTCTAGGCAAAAAGTACACACACACATGCACACATGTGTGTGCCCTCATAGGCACACAGGCAAACACATGTGCACACATAACCATAGGGTCATAGGTTTGGACTAGAATAGTTATCTAGCACAAACGTCTCCTTTCAGAGGGACCAGAGAGGTTTAGTTGATCTTATCCAAGGACACACAATAAATAAACAGAAGAGCAGGAATTTCCCTAAATTCCAGAATTTCAGACTTAGAAGAGACCCTGGGGCCATCAAGTTCAATTCATCTCCCTAAAAAGGAATATTACTTAAAATATAATCTATAAATGATCACCCAGCCTCTAATTGATAGCAAGTCCCTCATCTCCCAAGGCAGCCACTCTGGGTGCTCAGGAAGTTTGTCCTTGTCATCAACCATTTGTGTCTACACCTTCCCCCCTCTGACCCTGATTCTGCCTCTGGGGCCAAGCAGAACAAGTTCAATCTCTCCTCAATACTATAGCTATAAATTCCTCCCCAAACACATGAAAAGAGGAGATATTTTCAACAATTTTACTATTTCTGGAGACTGTTGCATTGAAACATGTTTCATGACCAAAGTCATTTTGAATACCTTTGTCTGTGGAGTTTTCCATTATATATAAAATGAGGTCCTAGAAAGACCCTACTATGCTCATCCCAAGAAGAAAGATGAATCATTAAAGAATAAGCGTGTCTTAGACAGTCTAGGGCATTTGATAACTATTTGCTACAACACTTGTAGAAGACAGAGAAGCCAATGAGAATTGATGCTTTAAGGCTACACTCTCACTGGTGCCTTACCTTGACTCTTGGAGGCCAGTATTATGAGAACTATTGCCTTCATTTTCCATATGGGGAAACTGAGGCTCAGAGAGGTAGAGGGATTTGCCCATGATCACATAACTAGTGTTGGGGATGAGATTGCAACCCAAGCCTTGCTGCCTTCAGATTCATCACTCTATCCGCTACACCCAGCTGTTTCTCATACACCACCCAGCAAATGGGTTCAGAACTCTTCCTCACAATCTATTATTGTCTATTCGAGGTTCCTTCTGAGAAGATGGCCAAAGAGAAAAAACAGCTCACAAACCTGGAAGCCAAGCAATCTATGGTAGGGACATTCAAGGCCCATCACCCCTTTCCTGTTAAGAGCATCTACAAGGGACATATCTCCTGCCACTTGCCTCTAGTGATCCTGAGATTCCTAAATCCCATTTCACATCCCCAGGGAGCATTACAATGGAGCCTTTGGGAATAAAAACACTTTGGCCATCTTCATTTCTTTCAGCACCAAGAAAACTGACTGTTGTGCAAAAGTGCCAGAGAGAATCACATGCAAATCAATAGGAGGCATTAGATCAAGAATCAGACTTCAAGGGCAGAATCAGGACTAAATGGCATGCAGAAATTGTGGGGATGCAGAATCAACTAAAAATATATAATAGGGTAATGAGAAAGAGCATTGGATTTGGAGTCAGGAAACCCTGGGTTCAAAGGAAACCTGACTCTGCTATTACTCTATGTGATCCCAAGCAAATCATGTAAGCAGCAGCCTCATTATCCTTCTTTATAAAATGAGCCAGATTCAATGACCTCCTGAGTCTCTAACATCTCTAGGTCTATGACTCTAATAAAGACATTTCTAATCAATGGGCTTTTGTGAAGCAACGAATTCCCTGTCACTGAAAAACTATCCAAAGAGGCTGGATGACGCCTACTGTGCACAACATAAAAGGGAGTTAGACATAAGGAAGGAGTCAGAGGACCTGGCTCCCCTATGACTTCTTGGGCCTCAGTTCTGTCATCTCTAAAATGAGGGAGTCAGACAAGATTGGAGGCATCAAACGTGGAGAACCAAGGGCCACAGAGGGTCCCTGAAGGCCACAATCTCAAAGATGCGGCCCCCAACCAGAATATAAGGTAATTGGGAAAATAAAGACACAATAAAACATAGATAATGCTTCATTTTAAATCTAAGTCAATATGCAGCCCACAGGAATCCTCGCGCATGGATTAGTGGGCCCCTTCTCTATCTGAGTTTTACAACACCAGCTTAAACAACTTCTGAGGTCCCTTTGAGCTTGGCATCTAGGTCTGATCTTTCCAAGTCATGGATGGGATAAAGTATTTATGCTCTTTTCTCCATCCCTGCCTTTTCTCTTGACTTCATGAGATATGTCAACCCAGAAACACACATTCTTTGAGGAAGCAACTTTACCTTTCCATGAATGCCTAAATCCAGTAGCCTCCCTCCCTCATCCTTCCTTCCTGTTTATTTGTTCATTTTTCCCAGGCATAGGACTCCTCCAGGAGACGATTAAAATTCTTCAGTTATGGCAGACCTTCTGTATCGTTTCATGTTGCTGAATCCATCACTTCCACTAGGAGGTTCTTCAGGTGTATTACTGCTTACTCATTCATCCATGTAATATGTGTGGAGTGTCTATTCCAGGGCTGGGGAACCTGAGGCCTCAAGGCCACATGGGGCCTTCTAGGTCCTTAGGTGCAGCTTTTTACAAACAAATTCTTTTACTAAGGGAATTTATTCTATGAAGTTTGGATTCAGTCAAAGAGCTATACTTGAGGACCTCAAGGGCTACATGTGGCCTCAAGCCCTCAGGTTCCCTAGCCTAGGTCTACTCTGTTGTACTGGGTACTGCACTGGCAACTGGGGGAATATGAAAATGAATAATAGATGTTCGCTGTTTCATTGTTTCAGTCATGTTCAATTTGTGGCCCCGTTTGGGGTTTTCTTGACAAAGATACTGGCATGGTTTGTCATTTCCTTCTCCAGTTCATTTTACAAATAAGGAAACTGAGGCCAACAGGGTGAAGTAACTTATAAGCACAGCAAGGAAATATCTGAAGGCAGATTTGAACTCAGGTCTTGATGACTCCAAGAGCAGTGCTCTCTCTATTGCTTTACTTAGCTGCACCTAAGCTAGGGAGGGCATGCAAATGACTGAGAAAGGAAGGGATGGGGCCAAATGTCCAACTCTACCCAAGGGGCAGCCATTATGGGGAGCAGCCGATTCAAATAGAGAGGAAACTCATGGGAGTAGAGGTGATGGGAACCTGTGAGGCCGGGTGTCAGATGGTTCCTCAACGTGTGTACTGAGGTCCCTAAGGATGAAATCACTGAGAACAAAGGTGGGGGTGAGTGAAGAGAAAACCTGTGAATCAGGTGCTGAGGGTGGCCAGGCTATAAATAAAATGTGTTACTGGGACAGCCCTTGGATCTCATAGCAGCTTCTAAAAAAGATAGAAGCTCAGGGTCTGGATTCTTCTACTTTCATGGTCCCTGGGAAGGTGGCAAAGCAATCACATAAGCCTCGATTGTCTATACTATCAGTTTAGAAAGAAACATTTATGAAGCACATACGGTGTGAGACACAAATAAAACTCATCTTGAAAACCTCACTTCTGAAATTCAGATGCTGGAAGGAGCACCGCCAGCTGCCCCCTCTCCCTTTCCCAGAAATGTCTCAATGCTAAATGTCTCCTTCCTCTCCAAGCCACATTCAAACTGCCTCTGCCCACTCTCTTTGTGGTCCTCCACCCCTGCGCATTAGCTTCCTTTTATGTGTTGCTGTTTTTGGGTCATTTAAGTCATATTGTGACCCCATTTGGGGTTTGCTTGGCAGAGATACTGGAGGGGTTGACCAATTCCTTCTCCAACTCATTTTACAGATGAGGAAACTGAAGCAAACAGGGTGAAGTGACTTGCCCAGGGATACCCAACTAGGAAGTGTCTGAGGCTGGATTTGAACTCAGGAAGATGAGTCTTCCTGATTCCAAGCCTTGTGAGCTATCCATTGTGCCATCTTGCAGTTCCTTTTTATGTGTTACCTGCCCCCATTAGAAAGTGAGCTCCCTGGGGGCCAGCCAGGACTGTTGGTCTTTTTTTCTACTTGTAACTATATTCTGAGCACTTAACACCATGGCCAGCATACAACAGGTGCTTAATAAAGACTTGTTGAATGGACTGGTTGAATTGGAAAAGGTTTCTTGAAGAAGGTGGTACTTGATTGAACCTTCCAGGATCCAGAGAGCATCCTTAGCCATTACCCTGAGAGAGCATGGCCTTCATCGCCCAGATCCTGGGGATCTTTGTGTCGATACGCTGAGGCCCGGAATAGCCTTCTGGACAATGTCCCAAGAGGACAGTGTCATCCATAACACATGGATTCTTAAGGGGATTGTAAGACGTAGAAAATCCTCCCATTTTCTGGACCAAGTCAGTGTCATGACAGGCTAGCCATGCCCCCAACCTAGCAGGTACTCCTCCCCCTGCCCTGGCCCCACTCCTTTCTCTGATCTGCCCAGAAACTTCGAGTTTTCTAGATAACTGGCATATCTGTCATCCCCTCATCTGTGACATCACAGGTAGAAAATCAGCCAAATGTGCCTGTCCTACCTCAAAACACATTCCTGGGCCCTCCTCCACATCTGGGAGCAGCTTTGTCATGAGAGAGAACACAGATGTGCGTGAACCAAATGGGAGAGCAGGGGTGAGAATTGGACCTGGCCAGGGCACTGCATCCAGGGGGAGCCCTCGCTTGGCCATCGATTCCCTATCATCTCCCCCCAAAGCCAGACTTTGCTCACCCTGTCCTGAATGTACACAGCCTGATCAGAGATCCGGTGATCATCAGAGTTGACCTTGCCCCATCTTTCCTTTACCCCATGCCCCGACTGTCTCAAGCTAAGCCACAAGGCCTTCCCTTGGAAGAGTTAAAATGCCCCATTGTTTTTAGAATCATTGACTGATTTATTTCTTATAAAGAAATTCTTCAGTCCCTCAAAAAACAGCTATACTTGAGCTAGGGATCCTTAGAGGATCAGGTATTATTGACATAAGATATTTGAAATTGTGCAAGAATGCTTTACATTCATCTCACAAACTACCAAGCAGCATGATACAGCAGAAACTGAATAGGATTTGGAGTCAGGGTCCTAGGTTCAAATCTCAGCTGTAGTACTTATTTTCAAATCAGAGAACCTCTCTGATATTCAGTCCCCTAACCTGTGAAATATGGGGCTCGGACTAAAGAATCTCTAAGATACCTTCCAGCTCTACAATAACACTATGAGCAATAGACTGTATTTTCAAATGAATAATAGAGGTATTAAAATCCCCCATCTTTTCAGATGAAGAAGCTCAGGTGCAGGGAGGTTAGTGATAGCTGTGTCAGAGGTGGGACTTGACTCTAAGTCTTCCCAATTCCAAGGCTAGCATCCTATTTACTAGCTAGGTGGTGCAGTGGTTAGAACACTGGACCTGAACTCAGGAATTGTTGTTGAGTCATTTCAGTTCTGTCCAATTCTCTGTGACACCATTTTGGGTTTTCTTGGCAAAGGTAATGGGGTGCTTTTCCATTTCCTTCTGAAGCTCATTTTACAGATGAGGAAACTGAGGCAAACAGGATTAAGTGACTTACCCAGGGTCACACAACTAGTTAATGTCTGAAACTGGATTTGAACTCATAAAAATGAGTCTTTCTGATTCTAAGCCTAGCACTGTATCCACTACACCACCTAACTACCCTTATACTTAAGTATAATTAATTAATACATAATTAACAGATCAGTATAGACAGTCAAACCAGATAATTCCAATCCCATTAAGGGATGGGTTTGTTTGGTTTTGTCATAGTCATCTGCTTTTAATTCTTTGTCCTCTCTGGGACTGCATACTCCCAGGATCCAACAACTAATCCACACTCTAGAAACATAAAGACTTATGGATTTTTTCCAACCAACATGGTCCTTCAAAACTTGGAGAATCGTAATGCCAGATAGGGTTATTAAGATGCTGATTAGGTTTGCTGAGTTGCTTTTCATTCCTTGTTATAAGGGATGACTCTCTGGAGGAGATGGTGAAGAGGGAGGGGAAGATATACTGGGAATTGAGGGTCATGTAAAAAACAAAAGAAAAATAAAATTTTTCAAAAGAATATTTAAAAGTGCTTCAAGAATCAGTGATTTCACCATCCTTCCACCAATAGAGGCAACAACTCCCTACCTCATGGAAGATGGCATTTAAGAGTAGCTGTGGCCAAAAAACTCATGAGCCTGTGGACAGCCTGGTAGAAAGCCCCTCTGAACTTAGCTGGGCTGTCCCTCAGACAAGAGATATAAGGATGGCCAGCACCATGGAGAGGGAAGGAGGAAAAGGTGGGAAGGGGAAGTAGAAGGAGAGCGAAAAGGGAGAGAGAATGGGAAATGGAAGAATAAGAGATACAGAGAAAGAGGAGGAAAGGTTGGAATGAAGGAAGAAGAAGAGGAAGAAGAGGGGAGAATAAAGGGAGAGCAGAGGAGAAACAAAAGAGGAAAAGAAAATTAGAAGATGAAAGTCATTTAAACCTCTACAATTTCAGTAGAGAAGAACATATATTTTCCCTATTACCTAATATTTCTAGAGAAAGTCTAGAAATGGCCATCAGAAAGTCTAGTAATATAGTATACATAACTAATTCTCAACCCAACTATAGGTCATTTCTGAGCCATGAATCCATTTGGCATTCCATAACAAGAATCAACAATTTTCTTCAAATTTCTCTCCATTTGGATACAAAAAGCTATCGCCTGGCCTCCTCCTTCCCATGTTTCCTAGGAAAGGAATTTCAGGAGTCCCTGATAGGTCATTATCTTTCAGGATAGGCCAGAGTTTTTCCCCTTTTTCTCTATCCTTTACTCTATCACGATGATATTATTTTTAGAAGAGAAAAATTAGAATCCACCCTCCCCCCAAGTTTTGGCTCTGCTTGAGGAAGAAAGGCTTCGGGGATGAGCTGGAATGAGAGGTGAGCCTTGAAAGAATCCTTTTCTAATCCCCAGTGCATGTATTTCCCATGTTCTTTGAACTGGTTTCTCTGTGTACTTGTTGCTTTCCATAGATATCAACAGGCTGGGGGCGGGGGTGGTGGTGGTGGAAATGGGCACAAGAAATGCATTCAGTCCAAGGCACAAAAAATAGTATGAACCTCAAGGTTTAGAGGCAAGAACATTTTCCAGAAGTTTAGGAGATGACAAGCATCAAGCATGGCCCCCAGGATACTCAAAGGTGCAAAATGTGAGATCAGGTAAGAACAGGAAATTCAAGCTATACTGTGATGGCTCCTGAATGCCAGACTAAGTCATTCAGGAGGGAAGAATGAACCATTGACAGCTGCTGAGCAGCAGAGAGATGCTCAAGTTGTGAATTGGGAAGATGAATCTCATCAATCTAAGACAGATCAAGTGGGATGAGCTAAAGAAAGAACGCAAGTGAGAAAATGAGGATGAGAAGTCAATAGAGTGGGAATAGAAGGGATGGGGGAGACTGGAGATGTCAAGGAGCTGTAATCAGACAAGGTGAGGTCACTCTGACTGGGTGTGCAGGGAAAAAGTCAAAAATGACCCCAGGGTTCTGAGCCTGGGAGAATGGTCCTGCCATTTGCACAAATACTAAAGCCCAGAAAGAAAGGCAAAGTTTAGAGACAGATGATGACTTGGGCCTGGACTGTGCTGACCTGGAAATGCTGGAAAGACTTCCAGATAGAGCTGAAGATGTAGACTGAGGATCACTGGCATAGAGGGCAGAGTTCAGACTGAGATGAACTCATGCAAGGAACAAAAGATTATAGAGACCTCCAAGGACTTCAATTCCACTCTTTCATTTTAGATGAGGAAACTGATACCCAAGCGCATGTAGTAAGTGGCAGAGCAGAGTGGTTTGAACCCAGACCCACTGACCCCCAATCTACTTCTCTTTATCTTGCCTCAGAGAAGACTAGAGAACAGAGGATTGAGAGGATAAAGTCTGAGAAGAGGATGACACTTAGGGTATGAAGCAGAGATCTTTTCACGCAGGTATCAGGAGAAACAGGTTGCTGTTTAGTCATTTGAGTCATGTCTGACTCTCCAGGACTCCATTTGGGGTTTTCTTGGCAGAGGTACTGGAGTGGCTTACCATTTCTTTCTCCAGCTCATTTTACAAATGAAGAAACTGAGGCAAAGAAGGTTAAGTGACTTGCCCACGGTCCCACAGCTAGGAAGTGTCTGAGGTCAGATTGGAACTTAGGAAGATGAGTCTTCCTGACTTCAGGCTCAGTGCTCCACCCATGTCCCCACCCAGCTGCCCAGAATGCATGATAAATCAGAAGTTCAGGATATCCAGAAGAAGTAGATGATGAAAATTATCCAGCAAAGTCCAAAAAGTCACAAAGACAGCAACCAATTCAATGACTTTGTTTGGGGGAGGGACATGCAGACTTGTGATTTTATTGATGTAGGGAACTTCCAGTCTGGAAGCCTATCCATCCATGAGGATCAGTCACTCACCTTTAAGTCTTAGAAAGTTGTCTGGGATGCTGAGAGCTGATGTCACATACCTGGTGTCACACAGGATACGAGCCTCTATCCTCTTTCCAACCCCCTTTCCTAACCCATCCATGAAGACGCTGTGTCTACTCATTTCTCCTAAAATTAACTTTGAAGGCAATACACAGACCTTCTCTCCCAAGCCTCAACAAAGACTAGAGCCTGGATGTGCTAGTCACAAAAGGTTTAAACTCTAGGCTTTCTTAAAGATTGATTGCTACCTCCTATCGAGATAAGTTCACATTTGCCAAGATCCTTAATCATATATTGCTTTTCAGATATTATTATTTTTGTTCTTAAATTTTTAATCCCTTCCTCATCTGACTCCAACTGAGCCAGGACTTCTGCTGATATTTCAGCCAGAAAGCTTTCTTTAGGCAATCTGTTACATGTGAAGAAATATGAATAAAGCCGACATTCACAATGCCCTTTGAATTACACAAAAGGCACACAAGACGCAGAGACTCTCAAAGAAGCAAAGAATAACTAGGTCCCTTGCAATGAGAAGGTTTTACTTTCTTCAGCCAAGTAGCCATTTCTCAATCACCAGCTATCATCCCTGCCACCAACAGGTTCTCCCTGGTGCCATGGTCTTGCCTCAATGCCCTCCTCTGAGGCTCCTTTATCCACTCATCTGATTCATGCCCCACCACTACTATTCACTGGGCACATCCTGGAGGAGATGAAGGTCCTCCTAGACAAACCAATCTGGAGGAGGAAAAACCCTGGACATCATCCCAAATTCATCTTCCTCATCCAGAATGTGTACCATAAAGTACAAAGTACCGACCCTCAGAGTCAGAAAGACCTGGGTTCAATTTCTGTCTGTGATACTCATTGTTCAAGCATGGGCAAGTTACTTAACCTCTGTTTTCTCATCAATGAGATGAAGGGAGATACTACCAGAGAGGCAGCTGGCAGAGTGACTAGAGTTACCCATGGAGTCAGGGAGATTTGACTTTGAGACATACCAGCTGTGTGACCCTGGGTAATTCACTTGAACTCTGAGACATCTCAGAGGCATTAAGTTACAGAGCAGTAACTTTGGTAGAAGGGGCTTCCTCACTTGGGAGGCCAGTGCCCATGTGTCTTCTACATCACAGGGTAGTGTGAGGGTCAAATGAGATAAACTATGAAGGACTTTATCAAACCTAAAATGTTTGGTTCTTAATACTACCCATTTCACTGGAAACGTTCAGGGCTCAATGTCTCTTGGCCCTTGTCACCCCAGGGCCTACTTCAAATTATGCAAGTCATTAGGAAGCAGTTAAGTGATCAAGGGCTGCTCATTAGCCTGAATCCATCCTTGGCTCAGCTGCCAAAAGAATCTTGCTTTTTAATCCTAATGGAGTAGGGCCGATCCTATCACTATCCTGCTCGAGACTTTCTGGTGGCCTCCACTGGTTCTGAGTTCCACTCTGTGTGCATTGAAAGCCCTTTGACATCTGAGGTCAGCTTCCCTTTCCTGATTGATTTCACACTGATCCCACTCAAACTCTCAACATTCCAGCCTGTCTCTGCCTCCAAGGCTTTGCAGAGACTATTTACCTGTGCCTGGAATGCTCTGCTTTTCCCTCTCAGCCTCTTGACATCCCTAGCTTCCATCCGGGCTCAGCTCAGCTTTCGCCTCTGGCAGGAATCCTTTTCTAATCCCACAAACCATTAGCTCTTCTCCCCTCAGAAAAAAAAAATTGTATTTATTTTGTAAAAAATTGTATTTATTTTATATAAAATTGGAACCAAGTAGGTGCCATGATGCGCTACTACAATTTAATTATAATGATCTTGGCAGCTAGGTGACACTACAGTGGAGAGTCAGGAAGACTCATCTTGCTGATTTCAAATCTGGCCTCAGACACTGACTAGCCATATGACCCTGGGCAAGTCACTTAACCCTGTTTACCTCAGTTTCCCCTTCTATAAAATGAGCTGAAGAAAAAAATGGCAAACTGCTCCAGTATCTTTATCAAGAAAAGTGTGAATGGAGCCCAAAGGGCTACAAAACTGTGCATACCCTTTGACCCAGCAATATCACTTCTAGGACTGTATCCCCAAGAGATCATAAAAATGGGAAAGGGTCCCACATGCACAAAAATATTTATAGCAGCGCTCTTTGTAGTTGCCAAAAACTGGAAATCAAGGGGATGCCCATCAATTGGGGAATGGCTGAATAAATTATAGTATATGAATGTAATGGAGTACTATTGTGCTATAAGAAATGATGAACAGGAAGACTTCAGAGAGGCCTGGAAAGACTTACATGATCTTATGCTGAGGGAAAGAAGCAGAACCAGGAGAACTTTGTGCACAGCAACGACCACAGTGTGAGAGAATTTTTTCTGGTTAACTTGGATCTTCATTGCAGTGCAAGGACATTAAAAAAAAAAAATTCCCAATGGTCTTCTAAGTCAAAGTGCCTTCCACATTCAGAGAAAGAACTATGGAATTCAATCACAGAATGTAGCAGATCATTTTGTGTGTGTGTGTGTGTGTGTGTGTGTGTGTGTGTATTACGTTTTGGTTTGTTATATGATTTCTCCCATTTATTTTAGTTCTTCTACACAGCATGACTATAATGAAAATGTATTCAATAGCAATGTATGTGTTGATCCTATATAGAATCATATGCTGTCTTGGGGGCAAGGGGGGTAGTAAGGGGTAGGTAGGGGGAAAAAAGTCTAAGTTTTATGGTAGTGATTGTAGAACATTAAAAATAAAAAAAATTAAAATAAAAAAAACTGCTTTTGCAGTATTCCATTAAAAAAAGTGTGAATGGGGTCACAACAAATCAAACATGCCTGAAAAGACTGAACCACAAAATCTAGTAATAGGTACTAGTAATGATACTAACTGCTAGCATCTTGATCACATGAAGATCATTAACGCCAATATCACACGTCAATTTCAGGTTTACAAATCACATTCTGATAACAACCCGGAAAGGGGTAGAAGGAATGTAGGAAAAGAAACAGAAAACGGAAGAGTCCCATCGCCAGGCTTCAGATCTATCCTTGGAGGAATGCCCTGGCAAGGACTGTGCTCCCACAAATGCCTTGACAGTCAGCCATAAGATTTCCTCAGAAGTTATCCAGAATAATCGAGGATCAGAAGGAAGGGAGCCCCAGGGAAAAATCCAGAAGAATAGAGGAGCCCCACCTCTACAATAACCTGACATCCAATGATGGCAGATGCTATGGAGGTAGTTCTTGGGCCAAAGAGGCCCACCATATTTCTGGTGGTTTAGATCTATGAGAGGGTCAGATCTAGGGCTAGGAGGAACCTCAAAGATGATCTCACACATTATCCAGTCAGGTGATTTTAAGCATTCTTCTCATAACATAGCTGTGTTGCCCCTTTCCAAAGAGATGATCAAAAGGGAAAGTGCCTGGCAAAAAAAAAAAATATCTAATTTGCAAACTCAATCATGCCTTGCCAGTACAAGAAAATTTAAAGGAGAATTTAAGCCAGGAGAGTCATATCCAATTATAGCATATGAAGAACCAAGACAACAAGGAAGTCTGTCAACACAATCAGCCAACACCATTTTGAATTACCAGTTCAAAATGGAAATTAATAGATCACACATGAAACTAGAGCAAACACATTAGGACTAACTTCTAGCAGATTGTTCTCATTTGTGTTGGGTTAGAGACATGTGGCTCTGCCCTGAGCCCTGGCCTGCCCCAGGCTAGTTACTTACATGGCTCCGGGTTACAACTTGGCAATGACCTTGGCCCCTCCCTCCCCAAAGCTCTGAGAGACAAGTCAGTAATAGCCCAATTAAAGCTGCCTATGGCATGCTACAGCTTCCATGCCTACAGCACAGTTCCTACAGGCCATAAAACAGATGCCTCTTTCCAAATAAGTCAATTGGTTGGCCTTTATGAAGCACCCACTCTTTGCCAAGCACCATGCTAGGTTTTACAGGCACAAAGGAAAAACTACGCAAACCTGCTTTCAAGGGGTTTACATTCTATTAGAAGAAACAACACAAAGCCTAGAACAGACCTGCACAACTTGGCAGTAGGTAGGGGCTGAAATCAAAATGGGCTAAATTTCTGCCAGCGGCAGAAAGGTTAGGCTAGAGACAGGGTGACTGACAGTGGCTGGTTGTCATGGTCACATGACAAATAGGAGTGTGCACAGTGGCACTTTACATTTGTGCCAGGCACAAGTCACCCACGGGCAGGCCTGGCCTGGAAGGAAATACAAGCTAGATTCAAAGTGACTGCAGGGACAGACTGCCAGAAGACGGGATGGGCAGTGACAGTCATTGGGCTGAGGCTTCTTGGAGGCAGAGATGTGGAGGGAGGCAGGGGATACAGCTTAGACAAACACAAAGGCCAGAGATGGAACGTGGAGGATGAGAAGTTCATGGAGGCTGGAAAGTAGCATCAGCTGGATAACTAGCATTTACTTGGCACCTACTGTCTGCTGGGCACTGGGCTAAACAATGGAAGTCTAAGGGGAGGAATACAGACTAAGCCTAGAAAATGCAATGATGCGATGGTTTTTGGGGGGAGGGGGTTTTCCAGATGGGATTTCCTTGGTGTGAGTGACCAGTTTGAACAAATTCCTCTATCCATGCAGACTAGCACCATAGAGAACTGCCTAGAGCAAGGAAAGGTTAGGTGAATTACCAGGATCACACAGGCAGGATGTGTGAGAAGCAAGTTAAATCCAAGTCATCCCAATTCTGGGACTTCTCACTATCCCATACTACCTTCCATCCTAGGATCATGCAGGAAAATGCATGGCCTACACCATACCACTAAAATAAAAGTCATCCCTGAGAAACCTCTATAGGTCCTAAGTTTTCCTCATCTTCTCTGCCTACTTTCTATGCAATTGTCAAGGAAAAGACTCTCGGAGACATGAGACCTTAGAGAGCATAGAGCTCATACCACTCGCTGTGTGACCTTGGACAAGTCATTTGCCTCCCTAGGCCTTGGTTTCTTCATATCTAAAATAAGAGGGCTGGGTTAGGGCCCCTCCCAATTCCAAATCAATGAGCATTCCCTGGCTTGGGAATCAGAACAGGGTTGTAACCCTGGCTTTCCCTTTTATAACCTATGAGACCTTGAATAAATGACTTAACCTCTTTGGGCTTCAGTGTCTGTATCTACCAAGTGAGAGTTGGGCTGAAGAGTAAATATAAGGCTTAGATAAGTAAGGGATGATTTTCTAAATTCTCATCTGGCTATCTAAGGACAGGAAATACTTCTGTAAAGAAAATAAAAGGCTCCTTCAGTTAGAGACCTCCAGGGGTGCAGATTTCACTGTCTCTCAATCCCTTTCCACTTTGGGGCAACTTTCATCGCTAGGACTGAGTCAAAATCATCCTTCCCTGTCGGAAGCAATCACCCCATTCCTCATTGCTCCATCCTCTGATGCCAAGCTGAAGCAAACTAGTGTCTCTTCCACAGAACATCCCTTCAGATATTTGCAGTCAGCTGCCCTGTCCTCCCCACTCTCCCCCTACCCCACCAAGGCTTCTCTTTTCCAGGTGAAGCATCCCCACTTCTTTCAAGGGATTCCTATCTTAATCAATCAAAAGATAAGGATTCAGAAAGCACCTACCATGCTGCGCACTTTGCTAGGTACTTCAGAGGCTTGGGCTTCCATCCTCTGACTCTCATCAGTTTAACCACATCTTTCCCTAACCTGCAGGAGCCGAACCACAGACAGCCCAAGGCAGAAAACAGCAAAGCCATCCGCTCCCTCATTATTCTCAATTTATTAGCACTTGGCTTCTGTTCTCCCCAACCAGGCTGCAAATACTTCACTGACAAGAATCATTTCTGACTATTCTTCCATCCCTTCTCCCAGAACATTGCTGCATACAAACTGTTGCCTAACCACACATCCCCCGATTTCTATTTGGACCATGGTCGGAGGGTTATTTTTTAACCTAAAGTGGGATATATGTCTATCACCATTCCAATTCATCTTATCAGACTGGGCTCACAGTACAAGCCTGGCAAGATTATGTCCTGCAACGCGTGGGGCAGCCCACCCACTTTGGCTTCTGAAATGGAGTGCGCATGCCTCACTGTGCCTTTGTCCATGTCACCGATAAAATACTAATAAAAATACTGAGTGAGGCTAGAAAATAATAGCCCTGAGAAGGTTCACAACTTAGGGTTTGGATACTAAAACCTCAGTTCTTGGTTAATACTTTATCAAGGCTTCTTCTCAGGGTCAAAGAATCATGACTCGAGAGCTGGAAGGGTTCGGAGTTACTCTTCAGCCCAACTCTCACTTGGTAGATACAGACACTGAAGCCCAAAGAGGTTAAGTCATTTATTCAAGGTCTCATAGGTTATAAAAGGGAAAGCCAGGGTTACAACCCTGTTCTGATTCCCAAGCCAGGGCTCTTTCCAAATGTACCATAATTAACTGACAGGCAGCTGAGAGCAAGACAAAAGGGAGGCCCCTGAGAAGGAGGGTCTGTCAGGAAGAAAGAGGCCTATAGGGTGAGAGAGGGCACAAAAGACTGGCTTTATCTACTGAACAATTGCATTAGCCCTAAGACAATGAAATTCCTCTCCCCCTTCAGCTCTGACACATCTTTAGACTCCTGGGTTTTCTGAGAGAGGGGAGGAGCTGAGAGGGGAGGATTCAAATGTTTTAAGTGTTTCAAGAGCATTTTATACAATGAGTTGTTTCCAAGTTTGAACCCCAAAGTCACAAAATTGCAGTTGGAAGGGACCTCCACAGCTATATGAGAGAAATGAAGGATGGGAGGAAGGAAGGAAGGAAGGAAGGAAGGAAGGAAGGAAGGAAGGAAGGAAGGAAGGAAGGAAGGAAGGAAGGAAGGAAGGAAGGAAGGGAGAGAGAGAAGGAGAGAAGAAGGGAGCGAGGGAGAAGAAAAGAAGAAAAACAAAGACGCATCCCTTTTTAGAACATATCCAGTGAAAGATCACCCAGGTTCTGCCTGAAGCCCTACAATGATGGGGAGTCGACTCCCTTTCCAGGCAGCCCATTACCCGGTGGGGTCTTGGCTGTCATGATCAGGAAGAACAACTCCCTCCCCTGTACATGGCTCTGTCCTCCAGGGCCAAGCAAAAGAAGTCTAATTTCTTTTCTACAGGACACAGTCTTTCAAATCGTTTTACTCATTTTAACTCACAATAATGACTGAGATTCCTCTTCAACCAGGAAGAGGCCACCATTGGCCTTGCCACTGGCCAAAATGGCAATGCTTACCCCTGTGAATTACCGTAATGATTTAATGCTTCAATGGTTCTGTGATTGCCTCAATGTGAGTGTCCCTCCACTGGTGCAGATTACAACCACCACCTCCACTACTACCAGACCCCGTCTATTCTTCTTCACAGCAAACTTTAGATTCTTTAGGCTATCCCAATGAAGTTTCTGGTCCACTAAAAAGAGTGCTGGAGCCTAACTCAGAAGACCTGGGTTCAAATCTTACTTCTTCTCTTACTATTTATGTGACCTTGGGCCAGTCATGTCACTGCCCTGGGCCCCAATTTCTTCATCTATAAGAAGGAAGATGCTTGAGGGAGGAGCCAAGATGGTGGAGTAGAAAGACTCATGTATGCTAGCTCCAAACCCACAGCCCATAAATTTTCTGTAAAAAGAACTCCCCACAATCTGGAGCAGTGCAAGCCACGTAGCAATGGAGCGGAGGAGATTTCCATTCCAGAGAGCCCTGAAAGACCACCACCAAAGGTCAGTCACACACTGGACAGTGGAGCCCACCCTGCCCTGCCCTGGCCACGTGGCCCCAGAGGAGCAGCAGGCTTCAGGAATGGAACCTCCAGCAGCCACGAAGCCACAGGCTTCACACAGGCGCTACAGGTCAGTGAGAGAGACTTCTGGGCTGGCCGAGAGGGGAGCGGGGTGTCTCCGTGACTCAGGCCCCCTTGGGAGGCAGAGGCAGTAGTGGAGGGAGCGGCAGCCAGAGACCACACACACACATACCCACACACACACGCATGCACATACACACATACACACATGCATGCACATACAGAGACAGAGAGCACAGAGTGAATTGAATAGGATGGGACCATATCTTAAAAGAAATTAAGGTAAACAGTGAGAGAAAAATGTAGTGGGAGGAGAGAGGATGAAATGAAATGGGGTAAATTATCTCTCATTCAAGAGGCAAGCAGGAGACTTTTTAGTGGAGGGAAAAAGAGGAGAGCTGAGAAAAAAACATGAAGTTTACTCTCATCACATTCAACTAAAGGAAGGAATAAAATCCACACTCATTTTGGTATCTTACAATACAGGAAAGTGGGGGAGAAGGAGATAAGCAGGGTGGGGGGGATGATGGAAGGGAGGGCAATGGGAGGAGGGAACAATTTGAAGTCAACACTCGGGAGGGACAGGATCAAAAGACAAAATAGAAACAATGGGGGGCAGGACAGGATGGCAGGAAATACAGTTAGTCTTACACAACATGACTATTATCGAAGTCATTTGCAAAACTACACAGATATGGCCTATATTGAATTGCCTGCCTTCCCAGAGGGAATGGGTTGGGAGGGAGGGATGGGGAGAATTTGAAACTCAAAGTTTTAGGAACAACTGTTGAGTATTGTTCTTGCTACTAGGAAATAAGAAATACAGTTAATGGGGAATACAAAGTCATCTGGCCCTACAGGGCAAAAGAGAAGATGGGGATAAGAAAAGGGAGGGATGATAGAAGAGAGGGCAGATTGGTGATAGGGGAAATTAGAATGCTCGGTGTATTGGGGTGGGGGAAGAGGATAAATGGGGAGAAAATTTGGAACCCAAAATTTTGTGAAAATGAATGTAAAAAGTTAAATAAATAAATTTATATTAAGAATGAAAAAAAAATCTTAGAACAAAATACAAAAAAAAAAAAAAGAAGAAGGAAGATGCCTGCCTAGGGTCCTCTTCAGCTTTTAAGTGAATGATTTAATTATTTTCATGTTCCAAAGGAGAATTTCACTTGTCAATGTATTAGCAAGGTCTTGTAACACTCAAATTCCAAGAGATTCTTCTCCACTCTCTTTCTCCCTTTCTTTCCATCCTTTGGAGAACATAAGACATCTATGGTTTTCCCTTCAAATATAATTGATCAACTGTTTGAAATGTATCAAGAAAGAAGAAAAGAAGTATAGGGACTGGAGACTGGAGATATCCCAGCAGCAAATGAGATGCATGGAGCTGGCATCAGAGCCATCACAGAAGGAGAGGAGAGCAAGGAGCATGGCACAAATACAATCAGGGGTTCAGGAAGCTGGAACCAAAGCCCTTTTGGTAGGGAGAAGGCAATATGGAGCAGGGACTGGGAGCCAGAGTGTCAAAGAGGGGGAAAGAGGCACCAGAGACAGTCTAATAGATAATAGAGAGCATGAAGCAAAGATCAGGGATGAAGGTTGTGACAGTATAACAAAAAACTTCCAAACACAGAATTCCTCAGTAATTAATAATATATTTATTGATTAGGTTACATAATAATTAATAAATTAATAATCAACGGTTTCTCTTGATAACCAAAGACAAAACCATGGAGAGGTTGAAAGCTTTAAGAAACTTTTGGAAAAGGGAGGGTCCCTGAAAGCAAAAATCAACTCTGATTCATTGGTGGGTGTTTAATGAGGAGGTGGACTAGAAGTCTTCAGCTCCTCCCACTGAAAAATGTGGCTGGATCATGAGGCTCAGCCACCTCCAGCAATCTGAATGGGGAATCCATCTCCATCCAGACATCTCTGGTTGATTTTCTCCTGCATAAACTGGGTCACCCTAGATTCCAATGGAGGCATGTGAGGACAGGGGGTCATTTCCTTGGGGCAAGAATTTGCCTAGATTAGATTCTGTTTACATTTTAAACAGAAGTAAGGTTTCCTAGTTGGGTAGGGTCCCACGGTCACACCCAAGATCAAACCCAAAGGATTATGAACATTTCATCAATCAGTCATGTCCTTCAGAGATTGACCAACTGACCTATAGGGGCTGGGCCCTAAATAAGGAAATAAAAAGAAAAGGTCTGAATCCTAACTTAATAATTGGTTGTTAACATAAAAGTAAAATAATAATTTCTCTCAACGGTGTGGGCTATGATATCCTAACATTCCAAAATGACTTTGACCACTTCCCTTTCCAATGTCATGCAGGTATGCCTCTAGAAAGTTCTAGGTTTATTGGCAATTTTCAACTCAAATGAATAAGCCAGGCTTCTTTAGAGAGTTGGGCAAACTATAGAGGGTACCTAAATCATGTGCTTTTAACACAAAGATAGTCATTGGTGAGAGTGGGGGAGGGAGAAAATAAATGAGTTGTACTCCTTTATATTATATATATTATATATGTATATATACATTATATATTATATACTCCTGTATATTAGCTTCCTAACATCCAATCCTACTATCAAATTCTTCAATGAAAACCTGCTAGCTCTGTAAGAAACTAATGCCCTTCCAATACCACTTTACCATTGAAAATGTACCCCCATAAACTTTAAAATATCAGCACTTAAAGGGACCATGGAGATCGCATAGTCCAACCACTTCATTTCTGAGAAGATGGGAAAGCTTTCCTTCCAATGTAAAATGTGTTTATCTCTTCTAAACAGTTCGCCAGCCCCACATTCAGATTACTGTTGAAAGGGTAAAACCCAGCATACAAAAGTATAGAAATGAAGTGAGCCCATCTCCTTCCTCAGCAGCAAGAAGACTGACTCCTGGAGGAAGGGAAGGATCACTAGCTACAACCTCCCATCCACCCCAAGTTTCACACCCTTTCTGGTGGCTCCATCAAAAGTGTCTTTGTGCCATGAAATGATCTCCAGCCCAGGTCCCAGCACCTGCCAAGTATCAACTACTGTGTTAGAAATCAATCAGGAGAATGAGGTTTTGAGGGAAGGGGAGACAGGGCAGAGAGAGGGCCTTGACCTTGGGCATGACCTACCTGATTTTCTTCATGTGAGACCCTCATCTGCTCCTTGAGAACAGACATGCGAGCTGCCTCCTCCTTGCGTAGGACTCTTTCTTTCTTGAGTTCAGGACTCCAAAATGTCTTAATGCTGTTCATGGAGGACCCCAGCTTGCTGTCTTTGATGTCTAGTTCTTTGCGAAGGAGATCATTCTCCCGCTGCAGCTCCTTGAGCTGAGCCTGCAAATCCAGCATGGTGCTGTCCCTTACCTGTCTCAACATGGAAGGAACTTGGTGGTGATGATGATGAGATGATGTGGTCAAACCCCCATGCTGGTCAGTGTAGGACAGGACATCAGTGTGGGAGAGGCCGGCAGATGCAATATTGGGGCTGCTTCCCATGGCTGTGACCCGACCCCCATACACAGCTCGGTTCGTAGCCCTTCCGAGGGTCATTGTGCCCTTGGGGAAAGTCGTAGATGCAACCCCTTCATGGTCACTCAAGTACATTGGCCCAGATGTTGCATAGGCTGCATTAAGGGACTGGATGTTTTCCATGGACAATGTCTTACCTGTTCCTCCCCCACCTCCACTACTGGTTCTCCGGTGGCCCAGACGAGGTGACCTTGGCAAGCGAGGTGACCGGGAAGGGCTACCTTCCAAATTACTGATTGTTCTTGCGCTCCCATACATGGTTCTTCTAGGATGAGGTACAACTGAATATAAGAAATGTTATACTTGGGTTTGGAATCTGGTCAATATTTCCACAACTGGCCAAGATTTTCACTGCATTATTTTCACAAGCTGAGCCAATAAATGCCTTCCAGCAGAGATCTGAAAAGTTGAAAGAAAACAGAAAGAGTTAAATTAAATAACTTGAAAACACTAAACAATATTACAACTCATTTCCATAGAAATTTATTTACAATGCACTTTCCTCAGGGTATTCCTATAAAGTTGGTTGTGCAAATATTATCTCATTTTGTAGATGAGAAAATGGAGTCTCAGAGAGATTATATGATTTGCCTAAACTAACCCCGCTAGTAACAATAATAATAAATAAATCATATTTCTATAGCACTTTATGGCCTAGAAAGTAATCACTTCCCAGGAGCCCTATGAGACACATAGTATAAGAATTGTCATTTTACAGATAAGGATATGAGGCTCACAGAAGTGTAGACTTGGGTGAGTTTTTAACATAGTTTATGATAATTTTTTAATTATGTTAATGACAATAATAAGGAATCACACTGATACAATACTTGAAGGCTTGCAAAACATATTATATACATTATCATATTTGATCCTCAACACCACCCTATAAAGTCATCTACTTTTTTATCCCCATTTTTCAGATCAGAAAACAGAGACCTAAAGAAGAGACTTACCCACACTCACACCATTAATAAGCATCTAAAGCAGAATCTGAACCCAGGTCTTCCTGCATTCTAGCACAATGTTCCATCCACTAACTCATGCTCAAACACTTTTACAGCACATTAGAGTTTACAAAGCACTTTTCTTACAATCTTTTGAAAGTGCTTATCAGACTCTAACATTTTGAATTTATCCCTCTTTATATAGGGGGTTTAGGGTTTGTTTGGTTACAAGAAATGGGGCTCAGAAAGTATCAGTGATTTGTCCATGGTCACACAGCTAATAAATGCCAGAATGAGGACTCGAACCAAGCTCTTCGGACTCCCAGGCTTCAACTTATTCCACTTCACTACATGGTCTCTCAAAAACATAGCTCAAACCAAAACCATGGGACACATGAAACAGAAAGCTAATATTCTTCTAATATTTTAATATTAATTTCAATAATAATTCAATATGAAGAAAGGACTCTCTGCAGGGTTAAGGAGCCCTAGAAAACTCCTCAGAAAATCAAGGACACCTAGGTACAGAGAGCCATCCCTATAGTTGTTCCCAAACTCCCTTTTGTACTCCAGTCCTGGCTAGTGACTCACCTAGAATCACACAGGTGGCCCATTGACTTTGGACTCAGAGCACTTGAGTTCAAGTCATGTTTCTGTCTCTATCTGGGTGACCTTGGAAAGTGAATTTACTGTTCAGGGTCTCAGTTTCCTCATCTGTTAAATGCCTCAGTTGAACCAGATATGTCCTTAAGTCTCTTCTAGCTCTATATTATTATGTGTGTGTTTATCCTTCATTACCGAAGAAGACCGTGCCATCAGAGAAATGATGACATGACTTGCACTTGACTTTGTTTTGAGTGAGGGAGGGCTGTGCAGGTCACCAGCCTCACTTCTCCTCCAGAGCCATCTGAATCCAGTGATTCATTAGGATGACTGGACATGACCCAAGATGAGGCAATTGGGTTTAAGTGACTTGCCCAAGGTCACACAACTAGCGAGTGTCAAGTGTTTGAGGTGAGATTTGAACTCAGGTCCTCCTGACTCCTGCACTGGTGCTCTATCCACTGCACCACCTAGCTGCCCCTAAGGATGTTATGATCTACCATCACAGGCCCAAGTTAAAAAAAATTTTTTTGAAAACCAACAAAACAATCATCCCATAAACTTTATCCAACAGATAAAGCACTGGGGCTGCCCTCTCTGCCCCTTCTGTACATACTGCTCAGATTGATTTTCAGTTATTTCATTTCCCCCTTCAAAGCTGGTCTTAAAGAAGATGCTTTAGCTTCTTCCACATCCCCAACACAAAGTTTCCATTTTCACCAGAAAGTTGAATTTCAGCACTCTGGACAGCTCTCTGGTAATAGTGGTACCTGAAAACTGAGCTAAAGATCTTGTGGGGGGAGGAGAAGAGAAGAAAGATTATGATAGCCACAGGACTTCGAGGAGAAATCTTCTGACAGGCAATGACTGCCACAAATGTTTTAACATTTCTGGGTGTGTGAAAGTAACCCAGTAAGTATTTTCCAAGTATGACTGATTTTTGAAAGAGAAGAGGAGAAATGTTTGCTTTCTGTAGTGTTTTAAGGTTACAGCTTTTCTTTTTTCATAATAGCCTGTGAAGTGAATAGTATGTGTGTGTGTGTGTGTGTGTGTGTAATTATTTTCATTTTATAGATGGGTAATCCATGGCCATGGAGTCAGTAAGTGTTAGAACCTAGATTTAAACACAGATCTCCCAATTCCATGCCATCCAAAACATCACACAGTTCCCACAACATCAGCTTTCTCCTTCACATATGATCATAGATTTAGAGCTTCAAGGCCACCTACAGCAACCCCCTCATTTTACAGGTTATCAAACTGAGATTCAGAAAGAGTAGGTGACCTCCAAAGTCCTACAGGTAATAAATGTCAAAGGTAGGATTTGAACCCAGGTTATCCTGACTCCAAGTTAAGCATTCTCTCTACTACACTATCTTGCCTCTTATCAAAGTGTTTTCCATGGCACAGTTTTACAGAAAGTCTTCCCCATG
Source organism: Bettongia penicillata ogilbyi (assembly GCA_023548195.1). Classification (NCBI taxonomy): domain Eukaryota; kingdom Metazoa; phylum Chordata; class Mammalia; order Diprotodontia; family Potoroidae; genus Bettongia; species Bettongia penicillata. Next base: position 9,078,545 of record JAJHZJ010000132.1, on the reverse strand, counting down.
TTCCCCAAGCTAATTATATACCTCGTCAAAGATTTTCATATCAACATCAGCTGAAACTGCAAAGGAAAAAATTAGGCACAACCTAAATGTCCAACAATGGAGGAATGATTGCATAAATTGTGGCCCATTAATGTAACAGAATACTATAATGCAATTAAGATCAGCAAGCATGAGTAACATAGAGAAAAATGGAACAACCTTATGAAATAATGGGAAGTAAAAAAAGAGAACAAAGCACAGCAGAAATGCAACTACAGAAGAGGAAAAATGAATGGAAACTCATGAATAAGAAATCTGATGAAGACGAAAGAGTTGGGATATTTTATGCACTCAAACTCATTTCTGTGAATATAAATCACTGCAAAGCAAGTTTAATTGACAGAAATGTTTATTAATAGAGGCAATGTGTTGTAGAGGACAGAGTGGTGAACATCAAGCCTGGAAGACAGCTTTCAATCTGACACTTAACAGCTTTATGACCATAAGTAAGTTATCCAACTGACTGATATATGTTTATTAAGTATGTTTTATGTGCCTGGAACTATGTTTAACTTTTAAAAGTCTCAGTTTCCCCATCTGTAAAATAAAGATGTTGTCACTATATTATAGTACCTATTCCCTTGGGCAGTTGCAAGGAAGGATCTAATGGATAATGTCTATAAAATACTTTATAAGCTTTAAAACACTATGTAAATGTGTTATTATGGTTATTTTCCAACATTGATCATGGGTGCCATTTTGTATTCATACTCTTTCTCTTGTATCCAGAAGCATATATTTATTAGACAACAGGCTAGGGTGTGAGGCAATCAGAAATTCTGTATTAATGGGATCCCAGAAAAAAAGCTATTGGACATGCATACATGTAGAAAGGACTTCAGAGACACTGTTAGTGAAGGCCTATGGTTAACACATATGGCTAACACCCAAAAAGTACTCCCCTTGATGGTTTTGAAATGAAATCTGAAATCATGGAGCCCAGTCAAGGCAGATGGACTCTACAGACACCATGCTCATGAGTTGGGCTTTCTTAGCTCTCTGTTAACCAGCACAATCTTCAAAGAATCATGACAGAAAACACACGTAAAAGCAATTAGCTACAAGAAAATCTCCTAATCAAGAAGGGATCTCAGAGACTGTCTGGTCTAAGAATGTCTTGGCCATAGAAACTCCTAAATCAACCTGTTAGGATATTGATTCAAATACCCAATAAATGTCACTGACTCGAAGACTTCTCGTTGACAAGAATAGCCAGTGTCTGTGTCTAATAGTGGAGGAGTCAAGTTTTAACTCAATCTAGAACTTACTATATCCTATAGAGGCATCCATCTCATTGCCAGAAAAGGGTTTTTTGTTGGTTGCTTTGGTTTGTTTTTTTAATTTTCTTTGGAATCTTTTAGGAACTTGAGTTTTATTTTGAGAAGAGATATGTATAAATGATCTCAGAACAGATCTGGGATGCTCTGACAATGTTGATGTTGGCCATATAGAAAAGGAAAGCTTGTACGATAACAGAGATGGGGAGGAAGATTATGGAAGGAAAATGCTATACTGGGCATCTATGGAGGAGCTCTAGAATTAAATATCTATGAAGCCATTGGGAAATAATAGCTGACATTTATATAGTCAATCAATAAGTATTTATTAAACACTCATTAGGTGCCAGGCACTCTTCCAGTACAAGGGGTATCCCGAAAAAGGCAAAAACAGCAATAGAGAATTTTAAGATGGGCAAATTCCCTTAGAGATATCACATTCAATAGACAGTTTTTTTTTTAATCTGTATCAATGACTTCACTGATATAGATAAGTCTAGGTGTAGAAACTCCATTCACCAGTACAGATGGGTACCTCATTGGTAACTGACGATCTTAGACAGTTGCCTAGAGCACTGAGATGTCAAGCGACTTGATTGTGTGTGACCACATGGCCCGAATGTGTCTCAGAGACAGGACTGGAATACAGCTCCTCCACACTCCAAAACTGGCCCTCTGACTGCCATGTCCCACTGTCTCTGCTCTTAGTTTCCCTATTTGCAAACCAGAAATCATGCTCTTTGTACTATTTACCTCATAGGCTAATTATGAGGAAAGTAATTGATAAACTTTATGCACAAAATAAATGTGAGTTATCACCATTAACAGTTGTGATGATGACAGTGTTTAGGCCTGGTTTCCCCAACTTCACTCTCACCTTATCCCTTGGAAAGTTTGACATAAACTACAGAATAAAGAAGCTCCATTATTTCTTTTTCTAAACACATTGCATTGGTTAGATTCCTGAAAATCAGGATGAGAGTGAGGCAAGTAAGCACAACCCAGTAGCCATAGAATTAGCCACATCTGGGTTCAGTCACTAAAACTGCTAGAGGTGCTAGATTTGGAGTCAGAGGACCTGAGTTCAAATCCCAGCTTTGCCATTTATCAGCAGTGTGACCTTGAGTAGGTCACTTTCTATCTCTGGGCCTTGAACCTGCCTTGACTATTTCTCAGAATCTATTAATAAAAAATTTCTGAATAGAGTCTTGACTCCCACTCTAGTCAATTGTCTCATTAACACTTGCTCTTCTGCAGATGAGAAAATTACACTAGATGATCTTGTAATGATAATTTAAATGGGAAGATCTTTCCCATTCATTAATAGGCCCATATGACCTGCCTGAGTCACATAGAAGTCTGAATCATATGGAACTTGTGGTAGGAGTTTCCTAAACAGGTAGAACAAGAAGGGTGGAGCAGGAAGGGTAGAAGAGCAGGAGGCAGAGGCAGAGCAGAGTGAAGAGAAAATTTGGTCAGAGAGCAGTCAGAGCTAGGAAGGATTCAGGAAAGCAGGCAGCTTGCTAGTGGGAGTGAGAGAGCTCATTAGTGATTTTGTTTAATGAAGCTGGTTTTTGGGAAGCCTCGCAGGAGGAAGGCTTGGGGATGATATTGTCTTCTGCATTGTTATTGTTGATAGATTTTTGTTACTATGATGGATTTGGCTTTCTGGTATCTAAATAAATGTTTTGGTTCTGTCTTCTATGTGGAGAGTCTGTTGTATTTCACAATTCAGAATTGCGCTGGGATACTCATGGCCACCAAAGGTAAAGTGAGTATCACATTAGTGCTACAGATCTCCAAGGGTCTGTCCAGTTCCATAAAGCTGGTCAGCCTAGCACTACCTGGATCTATTTCACAGAGATTTAAATCATGAACTGTCCCTGTCCTCAAGCAGTTTACATTCTAAGGGGGTGAAGACATCACACAAAAGGGTGATAAACTGAGGGAAGGGCTTATTTCTTTTCAATGTGGCAAAAAGTTAGTTACAATGCAGTCCAAAGTAAAATCAACTACATTCTGAATAATCCATTGAAGTAAATGGTTTTTATTGGCTCTATGGAGCCATTAATCACCTTTATACTTCCCTAAAAATTCTCTAACATATTATGATACTTTTTTTGGACCCTTAAGCTTTTTCCTGTTGTCTAATTTCTCTGACAGACTATTTTTTTTTAATCCATGAAAGAGAAAGAGAAAGGATGAGCTACATTCAACAGTTATAATATTGCTTTATCAATTGCGTGATTATTATATCTTAGAAAATATGTTAGTATTGTCACAGTAATGGAATATTATAAGTATCTGTGACTGACCTCAAAAGAATGGCCAAAAAAACCTTTGTTCTCCAAACTGTAAATTTATTATAGGATCTAAAGGCAATAATCTCAAATTTTATCACAACTTTGCCAGTATTCTCATTTTTAAAATAAAGGAGTTCAGTTGAATGGTCTCTAAGGTCTCTTACATCTCAATATCATAGAATCATAGAATTGGAGACTTAGAACTTTCCTCCATAGCCTTCTAGTTCAATCCATACATTAAAATAATCTCCACTGTAATTCTTATGATAAATTTAAATATTACAGTCGAGGTTTCCATTGAGTGGTAGCATAGTGTAACAGAAAGGAAGCTCACTAAGGAGTCAGAAACACCTGGGTTCTAATCATGCCTCTGGAACAAATTGACCTTGGACAAATCCTTTAATCTTTCCATCTCTCCAGACAATTGTCTATAACTCTAAATTACAAAGAAGGTGCTCGTCTGCATTGGTAGAGGGAAATGCTACACCAGGAACTATCTACATCTGTGATGTCAAACCCAAATAGAATCAGATCCCTGTGGCTGGCATAATGTCTTAGAAAACCACAAGTTAACATTGTCTGTGTTGTACAGTATTTTTATTCATTTTGTTAAACATTTCTCAATTATGTTTTAATCTGGTTCAGACAGTACTGGTGAATTTTGCAGTGCTTCTGCCCCACCAATGAAATCAGCAATTATATTGCTTATGAGAAAAATGAGTAAACTATTTTAGATACCACTTGTTCCTAAGAACTATGCATTCTTAATTAGGCCATTCCACTCATAGAATAAAAGACAAATGTTATTGGAAATGGGACTAAAAAAAATCATTTTAAAGTAGGTAATTAATTTTTAAATGATTTTCTCAATGAATGCTTCATAAATAAAATTTTAAATTTAGCAGTAGTTGGGTTAAGGTTTACCAAATCAAAGATGCCCCTAATGAGCCTTTGAGGTTGGTTTAAATGACTATTAGTACATAAATTACACACACACACACACACACATACACACGGGTATTCATGTAGCTATGGTCTCAAGAGGTTTGCAGACTCTTGGAATGTACTCCTGTATAAAAAGAGTGGGTGGGGCCAAGGAAAGCTTGCACAGTCTCTGTCTGAAAGACCTCAGAGCATAATGGCCCATAATGGTCTATTTTAGAACAAAAGTACTTCCTGCAGTCTGTTCTAAATTAGGTTAAGTCTAATTTCCCAGATCTCTGCCTCATCGTGTCACCTGAGCAGGACTGACAGACAGTGTGGGTTGGGTTCATTCGCCTTCCTGGATATCTGTACCCAGGGAGCAATCTTCCCTTTTCTTAGCACTGCACCCATGTGATTATTCATTTCGTCTGACAACCTAAATTTAATTCTAAACACATTTAAAAACAAGAACAAAATTGTCCTAAATTCTAGAACTCAACAGGAGTAGTAGCAGGATGAGGAAGCGGCACTTAGGATCAAGGAGAAAGTAGCCCCACCACCCTCTGCCCTGGTCAGACCCCATCCACTATCCTGTGTTCAGTCCTGGGGGCCTCCTAGTAGGAAGATCAATCAGCTGAAAAGTGTCCAGAAAAGATAATCAAAACAGCGCGGAACCTTGAATCCATGTTACACGAGAATCAGTTGAAGGACCAAAATACGGCAAAGCCTTAGGGAAGGCATGACAACTTTCATGGGAGAGACTGAGCTCATTCTGCTCAGGAACAGAACCAGGAGTGATGGGAGTGTTACAAAGTCAGATTTAGGCTTGAATTAAGAAAAACGTCCAACAAATAAAGCTGTCCCAAAGCACAATAGGCTGTCTCAAGGTTCCAGTTCAAGAAACTAGGGATGTTTAGTCTAGAGAAGAGAAGGTTTCAGGACATGATAACTGCCTTTAGGAGGGCTGTTGCATGGGGGAGGGATCAGACAACTGCCTTGCACCCAAGGGAAGGAATGATTGAGTTATTTATTAAGCATTTACATTGAGCAACACACTGGAAGCAGAGAGCAGAAGTTACAAAGGGGCAAATTAATGCTGGTGTCTTGGAAAGACTTTCTTCAAAAATGGAGGAGTCCCAAAGTGGAAGGGACTCACTCCAGAGGCAGGGGATTCCTCCTTTAGATGGAATGTGAGTGTACTTGGCAGAGATGTTATAGGGGGACTTTCTTTTGTGCATGGGCTAAGATGGATGGACACTGAGGTCCCTTCTACCCTGAGATTCTAGAAACTTTTGTCTGTGTTTCAATAGGGGAGGACTTGCATTATTTCACAGAAATCACTTGAGCTTGTTTCAATACGAAGAATGAAAGAAAAATTGTCAAATAAATAAGTGAAAAGCTAGAGAAAAAGCTACCAGAACACAAAGCAAGACTTGTAAATCTCACAATGTGATTAGTCAGCCTTAGCAACCTACCTCCCTGAAGGAAAACAAAAGAATCTGGGCCTGCTTTTTAAATTGCTGAGGACCTCTGGTGAAAGGAGAAGGAAAGGAAGAAAATGAGCCATTTCCCTAATCATCAGTTTTCAATAGTCTCTGTCCTTCTGTGCTGAAAGAATGAACATGCTGCGTATTTCTCGAATACCATGGTAACCCAAGAGAGGCTGCAATGGGGGCACTTGGAATAGGATGGCCACAGCCAAGCTTGTCACAACCACAAAGGGGAAGCAACTGAAAATGAAGCTCAGGGTCTACCCTTCTAGGAAAGCTTTCCGGTGACACCCAACCCTCTTCCACTCTCCCACCTCCCAAACACTTTATGATTACCTAATTCATTGTACACATCTATGTTGATCTCTCTCCTCTCCACTATGGTCCTACATGGTGTTTGAGGGAGAGAAGCAAATGGATTCCCTGATTCCACATCATCCTCCAATGAGGAAACCAAGGCCTGGGGAGTTCAGTGACTTTCCTAAGGTCTAGCAGGCAGTCTCAGAAGCAGGGTTTGAAGCCAGGTCCTCTGATTCCCAAGTCATGTCTTTGTTCTGCTATATGTAAGCCCTTGTCCTCAAGGACCTTACATTCTATTGAGGGAGAGAACATGTATAAATATGGTTGTTTACAAAATAATTACACGGTGAACTTTGTCACTCAGTCCCTGCTGAAGCACTCCATTTTTTTTTTACTAAGTAATCGCAATTACACCACTAAAATAGAATTCCACATGTGTTCAAATAATGAAAATATTAAAAGAGATGTTATTTAGCTTAAAATGCAACAATGAAAGATCTTAGCCCAGTAAACAATGGAAATATTTTTCTCAAATAGTTCAAGAAATTGAAAAACAAAGGAAATATGATTAACTTATCTTGATTATAATAAATAAAACTTTAGCCCTGATGGAATTTCATAGAGGGAGAACAAATTAAATTGACTGAATTAAGAGGAGACGGTGCTAATGGTTTTATCAGTCTCATTTTAGAATCCATCTGTGTGTGGTCCCCTTCTCCTCCAAAAGTGAAGGAAAATTTGTAGCTGCAATATAGGATTAAAGAATAAGACATTCAGAGCTAAAAGAAACCTTGGAGACCATCGGAGACAACGGTCTTGTCTTACAGAAGAGGAAACTGAGGCCCGGAGGTTTGAGATGACTTCCTCAAGTTTGGCTGTAAGTAGAAAAGTGAAATCTGAAGCAGTGTTCTGCGACACCAAATCCAGTACTCCCTCCCTGCACTGCCCCTTGAAGAGGACACTGATGGAGAACAGACACTGGGGAATATTGCTACAGCTTCTACACCCAGGGCCACAAAAACAGAATCAAGCTCAGCAGCTACAACAGAGTGGAACAAATATTTTACTACAGAATGTGTCCCTTACATATGCTTGGCAAAATGTGAACAAAGAAATCCTGGTTTTTCCAGGGAAATGATCAAGATCTAGATCTTGATGCTTCTCACGCACATTATAGAAATCAGCAGAGGCAGCATGAAGCCATGAAAGACTGAATGTTGGTTACAAAGCCCAGCAGAAAAGGCAGTTAGGAGAGAAATATTCTATAAGCCTAGATAGGTACCTTGGAGACCGGTCTTTAAATGCCAAAGTAGTATGTACTTTATCATAGAAGTAGCAGGGAACCAGAAGGCAACTAGATAGCTCAGTAGATAGAGTGCTGGGCTGAGGTCAGAAGATCTGAGTTCAAATGTGGTCTCAGACACTCACTAGCTATATGGGCAAGGAAATAGCAAATTTCTCCAGTATCCTTGCCAAGAAAACCACATGCAGAGTCACAAACAGTCCGACTGACAGAACGACAACAAACCAAAATCACACACTGACCAAAATTCACATCCTGGTACTATGAGATGACTCAGGGGAAGCCGTCTGGCTTCTGCTTGTCAAGGTTTCTCAGTATTTCTCATTTCCTGCTCAGGATCACAATGAGGTTAAGAATATTGTTGCAAGACAACTGCCTGGTGCCTGGCTTCTGGGGAATGTGTTCAATGCTAAGGAAACCAGCAAATCCTCAGACGAGAGATGGAAGGGAGCCCATTCTCAGTGATTCGTCTTCCATGACCAGCGTCTACTTTTCACCTGCCCAAGGTCTCATTACAAACCTGGACCCTCCCTAACTGAACCACCTGGTTTTCTTTCCCATGCAATGCCATAGCGCTTCATTCCCTTTCTGTAATTTAGAATGATGTGCAAGCAGAAATATGCAGGCAACTACAAAGTGGGCTGAGGCTAAGTTTAGCTGCCTAATCAAGGAGGGCAACCTATAATCTATGTACTGGGGTTGGGGGTTTGGATTTGCTTTTTAAGTATACAATGGTGCATGAGTTCAAATCCTCCCTCGGACACTTAGAAGTGTGTGACCTTGAATAGGTTACAGCTTCAGCCTCAGTTTTCTCCTCTATAAAATAAGAATAATAGCACCAAACTCCTAAGGCTTTTGTAAGGGTCATAATGTATATAAAATGTTGTGCAAACTTTAAAGTGCTATATAAATGCTAGCCATTATTATTATTAAAGCAACTGAAAACCAAAAATAATTACATGAAAGAATACTATAAATCACTAATAACAAAAGAAATGTAAATCAAAACAATCTTGAAGTTTCATTTCATATCCAGAAATTTGGCAAAATTCAAAAGAGATTGGAATAGTCAATGCTGGAGGAGTTGAGGAAAGCTAGGCACACTGATCCACACTTGGTAAAGGCAGGGATATGTCCAACTACTCAAAAAAACAAGAATTTGTAATTATATTAAGAAAGTGACTGAAATTACCATATCTTTTGACCTAGAAAACACACTATCAGAAGGCCAAAATATTCAAAGTAGTATTTTTTTATGGGAGCCAAGAACTAGAAACTAAATAGATACCTATTGATTAGGCTAGAACTAAACAAACTGTGATACCTGAATGTAACTGAACATTACTGAATCTTAAAAATGATGAATATGAACAATAACTAGCATTTATATAGCACTTTAAAATTAACAAAACACTTTACATGTGTTATCTTATTTAATACAAAGGACTCTGTGCATGAGAAGACTTATTTGAAGTATATGTAAAATAAAATAAGAAGAATCAGGAAATCATACGTAATAATTCCAACAATATAAAAGGGGGAAACGTGAAATGGACTCTATATAATCATAATGACCAGGCTTGGCCCCAAAGAACAAATGAGAAAAGGCATCTACTTCCCTTCTTTGCAGAAGTGAGGGAATAAGTGATGACTACAAGATACATGTATACTTTAGAGATAAAAGAAAAGCAAAATGCACAAATATGCACAAAAATATATCTATAAGTTCATTTTATAAGGGCAAAGAACTGAAAATAATGAGGTGCTCATCAACTGTGTAAAGGCTGAACAAATTATAATTCAGGAATGTAGTAGAATACTATTGTGCCATAAGAAGTGACAAAAGGGACAATTTCAGAGAAACTTGAGAAGGCTTATATGAACTGATGCAGAGGACAATGAGCAGAAGCAGAAAAGTAATTTATGTAACACTGGAAAGATAAACAACTTTTAAAGGCTTAAAAACTGGTTGATGCAGTGACCAGCTACACTCCAAAGGCCCAGGGATGAAACACTACCCTCTTCCTACCAGAAAGATGATGACTCAAAACGCAGCACGAGAGATGTGTATTTTGGATATGGCCAACACAGGAATTTATTTTGTTCAATTACACACACTTGATACCTTCTCTAGATACTTTTGTGGGAAATGAGAAATAAAGGCTAGGCAATAGTAGCTTTGGAATTAGCTACATGACTAGACCAAAAAAAAGCTTCCATTAATGGTTTGATTTCAGTTCGCAAGCAGAGCATTCTAGGGACTTATGGTTGACCCTATGATGCTTAACATTTTTATTACTGACTCCAACAAAGGCATAAATAGCATACTCACAAAGATCTGTGATCTCATCACAAATCCTCTGTGATGCTATTAACAATAGAGCTCCTAACCCAACCATGCCTGCCCATCTTGTTCCACACTCATCTATACACCCCCCAATAAGTTCATCACAGTGGGGCCAGTCAATGTGTGGTAGGAAGACTGCCTTTCTGACATAATGACGTGAAGCTCTCAAGCCCATCTTCTTTTTCATTTATATATTTCCCTGCTGACACTCTTTCCTTCTATGCTTCAAGGTTCTTCGTTGGTTATATGCAGCCTGCTCACACCCACCATACGCCTCTCCATGCCATCTGTGTGACATTCCTTTGTATTTCTTTGGGGAACCATCATATTCCATGGGTCAAAATCATACAACACCAGTTCCTTAAAATGCTGTTACTTAAAAGATGGGCGTCTGTTCCTTGGAGAAGTTTGAGGTAACTAAAGAAAGTCTATAATTTACCAAAAAACCTCCTTTTTATTTCCAGACCCAACTCATTACCCATTTGTCCTGTCTGTCCCCCATATTTAGCTCAGTGGAAAAGCTCTATAGATTATCAATATAAGTACTAACCCTACCCCTGAATCTGAGCAACAGATAATCTTCATCTAATTTCTTTTTTCCTGTATGGATGATCAGACCAAACTTTTTCTTGAGTTTCTTCCAGGAGTTTCTGCAATGTTCTAGGGTTTGATACAATCAGTACGAGAATGCCTAACAAAATGTAGAGACAAGCTGGGATGATCAAAGTTCTCCACCATCCATCCTCCACTCAGCTGCCAATGGGACTTTTTCTTACGTACATGTCAGAGTCTATCACTCTCCAAGTCAAGAAGAACCCATGACTCTGTATTAGCTCTAGGGAAAAATGTGTATTTGTCTGTTCCAATCTTGGGGTCCTTCAGACTTTAAACTCAACCTGTCTTTCTGACATCGCTCACCTTCTTTTATTGTGGCCCAAACAAACTGCCCTTTTCTCAGTTTTTAAACATAGCTCTCCATGTCCCAAGCCTATTCATCTCCACCTTGACCCTAGAGAATGCCTCTCTTCCTTCTGGACACAGCTCAGGAGCAGCTCTCCACATAAAAACCTTTCCTGACTTTCTTCAACTGCTAGAATACATAGGATTACAAAGGAAACCAATTATACTGAAATATAGTTATAAAAAAGAATTTTAAGTTCACAGATCTAAGGTTAATAAACACTCTTGATCTCAGATGTAGAAATCAAATCAAATCAAATCAGTGAGATGATTGTTATATCCCACAAATAGGGTGTGCTCCAAAGCATGTTTTATTTTTTGTTTCCTTTTCCATTTTGGCCACAGGAGGCCAATCACCCTGTCACCACATTCCTATCATTAATACGGTCCATTGAAAAAGTAGGTTACCAACCTCAGAGTTTCCAAAGACAATCAAGTCTAATGAGATAAGAAATCTGATTTCAGAGAGCTATGTACACACATTTTAACAGGCTATTGTTCCTTCCTTCCATGCTGTGTACATTTCTTCCAAATGCTGTTCCATTTCTAATAGTAATTCATTAAAACAGGCCCAATTCATTCATTAACATTCCTTTGTAGACTTTGTGCACTCCAGTATCAACCTTGACTATTTCCCAATATGGTTCTAACTGAATCTGTTGAAATTGATCCACTAAATACCAACATTTGCAGAGATTTCCAAACACAAATGGCCACCTCTGTGTTCTGCATAAGGGAGTAATTCCAGAGCCAGCTTCCTCCATGAAGCTACGGGTCATCACCCCAGCCACTTTAACTAAACTCACAGAGTACCTCATCTGTGACTCTCTTACATACATCATTTTATGTCACTGGGGCCCAAAGCAGATGAAAATGTAACTGGAAAATACTTCACAAAATAAATAAAAATACAATACAGCATAGATGATATTAATGTGGTGTTTTCTAAGTCAATCCTCTATTTGACAACGACACCACTGTTGAAAGCAATAAAGGTTAAGGCAGGGGAGTAGGAAAAGACCTAGCATTGGAAGACCTAACTTTGAGTCTCAGCCCCAACACTTAAAATCATCATACCATCATCAGTTGGAGTACGGCTGAAAGAGATTTCATGCAGTTCTTGGGCAGATCAAAAATGAGATATCCCTGTATAACCAGAAAGCATTGTCTAAAAATGCTTTCTGGCTATTTCAGAGGCCAGATAGTACAGTGGATAGAGTGCTAGGTTTGGCCTCATGAAGACCTACATTCAAATCCCACTTGGATGCTAATTAATTATTACTGAGAGCAAGTCACTCAGACTATAAATCATAGACCTGAGATCACAGGCCCCTGATACATGATTATCTTGGGCTCTTAGATTCTTGGTGAACACAATGGGCCAAATACTTCCCTATGCCTTTGCCCGATGCCTGAAATGCTGCTCATCCTCAACTTCTCTGCCTCCTGAAATCTCTAGTTCCCTGCACATTTCACCTCAAGTGTTACCTCTTAGGCCAGGCTTTTCCTTTCCCCTTCTCACATGGAGTTACATTTGTATGGTCCTTAGTACCTACCTACTCACAGATGCACATGTTGTCTCCTCTAATAGAATATAAGCTCATCAAAGGCCAGAATGATTTCATGTTTGTCTCAAAACCTAGCAAAATACCTGCCCATGGGAGGTACAACCATTTATTAAATGTTTGTTGAGTGAAGGAATGATGGCAAGGAATTTTTATTATCTGTGTGTCCCCAGCATCTAGTATAGAATTTTAAACACTGTAAGAACCTAATAAATGTTTGCTGAATTAAAGGTGGTAAGATTCCCAAGTTTTGGGAGTATAGCAGAATCATTTCTTTAGCTTTCAGTTATATGGACTGAGATTCATAAAGTATCTTCTGAAGTTATCAAGATTAAAGAAATTTGACCAAGCCAACAGACTCTGGCCATTGTATTTTCCTACGTCAACTCTGCCCTTCCTATCACCATGTCTTCCTGCTGTTCTCTACATCACTGGACTAAAAGAAAGCAAGCAAAATCCAAAGTTACCCATTCGGTTCAATAAACATTTACTTACAGGCACTGGGCTAAGGCTGGGGACACCAAAAAGAGAGGCAAAAGACAGTCCCTGCCCTCAGAAGTTCACCAGCCATATTTTTTGTAGTAATACAGCTGCTTCCCTCTCACTTTTTGACACATACCCCCCCAACCTGGAAGGAAGTGGTCAGGTTTGGGGGATAAGTGGGAGATACTGAGAAATAAAGGATACAAGTCTCAATTACTCAGAACTTGAATTCAGGGTCAGAGATGTGAGGGAAGAATGGTGATGGCTTCTCCTTACCAGAGACTGCCTTTGAATTCACAACCCCATTAGAAGGGCAAAAGGGTGAGAAGCAATTGGAGGCCTCTGCCAATGATAGCACATAAAAAGGAAAAACCAGTGGCATCAGGAGCTGGCAAAACCCAGAGAGCAACACCCCTGAACCACAGCTGCAGAAGAACTGGCAGGTAAGCCTACCATGCTATTGACTACAAAGGAAAAGTTTGTGAATTCCTGCATTGGGGAGATTGCACTGACTCATATATCAAGAGCCTCTGCTGCTGGACAACTTTAACTACATCTTAAAACTGCCAAGACTCTGTTTGAGGACAGCCTGGGTTCCAGGATAAGCTATGGGCACCCACCAGCATGGTATCTGTTCTATTATGCAGAGTCTTATTTCTATGGTTGAGTTCATGCAAAAAGTAAAAACCTTGTATTGGGTTAAGTATATGTCTGTCTCTTTGTATAAGCAGTCAACTCCACTATGCCAAGGTCATATGAATAAGACTCAGTGAGATATAAAAGATTTATAATAAAGTCTGGATTTTCCAGTAGGTGGGGGCTCAAAGCTAATATAACTGAATAAATACACACTAACCATAGTTTTTATACTGATGAGAAAAAGACAGCCACCCAGAATGAGGTGAAGCTGGCAGCTGAAAGATTTCACCCTCAGAATCACAGAAAGCCTGACACTAGCCTCTAAAGAAATGGAGTACAAAACCACCAGAAGAGAGCACAGGGCTTCCCAGCAACGAGAGACAAGAGAAAGAGAAAGAGAGAGAGAGAGAGAGAGAGAGAGAGAGAAAGAGAGAGAGAGAGAAAGATAGACAGATAAAGGTCAGTGGCTAGCAATGCCACCTGATGCTTTAAAATGCCCCCAAAAATGAAAACAAAGTAAGTGCCCACTATTTAGGGAATGGCTAAACAAAATGTAACAGAGGACTATGATGACATATGGCTGCACCAGATTGAGTGATAAATATGAAGAATTCAGAGAAACACGGAAAGAGTTGTATGAAATAAGAATGGAAATAAATATGGAAATAAGAATCAGGAGATCAATATAGACAACATTTGCAATGATATATGTGAATATGATAGTTGTCCCCCAAGACTCTGTGTCTCCCTTCTCTCCATACTATCTCATCCAGGGATCATATCAGCTCCCATGGGTTCAATTATTGTTTCTGTGAAGGAGATTGCCAGATTTATATATCTAGCTCTCTTCTCTGACTGCATATTGAGCATTTCGAACTGATTATCTAGTAGACATCTCAAACTCAGCACGTCTAAAAGGAAATGCTTGATTAAGGACAAGGAGAGAGGGATGAAATTAACAAAACTAACCATGAAACCTTCTCTACTAGTACCTACCTGCATAAGGCACCCAAAGGACACGGACATATTTGTACTTCATCATTCAGTTCTTTTGTGTAAGGTCAACTGGTGAAATTGGGATCTTTTAAGTTGAAATTATAGAGTTGAAAGCATCTTTCATATATCCACTAGTTCCCCCAACTCCAGTCAGGCTTCATTTACATTTTCACACTTCAATGAACCTGAGATCTCACCAATGTGGAGTCTCCCATCCATGTAGTAGTTCCAATCCATCCACCTCTTCTCCCTCCCTGGGATTCTTGGACACATCCTTCCCAAGGAATCCACCCAAAGTACCAGAGGCATTCCTCTAGATTGGAAGCCATGGTATGGATACCAATGGAGTCCAAAGGCCATGAATGCATCACTCATCCTTTATTCTCACTTCATGACTAGTTCACCTTCTTTGCTCATACCTCTCTGGATAATACTCTTTATTCTGATTCTTATGTGAAGTTTTTCCTTCATTATATACTGCAGCCCACCACCATGTGCCTCTCTATTGTCTTTTGGCTAATATATAATTCTATTTCTTCAGGTTACAGAACATTTATATAATGATGTGGAATGAACTGATGAGGCCACAGAATGGACCAGAGATCCTGTAATAGGAAATTTTGGAAATAGAAATAGGAAACTTTGGAAATAGATGAGATGCCAGGCCCAGTATCGAATGGAAAGAGGAGAGAAGGCTGGGTGACATTTGGGAACAAGTATGGGGGTTTTAATAACTCCAACTTCTCCCCGAAAAAAAGGCTCTTTTTTTAGTATCAATACATTTTCCAAAGATGCTTTAAGTATATTGGTCACGAAATACCACAGGTTTTCCTTCATCTGTTCCAAAGAGAAACCTCCCTAGCATAATTCTTTCTAAATTATATTTTATTTTTATTATTATCTTTTGTTCTTATATAATCCTATTTTTCCAAATACATTGGAAATATATTTTCTTCTCCCTTACTCAACACAGAAAGTCATTCCTTGGACTATAGATTAAAGAAGAAAGGGAGGGGCAAGTTCAATAAGACCAATGAACATATAGATCCTTTAGGACCTCTAGATACAAAATTTCATACCTCTAGTCCCTCGCCTTTACAAAGAAAGGAGGAAACTATGCTTACCTCAATTCCTCTCCATTCCAAGCTTGCTCACTCCAATTACCCATCATTGCTTCCCTTTGTTTTTCATATTTTTTCCTTTTTGTAGTAACTGTGTCATTAGTCCTGCTTACTTCTCCCTACATCAGTTAGACTGTTCTAAAAAAACAGTTGAACGCACCATTTTTACGGCAGTATATTGAGATAAACACTGGTGACTCTTTCAGCCTTAGCCTACTCCAAGGACAATGAGGGAACAAGACACAGGTCCTCCTGGGAGACAAGAGGAGGGGGAGAACACTGCCCCGAGGTTACATTCGAACTCATCTACAATTTGTGGTAAGCATTAGCATTTTGCAAATGGCTGAAAGACTGGACCAGAAAAGTGAATTTCCTTATCCCACCTTAAAATCAAATACAGGTAGTAATCAGAAGATTTCAATACCCAAAAGATGGTCATCTCAGGCTTTGCCCCATCCTCCTTAACTCCTTCCCAGGAAGTTTCAGTTAGAAGTTAGATAGTCAAATCTGCATGTGAACAGGGATTCCCTCCACAGCATGGTCAAGACCAGCCCTTCCAGACAAACAGGTCTTCTCCCTATTCCTCACACATCCAACATTAATGTCCCATCTCTGTGTATCCATAAAGGTTTTCCACCATGCCTGAAATGGCCACCCTCCTCACCTCCACCTCTTGGAAACACAACTTTTCTCCAAAGCTAAACCCAAGGGGGACCATCTACATTAAACTTTTCCTAATCCTCTCCCAGCTGGTAGTGCCTTCCTCCCTCCCTCCAAATTACTTGGCATGTATGATGGATAGGTGAATGAATGGATGGATGGATGGATGGATGGATGGATGGATGGATGGATGGATGGATTTTTTATATACCTATATCTGTCCTTGGTATTTTCCCCAGAGAACGTAAGCTCCCTGAGGGCAGGAATTCCTTTACTTGTCTTTATAGGCAGCAACTGGCTCATAATAGCCATTTTACTTACTCAATGCTTGCTGACTGAGTTACAGCTAGAGCAATTCCACTAACTCTTACCTCCCAAGGTAGTTCACCTCACTTCTAGACAGCTTCAATTGTCAATAAGTCCCTGGTTGTAACCATGATTCCAAAGAATAAATACATTACCTGACTCTTGGCAGGGAGGTGATGGACTTAGTGGGGCAGAATGAGGCTCTTTTGGGGGGGGGGGGGAGACTTGGCCAGTGTTGGAATTCGTTTTACTTTACTATGCATTGTCACAAGGGCTGTGTTTTTCATTTTTCTCCCCAGGGGAAAGCAAAGTAGAAGGGACAGAAAGCATATTTATTCATTTTTTTTAGACAATGGGGTTAAGTGACTTGCCCAAGGTCACACAGCTAGTAAACCTCTGAGGCCCTATTTGAACTCAGATCCTCCTGACTCCAGGGCCAGTGTTCTATCCACTAAGCCATCTAGTTGCTCCAATTTGTTAGTTTTGTTTTTGTTTTTGTTTTTTTAAAAAAAGAAGGGGCCCAAAGAATTATCCAGTAGGGAAACAATTTTCCTCCCCATCCCAAGGGTGGGCTGCCTGGCCTCCTTTTACCACATCACTTTAGCAGAAATGTTAAAGACAATCGCAAGTCAAAGCTGGTGGCTGAAATTCACAGCTAAAACAATTTAATTTTTTACAGTAAATTGAAGCTCTCCCTCCAGGTAAGAAGATAGAACGTAGGCCTGAATTAAGATTCCCTCCTAAGGAGGGTCAGCTTGTTCTTTTCATTCCTTCAGGCTAGCAAGGGCTTCCTCCAATTTGGTTGGGAGGAGCATAGTTGAGATCTACCAGTTAGTCATCTCCAGGAGGTCCTGCACTCATCCCTTCTGGGAAATGCCTCCAGGGAAGACAGAAAGGCAAAACTGCCCTGTGGGGGGACCTAGTAGGATCCCCAAGAGCAGGGGACATTCTACCATGCTGGAATCTATGCCAACTGCAAGGCAACAAAGAGGGCCCCCTCACTCAGAAACAATGCTGATGAATTTGTGTCACAAGTTTTAGGCTGGCTTTATTTTACTTTCCAGTTCTGTGATTTGGTCATTATACAGAACTCCCAGTGAGGAAATTCAGTCTACCAATATAGCATCTGCTCTGCAATTTATAATCTTAAAAGACTTGCCCAGGGTCACACAGCCAAAGTGGGTCAGAGATGGGACTTGAACCCTGGTCCAACCTGGGAGACCAGGACCTCCCGCTGCCCTTCTTTAGGTTAATTATCTTCTTCTAAATCAAAGGTTCTTAATAGCAGGGAAGGTTTCACAGGATCTGTGAACTTGGGGGGAGGGTGGAATTCATCTTTTTATCATTAGTCTCTAGTTGAAATTTAGAATTTCCTTCAATTAATTCTGAGGAGTCTCTTCTTGGGATCTGTCTGCTTTAGCAGACACCAAAGAGGCCCTGACACAGAGAATGCCTAAGGACCCTTAGAAACAAAGCCAGCCCAAGGAACAAAAGGGCCACCATTTACAGACTCCCAGAAACTGAGTCAGAAGGACCTCAGGGTCAAACCTGTACATGGAAAAGAATCTTCACTAACACTCCCCAGAAAATGATCTTCTAACCTCCACCTAAAGATTTTCAGTGTCAGGAAGCTCACTTCCTCCCCAGTGAAGCCCATTCCAAGCTGGGATAGCTCTAGTTCTTAGCCAGATTTTCCTTCAATCAAGCCAATATCTGACCTTCTATCTTTCCACCCATCAAAACTAGATCTGCCTTCCAGGGTCAAGCGGAATAAGGTTAATCCCACTTCTATGTACTAGGCTTTCAAATATTTGAATACACTATATCTTCCTCAAGCTAAATAAACATCCCTAGTTCTTCCAACCAAAGGCCTTTACCATCTTGTTCACCCTCCCCTAGATGCCTTCCTGTGTCCCTCTTGAGTTCTATCTCCCAGCACAGAACACAGTCATCCTGCAGATGTGGGTCGTCTGACAGGACAGTCATTTCCTTAATCCTGGACACTTGGCTTCTCTTAATGCAGCCTAACATGGCATATTTACGGACTGATTTTCAGGAAAGAAAGCACATTGTGAGCCAATCACCCTATTTCTTATTGAAAGTTCTGGCATCTTCATTTTTTTTTCATTTTCTTGAGTGCTCTCAAGGTGCCAACAATTTCCTGGTATTTGACCAAACTCGGTTCTAATTGGTAGAATCCAGTCCAAATTCATGAACACAGTAGCCAATATTTAAAAATATATTTATTAGGAATAATAAAGAGCTGATGGTGCCCAAAGTCATGGAGCTTTTTTTTTTTTAATTTCTTAAAAAGCAGCACAGGAAAAGTCATCACACTCATTCTCCAAATACCAGGCAGGCAAGATACTGTAGTTCAGACAACATCAGGAGACAATGGTTCAAATACCATCTCTGTCCCTTAGGATCATAGAACTAAAGCTCAAAAGAATTTCAGAGGTCATATAATCCAACCTCCACACCTTACAGATGAGGAAACTGAGGCTCAGGACTCTACCTCATTACCACCTTCTGGCCCTCAGATTGGAAGGTGGAGCCATGGACTCCAATATCCCCATTTAAAGAGGGAGCTCAAAAACATAAAATAAAAGAGAAAGCTCAAAAACATAAAATAGAAGAGGGAGCTCAGCTCAAAACATCTTCTCATTTCTCACCTGGCAGCGCTCCCCTGGGACATCTCTTTCTTCTTCATCATGTCCCCATCCAGGGTGCATCTCCACCAACCCCACCACTACTCCCACCTTTCCAGCCTCCTTTCATGTGCTGTTTTCCCTCATTGAATTGTAAGCTCCTTGAGAGCAAGGACTGTTTCTTTTTTGTCTTTCTATTCCTGGCATTTAGCACAATGCCTGGCACATAGTAGGCACTTGATAAAGGTTGATTGATTTACAGAGGAGTAAGCTGACGCCTAAAGAGATAAACAGATCCTAAAACTAGAGTTGGAATGGACCTTGAGGTCACCTGATCCAACTCCCTCATTTTGCAGATAAGAAAATGAGGCCCAGAGAGATTAAGTGACTATTGTAACTATGCAACTATTAAGTGACTGTCTAGAAACAGAACCAGAATTTGAACCAGGCCCTTTCACTTCAAAACCAAGACTCTTTCCAGTGTATCAGTACAAGAGACCTGGCCTGAATGTCTGTCTGTGCTTTACCAAGCAAAGGAATCATTCACTCACTCACTCATTCATTCATTTAATCAATCAGCAATGACTTAGTCTATTCCTACTCAGGAGAAATGAATATAAGAAACCAGGCTTCCTGGCACCCACAGGGAAATAACACTTAGTGTTATCAGATGTGGATCCACCTAAGGATCCCAAGGGACTCCTCTCTACACCACCCCCCCACCCCATAGGACAGAAATCACAAAGCACTTTGAATTAGGCTTATGGTTCCATGTATAACAGGTCCATGCCCGATGAAACGCCAAAGCTACCCTGACCACTCTCCTGCCTTGGCATAAAGAGGAGCCCAACCAAATCTCTCAGAAAGCTTCCCTTTACTCTTTGTTAACTGCCACCTATTCAGAGCCCTAATGTTTTTATCACTCAATGACTACTCAATCAGTGAATCAAGGCAATAAGTGCCTATTATTTGCCAGACTAAATTCTGGGGATGTAAGAAGAAGCAAAAACTTTCTTTGCTGTTAAGTTTACATTCTAATGTGGAAGACAATATGTTCATAAGGACCCTCATATAAAATATATACAGAGGAGATGCAAGGTCATCTCGAAGGGAAGGCTATACTTTGATGGCAGGGAGTTGGGAAAGTGGGAAGGCCTAGGAAAGCTCTCCTACAGAAAATGGCATTTGATCTGAGTCCTAGAAAAAGCCAAGGATTCTTAGAAGTGGAAGTAAGAAGGGGGTGCATGCCAGGCGTGGAGCACAGCCAGTGCAAGGGCAAAGAGATTGGAGATGGAGGTCATATTTAAGGAGCAAATAGACCAGAAGGGCTGGATTTCATAGTATATGTGCAAGGAGACTAGAAAGTTGGAAGAGGCCACATTGTGGAGTTTTAAATGTCAAACAGAGGACTTTTAGGGAGTCACTTGAGGCTACTGAATGAGGAAGAAATGTTGCCAGAACTGAGGCTAGACTGGAGTGGGAAGCAACTTGAGACCCGTCAGAAGACTCTTGTGAGGAGATGAAGTCAGAGTGAGGGTGGTCCCTACAAGAATGGAGAGAAGAGGGCAAAGCAAGAGATGGTGAGATGAAAACTACAATATCTGGGTAACTAACTGGATGTGTAGAAGAGGACACCACACCTGTGACATTTTTTGCTATCAACAGAACCAATGCGGGCTGCACCAGAGGGCTTGCCTCCCTTACTCTTACCCTCTTAAATGCCTTTTCTAAATTCCCCAACAAAGGAAAACCATGAGTAATTATCAATGCCTAGAAAATAAGAAGTTTCACCAAAAGATCAATTCCTGATAGTTTAGAAGGGGTAGCTAAGTGTGGTATCATAGAAAGAGCATTGGATTTGGACCCAGAACCTTTACACCTATGTTCCTCAGTCTCCTCATCTGTAAAATGGGGCAGCTTAACTAGGTTATTACTAAGATTCTTTCCAGTTCTAGAGGTATGCCTAACTGATATATTGTATGGGTAAGGGTTGAATGAGTGTATATTATACACACATACGTGTGTGTTATATATGCACATGAGTATATATGTATGCATGTATATATGTGTGTGCATGTGTGTGTTCCTCAGGGAATCAATAGAACATTCCAATAGGATGTAAATTCTTCAGGGCTTAGGGCTGTTTTAGAACTTTACATGTCTTCCCAGAGCAAGTATAGTACCTAGGAAACTCTGGATAAATGCCTATTGAATTAAACTGAATTCTAGCACTTCTGGAAGACAGTGAAATGCCAAGGAAGACCTTCTGAACTTGTTCATTGACTGTGGAATCTTAGGATTATCGAGGTGACCTTGGGCAAGTAATTTCACTGCTCCAGGACTCAGTTCCACCCTTTCAAGGAGAGATTGTTTCATTCTTTTTCCATGTGCATCCCCAGGGCATAGCATCATGAGAGAGGTAATCTAGAATTCTGTGGAAATCTCTACCAGCTCTAGAGCTCTGCCCCCTCTAGGCCCCCAAATCCCTTAGGGATTGCTTAGGCCCATGTCCTCCAGATTCTCTGCCTTGAAAAGAGGAGACTTTGAACCTCGAAGCTTGGCTCAGATATCAGGTGATAAAGATAATAATTACACAGATATCCTCTCCTCCTGGATGCTCCAAGTCTTCCCTTTGTAGCAGACTTTGACTCCAGAGAGCTCTCTTCAAAAAGATTATTCTTGTTTCAAAATGGTAGAAATGACCATAAGCCAGGAATGTAGGAGATGGAGATTCTCATCTCCACTCTGCCACTAACTAGCTGCACATCTTGGGCAATTCAATTACACATCATGTATGGCACTATACTTCGTTGGAGAGATGAAAATCCAACAGTGTTTCTCCTCAAAGAGCTTACATGATAACTGGGAAAGTCATTTTCCCTCTTACAGCCTCAGTTTTCACATCAATATAATGACAAGGTGGGACTAAATGTTCTCTAAACTACCTTCCAGAACCAAGCTTCTGATTCAAATTCCAAGGCAAGAGGTCCTGTAATGGACAGGCAGTCAAACCTTAGAATCAGAGCTGGTCCGGCTGCTACCTCTGACACACATTGGCCATGTGACCACTGGGAACTTAACAGTCTGACAAGTAAGACTGCATGTGTCCTCATTCCTTACCCCAGTGAAATCACAGCTCCAAACCATCTCCCCTCCCTGAAAGAAGAACCTCCCTCCTTCCTCATATTGGATCTGGCTTCTCATGCTGACTGTCACTGCAACAGAAATTGTGCCCATGAATTGGAAGCACAAATTAAGCAAGCAGACTGGTCCCTAACTAAGTGCCTGGTCCTCCATCTCAATTTAGAGCAGACCAGGTAACATCTCACTGAATTTTTAAATGTCTCTATGGAACTCAGGAAAGGATGAGAAATAAGTGTACCTTTTTACTTTCCCAGCGAAAACCTTACTTATGTAAAAACCACTTGTCTCAAATACACCAAACCTTTGAACACCCATGCAGAAACCTAGCAAAGCTAAAACCAGTTTTAATATGGATACATGTAAAGTTTTACATTTGGGTGAAGAAAATCAACTGCAAGAGATAAGCTCAGAATCATAGAAATACACTGGACTTGTCCTGGTATCCAGCTCTCTCCCTTATTAGCTGTGAGACTTGGAACACATCACTCTAATCTCAGAGAACCTCAATTTTCTCACTTGTAAAAATAGGAATAATATATTACCAACCTCACAGGGTTATCAGGAGAAAGGTACTTTGTAAACCATCAAAGGCTATATAAATGTCAGATGTCATCAGACAACAATTGGCATATTTTTTAAAAGACCTAGGGTTTTCAGTGAACTGCAACCTCAGTGTGAGTGAGCAGTACAGCATAGGATGATCCTATGCAGCATGAACAAAAGCAGTCAACAAAGAGGCAATTATGAAGGACCTACTGTGTGCCCAGCACAGCCCTAAGCACTGAGGATCCAAAGAAAGGTAAAAACATGGCCTTTACCTGCAAGCTACTCACATCCTCCCTAGAACTAGCCTTGAAACCATTCGAATGTAAGTTTCTCGAGGTGAGAGGCTGTTTCATCAGGACTTTGTCCTTCTTACGTTGTTGAAGGGGCAAGCTGTTAGCCCCACTTATCTCTGCCCCAATCATACCACATTTGTACTACGTATCTAGTCGGGATGACTCACTTTAAGAAGAACACTGATGGGACAGAATCCATCCAGAAGGGGGTGACCAGGGCCACAAGGGCATTCAGACACTTTCTGCCATGAGGATCACTTGAAGGAACTGAATATAGCTTAGTGAAGATAAGACTGAAGAACCTCCATGTGGAAGGGACTTGCATTAGTATCTACCTCGTGTTCAGCTCATCTCCAGAACTAGAAGGTTTGGGTGGCAGTGACAGAGGGAAAATAGGTGTGGTTCCCTGAAAGGAGAGCTGTTCAAAACCCAGAATATGTTGCCAAAGGAGATGGAGGGCTTCCCTAGCGCAAGATGTCTCTGACACCCACCAGGGACTGTTTCACTTTCGTCTCTGAGCACTTAGTAGGTACTTTATAAATGTTTGCTGGTTGGTGGTATAATGGATCCTTATTCACAGTCCCTAACTCTGGGAGATAGGCAGTTTTCCAAGAGCAGACAGCCAAAATGACCCTCCTAGAACATCTGTAGCATTTTCCTCCTTCCCCTCCAGACAGTTATCTGATTTGGAGGCGGTTTCGGAGACTTCTCTACCACCCCCTCCAAAATGAAATCCATCAAAACAGAACAGAGATAAGCAGGAATCACTTCCAAACGCTTAACCCTTCCAAAATAACCAGAACCCCTCCTCGGACGTCCCTGTCTAATGAGGCACTGTCCATACCTGCCTCCTTTCAGTACGAATGCTTCTAGAACCCAGGGGGAGCAGGTACCAAGAGACTCAGTGTGCCCTTAGAGTAACAGCTAACCAGAGTCTGTGCCAGGCTGGGGAGGAGTGTGCCACGCCCTGTTTCTAGCCCTCGGATCACTAACTATGCCCCTCGCAAAGGTGGGCCAAAGCCCTCTTGGGACCTGAGCCAAGGCCCTGCCCTTCACACCTATCGAATTCACTTTCCAAAGGACAGTTTTAAAGTCATTTAAAAGCCTGCGGTCCAGGAATCCCCAAGCAGCAAGATTAATTAAAGCTAAGAGCTGCCAAGCCCTGCTAGCTTCCCAGGGCACGCCCGAAGGGTAGCGTTTCCCCGTCTGCTCTCCGGTCCCGCAGAGCGTCAGGAGGGAGACCCGGGGCTGGCGCAAACCAACGGTTAAGTCCAAGCGCTGATTCCCAAAGCCAACCAGGAAACTGACCGTGACAAGTAGGTGGGGCCCTCCTCTCCGCTGCCCGGATTGGCCGCTTGGGGCTCCCCGGGAGGCCTCTCCCGGCCCACGCCAGTGGCAGGTGCGCTTGTCAGTCACCGGGGGAGCTGTCCATTCGCTCTCGGCTCAGGGAGCAGATGCCCCAGAAGCATCAAAGGGCTGCGCTAGCGGCCGCCCCAAAATCGATCCCCCTCCCGGCCAGCGGCAAAGAGGAGAGCGACCCTCCGGCGCCAATCCCCCAGGAGGGGCCCCGTCCTCTTCAGTGGCCCTACCTGAGCCCCCAGAGAGCCCCCCAAGGACCAACCCACCCCTCCAAACGTGCTCAGCGTCGATCCGGATCCCCCTGGGCTTGGGTAACAAAGCGCCCACCAGGCCCTCCAGTCCGGAGGTGTCCGTCGGTCCCATCCCGCCGCCCACCCTCTCACCCCCACCTCCGGGAAATCGGCCACTCGGCCGGCCCCGGGGCTTTCACAGCAGGTACCCCCCCAGCCCCACGGACCTTCCCGATCGCTGCTCCGGGCGGATCCGAGACACATTCAGGGGCCAAGCCTCCCCTCGGCGCTGCTGCCTGGCATAGCCCCCAGCCCCCAGCCCACGCCCCAGCCGGACTCAGAGAGAAAGAGGAAAGGGGGAGGGGAAAAAAGGGGAGGGGGAAACGCCCGGAGACAGAGAAGGATGGAGAGGCCGGGCAGCCGGCGTGGGGGGCTGTCCTGGGGGTGGGGGAGGGACAGACACCGCAGGCAGGGGCGCCAGCAGGCTGAGGAGAGAAGGGAGAGAGGGAGGGTCGCGCGCTGATGGCGGGAATGAAAGAGGGATGGAGGGGAAAAAAGAAGGATGGAGGGAATAAAAGAGGGATAGAAGAAGGAAAGGATGGATGGAGGGAGAAAAGGAAGGATGGAGGGACGGAGGGAGGGGCAGCCCGCCGAGAAGAAGGTGTGCACTTGTTCTAATCCCCGGCGCCCAGCCGCCACCCGCCCCCACCCCCACGCCCAAACGTGGCCGGCTTTCCAGCTGTCCTCTCCACCCGGCGGGCCGGCAGCCCGCAAACGCACTGCGGTGCCCCCCGCCAGGAGCCCGAGCGACACCTGCGCGTCCCTCGGGAAGCAGCCCGGTCCCCCCACATGCCGCCGGGCCCCCCGCCCCGCGGGGGCCGGAGAGCCGGGCTCCTCACCTGCCCCATCACCGCCGGCGTCGGGCGTCCCGCGCTGGTCCTGCGGGCATCGCGGTGCCCCGCCGCTGCCCGGGCACGAGGAGAAGGGGCCGCGGGCCGAGGGCAGCCCGGCGGAGGGCAGGGCAGGGCAGGGCAGGGCAGGGGCCGGCCAAGGGAGCGCGGGGCAGCCGGAGCGCGGCTGGCGGGAGCACCCGTGCCGTGAGGCGGCTGCGGAGCCGCGGGTGGGCGGGCGGGCGGGCAGGGGAGCCGCGGGGCGGGGCGCGGCGACGGGGCGGGGCGCGGCACGGGCGCGGGCGCGGGCGCGGGCGAGACTCGGCTCCCGGCTGTCTGCGCCGCCGCCCGCCCGTCCAGCCGGCCGTCCGGCTGTGCGTCCGTGCGTCCGTCCAGCGCGGCTCCCGCCGCCCGCGGCCGCCGGCTCCTTCCCTCCGCCCGGCGAGCCCCTGACTCAACATTCCCAGCATTCCCGAGGAGCTGGGTGGTGTGGGGTGCTGCGCGCGTGTGTGCGGGTGTGTGTGCGCGCGCCCGGGCGCTGGGCGGCTCTCCGCGGGGGGCAGCAGAGAGCTCCCCATCCCTCACCCCGAGAAGGGGCGGGGCCTCCCCGGGCCCTCCCCCCCAGCCCGGGCCGGCTCGGGGGGGGGTCCTCCCCTCCAGCCCGGGGGCCCCTCCCCTCCCGCTCCGGGGGGGCCCTCCCCTCCCGCTCCGGGGGGGTCCTCCCCTCCAGCCCGGGGGGGTCCTCCCCTCCAGCCCGGGGGCCCCTCCCCTCCAGCCCGGGGGGGGTCCTCCCCTCCCGCTCCGGGGGGGCCCTCCCCTCCCGCTCCGGGGGGCCCTCCCCTCCAGCCCGGGGGGCCCTCCCCTCCCGCTCCGGGCTGGCCCGGGGGGCCCTCCCCTCCAGCCCGGGGGCCCCTCCCCTCCCGCTTCGGGGGGTCCTCCCCTCCAGCCCGGGGGCCCCTCCCCTCCCGCTCCGGGGGGGTCCTCCCCTCCAGCCCGGGGGGCCCTCCCCTCCAGCCCGGGGGCCCCTCCCCTCCCGCTCCGGGGGGGTCCTCCCTCCAGCCCGGGGGGCCCTCCCCTCCCGCTCCGGGGGGGGTCCTCCCCTCCAGCCCGGGGGGCCCTCCCCTCCAGCCCGGGGGCCCCTCCCCTCCCGCTCCGGGGGGGTCCTCCCTCCAGCCCGGGGGGCCCTCCCCTCCAGCCCGGGGGCCCCTCCCCTCCCGCTCCGGGGGGGTCCTCCCTCCAGCCCGGGGGCCCCTCCCCTCCCGCTCCGGGCTGGCCCGGGACTCTGGGCACCCCCAGCGCGGGCCTGCCCACCCACGCCCACCTCCGGCCGGCCCAGCCCCGGCTTCCCCCCGCGACCTAACCCCGGGGCTCCCGTGGTCATTCATTCATTCATTCGCTGACTCCCTCGGGCCCACGGCGTACACTGCCCCAGTAGGTCCGAGGAGACCCTGGGTGGGGAGGGGGCCAACTTCTGCTGCAGCGGCCCCCTTGGCATCAACCCCGTCTTTCCGGGAAAAGAGACGATAGCTGACCTGGGGAGAGAGCCCAGGACGTCCCCGGAGTCTGGAATGTCTGGGCCCGGTGCTCTGCAGGCGAGGGCTTCCCTGTCAGCTTCTCCCTGACTTAGAGAAGGAATGGAGGGCATGGAGTGAAAACCCGGGATGTCCAGTTAGTTGGCATCTGGAATAACACAGACCAGATGTTTGCGGGCAGAGGCCTCCTCCCCTCAGCTCGCCCTGCCTTACCATCGGTGTCAATTCATTTTCAGAGATGACCAGACCTAGATTTGGAGTTTCTTTAGGCACCAGCAGATAGAAGAGGGAAGCAGAAAAATGGATGAACACTGGATTCATTATGGAAACAGGTGCATGTGTTGGAGCTTCGGGACTATTTTTCCCGAATATAGTTCTCAGTCAACAAAGGGAAAGTCAGAGACAGTCAGGTAGCCAGCCATAGTGGTCACTGAGCTGAGAGTCGGGTCACCTTTCACAGCCTAAAGTGCCTGAGGTGTGAAAGGGAAATGAAAATACTAGCACAAACCACCTCCCAGCATGCTAACGAAAGTATAAATACATGCATACACATATATGTGTATATTAAGTGACTTAGAAAATGTTAGCTAATAATACATTCAGAGGCAACGGTGAGGAAAAGCGCAGGATTCCAATCCCACTACTGACATTTACTAGTTATATGACAGCGTAAATCACCTTCAGCTTCAGTTTCTTCGACTGTAAAATGAAAATAAATATACCTGTAGTGCCACCCTCATTGATACAACTGGGTTGTTGTGAGGTTCAAATGGGACAGGGTGTAAGGTTCAACTTAGATTATTTTAGGAACCAAGCCACGCAGGTATTGTGATCTGTGATTCTAGGAAGGGATGTGTGTGAAAGGAATCTTTATCTCCCTCCAAACTGGGTCTTTTGTTGGACTGCTGCAGAATTCTTACAGGTGAAGGGCATTGCAAAATGAAGCAAATAAAGGAATAATTCAGTGAACACCGATTAAGTGCCAAAAATTCCAAAATTCATATTTGATTGAGTGAAAAAATTCCTTTCAATGCTTTTTCATGCCCACTCTCCATTCATGATCCATGCTAATCACAAAGGCTAGGTAGAAATGACTGGAAGAGCCTGGTGATCTTTGTGCTATGTGTCCTTTCACATATGCAACTCCAACAACTAATTTGTTATACTCAATTTAAAACATTTCTATGTCTATTACCTCGATGCCTTCCTTATTTCTACCTTCTCTTAGTATTTCACCAATAAATCAGTGTCAGACACTGTGATAACCACCAGGGATACAAAAAGAGACAAAAAAAAAACAAAACAAAACACTTAACTCCTGCCCTCCTCAAGGAGCTTACAATCTAATGAGTTATTACCTTTCCCAAAAGACTGAGGAAGTATTAAATTAAGGACGTGATCTTGAAAGAAATACATGAAAGAATGGAAAGAATGAATGAATGGATGAAACTTTACTGAACCGTGAGCAAGGTGTAACAGACAAAACTATTGAAAATGTAAGACATGAGCAGGTTAACTATTCAATGAGCATAACGATGCTAATAGCTAGAGAGGAAGCCCAGGTATGAATTGAGACTCCCTGCGGATGAGCTCGACCTGCACTGAAGTTCTTTTCTAGCACATACCAGCTCTGTGAACCTGGGCAAGTCACCATCTCTTAGTTTTCCAGGCAACTATCTGTGATTGTTTCAAAGCCCATCTGATCTGTATCCCTAGAGGCAGTTTTCAGCAATGAAATTAAAGGCACACACACACACACACACACACACACACACACACACACACACACACACACACACACACACACACACACACACACAAATATCTAGAGCTCTCTAAGATTTACAAAGTGTTTTCCAGACATTGTCATACTTGATGCTTACCACAGCCCTATGACTAAAGTGCTTAAGTAAGCCCCCTTTGGTAGCTGAAGAAATTAAGTGAGATTAAGTGATTTATTCAATTTGAAAAGAGGAGTCTAAAAGGGCAGAGAAGTAAAAGGAAAAGATGCCAAGATGATTTTAGGTTATGCTGCCTAACTTTGTGGACTATTTTACTTTCGATGTTTGACTAGAGAGGCAGCATGGCATAGTGAACAGAGAACTAGCCTTGGAGTTCAGAGGGCGTGGAGTCCACACATGCCTCTGGCATACCCTAACTCTGTCATTCTGAGAAAGTCATTCAAACTTCTCAGTGCCTCCAGGTAACTTTCTAACACTGTAAAATACAGAGTATGTAATAATCTGCATGTGTAAATGGTATTTCCTCAGCAGGAGCTCCTTATACCATTGAAATCACAGGTATGGTAACAGGTATATACCCTCGTGTACACACAGAGAGAGGCCCTCAGAAAGCTTCCTGGGGTTCAAGGAATTTTGTGGATCAGTACCAACTCAAAACTATAGTTCATTGAGTCCCTACCAATATGTTTTCTTCATTGAAGGCAACAAGAGGCACATAATTCAAAGCAAAAGAAATTTAATTAGAGTAGAGAAACGATGTGACAAAAAAATGTCACCTCACAAAACACATGGGTACGTTCTCCCGTGTTGTGTAACCACAGCACAAGTGAAGGAGAAAAAGCACAGGAAATCTGCATGAACCCACATGGAGATGAATATTTGTAGGAAACGTACGTGATCAGATCATGTGCTACTATGTCCCTGATGAGCTACTGCTGCCCTCTGCTGCCTCCTAGATGAAGCTATTTCTTTGAATTACTGTTACACCTGCTGAAATCTCCAGGCTGAAAAGTTCGTGGTCTTACACTACTTTAGCTCTTTTGAGATTCTGTCACCAGTCGGCCACACCTAGCCAGCTGCCTAGAAAAACTCTCAGATAGTTAAGTATTTTGAAATATTTTTCTCCTACTGATAGCTACTCTCTCATGTCCAAAATTCATATTTGATTGAGTGAAAAAATTCCTTTCAATGCTTTTTCATTCCCACTCTTCATTCATGATCCATGTTAATCACAAAGTCTAGGTAGAAATGACTGGAAGAGCCTGGTGATCTTTGTGCTATGTGTCCTTTCACATATGCAACTCCAACAATTAATTTATTGTACTTAATTTAAAACATTTCTATGTCTATTACCTCGATACCTTCCTTATTTCTCCCTTCTCTTAATATTTCACCAATAAATCATGACTTCTCATTGTCATGGCATGTAGTTAGTGGATTTAAGTGTCTTTAAGGACTGAAGTCAAAGTGGTGTCATTCTTGGTTCATGTACACATGCATGTGAATGCCAGCTCAGCGAAATAGTCTTGTTAGAAAGATAAGTGTAAGGAAACATTACAGCCACGAAATCAGAGGCAATGGTTCTTGCCTAGACTAATGTACTAGCCTCTTAACTGGACTCCATTTTTCTAGCCTCTCTCCTCTCCAATACATCCTCCACTAGCTGCCAAAAACTTCGAAGAAATATGGTCATCAGTTCCAGGATCAAAAATCTCCTATTGTCTTTAAGATAAAATACAAATTCATCTTGGCATCTGAAGTTTTCCACCCATTGCTCCTAATTCTGCCCTCTAAGATCAAGGAGAAAATACCTAATCCCACTTCTAAAAAATAAAAACAACCTATAAAAGCCTTTCAAATACTTGAAATTCAATATCCTATGCCCCTTTAATTCCTCTCTTCTCCAGGCTAAATAAACCCAGGTCCTTCAACCAATCATCACATTGTGTGACCTCAACTCATTTCACTATCTCAATAGCATGCTGAGCCCTCTCCAGGTTGTCAATGTCCTTTCCTCAACTCTAAGGCCCAGAACTGAATCCAGAATATTTGTAGCTGTGTGACTCAGGGTGAGTCATCTAACTTTTCCAGCCTATTTCCTCTTCTGTAAATTGGATATAAGAAAACTTGCACTCCCAACCTCAAAGGTTTGTTGTGAGGAAAGTGTTCTCTAACTCTTGTAGTGCTGTGTAAAAGTTGTCATTATTATTGCATAAATGATTGCAGGTCATCTTTCATCCCTCTCTCATTCTTCCCTCGCCTCTTTCACTCATCATGTCATTTAAAGGTGCCTCATTAGCACATTCTGAATTCTACTTAAAGCTATTAAAATTCGGAGTGCTTTTGCAGTCCCCTTTGTAAATTAGCCATCTCAGTGGAGAAAGAGGTCATGACTCCATGGAAACTCCAAGGGAGAGACTTGCCACAGATGGATGCTCTAACAAGTGAAAAGCCCACATGCTCACTCACTCCCAGTGGCTTCATCCATGCCCCTGGTGCTCCTGTCCCTCTGCCAAACATAGCCATATGTTGGCATAAGGACACCAGGTTCCTTTCAAATGAGAATGAAAAGCTGATAGGGCCCTGAGTATTGGAGAGATAGAAGGCAAAGCACCCCCTTGAATCCAGGCTGCCTCCTAATTCTCTTCCCCTGTTCTGAACCTCAGTTTCTTCATCTGTAAAATGAGCATAGCAATAGCACCACCCAATGGGTGTCATGAATTTCAAATGAGGCAATGTGTGTAAAGCACTCTACCATGCACAACTGCAATCACTGTGATCAATGCATCGATCACTGGCGATGCCACAGGACAAAAGGTAAAACAGAGGAATTACGGGATGTGTATATAGAATGAGATACATTTCTGGATATGGCCAAGAAGAGAATTTGTTCTACTGGCTTATGCTTATGGGTTACCAGGGGTCTTTTCCCTGGTGAAGGAAGAGAAGGTAGGAGGGGGAAGGAATGTAAGTTAATTGGAAAAGATGTTATTTCAAAAAAATAAAGCACTTTGCAAACTTGAAGCAGCTATCTATAGGATCACGTGCTTTGCACTTAGTTTTTAATAAAAGCTTTTTCTTTCATTCATCATGAGATCATCAATTTCAAGCTGAGAAAGATCTCAGAGATCATTGGTCCAAACCTCTCATATTAAAGATGAGGAAACTGAGGCCCATAGAACGACGGAGATGCCCAAAATCACACAGGAAGTGTCAGGGAGAATACTTGAAGTCGGGTCCTTGAGTGCTCTTCCCATTGTGCTCCTCCACCTGTAACCAATCAATCCACAACTATTTCTTAAGCACTCACTGTGTGCCAGACCCTGTGCCATTCAAGTAAGCTATAATTATAACCATTCATTAAGCAAGGAATTTATGGAGTGTCTATTTTCTTCCAAGTTCTATGACGGATGATGGAGAAGCAAATACAATCATCGTCCCCTCTCACAAAACTGTTGATATTTTTGTAAATTTTTAATTTTTATTAATTTTTCTACATTATTTTTGGGTCTAACTAGGTTCTTTCCCTGACAGCAAGTCATTCCACATAACAAAGAAAAAATAGAAGGGGAAAAAAGTAGTTTGGTAAAACTGGTCAACACATCAGCTGAATGTGACAGTGCAAGCATTTATCCATACCCCTAGTCCTCCACCTCTGCGAAGAAGGAAGAGAGGTAAAGTCCTATGCCCTGTCACTACTCAACATGTCTTCAAAAATAGACATTTTAAAAGTATCACCAATCTTTCAGGTTAAAGTTGGTGATCTCATATGAAGCGTATAGGCAACAAAACAATTATGTGCCCATATCCGCTTTGTTTCAGGGCAGAAAGCTGATAGGAGGCAGCCTGACATTGCAAAGCACGCTGGGTTTAGAGTGAAAGGATAGGGATTCAACCCTTTTTATGCTATTCCCTGGGTGACCTCAGACAAATTACATACCTCTTTAGAACTCAGTTTACTCACCTATAAAATGGGGTGTTTGTACTCCATGCAATCACTGAGCAGTTGGTATGTACAAAGTGCAGTTAGGTGGTACAGTGGATAGAGTGCCAGATCTGCAGTCAGGAAGACTCATATTCTTGAGTTCAAGACTCAAGACACTTACTAGCTGTGTGACCCTAGGTGAGTCATTTAACCCTGTTTCCCTCAGCTTCCTCATTTGTAAAATGAGCTGGAGAAGGAAATGGCAAACCACACCGGTATCTTTGCCAAGAAAACCCCAAACAGGACACAAAGAGTTAGACACAACTGAATGACCAAACAAAGCACCCAACCAGGCACCAGTGAAGAACCAAAGGTCAAAATGATGATGTGTATGGCTCAAAAGCCTAGGTCCACAGTGAGTCCACAGTGGGAACTGATCCAGGAGAGGAGGGGTTAATAGGAAGCCACCATCAAAGGACATGGTCTCAGGTTTGATGAGGGACTTTATGTGACTGGAGTGTCATTACCTGGAACGTTGGACTTCTCACTCCATGTTGATCTCCTGATTTTACTCCTTCCTTGCTGACTTTCCTCTCCCCATCATCCCACCAAACATACACCTAGAGTGGCAACCTCTTTCAAGTCTTGGTCCTGTATATTACTTCTGATCATGGCTGTGTCTCCAGGCCTTCTAGTTGCCCCTGACAACCTCTCCATCCTTCACCCCATTCTCTTGTTTCCTGAGGGGCTGAGGACCATATATCAAGAAGTTTAAGAGTTGCCTGGGGTCACACACTTACTAAATATATGAGGCTGGATTTGAACTCAGGTCTTCCTGATTTCACATCTAACACTATTCAGTGCACCATCTAGCTACCCTTCCCCATGCCTAGCAGGGGAGATATTTATAACCACAAATGACTACAAGAGAAATAAAACATGATTAGGCTGCACAGGCAAGGTAATTGAATTCAGCAACTCACACACACTTACCAAACACTTAGTATGGGCCAGACATAGTAGGGGAAAGGCAACATGGCTTAGTGGCAAGAGAGTCATCCTTAGAGTCAGGACGATGTGGGTTCAAATATTGCCCTTGACACCTCCTGGCCTTGTCACCCTAGGCAAGTCATTTAACTTCCCAGGCAGCTCATAATGACTTAAAATTAGAGGGAGGCTACCAGTCTATTGGGGCTGGGCAGAGTACAAGGAAGGATCAAGGAAGGCTCCATGAAGGAAGTTTGGGCATCTAAGCTGGACTCTGAAGGACAGATAGAATTTATTTCTTCGTTACATTGTCTTGACTTTTCAAAATATTCAAAGTCTCTTTAAGGGTAAAATATGTTTTATAATAGAGGTCAAAATTCATTTTTTTCATGACCTTTCCAAGCAAAACTTATTGGAGCAGAATGTAGAGTGTATGTCAGGTTAGCAGGGTGTTTGTTCTCCCCAGAACACATCTGTCATATTATTTATGCAAGTTTGGAACCATTTACAGGAGACCTCACTTGGGAGGAATTCAATTGTCTTCAGCACAATAATCATTGATTAATCACCTCCTAAGTGCAAAGCACTGAGTTGATAATATAGAGACAAACCAGGAAAGAATTCCCTCCCAAGTGATACTTCCTTCAGTGTGGATGGCAGCAAATGTCCAGATAACCATGGACAAGATCATCTAAGGAGGGAGAGAATGTCAACACCAAGGATGGTCAGGGAAGGTTCCCCATAGTGGGAGGAAGCAGAATTGAGTGCTGAAGATGGATTGTAAGCTCCATGAAGGCAGGCACTTATTTTTTTTTTGCCACTTTTTCTATCTTCAT
Source organism: Bettongia penicillata ogilbyi (assembly GCA_023548195.1). NCBI lineage: Eukaryota > Metazoa > Chordata > Mammalia > Diprotodontia > Potoroidae > Bettongia > Bettongia penicillata. Next base: position 9,043,700 of record JAJHZJ010000132.1, on the reverse strand, counting down.
TGTTTAGCACAGTACCTTGTACATAGTAGGAGCTTAATAAGTGTCTGCTGACTGAAGAAAACTAAGGATTTTGGGGGGAGGGGGTAGGAGTGGGAGTGAGAAAGGAGTGCCTTCCATTCTGTGAAAAGGCCTATGGGCTAGAGATGAAATCTCTAGTTTGGGCAAAACAGAGAATGCTAAGGAAAGGATATCAAATGAGAAATCCATCTGAAAAAGTAAACCTAAAGCCAGATTGGGGAGGACTTGATTTGCCAAATTGAGGAGTTTATATTTTATCCTCGAGGCAATAGATGCCATTGGATATGCTTTATGAAGGAAGTAAAATGGTCAGACATGTGCAATGGGAAAATTATTTTATGTGAGTGATGTAACAAGGAAACCAAAGGGTGATAGGTCAGTCAGTCAGTGAGCCAATCAGCTTTTACTAAGCACTTACTCCATGCCAGGCATTGTGCTAAGTGCTGGGGATACAAAAAGGGGGGAACCCATGATGCCTGCCCTCAAGGAACTTTACCTTCTAATGGGGAAACAACAAGCAAATAACTCTATAATATACAGTGTCTACAGTGCAAATGGAAATTACTCAAAGATGGAAGGAACCAGCAGAAAAGGGGGGAACCAGGAACTAGGTTTCTTGTAAGAAGGGATTTCAGTGGCCATATGGTCCAACCCCCATTTGTCAGGAGTGAGGAAACTAGGGTCCACTGAGGTTGCCCAAAGAGATAATATCTAAAGCAAAATTTGAACTCACATCCTCTGACTCCTAAGCCAGTACTCCAATTAGGAGGTTATTGTAATAAGTCCAAATAAGAAGCAAAAATAGTCTGAAAGAGATGTCAATTGTGTGAGTGTAAAGAAGGGAACAGATTAGACACAGAATTAGGGTTAGACATGGAGAGATGTCAAGGATTTAATATAGAAGAAAAGGGAAGGAGAAAAGAAGTGAGGATGAATCAAAAGTTGTGAAACTGGGTGACTGGAAGGATGGTAATATCTTCCACAGATCTAGCAAGCTTAGAGCTGCTAAGGAGTGCAATGGATGGAGTGATCAGGCTGGAGTCAAGAAAACCTGAGTTCACTTAGCTCACTAGTCAATTGACTTCTGTTTTCCTTAGTTTCCTCAACTGTAAGATAGGGATAATAATAGAAGCTGCTTCATAGGATTGTTTTGTGCGGATCATATAAGATAATGTTTATAAAGTGAGATGGAATGTGTAAAGCACAGTGCCTTACACATAGCAGGCACCCTATAAATGTAGGCATTCTTATGATAAGAGGGGAGGATGAGCTTTGGAGGGATGTCTGTTAAGCTCCATTTTGGACCTGTTGAGGTTGACATATGCCCAATGAGCAGTTAGTGATGTCATAACAGGGCTCAGGATGGTGAGTTTGGTTGGATAGTCACTCGCAAAAAATATGGTAGTTGATGAGGTCATCAAGAGAGAAAAGATGGGGAGGGACGAGGGTGATTTTTGGAGACACCCATGGTTAGCAGGCCATAGATACTGACCCAGCAATGGGGAATAAAAAGGTACATATGACACACAAGGGAGGTACACATGATGTACAGATAAAGGGCCATTCATGATCAATTGCTCACTCAGTCAACCAGCATTTTAAAGTGCCTACTATGAGCCAAGCACTGCCTTGTATACTGAGGGTAAAGACAAAAATGAAGCAATCCCTCCCCTCTGACTTAGTGAGGAGGTAGCATGGACATAGATAGGTATAGGAAGTAGAGCTGTGATTTCACCGATATAAGGGAATTCCTGGATAAGAGACTGCTGTTTGCCATTTGTTCTTGAGGAGGACCGATGACATCATGAGAGTGGTGTCTTCACTTGTGTGTGAATTGGATTGAAGTGAGGCAGAGCTGTGCAAACTCAGCCTCACTCTCTTCTCTAAAGTCATCAGAGTCCAGTGGCAAGACAAAAGTCAAGATGACTGGTGATGGCCCCTTCTGGATGAGAAAACTCCCTTTGATAATGCAGGTCAGTCCTTCCCTTTCAATTTATTATCTTAGATAATTGCCTAGGGAACTGAAAGATTAAGTGATTTGTCCAGGGTCAGACAGCCCACATGTGTCCAATGCAGGACTTGAATCCACATGTCCCTAGATGTGAAGCTAACTCTATCCACTATCCCTCATTGCCCATCACATGCTTATGTAAACATATTAAAATATAAATTCAAGGTAGCTGTTTGGGGAAAGGCACTAGCAGTTTTTAAAATGTGCAGAGAGCTTGAGACTAATAAGGACCATGTTTGGGAGGTTTTAGCACATTAAATACTAATAGTTTATAATAAAATTTCCATTTTTCTTTTATAGTTTGGAGGTCTCAGAGTTTCAGACACAGCAACTTCAGTAAAATACCTAAGCACATAATAGAAACTAAAAAGTTTGGGTCACAACCTAATACTTGACAAGAAGTATTCACTCCACACAAAGAACTAATATTTGAAGTTTTAGTAGCTCAAAGGTTGACTGATAGAACCTTTGGTATCAAGGTAGGAGATCGTGTTGCAATGGACAAAAAGTAATGAGTCTATGGGTTTGAATTCCAGATCACCTACTTACAACTTGTATGATCTTGGGCAACTCCCTTCTCTTTTCTGGGTCTGTTTCCTTCTCTTTAAAATGAAAAGACCAGGCTAAATGGTATACAAAGTCACTTGCAGATCTAAATCTCTGATTTGCTGTGTGACTCTATCCAAGGTGCTGAAGAATTTGTTCTTTCTGGTGTTCCCTCGTCTCATTTTTTGAGATGAATTAATTATAAGGTGCAGAAGAAAAAGAGTCTCCAATTATAAATAGCACTAATTAAATCTCTTGCTGGCCAAGGGGTGAGGAGGGTGGAGGAAGGCGAGGAAAAGAAGGAGGGGGAAGGAGGATAAAGAAAGAGTAAGGAGGAGGAAAAGGAGAAGAGAAGAAGAATGAATGAAAAAACTTGAAATCTGACCTCTCTTTGGCTGCACATATCAAATCAACAAATATGGATTTATGTGAAAATCAAATAATATACCTTAATGTAACCCCATAGCTTTCACAGTGATTATCAATATTAAATGAGAAATAAAACAGGAAGGTATATGCTCGCCAAAGATTATTACCACCAACATAAAGGCTCTGCAAGGGTCCAAATGGAAAAATAATTCCCTACAGGTTGTAAGGTCTTCCAGATACTTTGGCTCAAAATTGACCTTATATTAGTTTCTTCAAGACCCAGAATATTGAACTACCAACCCTACACCCCATGTAATGCCAGCTTTCCCTCTAGTCAATTTTCCCACAATACCCAATGACTAGTTTCCATGAGAATGCATCTAATACCATTGTTCCAAGTATGCCTCAATGATCTTTAAATAAGCCTAGGAAAACATAGGAACCTATGAGGATCCCCACATATGCATAACCTCAGGCAAATATCTACTTCCCCTCTGTCATCATTCTCAGCCTCTGACAAGGACCATCAATACACATAATTTGGACAAGCTCTGCATAAACACAATGACCCATGTGTAACTGTAATTAGCTAGTAAGAAGGGTATGATCTGGTTTGCATTTCAGAAATAGAGAAGAGCTTTTGATGATCCCAAACTATCCCTGATGCAAATTAGATCTGTTTTTCACCCAGTGACACTGTACAGCAACAAATCATAAAACAAACCAAGTCAAGTAAATAACTCAGTAAGCATTTGTTGAGCACCTACTAAGTGGGAAGAATTGTGCTAAGCACTGAGGATATAAGAGAAAAGCCAAACCAATGACCACCTTCTAAAGGCTCCCATTCCAATGAGGGAAACATCCAAGTTACACACAAGATGTTATTGCTCATCCTTCATTTTCACAGAGGACCATTGATTTCATAGGTGATGCCTTGACTTGTGGGTGAACTGGATTTAAGTGAGGCAGAGATGCACAAAGTCCAGTCCCATTTTCTCTCCCAGAGTCATCAAAGTTCAGTAACAGGACAAAAGTCAAGATGACTGATGATGGCTTGGGATGCAGTGGATGACCTCAGCATCTTCAATGTCTGACCAAGCTCCAAGTACTCCACAGCTCCTTCTTCATTTGCCTTCATGGCCATGGGAACAAATTGTTCTCATCCACCCATTTCATGGGGGGAAGTCTTCACATGCTTGAGGTAGACATTCCCCTAACTCATCAATGGGTTTGAGGCCTGTCAGTTACCCTCAACCTGATTTAGCCCACCTGCCTAGATGGCTTAAGCAGGGTGTGGCCAATGCACGTTACCACTTCTTGAAGACACAAATGAAAGTTGGGTGATAGGTGGATGCAAAAGGTGGATAAGCAACCCCGAAAAGGACTCTTGACAAACCCTCACACCTTCCCTTGAATAAACACTTAAAGAGGCCTATTTACTGAATGGACGTTATCTCACTCCAAGTGAGAACCCGGAAAGACTTTAGCCTAACAAGATCTGGGCCTCCCATTGCATCCTGGGCCATCTGCAATCTTCCTGATGAATATAAGGCCACTGGACCCAGATGGCTCTGGAGGAGAAAGTGAAGCTGGTGACCTTGAACAACTCTCTTCAAATCAAAGTAAACTGCAAGTCATGTCATTATCTCCCTAATGTCATGACCCTTTTTGAAAATGAAGGACAAACACAACAACACCAGAGTTGCTACTCTTCCTGGAACACTCCAAATGTTCCACATACAAGATATATAGAGAGTTGATGGAAGATAATTTCATAGGGGAATATACTATCAACTAGGGGGAACTAGGGAAGGTAAGAGCTGAAAAACAATGATGATATAGCTGTAAGGTGTGTGTAAGCAAGCTTCAGAATTTTGCCGTGATTATTTTCTATGCAAGAAATGACATAAAGTAAAGAGTTCAGGAAAAGTAGATTCAGAAATGGAGGTAAGTCAGTGAAAAAGTGAGAGGAAAAGATACCGATGAATGGTCTTAGGGCTGCTCTGCACAGAATGTGGAGAACTTATGGGAGGTTATAATACATAGGAGGAGAAAGGAAGGATATATTGCATTCTACACCAGTGGACAATAACCAAATCATTGAAACAAAGATCCACTGGACTTCCAGTGTTCCAGAAGTATGGCAAGCTATATCAAGTTCTTTGCTAAACTTCAGATTCAGTAGAATTAGAGCATTCTCCCTTACATTCTATAGTGGAGAAGTACTGGACCTGGAGTCAGGAAAACTTGGATTCAATCCCATTTTGGCAATAGCTTTTGGACCCTGAGCAAATCACTCAGCATCTAGATGCCTCAGGCAATTCACAAAGACGTATCTGTTAAATTTGGATATAGGTTACTTTCTGCTTTTGTGAAAAAAAAATTCCTCAAGCTAATAATATCACATTATTATCATATGTTCTTTGCCTATACTATTAAAGTATATTCATGTATCTCTTAAGATTCATTTTTAAACAAAACAATATGCTTAAAGGAATTATAAAAAAGGAGGAAGCATTTTTTTTTAATATTGCATCTATTCAGATGGATTGATGAGACTGGGACAAGATCAAAGGAGAAAATATTTGTAGGTGCTCATAGTCTCCATCACATAGCCAAAACTCTACAAATGCTAACTATTATTATTAATTATTCTTCCTAAGATATCATTTATCTCTTCAATTCATTCACACATCACTAACTACTAAAAGCACTCATCTGGTAGCATTAAACATGGCTGATCACTGTGGAAAATAGATAATCTTTTGATAAATGTAAATAATAACTGACTTTTTTATATAGTGCTTCAGAGTTTGTAAAGTACTTTATGTTATACCATAAATCCCATGAGTCTTACTATAGGTACTAGATCCCCATTTCACAGATGGATGCCAAGAGAGGTTAAATGGTTGGTCCAAAATCACACAGCTAATAAGTACCAGAAGCAGGATTTGAGCTCACATATTGCTAGCTCCTGCACAGCATTTGTAGTCAATATCCCATGCTACCTTTCCAGGAGAAGGTATACTCCCATGAGAGACATAAAGTGCTTTAGACACCCCAAAGTGTTAGATTCCTGTGAATCATTATTATCATTAACAATCCGAAACATTACAGAGAAGGAGAAAGGCATAGTATAAAATATATCACCTCGATAAAAAATTGGAAAGCAGTTGAAAACCTACAGAAAGTCAAACGGATAAGTCAGATCATTGTATGAGTATTTGTGGATGATATTAGAAAGACAATGAAAGACACGAAATGGATCGGATCTGACACTTTTTCTATATTCAAAGTATATTGGCATCAGCAATGGAACATTTGGATTCAGTCACCTCAGCAGCTGATGGGCTATGTGTGAAAGTGACAATGGTACCTGAGATAATAATGATATCATGGAAAGCAGATACACACCTAAGACACACAGAAGAAATCTGTCCTAGTGGAAACAGGTGTAAAAAATTCCAAAATCAGTCCTCAAAATATCTCAGGGAGCTTGGAGATCTTTTCTGAAGCTTTCCCTCACTCCCAGAGGATACAACTAGGAGCAACAGAGGGATGCCACAAAGGGGAAAATTTAAATTTTCTATAAGGAAAAACTTCCTAATATGAGAAATTAAGCTGGCTGCCTTGGGGAATCTGGGGGTTGCAAGTCTGTGCAAAGTTTCACTAATGCTTGTCTGTCATATTGTGAACTGGATGTCTCTGAAGTACCTCTAAACCCTTAGATTCTGTCATTTTATAAAAGGTTAGATGAAGCTCCTACTTAACACAAAGGGAAGTGAGACAACATTACCAACCACTCAACCACTGGTCCAGCCATTCTGGAAAACGATATAGAACTATCCAAAAAGTCATGGAACTGTACATGCCCCTTCTGCATGTACCTTTAAGTACCCTAAAGTGAGAGAATAGAACTGCTATGCACAAGAATATTTATCCCAGTACCTTTTTATTGTACCAACAAACTGGAGAGGGGAGTGAGAGTCCATCAACTGGGGAAAGTTTGAACAAGTTGTGAGGTAAGAATCTAATGGAATATTACTGTACAGTAAGAAATTATAAAAGGGACAGATCCAGAGAAACCTGTGAATACTTGTATGAATGAATACAGAATGAAGTGACAATGCCTGGAGAGCAATTTTCCAAATAATCACCATAAAGTAAAGCAAAATAGCTCTGAATAGACTTCAGAACTCTGAGCAATGTGTGGACCAGCAAAGAGAGGAAACTGATGATGAAGCTGCTGCCCATTTGGACAAGAGGGGATGGACCGAACAGAGAGAGAGACAGACAGACAGAGACAGAGAGAGACAGAGAAACAGAGACAGAGTTAAAGAGAGAGAAAGGAGAGAGAGTGAGAGAGAGAAAGAAAGGAGAGATAGAGGGAGGGAGAGAGAGATATTAGGCATGGTCAGTGTGTTTATTTGACGCTAGTGAAAGATTTTCTTAGAGGGGAATAGGAAATAAGGAACAAATGCAAAAAAAGAAAAGAAAATGAACATCAATGAAACATTAAAAATATACAGAAGAGAGTGGAAGGATGCTGAGAAGGTGACACAGAGTCATAGGGCAGTTTTGTTACTATCATATCAAATTTAATATACACTTTAAAAAAATAAACTGTACACATCACAATGATGGAACATCACAATTTTGTGCATAATCCTCAATTCTCTTCTTTATTGAGGTGTTCATTATTCAGTTCATCAAAAAATAAAACTTTACAAACTAAAATGAAAGAGGCTGACTCAAAGCCCCTTCTAAGTCTAAAAGTTCAAAAAGATAAAAAGGGAAGTGGGCCCGTCATGCAGCAAGAATGGAGACAGCGGATGGATGTCCCAAGTGGTACATGAATCTCAGGGACATTTCAGAAGAAGCAAAGGAAAGTTTCTAGCATAGCTGGCACATTGTCGGTATTTATACAAACCATTTATGACAATTATGTAAATTAAGAAATGTTAAAGATTTGGAGTAATATGGGTTGATGTTGGTCAGAAAGTCAATAGGTATTTATTAAGTGCTTGCTGTGTGCCAAGCACTGTACTAAGCATTGGGGAGCCAAAGAAAGGCTAAAATAATCCCCAGGTTCCAGGAGCTCATGGTTTACAAAATGTAAACAACTAGGTACACACAAGATGTGAAGAAAGGATATGAAGATCATCTCTAGGAGAAGGCACTAACAGCTGGGAAAAGGCCTCCTGCAGAAGATAAGTCTTAAAGGAAGCCAGGGAAGGCAGGAAGGGAAGGTGAGGAAGGAGAAAATTATAGGTATTGGTGGCACAGTGGGTAGAGCCCCAGACCTAGAATCAGAAAGACTCACCTTCCCCAGTTCAAATCTGGCCTCAGACACTTACTATGTATATGACCCTGGGCAAATCACTTCACTTTCTTTGCCTCACTTTCCTCATCCATAAAATGAACTGGAGAAGGACACGACAGACTACTCCATCTCTTTGCCAAGAAAAACCCAAATGGGGTCACAGAGTCAGACATGATTGAGTAGCAAAAGCAATACAAGTGCACAGTGACGGGAGATGGAGTTTCATGTGTGAGGAAAAGAAAGGTGACCAGTGTCACAGGATCACTGAACGTGCAGAGGGGAACAAAGCACAAGAAGATGGGAAAGGTAGGAGGGTAGCAGAGTACAAAGGCTCCGAACGCCTTTATATCAGTGGGTCCCACATGGCTCCAGGGATGGGATGAGTTGTTTGAGAGGTTTTCTCCAGAAGCTTAGATGCAGTTTTGTTCATGGACTTTGGTGTTTGCTGGAGCTGGCGGTGTTACCATAACCCAGTCATCTCAGGAGAGATCGAATCCTTTGACTGTCATTGGCATTTTTCTACTGCAGCCATCATGCCAGCAGGGTGTGCCCAGGAGTGCCAAACAAGCCCTAGAGAACAGGGGTCCAGCTTTTCTTAATTTAGGGAAATGATGACATTTGAACAGACATGGAGCTGTAGCCAAGTATGGGTGTGAGACAGCTTCTTACAACAGGCAGAAATAGCATTGGCAGACGATTCCAGAAGTCTCACAAGTTGGGTCCAGTCACCTATGGAGAAGGCAGTCTTTTCTCAGCTTACAGTTGATGGCTTTCTCTGGATCCTGGGGACAACTGGAAATGTTCTGGGTTAAAAGTGATGCAGTTCTTTAACAGAGCTGGAGGATAAAGTTCTGCATGCCCACATCTTTAAAATGCTGTAATGAGAGTTTCCAGTCTTTATTGCACTTACTGAGGATGTTTTGTGAGTTCTTTTCAGAGGAGAGACACTTACGTAAGTTACACATGACCTACCATGTCATTGCTCTAGAACAAGGGTCCTCAACCTGGGATCCATTAACTTGTTTGAACATTTTGATAAATGTATTTTAATATAATCTGGTTTCTTTTGCAATCCCATGCATTTTGTTTTTTGTGTTCTGAGAAATAATCCTTAGACTTCACAAGGCTGTCCGAAGGGTCCATGATGCCAGAAAGGTTAAGTGCCTGCTCTAGACAATCAATGAGATATGTGAGGACCTAGCACTTGTTGCAATCATTTCCCTTTACTAAGGCAAATGAGGTGCTATCAATGGAGCTATAAATTGGCTTAGCCATTAAAAAAAAACAATTTGGAGTTCTGGGGGGAAAGTCACTAAGCTGTTCATAATAATGCCAATCAAAAAGCATTTACTGATGATGATAACAGTTCACATTTCCACAGAGCTTTAAGGTTTGCAAAGTATTTTACAAATATCGTCTCATTCAACCCTCATCACAACCCTATGATATACCTATTATAATTCCCATTTTACAGCTGCTAAGTGACTTTCCCAGGTTTAGCCAATGAGTAACTGTCCAAGGCAGATTCAAATTCAGGTCTTCCTGACTCCAAATCCAACTTCAACTAGATTTCACCTTCTGAACTACTAGTCAGATAAGCCCAAAGAGATAGGTCCTTTCTAGGCTATCTATATAGATATAATGTGCTCATATTAAACATATTATATATTATATTAATACTAGTGTATTATTATATTTATTATATTAAATAATTATTAATATTATATTAAGTATATTAATTATATGTATAGCTCATACCCTAATAGAAGTGAAGGATAAATACACAGATAAGTAATATACAACAGAGAGTAAGATAAGTGAGAAATAAGATATGGCAAAAAAAATATTTGTAGCAACTATTTTTGTAATAGACAAGAGAGGACACTGAAGAGAAATGGCTAACAATATTGAAATATATGGATGTAATGGAATATTATGGAATCATAAGAATCCAGAGACATGGGGAATTCAGAGGAACAAGGTGGATTTTATTTAGAGGTCTAGACCAGGAGAATCATATATAAAGTAAGCATAATAAGGTTATCAAAACCAACCTGTAAAAGAAGTCAAAATTAGAATATTTGAGAAACAATGATGATACACATTTATTTTTTCTCTGTAAAGAAATGAGGGTGGGATATTCCATGTGCTGCTATACAGTAACTTCAGTTTGTCAGTTTTACTCAATTTTTTTTGGTACAAAAGTTTTTGAAGGAATATGTAAAGAAATGATATAAAAAGAATATGCAGCATCAATAAAATTTCAATGTACCAAGATGATGTTTGCCTTTAAAGATTGTCAGTCCCTAGAAAAATAAAATGAGACTTTTCTATATTTATGGGAGTATCCATGTGATCTCATAAAGTACAGTATATCTTAGTTGGAGGGTTCCCAGGCCTCTGGTGGATTTTTGAAACATCATTCTCCTATAGAAAAATTATGACTAATATGGATTGGAAAAAGAGTCAGAAAGAGCAGTTGTCTCGTTTTATTTTGTGAGCTGATGAGTGCTGCAAGAATAATTTGCCATTTAGGGTAACTGCGCAGGGCACATCAACACCCTCTTGGTGGAACTGCCAATTGGCACAACCATTCTCGAAAGCAATTTACAAATAGGGTAGAGTAAAGTGACTAAAATGTGCATACCCTTTGACCCAGAGATCCTGCCAGGCACATTCCCCCCAAAGAAGTCAAGGACTGAAAGCAAAGACCCATAAAGACCAAATCATTTATAGTTTTCCAAAAACAACTGGAAACAAAGCAGATACGCATTGATTAGGAGGTGGCCTAAATGTGCCAAGTGAACGTAATACATGCTACTATGCCTCAAGAAATTAGGTTATGAAGAATTCAGAGAAAGTCTATGTGACCAGAAATAATCATAAGCAGGAAAACAACATGTCCAATGACAGGGAAGGGAAGGGAAGGGAAGGGGAGGGGAGGGGAGGGAAGGGAAGGGAGGAGGAGGGGAGGGAAGGGAAGGGAAGGGAAGGGAAGGGAAGGGAAGGGAAAGGGAGAGGAGGGGAGGGAAGGGGAGGGAGAGGAGGGGAGGGAAGGGGAGGGAGAGGAGGGGAGGGGAGGGGAGGGGAGGGGAGGGAAGGGAAGGGAAGGGGAGGGAAGGGGAGGGGGAGGGGAGGGAAGGGAAAGGGGAGGGGAGGGGAGGGGAGGGGAGGGAAGGGAAGGGAAGGGAAGGGAAGGGAAAGGGAGAGGAGGGGAGGGAAGGGGAGGGGAGGGAAGGGGAGGGGAGGGGATGGGAAGGGAAGGGGAGGGGAGGGGATGGGAAGGGAAGGGGGAGGGGAGGGGATGGGAAGGGAAAGGGAGGGGAGGGGAGGGAAAGGAAAGGGAGGGGTGGGGACGGGAAGGGAAGGGGAGGGAAGGGGAGGGGAGGGGAGGGAGGGGGAAGGAAAGGAAGGGGAGGGGAGGGAAGGGAAAAGGAGAGGAGGGAAGGGGAGGGAAGAGAAGGGGAGGGGAGGGGAGGGAAGGGAGGGGAGGGGAGGGGAGGGGAAGGGAGGGGAGGGGAGGGAAGGGGAGGGGAGGGAAAGGAAGGGAAGGGGAGGGGAGGGGAAGGGAGGGGAGGGGAGGGGAGGGGAGGGAAGGGGAGGGGAGGGAAGGGGAGGGGAGGGAAGGGGAGGGAAGGGGAGGGGAGGGGAGGGAAGGGAAGGGGGGAGGGGAGGGAAGGGAAGGGAAGGGAAGGGAAGGGAAGGGAAGGGAAGGGAAGGGAAGGGAAGGGGAGGGAAGGGAAGGGGAGGGAAGGGAAGGGGAAACTAGTAAGAATCTGATGTTGAATGTGACCTCAGGCCCAGCTCTCTATCTGCTGCTCAGTCAGCTGCCCCTATAACAATATAAAAGTAAATATATAAAAAAAATAGAAATGGTTGCTGTGTGTTTCAGATGAATAGGTTTGGATTGGAGGAGAGTTTAGAAAAATGAGCTTCTCTTTTCTCTTTCCAGAGATGGGTGATATTTGCATACATTATCATATATGATGAATGTGCTGGTTGATTTTGTTGAATTGATTTTTTTTCTTTCTTTTAAAAAATCCCTGCCACAAGGGATGGCTATCAGGATGAGGAGAGGGCAGGGCAATATTTTGAAATGAAAATGATGGACAAAGATGTCAATAAAAATAAAGCTAAAAAATAAATGCACTGTTGATTTAGCAGTCCCATACCACAGAGTGGCTCCCTGAAAAGGATACAACTTCCAAAAGAACACCGAGGTAACAGTAATAACTGTAATAGCTCTCATTCACTGGGCACTTGAAGGTGGTCAAACTGTATTCGTCACAAGAACCCTGCAAGGTAAGCAGTAGAAGTATTATCAACTCCATTTTACAGAGGAGGAAACTGAGGTTCAGACAGGTCTTGATCTCCTCCCAGTCCAAAATTGCCCCTGTAAGTATTGTGTGTACATTTGGAATTAGCAAAATGTATGTTTTCTCTGATAGAATTTAAATTCTACCGCAAGGGGATTATTTCACTTTGTATTCCACGATCAGAGCCCAGAGCCTGGGATACAGCAGGTCATGGAAAAGTGCTTCTTGAATGGAACCCACCTGACCAGCACTTGCATACGCCAATGAGCACAAGAAAACCAGAGTTGAGCCCGGGTGTTCTGATCTTAAGACCAGGACGCTCCCCATGCACCAAAAAGGGGAAATGGAGCTCTATTGAAGTTTTGCTAGTTTTAAACTGCACTAAGATTTTGGGGACACCCTAGATCTCTGAATGAGACCCTGGACTAGGAGAGGCCAAGAGAGATAGGACACCAGCCTTGTTTTCTCACAGAGTTTACAGTCTGATGGAAGGCCGAGAGAAAAAGAAAAGCACACGTAATTATGATACAAAGGAGAATGAGGTTAGTGACAACGTGAGTGAAGAAGGCCTGGGCCAAGTGTTAGGGAAACTCCAGAGAAGGGCAGATGGTTGGGGGAGAGAGGGTGAGAAGGAGGCTGTATAGCTACATGAGCTGAGCCTTGAAGGAAGGCAGGGGAGGACTCAAGAGAGAGATTATTATGATCCTTCCATTTAGGACTGGAGCTCTGGGGAGAGGTTTCATAAACTTCATGGATTTAGAGCTAGAAACGATCTTAGAGGCCTCCTAGTCCTACCCACCCCCATTTACGAATGAGGAAAGTGGGGCTCTGCAATGACTTACCCAAGGTCATATTGCTTTAAGCATCTGTGGCAGAAGATTAGGAGACTGCATCTAGAGATAGAAGAGACTTCTGAAGCCATGCACTTCAACCCCATCATTTTACAGATGTCAAAACTGAGGCCCATGGAGGCTAAATGATTTTCCCAGGGTCACAGAGATAGTAAGCATGAGAGGCTGCATTTTAAGCCAGGTCTTCTTTCTAGCCTGCCAAGCATGACTCTCATGGGGGAGCCACATGCAAAAAGTCCCATTAAAACATGAGATCTCATTAAGTCCATGGGATCCCCAAAGGAGATTGCAGGGAAAAGCAGGGGAGAGAAGGTGTCATAAGAGGAGGGGAGAAAGCCTCAGGAAACACTCATGTTTGAGCAGTGAATGAAGAATAAGGGCCCAGCAAAAGAGAAAGAGAAGGAGAAATAAGAGAGGGAGGAGAGTTAAGAGAGCATCATTTCCCAAAAATCACAGAAGAAAGAAATTTAATATGAAGGGGAGCTCATCCCCAGGTTCAAGGAAAATGATGAGAGAAAGAAATTTGGAAATGAGACAACTCTCTTCACAATTCTATTCCTTTTAACAAGCAGGTGCTGTAGAAGAAAATTTACAATTCAAAATCTTATGGAAGTGAATGTTGAAAACTAAAAATAAATAAATAAATTTTTAAAAAAGAAAAAACTTGGACAAAAAATTATCAAGGAGAAAACAAAATATTTCAATGAGATTGTGTTACAGACCACCTGATCAGAAGGAAAAGTTAAATTAAAAAGTCAGAAAACAAACCATACACAAGAAAAGCAGGTTCTGTAGATACAAAGACAAAAAGGAAACAGACCCTGTCCTCAGGCAATTTTATTCTACTGGGAGAAACAAAATGTGCAGATAAGTATTTTTTTAACTGAACTTAGTTGGGAGGTCCCCATAAGAAACTATCATTTCAAGTCACTGCTTTTTCTGAAATCTTAAGAGATTTGCCTGAGGCATTGAAAGGTTGAGTGACTTACCCAAGATCACTGAATCAAGATATGTCAGAGGCAGAATTTGAATTCATGTCTCCCTGACTGAGAAGTCATATGTCTATCCACGACCCTCCACTTCATAATTTTTCAGAGGGTAACAGGACAGCAATAGTAATTGGGGGAGTGGGAAGGGCTGATTTGGAAGTGCTTAAACTGAGCTTTGAAGGCAGGTGTGATTCAGAAGGAGGGTGAGGAAATTATGCCACAGACCAATGGTCCTCTTCAGCTTGACTCGAATATTCAGGTCCAACAAAGTCAGATTTGTTTTACCTTTGGATTAAGACAATCTCCTTTAGCAAATTCTACTTCTTACAGACTGGTACACTAACAGTTCTGGTAGCTCCTGTGAATGTTTGGATCCACACTCATATGACAAAAAATCCCAAGGATTTCTTTCTTAAAATTGTTGACTGTCAAAATATTTTATTTTTTTTATTTTTATATCTTATTCACCAATAGTGCCATGACAGCCGGTCTCAATTTTTTAAAATCTCAGAGAAATACTGAACCTCCTTTCTGATAGAATGTAAGCTCCTTTTAAAGGGTAAGAACTGTTTAATTCTGGTTTTCTTATCTCCAGTACCTAGGACAGCATTAGAAACACTAGACTTGTCATTTCCTCAACCTAGGAAGTCCCCAGATGGGAAAAATTCCCTCTATCCTTGCCAGTTGGTCTTAGATAATTACCTACATCACTGGGAGATCACTCAGACAGCATGTGTCAGAGATGGGACTTGAACCCAGATTTTTCTGTTCCCACCATATCATGCAGACTCTCTCAATAAATCCTTAGTGATTGAATGATTGAATTTGGAAAGATTGATTCCTGTTCTTTGTCTAGCATGGTTTTCCTTTCATTCCAGGTTTCTTCAGTGTGGTATAGAGGAAAGCCAAAAAGATGGGCTGGTTCTGTGGCAAGAGGGAGGCATGACTCAGAGATTATCCCCATGTTTGAAGGCCCCCCGGGACGTCAGGACAGAGCCCACAATGGCAAACTTACACCTTCTTCACATTAAATGAGCATCTAGCATTTATATGGCACCTACTACGTTCCAAGTATGATAAATACCGAGCACTGCAGATACAAAGCACTGAACTTGGGGTGAGAGAGGTGGGCTCAAATCCTACTTCTTACACTTATTCACTGGGCAAGTCTCTTAACCTCTCTGAGCCTCAGTTTCCCCATCTGTAAAATAGGGATAATAGCACCAGTTTCACAGGGCTGCTTTGAGGGGGAAATGAGATCTTTTCTGTAAAGCTCTTTAAAAGCGTTATGCAAGTGGTACTTAGCGCTCTTCTCCCCTAAAGTCAATTCCTATACCTTTACCATTAACAGGCTCAAGTGGAAGTGCCGAAGACCCAATGTCAAGGAGTGTAACAGCGCCCTCTGGTGACCAAATCTTCTGTTCTGGGTACACTCGATGTAAGTCGTCTTAACCAGGGATTGCCAACCTTTTTCAGGAACCCTTCCCTTTGAGTGTCGGTAAACTTCCCTATAGTCTAAAGCAACATAAAAAGAAATATATTATGGAGTTTATTCTGCATATAAACAAATGCATTTGAGAGATATGGCATAATAGATAGGGCAGTGGAGTTGGAGTTAAGAAGATCTGAGTTCAAATTCAGCCTCAAACACCAGCTGTGTGACCCTAGCCAAGTCACTACACTTCTCAGAACCTCGGTGTCCTCGTCTATCAAAAGACGGGATTTGATTCTAGGGCTTCTAATGTCCCTTCCAGTTCTAAATCTATGACATAAGAAATAAAATGAGGAATCATTCATTTCAATCAGATAATATAGTTCTTTGTCAAATATTCCTTTTACCTTCTTGAAGAGCTTCTTGGATCCCCAAGCCTACCTGTCCCTCAGGTTGGGTGCCCCCACTCACTGTAAGATCTGCCCCTTGCCTTCTGCATGGGGAGGGGAGTTGGAGGGCCGACTCCAAATTCTGACCGAGACCCTGGACTAGATGATTAGCATGCTCCCTCCCCATCCCGGCAGGTGCCCACATGCACCCAAGGCGGGGTTCCTCCGCCCTCCCTTTGCCGGCTTTTCCCGAAAGGATTTAGTCCCTTTTCTGGATTTCTATATTGATCACCTGAATCACTGGGGGGGAAAGCTGCTGATTCTGCAGCTGGAGCGTAGTGGAAGCACCCCCCCTCCCAAGGACATTCTGCTGAGTCAATGCTTTAACGCTGTCTTAATTTCCTCCCTGTGGCTTTTGCTTTGGAAATTGGCTCCGTGGCTGCTCTGGCCTGATACGCCCGCGCAGCCCAGACTGCTGCCGGCGTAGACATCCTTTTGAGGACCTTTGATTCGCTTCTGCCCTTGAACTGCAAGAAGCCCCATCTTCCCGTCAATGGGCATCACACGAGGCCGAATGGGTGCTTCTTGTGTCTAGGGCTTCTGGAACCCCCTAAGTGACCACAACCCATCCCCCCAGGGATCTGTCTCCACCACAGCCAGTGTCTAATCAAACATGGACAAACTATCTAGAAGTAGAAAAAAAAAGTCGCATTTTATCTTGGTGATAACCTTATTTATAAAGACGCAGATGGTAGGGCTGCCGTAATTTTTTAAAAGTTTTCATCTTAAGATTTAACATTGCAGACCCACCATAAATCGTGATCCTTTGTATCTGCTCCATGCGTTTTTTTGTCCAGACCTATGATTTCCTCAGTGTGGGGAACTCAGAGGATGGAAATAGTTTCCTGAAAATTCTCTATGGAACAGCCTGTCCTCTGTTATTTATTGGTTTTAGAAGCTTGTCTAGGCAACTGAGATTAAGTTAAATCATTTCCCCAGGTTTATGCAGCCGGAATTTGCCCCTAGAGAGAGGGCCGATAGGTGGCGCTGCAGTGGATACAGGACTGGACCTGGAGTCAGGAAGACATCTTCCTGAGTTCAAATCTGGCTTCAGACATTTACTAGTTGTGTGATCCTGGGAAAGTAACTTCGCCCTGTTTGCCTCAGTTACTTCATCTATAAAATGAGCTGGAGAAGGAAATGGCCAATCAATGCAGTATCTTTGCTAAGAAAACCCCAAATGGGGCCAGGAAGAGTTGGACATGACTGAGTCTCATCTTGATTTGCCAGAGGTGGGGCTTGCACCTCCCTTCTTGATTCTAAGCCCAGCTGTCTATCGGCTACACCATTTCCTGTATCTGTTTGCTTCAACAAGGAACATTTGGGTGGTGGGGGAACAGAGGCTTCACCAAACTGTCAAAGGGATCCACAGGGCAAAAAATTAAGGTTCTGTTTGGGTTTTGTTCTGAGCCCATTGGGATTTACAATTAGATTTTTTTCATAATCTATTCCCAGACACATTTGGAGCAGATTGGATGCAGAGACAGCATATTAACCAACCATGTTAAAATCCTATTAGGAAACCTTTGATGACCCATATGCAGGCAGAAGACAGAATGATAAGCTGTCCCTGGATTCCAGCTTTCCCGGGGATTCATTTTGCCTCCTGTGGATGCAGGGCAGAAAGAGCATCCTTCCACCATACAATGGGCTGATTTTTCAAAATTTCAAAGATTCTCTTGTGGAGGCATACCCCATTCTTTCCTTTGATACAATTCAATGAGCATGATCCAACACCTCTTGGGTCCTGGAAACTGTACTAAATTCAGGAGAAAGATAAATATGAAATTGTCCCTACCCTCGAGGAGTTGACATTCTGCTGGGAGGATATAGAATGTACTCAGAATGTCAGCAGTCACAAGCATAAGGTCACAGACTCAGAGATCTGACAGAGAAGATATCTGAGAGATCATCTGGTCCAGCAACCTTGTTTCACAGATGAGGAAACTGAGCCCAATGATGTCAGTGGGACTTGAACCCAGGTCCTCTAACTCCAAAGGAAGTGCTTCTTCCTCTGTACCAGTCTATCTCTCATGGAAAAGACTTCACAGGTCATCTAGTCCAAACACTAGCTGAGTAAGAATGCCCTCTGTGATGTTTTGTCCCTGCCCCACAAAAGGCATACATTTAGCCTTTGCCAGAAGATATCCCTGGAGAAAGGAAATGGGCATTTATGAAGCACCTACTCTGTGCCAGACACCGTGCTGAGCTTTACAAATATCTTCTCATTTGATTCTCACAACCATTCTGTGAAGAAGGTGTTAAGTTTATCCCTACTATAAGAAGCTGAGGCAGAAAGAGGTTAAGTGACTTACCCATGGTCACAGAACTTGTTAAGTGTCTGAGGATTTAAACTCTGGTCTTCCCAATCCCAGGCCCAGATCTCTGTGCATTGTGGCCCCATCTAGCTGCTTCTGAGAGGTCACCCACTGCCTGCTGGGGCAACCCATACCACTCTGAGACAATGCTAACTATTGGAAGATTTTTCCTTACATTGAACCAGTCTTTCTTTTGGCATCATGCCTGGATTGTTCCTGGTTTTGCCCTTTCTGGGGCCAAGCAGAATAAACCCAATCCCTTCTTGGGCAAAAGTCTTAGTAGTACTTTATGATTTTTTGAAGTATGTTTAGCCACGTTATCCCACTTGATCCTTGCAATGCCCCTTTTCTCTGTTGTATAGAAACAGAAACTGAAGTTCATATTTGCTCAGATCCATACCACCAATCAATCCACAGTCTAGAAGCTAACTCTCCTGGTTCACAGTCTAGGGTAGTTGCCACCATCCCATGTGCCTGTGGGGGGCTCATAAAACATCCTGGAGATTAAAGCCTGCCTCTGACGATTACTTCCTGCACGACTCTGAACAAGACACTTAACTGAACCTCACTATTCTCATTTATAAAATGGCGGATTGGACCAGATGACTCCTAAGTTACCTTCCAGATCTATAATTCTGTCTTGGTTCCTCTGGCAAGCTACATTCGTTTCTTCTATTTCTAGAGGCTTGTATCCTGTGATCCCAAACTCACATGCTAAGCACATAAGGTTTGTCACTTTGGTTTAGACTCTCCCCTCAACCCTGGGAAGACATAGGCCCATGTCTAGGTCTCCACAAATGTGAGTCAAAGAGGCCCAACTCCTGGATAAGCCCCTAGTTTGATAATAATCTAGGAAAGCCCTCATCTCAGCATACAGATGATACAAAACAAAACAAGGGTTCCCAGGGGCTCATAAACAGTCAGTGGCTTTTTCTCCCTTCCCAGTGAGTCCTACCTTCCACCCAGGGGACCTATACAGACCTCCAGGCTTATAATACTGCTCTAAGTGCTTGCATTTCCCTTAGAAGAAAGACAAAGAAGATTACTGCAGAGGCAGCTCCAATATTCCAGTGAGTTCCACTTATCCCCACTCAGGGGGTCATATAAGCCTCCACCTTAGAAAGCTACTGTGTTTGGATTCCCCTTAGAAAGGAAACAGACTTGGGGTTCCTTAATAGGCATCCTCTCCATATAACTTGTGCTGATTGAGAAACTCCTAGCCCTAGCAAGAGAGCAAAGCCTGGGTTTGCTCTTCATATTAAAAAGGTCCATTTCTTGCGATCCCTCCACCTCTGAAGATGCCCTACCTATCCTTAGTCCCAGATTTTTAATCAGTCACTTAGAAGGCTGTGAGTCAGGCAATCTCTGAATACTGCCATGACTCAGGCTACTGCCTGTCTACTGTTCCCATCCTTGGGGGTGAGCATGGACAGGATCAGGAACAAGAGTGTGCAGGCCTTGCTCCCCTCTCCAGTCTTCCCCCACCCCATGTCTCTGGCTCTCAGCTCTGTTCCTAAAGACTCACACCAGGTGTGGTTTCCAAGGACTATTTCCCTTGCTGGTCTAGCCAAGTTCCCAGGAATGATTTTCCACCTCCCTGTTCACTATTGGCCCTTCCCAATACAGGAAATGTATTTGGACTAAGTAGGCCGAGTGAAAGGAAGCCCAGGCATGGCTCTTACTTGAGCACAGGCCAAGTTGCTTCATGTTCTGTAGAATCACCAGGAGACTAGAAGAAATCTAATGTATGAAAAAATATGGAGAGCCCTTGCCTGTTGCCTGAAAGATGACAGTACCTGGAAATTGCACTTTAGCTGAGCTATTAAGCTGATAAAGGACTTCTGTAATGTGATTCTAAGGAATGGCTCTGTAATGTTCATCTCTCTCTCAAAGAAGGCTTCTGATAAGCCCATATTTCTGGTGTGAAAGTGGGGTTTGGGTGGAGGTAGGAGTAAGGGAGCAACATGGAAAACCTACTGTAGAGAAATCAATGTCCTGGTGCTACAGAGATGAAAACATAAAAAGAACATGTAAGCCACATCCCAAAGCCTATTGGCATGGGACTCTCTCCTCACTGGTGGAGACCAATGACTGATGCGTGTGTGAGGGGTGGGTACAGGGACAGGGCAGAGTTGGTGAGAGTGGGGGGAGGAAAGTTCCAGTCTCTTCAAATCTAATTAGTCTCTATGGGTCTCTTGAGTCTCTTTGGGCTCTTCCAGCTTCCATCTTTGAGAAAGAAGATGGACAATTCCAATCCCACTGATGAAGGAAGAGAAGAGTCTGGGAAGCTGCTAGCATGAGAGGAGTTGGCAGTTCTCTTTCATGTCCCTATCCCCAGCTTGCTACACTAGAGACTTTAGGGAATTTCCCCATGGCTGAGATCTAGAACTTTCTCAGCTGAGCTGAATTACCTCACTCCCAATGAGAGAGCTCTTTCACTCTGTTGTCTGGCATATATTCTCATATGTGTGCTTTTTCTGACTTCTGTTTTGCTATTGATTTGGATACATGGGTTTCTTTGCTATCTGCTATATGTGTGTGCGTTCATTGTGGAACTGGCATTTGGTGGGAAGAAAGTCAAGCCATGACTATAAAGCTTGGGTTCTTCCTTTCCCCATTAATGAGTAGCAAACAGAAGATTAGCTTGAACTTAGGCTAATAATATTTGAGGGAATAGAAAATTGTAAATCTGGATCAGTATCCTCTCTCTCTGAGGAGATCAGAGTGGCCACACTGGGGGCCCCAACCTCCTGTTTCCTCTCCTGGAAATAATTAAAAGCTCCCTTGGAGAAAGGTAGCGAGAGAAGAGACTAGAAATATCAATTATTGTATTACGATGAACTGTGTATGACATGTGAGGACAGCCTCTCTATATAGGCAATGAGCCATGATAGCCCATGATATCATTGGTTCTCTCTTTAGACCACGCTCACATTTAAGAAGTATTATATTTCTCAGAAGTATTGGTTTCCACCACAACATCCCTGTCATAATGTCTCATTGCAATGTGAATATACATATAGCTTTGACTCTGGAGCCTGAGGATCTGAGTGCAAATCTCCAGTCTGATATCTACTATCTATATGACCTTGGCCAAGTTACTTATGCATCCTGGGCCTCGGTGTCCTCCATGAAAAACTAGAGGATGGGATCTGATGAGCTCTGCTGTCCCTTTCTTCCCCAGGATTCAGCACCGGGAAGCTATCAATTATTTGAGGAATTCTTTGACCATGGCAACCCAAGAAACAAAGAAAAATACAAAAAGTAGGTCCCTTCTTTCACAAAGACTTGGTAAAGCTGTCAAAAAAAGATGGGGGAGAGCAATGAATTCTAAAAATTGGTCATTTATCAGCCTTAACTAAGCTAAGGATGTGATTGTTATCCAGTGACAGTTGAGTAGATAGAGAGGTAGATGAATTGATTTATATGAATATGTACTTTCTCACAGTCCAGATTATGCTACAAAATGAAATAGAAAGGCATTTAAGGAAAACAAAGGTAGAAAGAGCAGGTTTTTTCAGCCACACCAAGTATATCCAAAGGACACTGGAAGTGATAGGATTTTTAAGGCTTTCAAGGATTAATAGTCAAGATTTCTGAGAGAGGGAAGAGTTGGGCCTAGAAAATCATGGTTGCTATTACTACTTGGATAAGCTGATAAAAGAAAATATCAGTATTTTTCCCCCATGTGCCTGCTTTTGCATCTCAACAAAACCTTTATGGTAAGTATCTAGCCATGCCCACATTAGGAACATCCTTGGTATGAAAAGTTATGGGAAAAGAGTAAGCAGGCTTTTAAAGAGAATATTACAGCAGACCACATATTTATAGCCAAACAACTGGTTGAAAAAAGAAGCATAGACAAGCTCCTACAATACTTATTGTGTGTTGATTGTAAAATGAATTTGACTCATTCAAGGCGAACACTACCTTGTAGGTTTTTCTCCAGGGAGGTGTCCCAAATACCCATGTTAAAATAATATGAGATGGGGGGAGGAGCCAAGATGGCAGAGTAGAAAGGTACACATATGCTAGCTCCTAACCCACAGCTCATAAAATACCTATAAAGAAGAACTCCCAACAAATTCTGGAGCAGCAGAAGCCATACATCAATGGAATGGAGGAGATATCTGTCCCAGAGAGACCTGAAAAACTGACATGAAAGGTCCATCGTGCCCTGGACCCAGAGCACAGCTCAGCCCTGCCTTGGCCACACAGCACCGAGGGGAGCAGATCCGAGCAGACTTCAGGGACAAAATCTCCAGCAGCTATGCAGGTCCCTCTGCCAACAGGCACCAAAGGTCAGTGAGAGGGTCCTTTTTGCTGGCCGAGAGGGGACTGGGATGTCCCCATGACTCAGGTCCCCTCAGGAGGCAGCAGCGGAGGTGAGAACAGACAGGAGCTCCCAAAGCAGACAGGAACTTGGATCCATTGTTGAAGGTCTTCTCATAAACCCCCTGAGAGAACTGCCCCCACCTGCACACCTGAACTTAATCTCACACTGAAAAGCAGCCCCGCCCCCACCAAAAGCCCTGAGCCTGGGAAGCAGCATTTGAATCTCAGCCGCCAAGCTGGGTGGATCTGGAGGCGAGGTGGGTATGGAGAGGAAACTCAGAAGGCAAGTAACTGGCTGGGAAAATGCCCTGAAAAGGGAAAAAAAAATAAGACCATAAAAGGTTACTTTCTTGGTGAACAGATATCTCCTCCCATCCTTTCAGATGAGGAAGAACAATGCTTACCATCAGGGAAAGACACAGAGGTCAAGGCTTCTGTATACCAAACACCCAAAATAAATATTCAATGGGCTCAGGCCGTGGAAGAGCTCAAAAAGGATTTTGAAAATCAAGTTAGAGAGGTGGAGGAAAAACTGGGAAGAGAAATGAGAGCGATGAAAGAAAAGCATGAAAAGCAGGTCAACGCCTTGCTAAAGGAGACCCAAAAAATGCTGCAGAAATTAACACCTTGAAAAATAGGCTAACTCAATTGGCAAAAGAGATTCAAAAGCCAATGAGGAGAAGAATGTTTTAAAAAGCAGAATTAGCCAAATGGAAAAGGAGGTTCAAAAGCTCACTGAATTTAAAAATTAGAATGGAACAGATGGAGGCTAATAACTTTATGAGAAACCAAGAAATCACCAAACAAAACCAAAAGAATGAAAAAATGGAAGATAATGTGAAATATCTCACTGGAAAAACAACTGACCTGGAAAATAGATTCAGGAGAGACAATTTAAAAATTATGGGACTACCTGAAAGCCTTGATCAAAAAAAGAGCCTAGACATCATCTTTCATGAAATTATCAAGGAAAACTGCCCTGAGATTCTAAAAGTAGGGGGCAAAATAAATATTGAAAGAATCCACTGATTACCTTCTGAAAGAGATCCAAAAAGAGAAACTCCTAGGAACATTGTGGCCAAATTCCAGAGTTCTCAGGTCAAGGAGAAAATATTGCAAGCAGCTAGAAAGAAACAATTCAATCATTGTGGAAATACAATCAGGATAACCCAAGATCTAGCAGCTTCTACATTAAGGGATCAAAGGGCTTGGAATATGATATTCCAGGAGTCAAAGGAACTAGGACTGAAATCAAGAATCACCTACCCAGCAAAGCTGAGTATAATACTTCAGGGGAAAAAATTGTCTTTCAATGAAATAGAGGACTTTCAAACATTCTTGATGAAAAGACCAGAGCTGAAAAGAAAATTTTACTTTCAAACACAAGAATGAAGAGAAGCAAAGAGAAGTCATAAGGGATTTACCAAAGGTGAACTGTTTACATTCCTACATGAAAAGACAATATTTGTAACTCTTGAAACTTTTCAGTATCTGGGTAGTTGGTGGGATTACACACACACACACACACACACACACACACATGCACACACACATATGTGCATGCACACACAGAGACAGAGAACACAGAGTGAATTGAATAGGATGGAATCATACCTTTAAAAAATGAAATTAAGTGGGGAGAGAGAAATATATTGGGAGGAAAAAGGGAGAAATGAAATGGGGCAAATTATCTCTTATAAAAGAGGCAAGCAAAAGACTTTTTAGTGGAGGGAAAAAGAGGGGAGGTGAGAGAAAAACATGAAGTTTACTCTCATCACATTCAACTAAAGGAAGGAATAAAATGCATGCTTATTTTGGTATGAAAACCTATCTTACAATACATGAAAGTTGGGGAGAAGGGGATAAGCAGGGTGGGGGGCATGATGGAAGGGAGGGCAATGGGAGGAGGGAGCAATCTGAAGTCAACACTCTTGGGGAGGGACAGGATCAAAAGAGAGAATAGAAGCAATGGGGGGGCAGGATAGGATGGAGGGCAATATAGTTAGTCTTACACAACATGACTATTATGGAAGTCATTTGCAAAACTACTATTGAATTGCCTGCCTTCCCAAAGGGAATGGGTGGGGAGGGAGGGATGGGGAGAAGTTGGAACTCAAAGTTTTAGGAACAACTGTTCTTGCCACTAGGAAATAAGAAATACAGGTAATGGGGTACAGAAAGTTATCTGGCCCTACAGGAGAAAAGAGAAGATGGGGACAAGGGAAGGGAGGGATGATAGAAGAGAGGGCAAATTGGTGATAGGGGCAATTAGAATGCTTGGCATTTTAGGGTAGGGGGGAGGGGACAAACAGGGAGAAAATTTGGAACCTAAAATTTTGTGAAAATAATGTTAAAAGTTAGATAAATAAATTTAAAAAAAATAATAATAATACGAGATGATTTGAAGGGTGTACCATTCAATTTGGGACATGTTTATTGACCATGGGCAAGTTATAAACGCTCTCTCTAAATGCCTTTGGTAATTCTAGGAAGATCAGTTAAGGAAGAGTTGCTCATCTCCACATTGGGAAACAGCAATTTCCCTTCTGGGAAAGCCATACAATTTAGGAAATACAGTAGATTCCTTCCCATTGGAGCAGCTACGTGGTGCTGTAGTGGATAGAGGCTCCTCCTGGAGTCAGGAAGATTCATCTTCCCGAATTCAAATCTGGTCTCAGACACTTACTAGTTATGTGACCATGGGCAAGTCATTTCACCCTGTTTGCCTCAGTTTCCTCATTTACAAAATACGCTGGGAAAGGAAATGGCAAACCACCCCAGGATCTTTGCCAAGAAAACTCCAAATGGGACCATATTAAGTCAGAAATGACAGAACAACAATATACAAAATAATTTTGACAGAGGTGAATAGTAACTCTGGAGAGGAGGTGATCAGTAAAGGCCTCATTCAACAA
Source organism: Bettongia penicillata ogilbyi (assembly GCA_023548195.1). NCBI lineage: Eukaryota > Metazoa > Chordata > Mammalia > Diprotodontia > Potoroidae > Bettongia > Bettongia penicillata. The sequence goes on along the minus strand of JAJHZJ010000132.1, from coordinate 9,017,828 downwards.
GTGGCACCTGCACTGAGCCTTGAGGAGGATTCCAAGGGGCAGAGGTGACAGTCAGGGAGAGGCGGGAGATGGGATGCCATGGAGCAGGAATAGCCACAGGCCACTTTCCTACAATGTGAAATAAAAGGCAGAATAATATGAAATCAGACTAGAAGAAACAGGATAGAGCCAGACTGTGATGGGATTTAAATGCCAGGGCATTTTGTATCTTATTATAGAGTAAAAGGGATCCACTGAAGAGAATGGTCCAGCCAGGCCTATATTTTAGGAATTAAAATTTGGCAACCACATGGAAAGTAGACTGGGGAAGGCAGAGACTAGAGGCAGAAAGCTCAATTAGGAAGTGATTGCAGTTGTCTAAGCAGTGGTGTGCTAAAGCTGTATAACTCACAAGGCCTGATTGTTAAATTTTCAGAAAATTTTCCATTTTCAGTTAAATTTTTAGAACTTTTCCATCTGCCTCAAAAATCAGCAAATACTACAAATCAGAGCTTAATTTATTATTATGCTGATCATATAGACTTAAGAAAGTGATAGAGAAAATGTTAATAATGCAGTTTGAACTTTAAAGTAAGGTATTTATACATTTCTTTTTTGAGAGAGTCAGTTGTTAAACAAGACTTCTCTGAGTCCAGGTGAGACCTAGTGAAAGCTTGAACAGAAATGGCAGCAGTATCAAAGGAGAGAGGGAGACAGGTTCAGTGAAATGTCTAATCTAATATCATAAAAGAGTGTGTTTTCTCCAAGCTGTTCACCACCATTATGAATGATGTCCAGGGCAATCTTCTAACTAATGAAAGAGGGATTCCTTATAGAGGGTGAGGATCCAGTTTGTGGATTGTGTTGATTGAGTCAAGCCCTGAATCTTCAGTGATTTCTCTCTAATCACTAAATTCAGCCTATCCACCATACAGGAAAAGCCAAGTAAATGAAAAAAAAAATGCTTACAGTTTAGATTATGGTCCACAGTTGGATGAACAACCATGTAGGCTTAGCATAATGTTACATCTATCTTGGATAGACATTGACTGTTGCATTTTCACAACAGCAGTCATAAATGGAACATCAACTCAATTTTGCTAGAGCACAGAATATGGAAAAACATTGCTACCAGTACTCTTTTGGGGAATTGGGCAGCTTGGATATACAGGGTTTAGTTCTGCAAGCTATTAATTCATCCATTCAACAAGCATATATTAATTATGGTCTCCATACATGGAATGTTCTCATTCCTCACCTCTAATTCTTGAAATCATTTGCTCCTATCAATGCTCAACTTAAGGGTTAAATTCAACAATAGCTCCCCAAAACTAGCACTTCCTCCACCCCCAAAAATTTCCTTTTACACACTACAATTTAATTATTCTCTATTAATTTACCTGTATACATGTTGTTTCTCCCAACAAAATGTGAGCTTCTTGAGGTCAGAGACAGCTTTCAGTTTTGTTTTAGTATCTCCAGCACTGAGGACAGTGCCTGACACATAGTAAGCCCTGAATAAATTCTTACTCAGTTAAATTAAACTGATTACCTACTGCATACAGAAAAGAAGAAAAAAATCACCAAAAAATACCAACTTGCTGATTTCCTCCCCCTCTCCCTTCAAACATGAGCAGGAGTCCAGCTTCAGCTATGACAAATCCATTGGCATTATTGCCATTTATTCCAGGCTGTTGGTTATTTAAAATCCATCAGCAAATTATAAGCTACTCTAATCAACCCTAATTGTGCCTGCTGAAACAAGTGAAAATCACTGGAAACAGGAGCACCTCCATAGGGGTGCTTTCTTCTGAAGCATTAGTATTCATTTGTTTGTGCAGACCACAGCCAAGGAGAGGTTCTGCCTGCTGCATGATGATGTTTGCACATCATTTCTACAGTAAATAAAATTTCACTCAAAATGAGTGTCTAGCTTTTAGAAGTCACGCAATTAGGGGGCTCAGATGCCATAAGAATCTTCTTTTGAGTGGTAAAATGCTTTTTCCTTCTATCTATAGAGAAACAATTTTCTTTGGATTTTTTTTGATGAAAAACATTATGGAAAGACCTCAGTGAACTGGAATGCTTGGGAATGGAATGTGACAATTGTGCTAGTTCTTAACAAATCTGAGATCAAATCCCAAGTATGCTACTTAAAGCCTATGTGACTTTGGATAAGTGACTTGACCTCTTGGAGCCTCAGATTCATCATCTGTAAGATGGGATGGTTGAATTAGATGACCTTCCAGCTCTATAGTATCCTTTGATTCTATGGCCCAGAAGGACCAGTAATGAATAAAGCAAGTCTTTTATCCCTGTGGGTTCTAACTCACACAAGAGGCAACTTGGGCCTAAGGTCCATGCAGAAACATAGGGAAGCAGGGGCAATGGGAGAAAATGGGATCTGGGGTCACAAATAGCTAGAACTTCCAATAAGCTAGACTTTGGGGTTTAACAGGAAAAGGTCTGGAGATTACGGAGGTCAGTGACTGCCCTATGGGGAGGCTGCTCTAGACCCTGAGCACTTCCATGTCCAATAAACTCCATGTTGTGGCCTTCTTCCTCATCAGTGTGTGGGAACTCTGGGGTTTTCTTTTCCTACCTAACAAAGATGAGGCTCATCTTTTCATAGTGGCCACGTATTTTTATAGAAATGAGAAATCAATTCTAGTTTTTCTTCTTGTTTCAGGTATCACAGGCCAGGCAGCTAGCAAGGGGTTAATCAGTGTCCTATCTGGTCTCCATCTCTGACATCAGAAAAGGTATTTCCACTGGGTCAGTACAGAGAGCTGCAGGGGGAGGGGGGAAATGAAAATGTGGTCTGAAAAATGTTTGCTTAAGGGTACAGGCGTCAAGGCAATGAGGAGGGATCCTGGCTTCCTGGGAATATTCCAAGCCATCACTAGCTTTATAATAATTACCTCAATCTATGATCTATAAAGGTCACATGAGGACAAAGGGATCAAAGAAGAGAGCAGGAGGATGTATGACTTTGTCATGTTCTCTCACCAGATGTCTTGTGGAGAACCAGAGTTAACCTGAAGGATTGACCAAAGGAGGGCGAGGTCATCCAGAGGGTGAGAAAGGGGGATTGGCAGGGCCTCCCCGTCCCTGGCTTCTTCATATTTTCTTGCTGCTTATTTCTTGAGGACAACTGCAGTGTTATCTAGGAAAGGATGTGTACATTCTGTGGTTTGGGAACATGGAACTTGGAAGAATGTGTCTTGGAACTAACTTTTCCCTGGGAACTATTGAATTCATAAGAGATGTAATGGTGTGTTTGACTATATGAAGTCTTGCTGAGCTACAATAAACTAGTCATGTACAGATTGTACAGGCTCACCTAGCCCTTGCTGCTGTTGTCTCTTTACTTTCAATCACTGCCATGCCTCCAATCAGCCAGTTGCTGGCAATGTCTCTGGTTAGTTTAATTTTCTGAGTCACTCCCATAAATACCCAGGAATACCTGGGTTTGAATCTGACCTCAGATGACTTATGTGACCCTAGAAAGAAAGTCATTTTAATTCCTGTCTGTCCCAGTTTTTTCATCTGTAAAATGAAGATAATAATTGCATCTACCATCCAGATAGCTGTGGATAAAATTAGATAATGCTTGTAAAGTACTTTGGAAACTTTAAAGTGCTACATAAATCTTAATAAATAGTACTAGTGGTTGTAGTAGTAATAGAGATGGTGGTAGATAGTAGCAGTAACAATAGTGGTAGTAGTAGTAGTAGTAGTAGTAGTATAGTAATAGCAGTATAGTAGCAGTAATAGTAGTGGCAGTAGTAGTAGCAGTAGCAGAAGCAGAAGTAATAGTAGTAGTGGTAGGAAAGAGTTGACAAAACTTTGCACAATGTCCTTTGGTGTCACCTGGCCATTTCTGGTTCTTCTCCCTATATGATGTTACATGGATAAGTCATTTTGTCCAATTCAGTTCGATTCCTGTGTGTCCAAAGCACACAGAGAAAAAATCAAAGTAGGCTATCTCAAGGAGCTCACCAACTATTGGGCAGATAAAAAAGTTTGATTGGGAAACAGACTATACCTGGGATTTCATTGGTATAGGGGAACTCCCAGGCAAAAGAATTCCCTCTGCCAATGTGGGTCAGTACCCTCTCTGCAAATCAGGGTTCTAGAGAGTTGCTCAAAGTGACTTGCTGAAGGCCACACAGCCAGTATGTGTCAAAAGCAGAACCTGAACCCAGGTCTACCTGGCTTTGAGGCAGACTCTCTTTCCACTACACAATCTTGCCTTTCAACATGTATATAGATGAGCAAAAACAGAGGAAGAATGCAAAGGAATTTAAAAAGGAAAAGAAACAGAGAACAGCTCGGAGGCCTCAGTGTTCTCCTCTTTAAAATGAGAAAATTGGGCTAGATAAGGACCAGTAAGATCTCTTCCAGTTTTGCCTTTCTTTGTATCTCCAGCACCCAGCACATTGCTTGGCACATGGGAAGTGCTTAGTAAATTCTCACTGGGTGGTTCATTGAAGCTAATGATCTTGTGTCTTGATCTTTTTATCCCTGGACCAAGGTGATGTAAGCCCCAAACCTGAAAAGGAATTTTTATTGGCTCTCTCTCTCCTCTCCTCTCCTCTTTTTCTCTGCCTCTCTGTCTCTTTCTCTCTTGTTCTTTGTTTCTCCTCTCCCTGTCTCCCTTTTTTCTCCTCCCTCTGTCTTCCTTTCTCTTCCCTTTCTTTCTCCTCTGTCTGTCGCTGTCTTTGTCTCTCTCTGCCTCTGGCTTTCTGTGTATTTGTCTCTATGTGCCTCTCTCTCTGTCTCTCTATCTCTGTCTATCTCTCTCTCCAGCTCAAGTGGTCATAGACACTTAATTTCCTCATAAAGTAAGCAGACAAAAAAACCAGTCACAGAATGACCCCATATGCTTAGAAGTAAGTCAGGCTCCCTCCATCCTCTAGCATCATATACTTCCATAAAAAACTCACAGGGGGACAGAGCCAAGATGGCAGAGTAGAAAGACACACATATTCTAGTTCATCCCCCACATCCCATAAAATCCCTGTAAAGAATGACTCTCAACAAACTCTAGAACAGCAGAAGCCACAAAACAATGAAGTGAAGGAGATTTCCAGCCCAGGGTGACCTGGAAGGCTAACGGAAAAGGTCTGTCACACTGGACATGGAGCAGAGCCTAGCCCAACCTTGGACACATGGCAGCACTGGGAGGAACAGGACCAGAGCAGGCCTCAGGGGAGGAATCCTCAGCAGCAGCAGAGGTTCTCAGATTCCTCAACCCATAGGCACCAAAGAACTGGAGGCAGTTGTGGAGGAGTTCTACTACTTGCAGATTCTGGGCAGAAAAGTTTCTGGTTTCTCCTAGACCAGTGTTCAGACTTGATTGCCACCTTGGAGGAACTGAGATCTTACAGGTCCCCAGAGTATACCCTAACTAGGATTAAAACCAAGAATCACCTACCCAGAAAAACTGAGTATAATACTTCAGGGGCAAAAATGGTCATCCAATGAAATAGAGGACTTTCAAGCATTCTTGATGAAAAAACCAGAGCTGGAAAGAAAATCTGACTTTCAAACACAAGAATCAAGACAAACATGAAAAGGTAAACAGGAAATGAAAATCATAAGGGATTTACTAAAGTTGAACTGTTTGCATTCCTACATGGAAAGATTATATTTGCAACTCTTGAAACTTTTCTCAGTGTCTGGGTAATTGGTAGAATTATACACACGCACACATACACACACACACACAAGATAGATAGATAGATAGATAGATAGATAGATAGATAGATAGATAGATAGATAGATAGATATAGAAAGAAAGACAGAGCACGGAGTGAGTTGAATAGGAAGGGATCATATCTAAAAAAAATAAAATTAAGGGGTGGGAGAGGAATATATTGGGAGGAGAAAGGGAAAAATGCAATGGGACAAATTCTCTCTCATAAAAGAGGCAAGAAGAAGCTTTTTCAATGGAGGGGAAAAAGGTGAGAGATGAGAGGGAAAAAATGAAGCTTATTCTCATCACATTTGGCTCAAGGAAGGAATAACATGCACACTCAATTTGGTATGAAAACCTATCTTACACTACAGGAAAGTAGTGGAGAAGGGGATAAGCAGGGTGGGGGCAATAGTGGAAGGGAAGGGCACATGGGAGGAGGGAGCAATGAGAAGTAAACACTCTTGGGGAAGGACAAGGTCAAAAGAGAGAATAGAAGAAATGGGGGGCAGGATAGGATGGAGGGAAATATAGTTAGTCTTACACAACATGGCTATTATGGAAGTCATTTGCAAAACTACACATATATAGCCTATATCAAATTGCTTGACTTCTCAGTGGGGATGGGTGAGGAATGGAGGAGGGAAGAGAAGTTGGATCTCAAAGTTTTAGGAACAACTGTTTAGTATTGTTCTTTCTACTAGGAAATAAGAAATACAGTTAATGGGGAATAGAAATTTATGTTGCCCAGAGGACAAAAGAGAAGATGGGGATAAGGGAAGGGAGAAGTGTTAGAAGGGAGGGCAGATGGATGCAATGGGTAATCAGAACGCTCAGAATTTTGGGGTGGGGAGAGGAGAGAGATGGGGAGAATATTTGGAACTCAAAATTTTGTGGAAATGAATGTTGAAAACTTAAATAAATAAATAAATTCATTTTAAAAAAGAAAGCTCACAAAATATCCTCACAGGTCCCCTACCCATGCTCCCAAGGCATGGCTTCATAACCTCGCTGGTCAGTTCCCTGTTACATTGGGTATATGTGACTTTGAGCCTCTTTCTTCCTACGTGTATGTGTGTGTTGACACAGTCCTGTATGAGCGTTTTGGGCGTTGGAGTTGGAATCATGAGTGGCATCATGGCAGCTAGGAGAGTAAGCACCCAAGAGGAAGTCAGTTTGCCTCTTTGGCTTTGGTTCCTTGTCCTTAGCACAGTTTCTATGACTTGTAAGATCCAGATATTTTAATATCCTGACTTCCAGCTTTGCTTTATTCTAAGTAGAAACAGAAAACATCCAAAAGTGACAGCACGAGATTTTCTATCACTCTCACATCTCTAAGCTCCATTTGTGCAGCCAGTCCTACTCTGACTTTTTCAGTACTTTCTGTGAACACATCATAGGTGCCTAATAATTTTCCCAACCATTACTGAAAACACATGATTGCTCTCCTGACCAGTGTTTTGGCAAAAGAAAAATACCTCCCTTTCTGTCATCAGCAGTGTGGAGTCTATAAAAAGGACTGCCTTTAATGGAAAATGGAGTGCTAAGTTTTATATCTCAGTCCCATCATCAAGAAAAAGTTGGGTAGGACTGGATTGTATTCAGAAGTATATAAACTTGCAAGAAATTCCCTCCGGTAGTGTGTTTTAGCAGCTCTTTGGAAACTTAATTTTAGAGAGTTGCTTGGCACGGTGAGCACTTAAACAGCTTGCTCAAGGTCAGCTAGCCAGCATGAGTCACAAGTCAAACTGGAACCTAGGTCTTCCTGACTCTGAGACCAGTGCTTTATTCACCGTGGCAGCCAGTTTCTGAGAAGGCAAGAAAAGGTTAGGAGCTTGTCCAAAAATTATCCAGAATTCTGTGTTTTTGGAAAGATTGTATGACAAGGCTTAGCATGAGGCCAGGTACATAAAAGGTGCTCAGTAAATGCTTGTCAGCTGACTGACTGAGAGTGGGACCTGGGTTCCAATCCTATTTCTGAGGCATAGTTGTTATTTGACTTTGGGCAAGTGACTCCCCATTTCTGGGTTTCAGTTTCATCATCTGTAGTTAGAGGGGGTTGGACTAGATAATGTCAAAGAATCTTTAACTCTAAAATGACTTGTCTTTGTTCTCATATGACAGTTTCAGGAAACTGAAGCAGGGAGAGGTCAAATGATTTGTCTAGTATCACCTAGATAGTAAATGTCTGAGGTGGGATTTGAACTCAGGGCTCCCTGACTACAAGTGAAGCACCCTATAGCTGGTTTCTCATGTCTGAATTAAGTACTGAAGCCTCAGAGACACACACTAGAATGTTCCTTTGCTCCATATTTCCAAAATCTAATTTTTAAGAGATTGAGTCCTTGTGATATTTTAACAGACTACTTGAAAAATTCAGTGTTTCCATTTATTTCAAAACCACTTGATTTGGGGGATGGGGTCCAAAGTAGGCCAGTGGGGTATTGGTGCAGTGACTCAGATAGAAGTCCTCCAAACCAGACTCTTTTCCCTCCTTATATGTCTTACTGTACCTGGAGGCCCATGCACACATAAAAGTCCTGTGTACAGGATTGGGAAGAATACCTCTATGGTGATGCAGCCCTGGCTGAGATTTCCTTAGCTGTGGAACCACATGGCACCTGAAAGATAGAGGAGAAAAATACTGTTTGTTTGCTCCTGAAAGGATGCTACGTGCTAAGAGATATTAAGAGATACCTTGATGGGTGCTGTGTGTCCTATACAAATCAAAAAAGGATTCCCTATCAATGCAAGGGGTATTCCAAAATACTGAACATCAGTGCTCTGCCAGTGCTACTCCATGTGTGACTGCAAGTCATAGAACACCAACATCTTTGAAGAATCAAAGTCATGTGTGAACCAAGGGGGTTGGGGAGGAATAAACATTCATATGGTGCCAACTATATGCCAAGCATATGCTAAGTACTATTTACAAATATTATCTGATTTGATCTTCACAATAATCCTGGGAGGCAGGTGATATTATCACCCCCATTTTACAGTTGAGGAAACTGAGGGAAAGAGAAATTAAGTGACTTGCTCAAGGTCACACGACCAGTAATTGTCTAAGGTTGGATTTGAGCTTAAGTATTCCTGAGTCAAAGCTCAATGCTCTAACCACTGAGCCACCCAGCTGCCTCAGAAGATAGACCAGCATTGCCTCTGGAAAAGGTTTGTCAGTAGATGATCCTGAGGTTCTACGCACCACCCCTAAGACTTCCCAGATCAAAATAGCCCTACTGAGCATTATCTCCTTCTGTTAAAATGCAGACTCTGTACTCTCATTCACCCCAAAATCAACTACAATTCTAAAGGCCTCATGACGAAGCATATTGCGCACCTCCAGCTGAAGGACTGATGGATTCAGAGGGTGGGAAGAAGCAGACGGTCTTTTCTTCTCTTTTATTTGTTGATTTTTTTTTGGACGTGGCTAATGTGAGAGTTTGTTTTGCACCACTGTACATATTTATAACCATTTTGTTTTTCTTGCCTTTTCAGCTAGAGGGGGAGGAGAAAAAAGAAGGAGAGAATCCAGAACTGAAAATAAAATAAAGTGAATTTCAAAAACTTAAAACACTTTTTTAAAGAAGAATACATGCTCCTCGCAGGCAGAAAATGTTTTAGTTATATTTGTGCCCCTCCCCCCACTAAGGGCTCAACCCAATGTTGCTGCAGGTGAAACTGTGCTAGAGGCTGGAAACCAGGAGGGACCCAAGGCAGCTTTTAGGATACAAGAAGCGTAGAAACAAACATCAGAAGATCTGGATTCTTCCACAAGTCTGCTTTGTGTACACAGCCAACCATCCAATCCCCACTCTGGCCTTTGGTTTCCTCATCTGCAAAGTGGATTGTCACCACTGTGTGTATATACTAGAGCAAAGGATCATAGGTTTAGAGTTCAAAGGGATCTTAGAGGCAATGAACTTGAACCCCTTCATATTACAAATGAGGAAACTGAAGCAGAGAGAGGTCAAATGATTTGTCCAGTATCACCTAGATAGTAAATGTCTGAGGTGGGATTTGAACTCAGGGCTCCCTGACTACCAGTGAAGCACCCTGTAGCTGGTTTCTCAAGGACCTCTAAAAATGAAGATTAGGTTTTTTTCTCCATCCAATGTTCTGCGTTCCTACCCTTTGAACTTTTCAGGAGTGGGGGAGAATGCAGCTCTGGGCCACGTGAAGTACCTGAAGAAAGTTCTCATCCTTATCTTGGTTTCCTATTACTTTAAAAATAGGCCAATCTTCATGTGTGATACATGGTAGTCACCTAAAAATACCCCCAACACCTTTCTCATAGCCACCTCTACCACGGAGGCGTGTGACTTACAGTTACAGCAAGCTGGAAACTCTCCTTCTGAGACAGATGTCTTGGAAGTAAGAAATCTAGCACCACTCACCCTTGATGCTTCTTCACAGCAGTGGGAAGGTGAGTCTGCCATTTATCCGGAGAGTGAGAGAAAGGATCTGGGACTGGGGGAAGGTGGAACTGGCCAGAACCTTTGCATTTAAGCAGTGGGGTTAGAAGAGAGCATCCTGAGGGCAAAGCCCCTCAGATCAGGGAGTGCCAGGGACTCCTAAAGCCTCTCTGAACATCACTGATAGGTGCAATGGCACCGACTAGACAAACGCAGAAGGAGGTGCCACTCAAAAGTGGGACACCACACCAGTGTCTCCTCCTGCACAAGATCTCTGCTGACACCACCAGTAGTCAGGGATTTTTCCCTTTTGAGATGGTTTTGTATGATGTCACATGTATTTCATATTCACTTCTTTGTGCACATGGTTCTCCCTTAATAAAACATAAGTTCCTTGAGAGCAGGGTCTGGTTTGTATCATTTCTGTATCTCCAGTGTCCAACACAGTGCCTGGCATACAGAAGGTACATAATAGATGCTGAAGGAGGTCTGCCAAAGGAAAAAGCCTTTGTACTGAGCTGAGGAGGCAAAGGAAACCAAAAGAAGGAAAGCTCCCAAGCATCGGAGTTTGTTGAAAGCTTCAACTAACACACAAGTTACAGTGGGAAAAAACCCGAGTGGGTTCAACTCAACAAGGTGGTGCAGTGGATAGAGCACTGGACCTGGAGGAAGACCTGAGTTCAAATCCAGATGCTTACTAGCTGAGTGATCTTAGGCAACTCCCTTAACTTCCTCATCTATAAAATGGGGATAATAGTAACACTTTTCCCCCAGGATTGTGGTAAGGATCAAAAGACATAATTATTATAAAATGTTTAGCACAGTGCTTAGCATATAGTAAGTCCTCTTGAAATGCTAGCGATCATTGTTCTTTGTTCTTTATGAGATATTAGATAATCTCTGCAATATGACGATGATCATAGTAATATAGGCAAAACACTATTTCAAGTTCTGAGGAAGGTATCAGTGCCATCACCAATGTCACCATCAATATCAACATCGATGTTGCCATCAATGCCATCACCAATGTCACCATCAATATCATCATCAACGTTGCCATCAATGCCATCACCAATGTCGCCATCAATGCCATCACCAATGTCGCCATCAATGCCATCACCAATGTCACCATCAATGCCATCACCAATGTCGCCATCAATGCCATCACCAACGTTGCCATCAATGCCATCACCAATGTCACCATCAATATCAACTTCGCCATCAATGCCATCATCAATGTCGCCATCAATGCCATCACCAATGTCACCATCAATCTCATCATCAACGTTGCCATCAATGCCATCACCAATGTCACCATCAATCTCATCAACGTTGCCATCAGTGCCATCACCAATGTCACCATCAATCTCATCATCAACATTGCCATCAATGCCATCACCAATGTCGCCATCAATGCCATCACCAATGTCGCCATCAATGCCATCACCAATGTCACCATCAATCTCATCATCAACATCACCATCAATGCCAACACCAATGTCGCCATCAATCTCATCATCCATGGCACGATTATTATTATAATAGTATTTCTACAGCGCTTTAAGGTTTGCAATATGGTTCACAAATATTAACTCATTTGATCCTTCCAATAGTTCTTGGAGGAAAGTGCTATTATTATTCCCATTTCACACCTAAGGAAGCAGAAGAAAAGAGAGGTTAAGTGACTCGACCGGGATCACACAGCTAGTAAGTATCTGAGGTCAGATTTGAGGTACAGGTCCTTCCCATCCGTGCTCTCATTCAATCAATTCTTCTCCATTTCTCTCCAAAGTGCTACAGGTCTTCTTCTAGATCATTTAACATTTCTCTGATTCCTGTGCAATCCTTGGCCTGTCCATCTACTATCCCTTATACTCACACCATGAAATTAAGCCCGTAGGGGGTAGGGATAAGGGCTTGGTGACATGGGAGATGCCTTAGTTTGGTGGCCGATATTTCATATTTCCAGTGACTGATGTTTCCAGAGAAAACTTCACTAAGTAGTTATTTTAAAACTAAATCTAAATTCACTCCAATTAAATAAGTCTTAGTGGGAAAGGGTCTAGCAAAGGAAACAGAGCTGTTCCTAACTCATTGTAAGCTTGTAAATCACACTGCATATTTATCCCTTGTGTCTCAGGAAAGTCTTAGCTAATGAGCTGTTCATTTGGAGCCATTTTGCAAAGCAGAGACTGCTTTTCTTGAAATGATTTTTTTGGTTATTTATAACGAAATGGACTCTTGGCCTCTTTCGCATATAGGAGAATTTGCTTTTGATTTTGTCTCTTTGACAACCCAAGAAATAAACTTTGGCACATCAGGAGATGAAACATAACTGGGACAAATGTCAATTCATGTCTGGGTTCAAAAACTCAATGTCAGAAGTGTAAGACAGAGGAAATGTAGGGCAGCGGAAAGTCCTTTGAAAAGGAGCCAGGAGTGGGAGGCATGCAGTAGCCTCCACATGAATCTCTCTTGTGGGCCATGCTATGGCAGTCCCAAATGCTAATGGAATCCTAGGCTGCATCAAGACAGACAGTTAGTGGGTAGGAATGGCCCCACTTGATTCTGCGTGGGGAATAGGGTATTCAACATTGATGAGCTGCAGGACTTTTGGATGTGAAAAGACCTCAGGTTCTTCAGGCATGAAGACTAATTGAAGGAATGAAAAATGTTTAGGCCAGATAAAAGAAGGCTCTATAGGGATGTGATATCTATCTTCATGTAGCACAGTCACATTTAGGCAGCTGGGTGGCACAATGGATAGAGCTCTGGATCTAAAGTCAGGAAGACTTGAATTCGAATCCAAACTCAGACATTTACTAGCTTTGTGACTCTGGGCAAGTCACTTAACCTTGTTTGCCTCAGTTTCCTCATCTGTAAAATGGGCTGGAGAAGTAAATGGCAAACCACTCCAGTATCTCCACCAAGAAAACCCCAAACGGGGTCAGGAAGCCTCAGACATGACTGACAACAACTGAACAACATGTAAGTTAAATAGGCTGCCTCAGGAGGTGGTGGGTCTCCCCTTCTTGGAGGTCTTTCAGGCAATGACTGGATGACTGTTCCTTGGGGAATTTGTAAAATGGATTCTTGGTTAGGCATGGGAGGACAAGGTCTTGGGAGTCCTTTCCAACTCTGGGATTCTATGAATATTCTGAACATACATTTAACAGTAATCCAAGTCCAATGTACCCCATAAACCTTCTCCTCTGGCATGCCATGTTGTAAGCAGATCAGAGGTTGTGCAATAGTATAGTTATCTACATAGCCAGTGACTGAAATTGTTTCGATGTTTTTCTTAGTGTTTCCTTATTCAGGATAGAAGGAAAAAAATATTTCCAAGGATGCAAGGTGCTTCCTATCACCCCCAAATATGAGCAGTAAAAAAAAGCTCTAAAAGAAACAGTAGGGTGTCATGGATGGAGAGTCAGCAACGGACTTAGGAAGACTAGGATTCAGATCCCTCCTCTGACAGCTCCTGGCCATATAAGGACCAATCACTTAATGTTCCAGTTCCTCCACCAACTTTCTAAGGCCAAAAATCACAGAGTTGATCCATACCTGAATCTGGATACCTGAATCTGTGGAATACCACACCTGGAGCTTCCAACCAATGAATGGAATAACAAGTCTGGTTTAAAAAAAAAAAACTGAACACTGACCTTCAAGATATGAGAACTTCCAGTGTATCCTGTTGATGTCTTGTTTGTACATCGCTGTTTACAAATCTTCTCCCTGAAGGCAGGGACTGACTTTGGCCTTTCTTTGCATTCCCAGCCCTTTAGCCTGGTGCTTGGCACATGCTCACTTTGTGATTCTGGGCAAGTCACTTGCTTTCTCTTAATTTATTTAAAGATCGAAAAAGTGAGGCTAGCTAATCCCGACAGTCTCTCCTAGAGTTAATAATAAAAATCTACTCATTATTTTAGAGTCTTTTTTCCATAGGAGAGCCTTTGACATTCCCTGCTGTTGTGTGTTCTGAGCTGAAGAGCTCAGAGTGGTAATGAGAGGTTTCCAGAGGCAGAATCGTCAACACACTGATGACACAGTTCTTTACTTCTGACATCAACATGGTATGCAGTTCCTTATAGACCATCAACTTTGGTCTCATCCATTTTTTTTCTCTTTCTGATTTGAGGGAAACGTTCCTGACAAAGTCTTCCTAATTAGTTGTGTTTCCCTTTCAAGTTCTAAATTATCTTTAATCCTCTCCCCAGCCCCTGCTGCTTTTTTCTCCCTAGAGTAGTTGACTGGCATAAAGTGGAAGGAGATCTCTTAGATGAAAAAATCCAGTACCATTTGAGCATCCTTTTCTCACATGTACATCTAAAATGTGAGATATGAGTCTGTGCTCAAAAGGGCCTTAATTATCATCTGAGAGGCAGTGTGGCATAAAGGTTAGAAAGCCTACTTTAGACTAAGGACATTCTGGGTTCAAATTATGCCTTTGACATACACTGTCTGGGAAACCCTAGACAAGATAGCAGCTTGATGCCCCAGGCAACTCTTTCAGAACATAAATAGCAGAGTAGGCACTAATATGAATAAATAAAGGAAGTTTCTTCATGGGGAATTATCTAGACCAGTGAAATCACAGCTTCAGCCCAAAAATATTATAATCTATAAGTATTACCTAAAATAATATCTATCATCTAATAATAAAATGAATACTAAAAATTAACATCTAAAATAACAGACATTTTGATTTTGTTAAAATTATCTGCTATAAAATTATGATATATTACATAATTATATGAAATGGTGTTATAAAATTACACGTATAGACTATATGTATTCACTATATACCAGATTGTATAGTTTTATAAAATTACTACAATAATTTTGATAAACTTCCAGGGAAAAGGGTCAAGAGTGCAAACCAAGTACCATGATGGGCTGCTGAGAAGAGCAAGGGGAAGCTGAAACCCATATTCAATTGATTTCTTTTGGCCCCTGGGAATTCCTTTGGTTTTGGGTTGACCTCGGTGTCCTGAGTGCCTTAAATCCCTTCATGCTCTGATCCATAGCAGAATGTAAACTATCAATCTCGCTTTCATATCTGCATTCCCAGTCTCTAACATAGTACCTAGCATACAGGCTCCTACTAAAAGTTTGTGGATCCTTTGGTTAGTCCGGTGAGTCTAAAAGCTAAACTTTCATTTGGAGGGAGGACATTTCGTGAAAGGAATGCGCCGGGTGTCAGGGAGCTAAAAATGTGGATTACTGTCTACAGTAACACAATATTCTAACCGACAGACAAAAGAAACCATAGTGCTTGATCTGAGCTGTGTGCCAGGGAGGTAGAGAGGGGGACTAGATAAGTGAGATCAAGAGGCTGATGATAGCCTGAAGAAAAGTGGGCAACCTCTACCCTGTCTTCTGCAAACAAGGATTTTCTTTCCTTCTAGAAAATTTAAATTGCTTTCACTTTCTCTTTTCTCATCTGCATTCATACTCACTGAAGAGGAATGAGGCTTCATAAAATTGCCTAACTGTTCGCTGTTCCCTCTCTCTTTTTAGTTAGCACAGTATGACAGCTACAGGAAGACAGGTGGGGTCATTAACGTCAGGTGGTTTCAAAGTTGTTTCAGTATTCAATTTTTGAAATGTCAGAGAATTTATTTTCACTTGAGAAGAGCCCTGAGACATCTCTTTATACCATGTTTCCAGCCCCAAATAAATATGCCTTAAAGTAATGGTGCAGATCTTGAGTCCTAGAATTCCGTCAAGAATGGATTCATCCAAGGCTATTATTTTGTTACTAATTAGCTCAGGAACGTGATTGCACAGTTACTAATTAGCACAGAAACATGGCTGCAGAAAGACAAGACACCCTTGGAGAGGAAGCAGCACACCCTTTTGGGGCACTTCCTTTACTAGACACATCCAAGCTAGTTCAATCTGATTCAACATTACTAAATGCCTTCTATATGCCAAGCATTATGCTAAATTCTAGAAATTCAGAGAAAAACAAAACACTACCTGGTCTCCAGAAGTTTGTATTCTGCTGAAGGAAGTAGAAAGACATATTGTAGACTCAGGGAGTGTTGATCAAGGATGTTCCCTGGGTGTGGGGTGCTCTTTCTCTCCTGAAACCATAAGGTTTTCACTTAGTTTTTCCCCATACAAATTTTATATGGGAATAACAGAATATAGTCCAGGTCCCCACTAAAGTGAGGGATGATACCTAACTCTAGTGTAAGCACTCATGGTAATAATGTGTATCAGGCATAAGGGAGCCTTTATTTCATCCCACAGAAAATCAGAAAGCACAGTTGACTCACAATGGCCCTTGTCCACAGAGCTACTGAGTATCTGAGGCAGAATATGAAACTAGGTCTTCGTGACCACAAGTCCTGCCCTCCACATTGCCTCAGCATCATACATGAAGTCAAAAGAATTCTATGGAATAGAACCTAGGAATTCTAATTCCTAGGCTTTTGGATCTAACCATTGGCATATATTTGGAGATGATCATGATATAATAGAAAGGACACTGGAGCTGGCATTAGAAAAACTAGATCCAGGTCCCAGTTCTGCTATGTCATTACTATGTGACACCATCAGGCAAGGCCCATAGCACTGAGCCATTAGAGAATCAAAGGAAATGGCATGTGGAAAGTGGCAGCTTGCTGTCAATTGTCATTATATTTCTTTCTGAAAAATAAAGCCAAATGCAAACCACAAATTTGTGGTCTCACTGAAGAATTTCAAAATGGAAGAGGGTGGTTTGAAAATGAAGGATTCCCTTTGGATAATCTATGATACTTGGTGAACTCACAAAAACTAGTAAATACAAACTGAGTTTAATCAATTAATCAGTCTACAAGTATTGACTCATGGCAATTCAGGTGGGACTTTTTACCTGCTCTCTATGTATCCTCATTTTATTGCACTTGCTGTATTGGACCTCACAGATATCCCTTTTTTACAAATGGAAGGTTTGCGCAGCCCTGCATTGAGTAAGTCTATTGGTGCCTTTTCTCTGACAGCACATATCATATCTCTATGTCACATTTTGGTCATTCCTGCAATATTTCCAATGATTTTTCATTGTTATTATATCCATTGTGGTGATCTGTGAACAGTGATCTTTGATGTTCCTATTGTAACTGTCTTGTTACAAATTGTGCCAAGACCATGAATTTGATCAATAAATGTTGGGGGTGTTCTACTGGCGCTATCTCTCTCTCTCTCCTCAGATCTCCCTATTGTCTGAGACAAAACAATATTGAAATCAGGCCAACTAATCATCAATGTGGCAGACTTAACTCTCATCTTAATTTAAGAAATTGCTACAGCCAACCCAGCTTTCAGCAACCCCACCCTGATCAGTCAGTGGTCAGTGATACTAAGGTCAGATCCTCCATCAGCAAACAGATTCTGACTCACTGAAGGCTTGGATGTTAGTTAGCATTCTTTAGTAATAAACTACTTTAATTAATGATTATATTGTAATTTAACATTTTTTTCCAACATAATACTAGTGCACACTTAATAGACTCTAGTAGAGTGTAAACATAGCCTTTAAATGCACTGGGAAGCCAAAAAATTCGTGTGATTTCCTTTACTATAACCTTCACCTTATTGTGGTGGCTTGGAACCAAACCCACAATATCTCTGAGGTATGCATATATGTGTGTGTGTGTGTGTGTGTGTGTGTGTGTGTGTGTGTGCCTATTAATGCACATTCTACCTTCTCTTTTTCCCATTAGAATAGGTGTATAGTATAGCCTCTGCCCCTCCTAGGATAATCTGCCTTCACGTTCAGTGGGGAGAAATGGGGGAAAATTCTTGGGCATCCAGGACAGTCACACTGTGAGTTCAGTGACCTGGGAAGGGATCATAGGATCATATAGAGTTGGTAAAGACCTTAGAGGTCATCTACTCAATCCTTGTCATTTTACAAACAAGGAAACTGAGGCACAGAATGGTTAAATGATTTGTCCATGGTGACACAATTAGTAAGTGGCAGAGGTGATATTTAAGCCCAGAAGATCTTATTTCAAATCCTGCACTCATTCTCTTAGAAAGTCTCAGGCTTTGTGAGAGTTAGGGAGAAGAGGATAAAAAAGAGAGTCAGGGAAAAACTGCCACTATCATGGAATCCAGGGGTGGTAGCTATTGCATCTTCCCTTCTGGAGGACTCCACCGTGAGACATGTCTGTTCTGAGTACCATGGAGAGAAGGATGGTCACTCCCTAAGCCCAGAGAGGAAGGGCATGGGGTGGGGAGCCCTGTTTGTCCTGTGATCATTGTAACTCTGCTTCAGTAAATCAGTAAGCATTTATTAAGCACCTCCACCATGCTGAGCATTGTGCTGGGGCAGGGGAGACAAGCACAAAGAATAAATCGCCTCCAGCAGCACAGTGAGTACATACAAAAGGAAGATGGAAGACGGCCAGATTCAGCTCCTGGGGCTCCCCATCCTGGGGCTTGGCTAGCTCCCATCTTCAGCTAGATCTAAAAAAGATTTATAGCAGGAGACTGAAAGGTTCCTGAACATGTGTTCTGGAAAATGTCAAAAGATGAAGGCATTGTGAAAATTCTCTATCAACCCCAAATCTTTATTTTAATGGAGCCAGTCCATTATTTTACTAAGCTAATTAGATGGCAAGCAGAAGTTTTAAAATGTTTTTCTGTTTTGAATCATACATTCTGAGCTAATAAGGACAGTGGAGGTCATTTAAGTCAAGCTCATCATCTTCAGAAGGGGTGAGGAGGCCTGGCCAATGAGCCCAGTCCTTAGGAACATGGGAAGTGGGCTCCTTAGATAAAATATGCTCAGGCATTCTGTAATTCTTCCTTCAAAGGAGGAAACTAAGGCCCAGAAAGAGGAAATAATGCCCCTAATCAGTCAGCCTCTGAGGGAAAGTGCCAGATTCAACCCCAAATTCTCTACCTTCCATTCTAGTGCCCTTTCCACTATACGGCTGCACCTCTTGTTTAGTATCTTTTTAAACGAGCAGCTTCCTGTATACCTCCAGTTGGAAGAATTGGACCAACCAGTCTTCATTCTCCACACTTTACCGCTATGCCTCAACTGTCTTCTCTCAGCCCCTGTGGCTCCCTTCCCCCACTGGCCAGCTCTTCCTGGAGCCTCTGCTTCGATGAAGAGCTCAGAATTCTTATTCCTCATTCTCTCAACTTTGCCCTCACATCCCCCATTCCATTGGGTGTCTTCTCCTTTTAGCATGTAAGCTGCTTTCTAGGTAGTGGGCAGAAGCATGCCCATTTCCACTGATGACCTGTGTGTAAGACATGGTATCAAAGATGGATCCACTATGTAATTTGTTACATCAGGGAATAAAGGAAAGACAGCACACATGATGGAGAAGTACCCACAAAATGTAAAAATGAGAGAAAGGCCTCTAGCACACACTAAGCAGCTTTGTGGAGAATCTCTATGAGAGACCAGGGAAAAGGATCATGCCAGAAGAGACAATAGAGATGGGTTGCTAGCAGCAGCAGTGGAGGGAGTGCCCTCATGGAGGAGATCATGGCTCAGCTGGAACATCGGGAGAACTGCAAAACACTTCTAATTGAAGAAATAGCCCATATTGCAAACATTTCACTAAAAGAAATACTTCGTTACAATTTTCTCTTATGTCATTTCCAAAACATCTTAGCTGCTTATATATTGAACCTGTCAGTTGGTTCCCTAGTAAAATGATTTTTTCATACTTAAGAAAAGGTAAACTCCTTGTGAGCGGGGTTTGGCTTTTTTTTAACTTATTGTTTGTATCCCAGTTCACTTAGCACAATGCCTAGCAGACAGTGAGTACTCATTAAATGCTTGTTGATGACCAAGTGATAAAAAAGCATTCAGGAATTGAAACTAAACTATTGGGGAACGTTTGACCAGCAAAAGAGAAGAAAGTGAGTATGTAATTATGAATTTAAACTAGAAGGACCTTGGAGTCTATCAAATCAACTCCCGCTTCTTTCAAATGAGGAAATCAGGGTTCAGAGAGGGTAAGGATCTTGTCCAATGTGGCCTTGGTAGTAAGTATCAGAGGGTAGAATTGGAACACAGGTCCTTTGACTCCACAGGCAATAGAGTCTTTCCACTATATCACATTAACTCCTTAGTTAGCTTGAAGTATTTGAGGAGTTTGTCACATAAAAGTGAGATGAGCCTTATTCTGCTTGGACCTAGAGTGGAATCATGGCTGCAGGTCTCAGTAAGGAATATTTCTGATGAAAAAAACCCTCCTAACAATTGTCCCAAGTGGAATGGGTGCCTTGGAATCAGGTGGGCTCCACTTTATTGGAGGACTTGAAAAAAGTCAGAGTCGCATGTGTATATGATATAGGGAATGCATGGTTGTTATAGATTAACAAGATGGCTACTAAAATCTTTTCCAACTCTGATGTTCTGTGATTTTGTGAGACAGAGATTTGAGGGAACATACAATGGCATGGGCTGCCTGTAGCAAGATCCAGGATAGTAAAAGAGAAATTCGCGAGTAAAAGAAATGGAAAAGGAAATGAATCCAAAGGATCTTTGAAACCCCAGCCGCCTTGGATGACTTATCTTTCTCCAAGATGTTGTAATAATTTCTCTGTTTACAATGGGATGAGATAAAACTGTAAACCAAGGAAATCAAAAAACAAACCAAGACTATTATTCTGTTTCATTAACACATTAATTTATTTCATTAATTTAATAAAATGTTTAAGTAATTAAACAGACCCAATAGGCAAAAGTAAACATTATTAGTTAAATATAATTTATGAAGAGAAGGCTGGATAGTGAGGAAGAGGAAATGGACATTTTCCCTGGTGCAGGCAGTTATGTCTTGGAAAGAACTTGAAGACCAGAGTTCTAGCCCCAGCTCTATCACTATTAATGGGATGTAAGATATTGGGTAAGTCTTTGATTTCTTTGGGTCTCAGCTTATGTAAAATGAGAGCAGTGTTACCATACTCACAGGAAGAGAGAAAGAAAGAGGGGGAAGAATAAAGGAAAGAAGGAAGGAAAGGAGGAAGGAAGGAAGGAAGGAAGGAAGGAAGGAAGGAAGGAAGGAAGGAAGGAAGAGAGGTAAAGAGAGAGAAAGGAGGAAAAGAAGGGAGAGAGAAAGGAAGGAAGGATTTGGAAGGAAGAAAGAAGAGAAGGAAGGTATGGAAGGAGAAGGGAGGAAAGAGGAAGAAAGGAAGAGAGAAATAAAAAAGGAAGGAAGGGAAAGAACAGAAGGAGGGAAGAAAGGAAAGCAGGGGAAGGAGGAGCTATTCCCTTTCCAATAAGATCAGCACAAAGGAAATAGACACCATCCTAGCTTTGAATTTTGGATCCCATTCTTAACAATTTCTAACTTTGTAACAATTTGAACTCTCCCAAAGCAGAATGGACTATTCCCAGGAGGCAATGGGCTGCCCAACACGGAGGGGAGGACGACCACTTGATTTCTGTGTGGACATAAGTTGAACTAGATGGAGTCAGAAGTCCTTTCAGATTTTGAGATTGTGAAATTCTGAACAGTATTTCCTCAGTAAACAGTAATAAAGAAGAAAAGCAATTTGCAGGAGAGTGGCATGAGCCCCAGCAAAGCTGGACCCTCCTGAGAGCATTTCTTGATTAAAACAGAAGGAAAATAGACAGGTGGAAATGGCCCAGCTCAGTTGGCAGAATTTCCAGCACACTAATTTCATCACGGAGCCATTCACTCACCATGCATCTATGAAGCACCTGTGCATACATGCCAGCCACTGTGCTTGGTATTGGAAATAGAAAGACAAAAAATGAATGCTGCTCCATTTGGCTTCTCAGCATCTGGGTGGGAAAATGTGCCATGTATAAGGAAGTGGAAATGGAGTCAAGAAAAAGATGAGCAGATTGACTGGGCCAGAACCAGTCTGCACAGAAGAAACTTCTACTGGTGCTGAAATCATTGAGGACCAGTTTATGAGATAACTGAAATGGGAAAAGGTACTCAGTATCTGGGGGAAAATTGTGATTGGTAGTATTATAAAAATAGTCATTTGATGTACAAAACACTGGGCAACTTGTCAGGAAGCCATCTGCACCAGAAAGCAAAACCCATTCAGATAATTTAGGTGGAGTCACCTTGTGTCCAGTTTCTGGGGGTCACTTATCTTTCTGTCTTGGCTTCTTTGAAAAAAAAAATAATAAAACTCATATCTTGCTAACTACGATCTTTAATAAGGATTCGTGGTATTTTATTTGACAGAGCTTGAAACAATGCCACCAAACATTGGTTTTGTTCCTGTTTGCTCTGAGGAGAATTGTGCTTCTGGTGCCTTAGATACCAGCCCCCTCCAAACCACCCCCAGTCCTGCCCTTGGCCAGACTGGCTGAGGCTTTTGCTCAGTTCAAACCTTCATATGTCCTACAACTTCCAGGTTATTTCCCATTCAGTTCAACTCCAACTTTTTGCAGGACCCTAGGACTTGAAGATGGAAGGGGCATTAGAGGTCATCTAGTTTCACCTCATCATTTTACAAACGAAGAAGTAGAGACTCAGAGGGTTTAAATAGCTCTCCACAAAAAATCATACACATAATAAATGGCAAGAACAGGATTTGAACCTGTGATCTATGACCTCAGTGCTCTTTCTACTACATGAAGGATTTAGAAGATACTTCTATAGGGTCTCAGACCTCTCTCCATGGCTATCAATTACCAGTCTCATGCACATATCACCAAGAAATCCTAAGATCTCTCATGTCATGTAACTCAAGACCCCATTTCACAGGTTAAGAAAGTGAGATCTGGATTGTTTATGGGATATGACTCCAGGGAGTCACCATCATTTTGGGTCCTAAGACCTTAGTTCTAGAGTGGGAAGGGACCTCAAAGAGCAGCTGGTCTAACCCTCCTTATGTTGCAGATGAGAAAACTGGGGCCTCGAAAAGGCGTTTGTTTGCCCAAGGTCATATACACAGAAAGTGTTGTAGGTGGGATTTGAAGCCATGGTCTCTGACTTCAGATCCAATGTTCCCTCTACCATGCTAAGCTGTCTCTCTAAAACAGGTCCTTCTGGCTTTGCAGTGGAAGGAAATAAATGAGTTGAGCTAGACTCTGGCATCATGAAGACAGACAGAAGGATGAGATATAAAGCCCTTGCTATGTGCCAAGCACTGCGTTAAGTGCCAGGGATAAAAATGCAAGCAAGAAAAAGCCTCTGCAGGGATGCCCATCAATTGGGGAATGGTTGAACAAGTTGTGGTAGATGAATATAATGGAATACTATTGTGCTATAACAAATGATGAGCAAGAAGATTTTAGAGAGGCCTGGAAGGACTTATATGAACTGATGCTGATAGAAAGGAGAAGATCCAGAACTTTGTACACAGCAACAACCACAGTGTGTGAGCACATTACTTCACAGCAATGCAAGGACCTAAAACACTCCCAATGGACTCTTGAGGCAAAATGTCACCCACATCCAAAGAAAGAAAATATGGAATTGGATCGCAGAATGAAGCAGACTATTTTCTCTTGTGTTATGTTTTGTTTTAGTTTGGGTTTTTTTTTTCACGATTTCTCTCATTCATTTTAATTCTTCTATGCAACATGACTAAGGTGAAAATGTATTTAGTAAAAATGTATTTAGTAAGAATACAAGATTGCACGCCATCTCAGGGAGGGAGAGGGAAGGGAGGAGGAGAAAATCCAAGACTTATGGAAGTGGTTGTAGAAAACTGAAAACAAATAAATTAATTTTTAAATAAAAAAAGAAAAAGCCTCTGCCCTCCAGGTGCTCAGACAACACATACTATGGAATTTGGAGGGGAGAGCAGGAGAAATCCTCGAAGTGGCATGGAAATAACTAGGAAGTGTAGTGGGGGCATAGACCTGGACAACAGAAGGCCGAAGCTGGCCTGTCAGAGTCTAGGGAGATTTGACCAATTTTTTTGCTTTTTAACAAATTGTCCTGTCACTCTGTAGATGTACAGTTAGACTGCTCTTTTCTCATACATAACTCATCCCTATGATTCATAGGACCGTAGAATTCAGAGCTGCTGTTTCTCAGTCATTTCAGTCCTGTCTGACTCTCTGTGGCCCCATTTGGGGTTTTCCTGACAAAGAGACTGAAGCAGTTTGCCATTTGCTTCTCCAGCTCATTTATAGATGAGGAAATTGAGGCACACAGGGTTAAGTGACTTGCCCAGGGTCACACAGTCTGAGGCTAGATTTGAACTCAGGAAGATGAGTCTTTGATTCTAGGCCCAGCACTGTGCAATATGGTGCTCTCTGGCTCTTCAAGCTAGGAGTCTTAGAGATTAATCTAACCCCCAGACTTGACCCACAAGGAAACTCAGTCCCAGGGTCCATGCTTAAATTCGTCCATGACCTTGTCTTCAATCAAGTGAATGAAGTAGGAATTTTTCTCTTAAACCTTCCTCCCTTCTCTCTACCAGCTTCATAACAGTGAGTCTGCCATGATCCCACTGAAGGCTCACAATTACAAAGTCAGCAGCCTTCAAAGTGGCCAAGTCCAAAGACACACTTTCCATCTTCCTTCTACTGTCTTCCAAAAACTTGAGAGCATTGTTTCCCACCCTTCCCCCACCTCCACCCCCCTCAAAAAAAAACCAAACCATCTCTGTAGTAGGGCAGCCGCAGTTTGAGCACTGACCCTGGAATCAACAGGACCCAACTTCACATCCAGACTGACACGTACTAGCTGCATGACCCTAGGCAAGTCACTTAACTAGATTGCCTCCCAAAACAAACAAAAAAAGCTCTTTAGTCAAAGGCTTTTAAGATATCCTCCTATGACATAGCTCTCCTCTCTCCCAGCTGGCTCAGCCAAGTCTCTCCTCACTCCAATCCATCCTCCACTGAGCTATTAAAGTGATTTTTCTAAAACACTGATCCAATCACTTCACCACCACCACCCTCCAATAAAACTCCCATGGCTCCCTTTTGCCCCAGGATCAAATAGAAAAAGCGGTTTGGCATTCAAAGCCCCTCACAACCTGCCTCCTCCTGTCTTTCCAGTCTCCTTACATCTCACTCCTTGATACTCTTCCATCTAGTGACTCAGGCCTCCTAACTGTTCCACAAATAAGACCCTTCATCGCTTAGCTCCGGGCATTCTCTTTGGTTGTCCCCTAGGCCTGCAGTGCTCATCCTCCTGTGTTCTGACCACTGACCTCCCTGGCTTCCTTTAAGTCCCAATTAAAATTCCACCTGTTACAGGAAACCTGCCCTAGATCCTCTTCATTCCAGTGCCTTCCCTCCGTTAATCAAGTCTGTCCATCCTGCATGGAGATCGCTTTGTATCTCTTTGCTTGCATATCATCTCTCCCATGAGATCATAGGGTCCTTGAGGATGCTAAGTGTCTTTTGCCTCTTTTTGCATCTCCAGCATTTAATGCAGTGCCTAATAAGGCACCTACAGTAGGTGCTTAATAAATGTTTCTTTATTAATTGATCCTTGCTTTCCACTGTTCCCAAAACTCTCCTTTAGACAGAGGAGGCTTTGGTTTTTAGTCACTGTAGACTTTCCTCTCTTCCATCTCTTTCCTTTTCTAGACTCTTCCTTTTTTTCTTATTTCTCAGATATTCCTACCTCATCAACCTGCCAAGTCTTCATGCTAAACACAAGGAAAATATACTTTCATTATCCTCCTCAAACCAACTCATTCACTTATCTATTTTGTATTCTTTCTTTTTTAAAATTCAGAACTTAACAAATACCAGATAAAATGAGCATTTCTGTATGCATTATCATAGAAAAATCGTGATAATGATAATTAGTATTAATATAATTTTTACACTATTTCTATAACTTTAAAGTTTATAAGGTACTTTACAAGCATGATATCATCTGAGCCTCACAACAATACTGGGAGGTAGGTGCTATGATTATTGCCCTTTTACAGATGAGGAAACTGAGGCAGGCAGTGATGAAATGACTTGCCCAGAGTCATACAACTAGTAAATGTCTGAAGCCGAATTTGAACTCAGGTCTCCCTGACTTCGGGCCCTGCACTCTATACACTATCTAGGCACCACCTTCTGGTGATGAGCTTTTTCATTCAAACTGAGGCCATTTCTCAAATAGGAGACAAATTCTATTGCCCAAACAGTGTTCAATGACTCTCTACCTTCTTAGGAGCTGCTAGGGTTCATGTTCAGCTCCCTTGGTCTTCAAGAACTCAAGGTCACCTCCATACTATAATAAGACACCGGGAAAGAATTTAGTAGACATTCCTAGTTTGCCCTGCCTACCCCACTGATATGGTTATAAGAATGATCAGAGGTGCCACATGTAAAGTTCTTTGTAACTCTAAAAAAGTGCCTTATCACTAAGACCAACCTTTATTTTTATCATTACTCTTCCACCAATAGAGTTCAAATCTGATGTTTCATCAAAGCATGGCACCGGCTCTGGGTCCTCAAGGACTACAATATCCCAACATAAACTGTGATCTAGAAGGGCTGGAAATATAGACTTGGTGAAAGATAGCATGTCTGTAACCCAAGGGCCAGGCTGAAACTCACACCAGTTGATGAATTATTTTGACATTAAGATACAAAAGGGTCACAATCTACATCAGTGAGAGGGTGCCTACATGAATGACATAACCAATCATTTGAAATATTGACATCAAAATTATTATTATTTCTACAACTTTGTTTTCTTATATTTAATAACATACTGCCAGGAATTTTTTTTAATCAACCAACAGAAGTAATTATATGATGAACCTTTAATTCTATTTACTGAGCAATTTTTAAGTGCCATGTAATTAATGATTACAGGCATCCAGATGACAACTTCGAACTTGGCTTTTGCAGACTATATATGACCCATATAATTATTCTCCACTGAGATTAGTCATTGACTGCAAAATATCAAACTTGTTTGCCACTATGTGAAGCAATCCCTCTGAGCTACTCCCCAGAGGGCAACTGCAATTTCACTAGGTGCCCTGTGGACATCTACTTCTAAAATCACAGCTCACAAGCCCCAACTGGTGTGCTTCCCATTGACAATCAGCAAGTAGGCTGAATTAGCTCTTAGCAAAGATTTTTATTTCAATAAATACTGAAATGGCATAGCAAGTATGCAACAGCAGTTACAAAACACATTCCTTGTAGACCTCGGGCACACTCTCCAGCAAGTATACACTCAGTCTATGGGGAGAGTGGGCACAAACTTAAAGGCCAGTGCTATTAAGGCACATGTGTAGGAAATATATGTAGTGACCCACAAATCCAGGACTGTAATGTTAAGGGAATTTGAAAAACTTCCCTGCCCTTTAATAGGCCCATGTGATATGCTCTGAACTTTAGCCCAGTCCACAGCCTGAGATACATGGCATGGTGGGAAGAGCTTACTGAACAAGTGGTGCAGGAAGGGTGGAGCTGAGAGAGAGTGAGGCAAAGCTGGGAGAGAGCAGGCAGAGCAGAGCAGCTAGCATGAGTAAAAGAAGGAGTGAGTTTGCCTAAGGGAACTTGTTTGTGGGGAGACCTAACAGAGGGAAGACTTGGGCATAGAAGTACTCCATAGTGTACAAACTTCTTTGTTACTGTGGTGGAATTGACTTTCTGGTATCTGAATAAATATCCTGGTCTTGTCCTTGAGAAAGAAAGTTAACATTTTGAGAATTTATCCTGGAAATACATATGCATATCTATAGCAGCTGCTGTGCATATTGTATTGGCATTACAATGACTTCAATGACTCCAGCCTTTCATCTTTGTAGCATCGCCATAAGTTCACTCCTGGGCATAGCATCCATGCTAAGAAGATTGCTCAGCTGGCTTGCTTCTCACAGAGCACAGAGTTTCCCCTGAATGAAGTCACTCCACTGGAATTCCTGGGCTTACTCCTTGAGGGGCAGCCACAGTCTCTACTAAGTCTAGCTTCAAGCTCAACGACCATCCTCAGCTGAGATTCTCCTGTGCTCTTTCAGAAAGAGCAGACATCCTTCCCCTAGAACTGGCAGGAAGCTTTTTTCAGTTCTGCTCCCTTAGGGCCTCAGTTCTGAGGCATGCCATTGTCCCAGCTGGAGGTGAGAGTGTAGAGGTTTAGAACACTTTTCCTGGTGACAGACCTTGCCCTAACTTATGGAAACCATCCAGTATAAGTGAGGCCATGCATTCCCAGGTAAAGAGCTCCAGGTAAAGATTTCCTGGGGGTTTTTTTAATTCTGAGGATTTCTTGCTGATCTATCTAAATGAGGGCCCATGGTAAAGGTACTGAGGCACACTATGCCCTCCACAAATTCATTTTCTATGCTGGTTGTTTCACATGAAAATGAGCTACTGGAAGCCTCATATTCTTTATAAAGCTTAGAATGGTACACTCACATCTGAAAAAATACTAACGTCATCTGGGGTGGGGTGCTCTCATACCTCATTGTTTCTCAGAGGTGGTTGCTCTCATAGTGCATAGAGCACTAGATTGAAGTCAGGAAGGCTTCAGATACTTTCTGGTGATCCTGGGCAAGTCACTTATTGTAAGCCAATATACTTATAATATGTACACACTTTCCAAATATTACAAAAGTTCCCATATTCCCATATTCCCATGAATATTAACTATTCAAAAGCACAGATGATTCTACATATAAAAATAAGTAAAGAAGTGGATAAGTTTTGCTTTGAGTACAGGATGAGACTGAGGGGAAGCTCTCATGCTCCACTAGTAACTATATGTCCATCAAAAGAACTCAAGAAAGTCCCGTCCCCAGCATATTGGATGGACCTTCTGAGAGGTCATATATGAACTGGATTGGCTGAATGGAAGAAATCACCACTTCAAGAAGATCACAGATAAAGACACCAAAATAATAAAGAATCCTCCACTATGTGACAGCAGAGAAAAATACAACTATTGACCAGCAGCTTGATAGAAATGGGTTCATTTTATTACAAAACTGACATCATTCCTATGTGTGCATAAGCTAAAATACACTGGTTTCAAACAGATACTTCTTTTTAAGGAAAAACATGTGGTTTGAATAACCTGCACTTTTCATTCCCTTCCATGAATTACAACTTACTGAGCTCACAGATAACGATAGGTCACATCATCCAAAAAGTTGCTATTAGGAAGAATTCACCAACTAATCAGATTGGGAAGCCAAAACTTGACTGGGAGCTTTGAATGGTATTTGTGAGAATATAATTCTCCTGAGACCATCTCCTTCCAGGAGATTCGTCCCTCCAGCTAATCTTACTGAAAGGAGAATGCAGAAACTCTTGTTCCTAGAGAAGGTGGCCACAAAAAAAAAAAAAGAAGAAGAAGAAGAAGAATCATGAGGTTTTATTTCAAAACAACAATAACACTCCCCAGCAGAAAACTCTCTCCTGGGAAGATTGTCCCACTGCATGCATCATCATGGCCTACCATTCCATTCAGATGAATTTGGCAAGCGTTTATGAAGGGCATGCTTTGTGCTAGATACTGGGAATATGAATACATCCATGGGGTTGCCCCTTCCCTCCAGTATGCTGAGGGGGATGAGAAAATGGATTTGTGCATTCAGCACTTAGGACAGCTCCTGGCTTAGATGCTTGTTGACTGAAACAACATAAATACAAAGTATATAAGAAATTATACGAAGTATATTCATGAGGTAGTGAGCAGTAACAAGGTGCGGGGGGTGGGGGGAGCTCAAGAACAGCAAAGGGAATCTAACCACAATCAAGTTTTATCTCTAAGTGGAGAGGTAACAATCCAGGCATTTTGGTGTGGTAATAGAGAACCAACTCAAGGTCAGAAAGACCTGGGTTCAAATCTTACCTTGGATACCTCTGACAGGGTCTATGTGATCCTAGGAAAGTCACTTAATCATTCTGTGCCTCAGAAAACTTTCAAAGACTATAGTCCCACTTTCATTGACAAAGGATTTCTTCAGCTGTGCTCAATGAAATTACACTTCTGGACTGATTATTATGGGGAGATAGTTTAGGAATCACCCACAGATCATCCTGTCTTACAGTCCTCCTCAGAAGAGAAAACAACAGGGTGGTAACAGTGGAGTTCAAAGATGGTCTCACCCCCAAGGAGGTCTTGTCTAGGTCTTTGTTTGAGCCTAAACTGCTTGTTTTCCACAGGCAGCAGAATGATAGGGGCTTATATCCACTTCAGCAAGAGTGCTGTTGCTCTCTCTCCATGGATATAAAAAATGCTGACCTCCAGAAGCTAACAGAAACCCCAGGCAATGTCCCTGCATGACTAACCCCAACCAGATCCTTCTAACCTCAGGGCATTCAGTTGTCCCCTTCCCCAATTGGGATAACAGCTAGAAACTTGCTACTCCAGGGGCATGAGCCCTGCAGAAGAAAACACTGTATAAATCAAACTATCCCAACAAAACGCTCTTCCCCTATTGCTCAGAATTTCAGTTAATACTCAGTTAAGTGACTTACTGAAAATTTTCTTCCCCAGTTGCTTGGGATTTCTCATCTGTGACGTCCAGGATGCCTTCTCCCTGTTTGTGGTCTCTTGCCACCCTCATTTCTAGTATGCCTACCTGCTTTAAATCCCTTTTCATTTTTCCTTCCCTGGATGAGGAGCAACCTGCAGGTAAGTAGAGTGAGAAGCAGCAAGGGGACTGGATTTTCCCTCCTTTCTTTCTTTTATTTACTTTTAGTACTCAGTCTCTCTACAGGCTATCTCATAAGTATCATCCCCTGCCTCAGAGTCTATCACAAATATTAGAAAACAAAAAGAAGAGAGAGGCAGAGAAGTGAGTGCCTCTAATAAGCATCATTGACCCAGAGCATTCATGACTGCAATATGAATCATTTGGTTCTCACAGCAACTCTGAAGCAGGTACAGAAAAGGAAAATGAGGCTGGGAAAAACTAAAGAGTTTGCCAATGGTCCCACAACTAGTAAGGATCTGAAGAAAGGTTTGAAACTAGGGCTTCTTGACTCCAAGTCCAATGCTGATCCCCCGCAATGTCTTCCATGGCTGTTGATGTACAAGGGATTGCCTCAAATTCATGGGGCCCTTCCCCAGCTAACAGTCTATCCCTGCACCCTCTCTGACAGCTCATATCTGATATCAACCTAGCAAAGTTCACAGAAGCTAACCACTACTTTGATCACTGGAAAACCAATTCATTTTTCATTCCTGATAACTCACAGAGACAAAGGTTAGTGTGGTTGCCATGTGTATCCATGTGGGAAATATCCACACCAACAAATCAGGAAGTGCTCATGTGCAGAAGGACTGACCAAAAGAAAGCGGCTATTGATTTTTTTTTAATTACATAAATGCAAGTTAGAAATTTATTGTAAATAAAAATAAATGTAACATTAAGATAGAACCACTATGGGAAAATATGAATGACCAGGCATTTATTAGTCCCGGATCCATTTGAAATTGATTCACAAGTCTACTGATTGAAGCTTAATGGCTGGGAAAACTTCCTAAAGCTATGAGCTAGGCCAAATGGGCTGGGCTGCTGTCTCAGGAGGTGGTGGGGGAGCGCTCAGAAAAGCTGAATGACCCCTAATCTGGCAGGTTGTAGAGGGAATGCTGGCTTGAGTCCAGGTCGGACCAGATGGACACTGAAATTCTTTCCAATGCTTGATACCCCATGATATATAAATGTTGAAAAGGAAAAGTAGACACTTGTATAACTTAATGAAGCAAAGCAAGCACTCAACTTCCAGTCAAACATTCATTTTCTTTTCCTCTGTCTTAAGAAAGGAAAGAAATTAAAATTCATCTGACAACTGATAAGCAATGCCATACACATAGCTTTTGCCTGTAGCATTTTTCTTTTCCATTCAAGCATTTCTTAGAATATGTCTAGGATTCTAGATGAATAGACCAACATGGAAGACTAAGAAATGTGAAGGAAGCTTCTCATATTCCCAAGCACATATGAAATTCTCTCTCACAGCTCCTGAGCCTGTCAAGGGAAGACCCCCAATGAATGAGAGGACATACTTCTGTCCCTTTCACTGTTATCCCTCACCTTCACAACCCCCCTTTCTCTGACTTCTCTCTTCACAACACTCCGAAACGGTTATGATCAATCAGACTTTAGTTAGCTGGTATTTTTACTAAATAAAGGGAAATTTGAGAAGTAACTTTAAAGAACAAGAAAACTTTGGCAGTTTTATATGCCCTCTCAGACAGAGGGGAGAGGAGAAAGGCACAAGATCTCTGGGAAGTGAAATTTGGCACCAATGAGACTTGACTCTGACTCCAGTCCCAGCCTGTCCAATGATGGCCTAGGGAGTGTGGGCAGTGACAGCAATCAGTGTAGCCTGATCCCTCCCAAATGCCAACCCCATGAGCCATTCTAACTCTAGTCTGGCTTTCCAGCCTCTCTTCTGCCTCCTTGTCCTCAGTGACCCTACTCCCACCCAGTCCATTGGCTCAGATGATTAACTTTGCACATTTCTTTCTCCTTCTCCCAAGATCTCTGCCCTCTTCCTCCTTCAGAATTAGAGGAGAGCAGATTGTGGCTTTCCCAGGGCAGTAACAGCTTTACCATTTCCAGAGGCTTCCACAGACAAGCTCTGATAACTTTCCCTCTGCCTGCAGAGAATTGACTTTCACCACTCTGCTCCATTGGAAACAACAAAGAAAAGAAAAACAGCTTCGAAAATGCAGATGAATCTGGGATCTTCTCAGTGAAAGTGTTCCCTCCAATAATGCAGGTTGCATCCAATCTCTGCCTGCCCATCCTGTGCCACACATGTCTGTATCCTCCCGTGACTTCACCTTGAGTCCATCCCATGTACTGGATGCCTTCTTGACTTTCTCTTGACATTTTGAAGATATCAGTGAAGCCCATGAGCTATCCCACCAATTCTCCCTTCTTTGCCCCGTCTCTTATTGCTCACTCCACAAACCCAATCCATTAACCAAATCTTTTTGTTTCTATTTCAAGATAACTCTCATCTGTATCCCCTTCTCTCCATTCATACAGCCACAAACCTAGTTCAGGCCTTTATCACCTCTTACCTATGCTACTGAAATAACTTTCTAACTGGTCTTCCTTCTCCAAGTCTCTCCTGACTCCACTCCATCTTCTACTTAGCCACAAAGGTAATCCTTCTAAAGCATAGATCTACCCATATCGTTCCCTCACTCAGGGAGCTTCACTGGCTCCCTATTCCCTCCAAGATAAAAATCTTTGTTTGACTTTTAAAGCTCCTCATACCCTGACTCTTTCTTACCTTTTCAGACGCCTTATACCTTGTTCCCCTCCCCCTGTAGTTTCACCTACTTTCTTGCAATTCTTTAAACATCTACAGTCTCTGTGCCTTTTCCCTGGCTGTCCCTCATGCCTGGAGGGCTGTGCCTCTTCCTCATCACTTCTCACTTGCCCTAGCTTTCTACAACACTTGCACATTCTGCAAAATACCTTTCCCAGTCCCTCTAGCTGCTCATGCCTTCCTCTCACAGACCACCTTCTATCTACTCAGTATAGACCTCGTCTCTCTCTGTTTACTGATATGTGGTTTCCCCTATGGGAACGTGACCTCCTTGAGGGCAGGCTGCATGTTGCCTTCCTCTGTCTTCCTGGTGTTTAGCACAGTGCTTGGTACATAGTAAATGAATAATAAATGCTGTTGACTAATTGTTCCTATTATTTCACCAGCTCTTCTTTCTCACTCATATTTTTTTCATTTCATCTTTTACTCCTCTTCTATTTCATAATTTCTTAGTTGTCATATGTGACAGCTTACTCATACCCGCCATGTGTCTTTCCACCTTCCTGGAGGGCACAATAGCTTTCATTTCTTTTTTCTTTAATTTTATTTTTAATTTATGAGATAAAAGAAGTATTTTTACAACATAGTATAATAAAAAAATGATTGCACATAAAACTGCAAATCTATTATGTGTAATCCTTTTAAATACATAATAAAGTTATATAAATTTCTTTTTTTCTTCCCTCCTCCTACCCTAAAGATGACTACCATTAGACACAAATATGCGTGTGTGTGTATATGTAAAATCATTCCATACAATCATTCTGTACGTACTCCTATTTATCAGTTCTTTCATTTCTTTAAGGATTATGAGTGCCTCAGATATGAAGTCTCACACCTGTACAATAGTACTAAAAATGATATTGATACAAAAAAGAGGTACCTTTGTTTTTATGGGAGAGGAGAAGTGAATCCCTAAGCAATCGAGTCCACTCCTCTTCCTTCTTTCTAGTACCAACGGGATTCCCTCTAGACAGTGATGTCCTGCCTCTAGACACCTGTATTTGTGCTGGTTTATGCTGATTACATAAAGTCCCGGATCATCAAGCATCTTAGATGAAATCCATAACCCCTCAGAAGGGTTTTCCTTAACCATCCACATAGGAAAAACAAAATGGATAAATGATGTTTATCAAAGAGGTGATGTTAGACACTCTGTGGAGTCTGACCATCATTAAATATGCTTGGACAAACACTGCAAATGGACTCTGAATTGGGTCCAGAGTTGAACAGGAGAAAAAACTACATAAGAAAATCTATCAAAATAGAAAATGTGACAAGTTAAGAATGCCCATTTTAATTTTATAAATACTACAGAGCAAAGAAAGCATTAAGTCTCAGAAGTTATGTAGATACAATCATTCAAAAAGTATTTGTTGAAAGTCCACTATGTGCCAAGCACTACAGGTGCCAGGGATAGAAAGATGCAAAGGTCTCAGAGAAAACCTGAAGAACTATGAGGATTCTGACAAGGCTTCTTATAGGCAATATTATAGTAGTGACAGAGAAATCATTTGTCTGCAAATTACAATCTTGTACATTCTTCTCAGGCCATGAAAGTTAATGAGAAGATATATCATAATCCCAATACTTCCTTTAATGTCATAAAAGTTGAACAAACTCAGCTAAACAGTCATAATCTCATACATCCCCTCAGGAAATAAACCTCCTCAAATAAATTCTAGAGGTAAACTAAGTCAGGTTACAGATTAAACTACATTTGTAGAATTCAGAAATAGACTGATTAAGGAGAAGGATTTACACGTTGCCAAGGAATCAGGGACTGTTGGGATTCTTTCTCTTGCTTCTTATCGAAGAAATGTGTCTCAAAGTAAATTTTCATTTCCCATGAGAAGGGTTTGTTCAGGAGAGGCTGATATTAAGACAGATATTCAGTTAACTAAAATTTTCAAGAGAAATGGCCCTGAGTCCTGAAAAATGAACAGAAATTAAAAATTCTCATAACCAAGTTATCACAGAAAGGTAAATCATGGATAGGAATGAATGAGTCACTGAGAGATAGTGTAGAGTAAGGATTTGATGCCTTTTTTTGCAGCATGGATGTTCCCTCTCAAATATAGGGAGCCTGTAGACTCCTCAACATAATGATTTTAAATGTATAAAATAAAATATGTAGGATTACTAGGACACTATTAATACTGAAATAAAAATGTACATTTTCCCCATTCAAATTCACAGACCCCCTGAAATGTATAAGGGTCAGTAGATCTCAGATTAAGAACCCCTAGTATTGAAAGAGAAGTGAAAAGGAACCAGGGCAGAACTTTGAGGGTTGGCCACACTTAGGGGGAAAGAGAAAAAATGAGTCAGCAGGGTACTGCCTATTTAAGAAGGAGTAGGCAGGCAGGCAGATGAAAACCTCAGAAAAGGCTGTGTTGCTAAAGCCAAGGGAGGAAAGATTATCCTGTAGGAGAAGGGTAGGTAGCAGTGTGAGGCCAAAGAGAGATAAATGGGAACAAGGAATATAAGAGGCTAATCGATAATCATTTGTTAATCACTTTCTATGTGCCAGGCACTGCACTACATTCTGAGGGCACAAAGGCAAAACATGAAGCTATCTCTGCCCTCAGGCTACCAACATTGTATTAGATCCACAAACATAAGTAAAAACAACATATCTTCAGAGTGGACATCAAAAAGACAAAATAAATCCAGGGTAATATGAGGCATTTAGGTAGGGGGCACAGCAGGTAGAGCACCTGGAGTTAGGAAAATCAGAGGTCTAATCCAGCCTTACTAGCTGTGTGATCCTGGACAAGTGTAACAGCAAGGACTGCATCATAAATAGGAGGGCCTGCTATACAGGCCCTGCTTTTCTCAAAGGAAAGCAACTTTTGAGATGTCAACAATCTGCTTTAATCAAGCACATATATCATTCACTTAGTTCAGGGGAAAGACCAGCATCCTGAACTTCAGAAAAAATACAAGCAGAGAAATAAAGACCCACAGACAGGGCTTCCAACTTTCTGACCATAGAAAACACATACATTGCTACCAGAGAGAGAAACATGAACATCTGGGTTTTCAAAGCTGGGGGGGGCTCCTTAGCAGCTGTTCAGAGTCTCATCTGGCACACAAACTTTCTTCCAAAAAAAAATCAAAAGCCTCAAAGTAAAACCTCACCTCAGAGTAGATATACACTTTTCAGAGCTGGAGGGCATAACACTCATGAACCAGTGCCTCATTAGAAATTAACAAAAGGTATCTGAGACATTAATGGGCAGGGAAGATCTTTAACTCTTTCCCCTCATCCACCATTAACCTATTACAGCAA
The DNA here is from genome assembly GCA_023548195.1 of Bettongia penicillata ogilbyi. NCBI lineage: Eukaryota > Metazoa > Chordata > Mammalia > Diprotodontia > Potoroidae > Bettongia > Bettongia penicillata. The sequence continues at coordinate 8,981,262 of JAJHZJ010000132.1, read as the reverse complement.
GTCACTTAATCTTGTTTGCCTCAGTTTCTTCATCTATAAATATGAGCTGAAGAAGTAAATGGCAAACCACTCCAGTATCTTTGCCAAGAAAATCCCAAATAGAGCCCCAGAGAGTTGGATATGACTGAAACAAATGAGCAACGATATGAGAAGCAGCTAGGTGATGCAGTGAGGCCTGAAATCTGAAAGACTTAAGTTCAAATCTAACTTCAGGTACTTACTAGCTATATGACCCTGGGCAAGTCCTTTCACCCTGTGTGCCTCAGTTTCCTCATCTGCAAAATGAGCTGAAGAATGAAATGGCAAATTACTTCAGTATCTCTAATAAGAAAACTCCAAATGAAGTCATGAAGAATCAGATATGACAGAACAAAAATACAAGTCTGTAAAATAAAGTGAGAGGCATTATAAAAATGGATTCTGGTATAATTACAAAATGTTTTCCAAATCCTCACAAGTTCTGTCTTCCCATAACTTGGTATTTTTCATCCTAAATACATAATACACAACTGCAACTCATTGATTCAAATGATTTTCATCCTCAGACCTGGCACTGGAACATCTAAAATGAAAGAGGTAAAATAATCCTGACCAATCTGGTAGAAAACAAAAACGTGTCTCCAAGTCAAGAGTCAGTAAGATTATTTTTCCATTTTTTTGGAAGCTGGGGAAGGTGCAAGGGAGAATCTGCTCTTAAGAAAGTCTCAAAATCTAATCGGCAGTTACTGCTTTCAGGTTTTGATTCCTGCAGTAAAAACTAAAGCATTGCTTTATCTCAAAGATAAAAGAAAAATTCTTTGTGGCAAAAATTGTAATAACTGAAAGTACAAATATACTTGACTGATAGGCTCAAAAAAGAAACCATCAACGTGTTCTAAATCTTCCAAATGCCTTCAAGATTGGAAAAATGTCACCAATATGCCACAGAGGGTTTTTTTAAATTTATCCTAAGCAACAAACATTCCTAATCCTCTTTTTTCAACAGTTTAGGTATCTGGGACTTGTGGGCAATAGAGATTGCAGCCCTTCTCCCACAAGTTAATAATCAATTAATTCATTAGTCAATCAGCGAGCATTTACTAAGCCCTTACTATGTGCCAGGATTTATGCTAGGTAGGTCCTAAAAATGAAAAGACAAAAGCAAAAAAAAAAAAAACCCTCCCCTCAAGAAGCTTATATTCTATAGGGGAAGACAACATGTACACTGTGTACACCATAAATACCTACCCAAAAAGCATATAAATAATAAATGAAAAATAAAAAGAGCTAATGAAGGGATAGGAAGGTAGCATAACTATAGTTGGAAGAGTCTCATATAGAAGGTAGCATTTGAACTAAGTTAAAAAAGAAACAAATGAATCTAAGCTGTGGAAGGGAGAAGGGTTTACATTCTAGGCATGAGAGTCAAGCTGTACAAAAGCCTAGAGGTGGGAGATGGAGTATTATGTATGAGAAGGGGCAGGGAAGCTTATTTGGCTATACTGTAGTATACATGAAGAACAATAATATACATGGCTGGAAAGATCAGTCACAGCTCTCACACATCAAATAGAGGCATCCACATTGTATTGAAGCAGCTGTGTGGTGCAGTGGCTAGAGTGTTGTACCTGAAGACCCATGTTCAAATCCTATCTGAGTCACTTAATAGTGATACCATTCCAGGCAAGTTATTTAATATCTCAGCCTCAGTTGCCTCCTCTGAAAAAAAAAATATAATAATATCAACCTTATTAAATTGTTGTGAGAACCAAATGAGACAACCTATATAAAGCTTTCTGCAAATTTTAAAGCTCTGCATAAATGCTAGTTATTATAGTTAAGCAGGGAATCTTAACCAGGGCTCCATGAACTTGGTTTTTAAAATGTGTTTTGGGGGATGAAGTCAAGATGGTAGAGTAGAAGGATGGACCTGTAGAAGCTCCCCCATATAGCCCATAAAATACCTGTAAAAAATGACTCTAAACAAATTTTAGAGCAGCAAAAGCCACAAAACGACAGAGTGAAAGAGATTTCCAGTCCAAGACAATCTGGAAGGCCTACAGGAAAGGTCTATCACACCAGGCTCAGATCCGAGTGCAGCCCACAGAGCCCAGCCCAGCCTTGGTCTTGTGGCACCAGCAGGAACAGAACCAGAGCAGGCCTCAGGGGCAGAATCCCTGGCAGCAGCAGTGGTTCCCAGACTGCTTAACCCACAAAGGTCAGAGACAGCTTCAAAAGTCAGTGAGAAAGCATTTTCATCTGGGTGAGAAGGGAATGTGGTCTGGCCCCAGCAGGAGCAGTCACTGCAGCAGCAGCATCCATTTTTGGAGCCCTCAGCATAAAGTCCCAGGGAAAACTGAGTGGTTAATCTGGATCTCAGTCCTGAGTGGTGGTCCTGGGGTGAGGAGGAGAAGTGCAGGCCTAGTGGAGCTGGAGGTACTTGTGGAGAGGGAATCCTACTCACAGTTCCCAGGCAAAGCAGAGTGCTTATGATTGCTCACAAACCGGAGCCCAGGCCAAGAGAAAAGTAAACTCCTCTCCCTTGATTGTTCCACTTTGGAGGAACTGAGAACTTACAAGTTCTCAGAGTATATTTTCCTCTAAGAATTCAAAAGTCAAGTAACTGGCTGGGAAAAATACCCCAAAAAAGGGGGAAAATAAGACAATAGAAGGCTACTTTCTTGGTGAACAGGCATTTTCTTCCATCCTTTTAGATGAGAAAGAACAATGCATACCTAAAAGTCAAGGTTTCTGCATCCAAAACCTCCAAAATAAATATGCAATGGTCTCAGGCCATGGAAGAGCTCAAAAAGGATTTTGAAAATCAAGTAAGAGAGGTGGGAGAAAAATTGGGAAGAGAAATGATAGAGATGCAAGAAAAGCATGAAAAGCAGGTCAACACCTTGCTAAAGGAGACCCAAAAAATGCTGAAGAAATTAATACCTTTAAAAATAAGCTAACTCAATTGGCAAAAGAGGTCCAAAGAGCCAATGAGGAGAAGAATGCTTTAAAAAGCAGAACTGTTCAAAAAGGAAAAGAAGGTTCAAAAACTCACTGAAGAAAGTAATTCTTTAAAAATTAGAATGGAATAGATAGAAGCTAATGACTTTATGAGAAACCAAGAAATTACAAAAGAATGAAAAAATGGAAGATAATGTGAAAATATCTCATTGGAAAAACAACTGACTTGGAAAATAGATCCAGGAGAGAGAAATAAAATTCTGGGACTACATGAAAGCCATGATCAAAAAAAGAGCCTAGACATCCTCTTTCATGAAATTATCAAGGAAAACTGCCTTGATTTTCTAGAACCAGAGGGCAAAATAAATATTGAAAGAATCCACCTATCACCTCCTGAAAGAGATTCAAAAAGAGAAACTCCTAGGAATATTGTAGTCAAAGTCGAAAGTTCCCAGGTCAAGAAGAAAATATGGCAAGCAGCTAGAAAGAAACAATTCAAGTGTTGTGGAAATACAATCAGGATAACACAAGATCTACCAGCTTCTACATTAAGGGATTGAAGGGCTTGGAATATGATATTCCAGAAGTCAAAGGAACTAGGATTAAAACCAAGAATCACCTACCCATCAAAAGTGAGTATAATACTTCAGGGGAAAAAATGGTCATTCAATGAAACAAAAGACTTTCAAGAATTCTTGATGAAAAGACCAGAGCTGAATAGAAAATTTGACTTTCAAACACAAGCATCAAGGGAAGCATGAAAAGGTACACAGGAAAGAGAAATCATAAGGGACTTACTAAAGTTGAACTGCTTACATTCCTACATGGAAAGAGAATATCTGTAACTCTTGAAACTTTTCTCAGTATTTGGGTAGTTGGAGGGATTATACACACACACACACGCATGCACACACACACACACATACAGAGAGAAAGAGAGAGAGAGAGCACAGGGTTAATTGAATAGGAGGGATGATATCTAAAGAATAAAATTAAGGGGTGAGAGAGGAATATATTGGGAGGAAAAAGGGAAAAATGGAATGGGGTAGGTTATCTCTTATAAAAGAGGCAAGAAAAAGCTTTTTCAATGGAGGGGAAAAGGGGGGAGGTGAGAGGGAAAAAGTGAAGCTTACTCTCATCACATTTGGCTTAAGGAGGGAATAACATGCACACTCAATTTGGCATGAAAATCTATCTTACACTACAGAAAAGTAGAGGAGAAGGAGAAAAGTTGGGTGAGAGGATGAAAGAAGGGAGGGAAAGTAGGAGGAGGGAGTAATTACAAGTAAACACTTTTGGGAAGGGAAAAGATCAAATGAGAGAATAGAATAAATGAGGGGCAGGATAGGATAGAGGGAAATATAGTCTTACACAACATGACTATTATGGAAGTCTTTTGCATAACTACACATGTTGAATTGCTATATTGAATTGCTTGCCTTCTCAGTGGGGATGAGTGGGGAGGGAGGAAGGGAGAGAAGTTGGGATTCAAAGTTTTAGGAACCAGTGTTGAGAATTGTTTTTGTATGCAACCTGGAAATAAGAAACACAGCCAGTGGATTATAGAAATCTACCTTGCCCTACAAGAAAAGAGAGAAGATGGGGATAAGGGAAGGGAGGGGTGTAACAGAAGAGAGGGAAGATTGAGGGAAGGGTAATCAGAATGCACAGTGTTTTGGGGGTGGGGGAGGGGAGAGATGGGAAGAAAATTTGGAACCCAAATGTTTGTAGAAATGAATGTTAAAAACTAAAAATATATAGATAAACATTAAAAAATTTATTTTGATAACTATATTTCAGTATAATTGATTGCTTTTGCCATCCTGTGTATTTTACTTTGTGTATATAAAAAAAATGTCATTCTGCAAGGAGAGGAGAAAAGATAAACAGGATTTTGATAAGTGGAAAAGAGAGGGGAAGGCATTCCAGATGAGAAGAACAACATGACTAAAGGTGGAGAGGTGGGAGAAAGGCAGGCAAGAAGGAAGGAAGGAAGGAAGGAAGGAAGGAAGGAAGGAAGGAAGGAAGGAAGGAAGGAAGGAAGGAAGGAAGGAAGGAAGGAAGGAAGGAAGGAAGAAAGGGAGGAAGGAAGGAAAGAAAGGCAGAATTTGGAACTCAAAACTTTAAATAAAAATGTTTTTAAAAATTGAAGAAACAAATTTCCAGCACAATTTTGACACTACCCTTCTCAATTACATAAGTCCTTTAAAAATGGAATTCTATTTACCACAAGTTCATGGTGTCTTATACAATCTTTTTTTATTATTCTTCTTGTAGATTGAAATGTTTGCATTTGTTAGTAGTTATCATTAAGTTCATAATGGAAAAAAAAGGTTTTTTTAAGTTTATGTCCAAAAGAAGCGTGCAACTTTTAAAAAATTGAAATAAGTCAAGAATGGTTATAGATAATTGTTTGAAAAGATTAACAATTAAATGTAATTATCAAATGTTTCATTTTATCTAAATTTTTTAAGTGAAACAATTATAACCCTTTGTGTTGAAGAAGGACATAACTAAACAAAAGAGAAAAATCCACTGGAACAGAAGAGACCAGAGACAAAAACAATAGAAACAGTTTAAATAGAAATATAGAAACACATAGCAAAAATCCAATATCCAGAAAATATAAAGAGCTACATTTATCATTGGCACCCACAAACACTGTTATTATATTATTATATAATAATACAAAACATTGCTATTGTCATATAATAATACCTACCTACCAGGGTTGTCATGAGGATCAATGAGTTCACATCTGTACTATCCTTTGCAGGTCTTGAAGCCAGCTCAGCCATGGAGACAGAAGGCTGCTTGCTTTGCTTTATGCAAATGTTTTATTCAACTTTCAAAAACCACCAAAAGAAAATATCATCTAAAATTGTCTAAAGAATTGGAAAGAGTTAAAAAAAAAAGCTTATTTGAGAAGTTTTGGTGCTACTTATGGCTATTGGAATCATCTAAACAGCATTTGGCAAATCATATGCAAAGCAGAAGCTTTGGTCAGTTCTACATACAGGTAGCATGATGAGAAGAAATATCCCTATGGCTGAAGACCATGATCAATTATTTAAGAAATGAAAACCTGCCTATTTTATTTTGCCAGTGGGTGGACAAAGAAGATAGTTTAAGATGCCAGCAGGAATGCATGTCTTCTGTGTGGCTGAAACTGATGTTTGGCAAAAAAAAATTGTTACTTTGCAAACCTGCTTTGGCAATGCCATATGAAAGGAAATGTTCAACATTATTGATGGGTTTTTTTTTAGAAACAAATATGATATAATGTGGTTGAATTGTACTAGACTCTACATAGACAGACCTCAATGGATGTCAGGACAAAATGATATTGTATCAGCATTATTTACAAATGTGGCCCCTTGTGCCATCTGGACACATCAGAAGCTTCACAGTCCAATGCTTGTGGAAAAAAATATGAGTGAGGAGATACATCCAATTTCTCTTGGAAAAAGTACTTTGAAGCATATTTGAGCTAAAAAGAAGAAACTCCCATACTTCTTAGTGATAATAAGGGAGATAAATAAAAATTTATCTTATCACAAAAATGTATTTCTGAAATGTACTTGGTGATTACTTTAGAGAAACTGAGTCCTCCAAACAAATCAATGCCAGGTCCTCTGATCCTAGAAGAGAAATGGGATTACATATAAGAAAAAGTTAGAGCTACAGATAATAAATCATTTATAAATATTTAAATTTAAATATTTTTCATATTTCACTATTTAAAAAACACTCATTCTACAAGCAAAGCAGAAAAGAATCAAAGATCTGCTCATTAATCACATTACCACTCTACAAAAACATTTCTCATTTTATTTTGAAGACCTAGATATTTCTTACTCTTGGTGAATGGATAAGGAACCTATCTACCCTAGATAAATACAATGCATTTGGTTTTACTTAATGTGAACAAGAAAGGTTAATAAATGTGCTGATATATTGAAACAAAGGTTTGAACCTGGAAGTTATTTTGTGTTTTAGTTACCGGTGAAGAAGGAAGTTTATTAATAAACAAAGTGATGCAAAATTTCCTACCATGCATGACATCTTATCCGTATGGAATGGAATTTTCTGCTGTGGTTGTTACAAAGACAAAAATAGTCAACTACATTACTAGTTTGAAAAGGTAGAGAACATCAGGAAAAAAAACTTCCCCTAATATCAATAGCATTAGTTTATTGTTGTTATTTTGTAATTTTTAACACGATTGTAAAGGATTTTCTCAATAAATAAATATCTGTATGTGTGATAACATTTGTATTATGGGTTTAAGACTTGTTTACAACTATGTAGTTCTGGGCCTGAACCTAGGAAGACTTGAATTTAAATCCAGCCACTACCTGTGTGATTGATCAAGTCACTTAATCTCTATTTCCCTCAGTTTCCTCAGCTGTGAAAAAGGAGAAATCACCTGCCTTTCAGGGTTTCTGTAAGGATCAAAAAAGATAATATTCTTAAGTGCTTAGCAGAGTACTTGGCACATGGTAGGTGCTTAATAAATGCTTGTTTCCTTTCTTCCTTTGCACCATAAAAATTCTTAAATTTATTTGAATAAAATATAAGTTAAGAAAACAATCTGTGAAAATGGGGGCACAAGAGTTTTGTAAAAAAAAATTAAGATAAATAAATGAAGAAAGAAAAGAAAGGGAGGGAGGGAAAAAGGAAGAAAGGAGGAAAGGAAGGAAGGAAGGAAGGAAGGAAGGAAGGAAGGAAGGAAGGAAGGAAGGAAGGAAGGAAGGAAGGAAGGAAGGAAGGAAGGGAGGGAAGGAGGGAGGGAGGAAAGGAAGGGAAGGGAAGGGAAAATGAAAGAGAGAGGGGAAAGCAGGGACAGAAGTCTTGCTATATACAAAGCTTGTAGAGAAAGGAGCTAATCTCTGATGAAATTTTGTGACTGTCATATTCCCTCCACCCAAACAAACGACACCAGGTGCTTCTGGTTCGCTATATCATGAAGCCTCTCATCTTGAACCCAATAACCAAATGTTTATTGTATTGAGTTGAGATGTCTAACAGGCATGTAAACATATTCAACAAGAATTTAAAGAGAGGGATAAGGGCTGGATTTGTGATTTCATCAGCACGAGAAGATCCCAAGTGAGAAAGATCCTTTTACCACGGCAAGCAGATGCCTTCTTTGAAACTTAGTCACAAAGAGCTGCCAAGAGCTCTGAGAAGTTAAATAGTTTGCCCTAGGTCACAGAGCCAGTATGTATGAGAGGAAAGACCTGAATTCAGTTCTGCTTGGCTTAGAGACCCAATCTCTATCTATTATGCCATCATTTTAATTTTTTGGACTTGTACCTCTGATTCACAGTATATAAGTTGGGCTTTGAACAAAGTTAGGGGTTTCAAGAGGCGGAAATGGAGAGGTAAAATATTCTAAAAACAGGGGGTGGCCAAGGCAAAGATTTGGAGATGGGAGATGGAGAGATGTGTACAACAAACAGGAAAAAGACCAATTTAGCTACACCACAGAGGAGATGAAAAGGAGTAAGGTGTAATATGGCCAGAAAGGGAGGTTGGGGTCAGTTTGAGAAAGTCTCGAAATGCCAAACAGAGGAACTAGCGTTTAATCCAAGAAACTAGAGTGAGCCACTAGAAATCTGGGGGAAGAGAAGTGACTTTGGACAGACGTGTACTTTAGAACTACCATGCCAAGGTCTTGGAAGGATAATAGGGGTTCCAATAACAGAAATTTTGAAGTTGGGAAGTAAAAGTAGATTTCATAAAATTATAATTCTATTATAAATTATAAAATTATAATTATAAAATCTGTTAATATAAAATTATAAAGTAGATTTTATAAAGGTGATGGATTTGATCTTGGACACATTGAGTTTGAGGTGCCACTAGAAAAAGTGAATTTGGTGAGTTTAATAAGCTGTAGAAAACATTTTAAATTTGAGTGCACCCTTCCCAGGGACAAAGGCGGTATAGGGTGGAGCGCACCCTTGTTTGGAGGAAAGAGGCAATGTTTTGTAAGTTTTGTTCATGCTATAACTCCTCAGTAAATATCCTTTTTTAAAAGCTGCTCAGTATTATTAGGTTAAGTGACTAGGGTATTAATCACTTGAGTCAATCACTGAGACTTTTTTTGGACATGGCCAACGTGGAAATTTGTTGTACTTGACTTTTATTTTTCTTTTTTCAGGAGGAGAAAGATTTTTGTCCAATAAAAAACTATTGTTTTTTTAAAAAAAGAAGAAAACACCTTTTAATCAATAAACATTTTTAATCAGTATTCTATTTTTTTTAAAGATGCACTACGGTTAAAGTAGTGCATCTGACAATTAAATATGGACAGTACTGACATCACAGTAATTTCTTGTCCCCCCCTTCCCCCATCAGACTTTGCCTTTGTAACAAAGAAAAACAATTAAGCAAAAGCATCTGATATAGAAATCTTGTCTTAACAATCTATATAATATTCTATCCTAGTAGATCCCTCCGCACCCCACCCCCCCCGCCACACACTTCTGTGATGTGGGAATAGGGTGATATTACATCTTTACTGGGTTTTCCATTTTTCAAAGTTCAACTTCATTTTAGAGATCTTTTCATTTACAGTGTTATAATAACTGCACACAATTCTCAATTCTGCTTTATTTCACTATATCAATTCACACAAATGAGGTTCACTTACAGTACATTAGTTCATACAAATCTTTTTAGGTTTCTCTGAATTTTTCATATTCACCATTTCTTAGTGCACAATGAATGATAATCATTACATGCACAAACCACAGGGATTTTTCCCCAGTCATTTCCTAATCAATAGCCACTCTCTTTTCTTCTACTTCTTTGTTACTGTAGAGCGCCGTTAGGGAAATTTTGGCATCCAACAGACCTCTATTCCTGTCATCTTCATTGAAGTATATGCCAGCGACAGGATTGCTGAGTATGGATGGCTGAGTCACTTTCCGCACATAACTCTAAGTTGGCATCCAGAATGGTTCGACCACTTCACAGTTCCACCAACAGTGCTTTAACGTGCCTAGCTTCCCTGCCACCACTTTGGCTTTCACTGTTCCTCTCTTTTTTTATTTCTGCCAACTGGGGGGTGAAATGTAACCTGAGTTATTTAATGTCTCATTTACTATTGGCAATCAGAGCATTTTTGGGTTTGCTTTCCTTTATTTTGGGTTGGGTTTTGGCTTGGGTTTTTTTTGTGTTGTTCATTAGTAACTTCTTTTGAACTTTGTTAACATCCTTTGATCAACTTACATATTGAGGAACGTCTTTTCATGTCCTATGTCGATTTTCTGTGTGTTTTGAGTATCAGATTTTTAAGAGTGATGTTCCTTCTTTGTTGATTTTATTAGAGCAAAAGCTTTTTAGTTTAATGTGGTCAAAATTAACCACTTTATCTTTTATAAAATTTTCTCTAATTCTAATTTTATTAAGAATTGTTCCCTAACCACGGTTGAGAAACGTATCTGGTCTTATTCTCTTCTATTTTTTCTTTCAAGTCATACGGTATAAATGGTGGTCTAATTCTAATTTCAAGTCAAACTTGCTTCCAATTTTCCCAGTAGTTCTTTCCAAAAAAAAAAAGGAAATAATAGATTCCAAAGTGGTCCGGTTGGGTCTTCTTTGAGAAAATCTCATCACCTTTCCCTGAGGTTCCCAATTTGCCCTTCTCTAGGTACCTTCTTCTATTTCCGTAATTGAATTCATGCTGTAACCTTCCCATCGTCCAGCCTAGACCTGCTTCTGAGAGACAACAGTAGTCCAGACCCCATGGACAACATTTTGATGGCAGCCTTTGAATCTGACCTTCCTCTCTGATCATCTTTGGGTCTACCTTTTACCTCTTGCCAGCATCTCCCCCGCTCCAAAGGAAGTTGTGCTCCTCTGTCTGGCTGCAGGTGATGACGACTTTTCCTTGTAAGAAGGCAGGGGCCTTGATGATGGGCAGGGTCAAAAAGGAGGCAATTCTAACTGGCCACATTATATCCAACAGTATGGGAAATGCTCCCTAAGAAAAGCTGCCTATGTTGAAATTGTTTTCAGGTCTCTTCTAAACACCCTACTGTGACTGTTTTCCTTTGGGAACTGACTCTACACCAACTCTGATCTCACTTGACAGATCTTGTTCACTAAAAAACTTCTCTCTCACTCTCTCTGGTAAGTGTGGTAGAAGATGGCACTACCATGTACAGCAGAACTATAAGGCTTAAGAAATAATCTTATAAACTGTCCATTCTAATGCCCTAGTTTTACAGATGAGGGCACTGAAGCTCTGAGATTTTAAATAATTAGCCCAAGATTAACCCAATTGTTTCTTCTCTACTTTCCTTTTTGAGTAAGCTAAATAGCATTGTAGATAGTGTTGGACCAGGAATGAGGAAGACGTGAGTTCAAATCCAGACACTGTGTGACCTTGAGCAAGTCACTTAACCTCATTTTGCCTCAGTTTCCTCATCTGTAAAATGGGGACAATAACAACTCCTATTTCCTAGGGTTGTTGTGAGCATAAAGTGAGATATTTGTAAAACGCTTTGCAAACATTAAAGTGTTATATAATGTTGGGGTTTTTATTCTTTCCTCATTCACTTTTCATGTTCTAGCTAAAGATGCCTCCCAGAATTGCCCTGAGTTGGATGTAATCCCAGCTGCTAGAGAGGGAAGGTAAGGCTGGTTGATGCAGTAACAAAAGTAATCAGGACTCTGCACTGTCTGGTACCAAAGTGGTGAGTCCTTGGGTGGTGGGAGAGAACATCAGACTGCCTGAGGAACAAACCAGCCCAGGGCAGAAAGCTCAAGTGCCTATCAGAAGTGGGACCCAGCTTGCGAGTGACCACTGCATTTCTCAAATAAGCAAGATAGGGAGACTCCGTCTTTTCTGAAAAAATTGTTTCAATTCTCCTGTTGGGATCTTTCCCACCGCTACTTAGGAACAATGCACTTAACTGAACTGTGTTTTTGGCAGGTGTACCTAGGTGTCATTCTTATTTGTGACAGTATGTGCCATTGCCTGCTTGAAGAGATTCAGGGAAGACATCTCCTTAGCAATGCTTGATGCAGCAGCACCCACAAGTGGCTGCTTAACACAGGTTTGGACAGTGGTGGTGGTGGTGGTGGTGCCATCTAGAAAAGAACATCGAGCTGCCATAATCATGGGGAATCCCAAGATTCCAAGCCCGAATGGCCCTTGGAGATGATCTAAGCCAAGCCCATCATTTACAGTCAAGGAAACTGAGTCCCAGAGAGTTTATCAATCAATGAGGCTTATTAAGCACTTCCTTACTATGTGCTAGGTGCTGTATGTGCAAAAAGAGTCTTTAATCATGTACACAGAAGGGACTTGTCGAAAGTTACAGAGGGAGTTACAGAAGGATTTGAATCCTGGGGGTAAACCCAAGATTCAAATTCAAATCTTCCAACTCCAAATTTTGTATTCTCCAGATTGTATCATATAGAACAAGATAACTGAGTAAGATGAGGCCTTGTTTGTCTTTAAAAAACAGTCAACCCATAAAAATCAGTTGGATTTTTCCTCACTTTCAATGGCTTAAGACCAAGTTTTCACAAAATTCCTCAGACCGGGTTGTAGGCTGTCCTTTCCCAAAACCTCAGACCTCCTGCACCGTGAAGGTCCTACATTGGACAACACTAGGGCCTTCCTAAGGGCTCCTCTGGGCCCTGCCAGCCTGAGGCCTCATTAAAGGGACCAATCCCTGGCTACTTCTTAAACTGGTCTATTCACTGAACGGGTGTTACCTCACCCTAAGTTAGTGCCTGCAGTATCCTCACACACCTCCCAGTGCAGTCATCCTGAGGAATATCTGGAGCCAGGTGGCCCTGGACAAGTGAGGCTGGTGACCCACAACAAAGTCCAGCGCCAAGTCCTATCACTACTTCTCTGATGTCGGTCTAAGGACAAACAACCATGTAGGCTGTAAAATCCATCTTTAGTCGAGGGTGAGCCGATCTTCCCAGGGATTCTGACAGCGCTTTTAGAGCCCTTTAAGGTTATTATCCCATTTTATCATCACAACCACCCTGGGAGCTTTGAGGCGTTATTACCACCCCCATTTAACAGAGGAGGGAACTGAGTCAGGCAGAAGCAAAGTACCTGGACAGGATAACTCAGTAAGTGTCTAAGGTCGGAGACAACTCCGGCCCCTGGGCTTCCTGGCTCCAGGTCCAACCCAGCCCTCCTCTGCCTGGAGGATTTCTGTCCCTGTCCTTCATCCTCCCTAAAAGTTGGTGTACAGGTCCTGTTTCTTTAGGTTTCTCATGTGCAGCTATCCATCCACCACCCGAGGGAGGACTTGGTTCTTATGTGAGTCAAGAAACATTCGGACCAGCCCGCCATGCACGCAGGGCTAGGGAGAGGCAAAGGCGCGGTGCCTGGATCTCAGCAACAGGCAAACAAGCCTTGGAATAAACGGGAAATAACCCAGGGGGTTAGGTAAGGCTTCCCACGGAGACGGGAACTGGGTGGAGCTGGGAGACACCGATGGGGCGGCCACGTCCCGAACGGGGCGGCCCCACGGAGGACAGGCGGGGGGAGGGGCTCGCGGAGGACAGGCGGGGGGGGCCCGCGGAGGACAGGCGGGGGGGGGGGGGTTCGCGGAGGACAGGCGGAGGGGGGGGTAGCTGGCGGGGGGGGGGGGGCCCGCGGAGGACAGGCGGGGGGGGGGGGAGCTCGCGGAGGACAGGCGGGGGGGGGGGAGCTCGCGGAGGACAGGCGGGTGGGGGGGTTCGCGGAGGACAGGGCGGGGGGGTGGAGCTCGCGGAGGACAGGCGGGGGGGGGGCCGCGGAGGACAGGCGGGGGGGGGGGTAGCTCGCGGAGGACAGGCGGGGGGGGGGCCCGCGGAGGACAGGCGGGTGGGGGGGGTTCGCGGAGGACAGGCGGGTGGGGTTCGCGGAGGACAGGCGGGGGGGGGGGCCCGCGGAGGACAGGCGGGGGGGGGGTAGCTCGCGGAGGACAGGCGGGGGGGGCCCGCGGAGGACAGGCGGGGGGGGGGGCCCGCGGAGGACAGGCGGGGGGGGGGGAGCTCGCGGAGGACAGGCGGGGGGGGGGGTTCGCGGAGGACAGGCGGGGGGGGGGGCCCGCGGAGGACAGGCGGGGGGGGGGGGGGCCCGCGGAGGACAGGCGGGGGGGGGGTTCGCGGAGGACAGGCGGGGGGGGTTCGCGGAGGACAGGCGGGGGGGGGGGGGTTCGCGGAGGACAGGCGGGGGGGGGGAGCTCGCGGAGGACAGGCCGGGGGGGGGCCCGCGGAGGACAGGCCGGGGGGGGGGGGGCCCGCGGAGGACAGGCCGGGGGGGGGGGGCCCGCGGAGGACAGGCCGGGGGGCCCCCGCGGAGACACCCCCCCCCGGCCCCCATGGGGCGCAGACCGCCGGCCGCACGCACCGCCAGCTCAGCCCTGGGCTCAGGCTCCGGAGCCCCAGGCCGTGGCCCGCGGAGGGCGCTCCGGGCGGCGGACACCCAAGGAGCGCTGCGAGACGGGCCGTCCCCTCCCCTCCCCGACTAAGCGGGCTCCCGGCGAGCAGGGCCCGTGCTCGTTCTGTCCCGGTACCCGCCGCGCTCGGCACCCAACCCGCATCCTCCGCCCGGGAGCCTTGGCCCGGAGAGAATGACCGCCGCCGGGGCCGGGACGGGTTCCAGGGAGAGGCTCGGGAGGCGGAGCTGGGGCGCGGAGGCGGAGTCCAGGATGGGGCGGGGCCAGCGTCCGCGCCTCGCCCCCGCCCCGCCCCCTAGCGACCCGAACACCCCCGAGTGTCGTCGACTCTGATTGGCTCCGAGCCCGGGGACCGGCAGCCCGTGCTTGCGGCGCTTCTTGGGAGATGGTGGCGACCTGGATGCTGTCCGGGGAGTAGAAAGGGGCACCGGCGGCTGGATAGCGACCCGACGTGCGGGGAGAGGCCGGGGCTCGTGCCCTCGGGGGACCATGAACCTGGGGTAAGCGGAGGGGGCCGGCTTCTCTCCGAGGAAGCGGAAAAGAACCCTCGGCGTCCGGGCCGGGTGGGCCGGGGACGCGTTCGGAGCGATGCTCCCGTCATCCCCCGGGGCAGGCCGGGGGCCGCCCTGGCCCCGCCCTGGGGAGCGCACGTGACCGAGCGCCCCCTGTGTCTCTCCGCCCCGCCCTCGGGGGCTTGGGGGCGGGCCTCGCACCCTGGACGGAGCGCTGCCTCCGCGGCGCGGGCGAGACGGGTGGCCGGGCCGGGCTCTGCGGGGCCTAAGGAGGCGGGCGGCGGCGGGTCGCGCGGCCCCGGTGCCTGGCGGCCTTCTTGGGTGTCTGAGGCCGCGGCTCCGTGAACGCTCCGCGCCGGGCTGCGGGTCGCCGTGCCGAGCTGACCGCGCCTCTGTTCCGAACGCTCGAGAGCTGCTGCTCCACTCACCACAGTCTTTGCCCCGGGGCTCGGAGCCCTTTGTGCCCTCTGGGCACCGTCGGACGGACCCTTCTCTCCGCCCTCGGCCTTACGTCCTTTCGGTGGGAGGAACGACGTGTACCCGCGTGGTGAATGCACCCCGTGGACGAGGCTCGGCCCCGACGTCCGGTCATTGTCTCCAGCGTGGGGGGACGGAGTGGGCACGGGCCCGCAGGCCTCTGCCCCGAGGGAAGGGGCTCCTTACTCGAGTAAGGCGCCGTGTTCAGCCGAGGAGGCAGGCCCCGCGGAAAAACGCTTCC
The DNA here is from genome assembly GCA_023548195.1 of Bettongia penicillata ogilbyi. Classification (NCBI taxonomy): domain Eukaryota; kingdom Metazoa; phylum Chordata; class Mammalia; order Diprotodontia; family Potoroidae; genus Bettongia; species Bettongia penicillata. The sequence continues at coordinate 8,965,660 of JAJHZJ010000132.1, read as the reverse complement.
CCGGCGAGGGCAGGCGTGTCCCTTCTTTCTGCACCCCCGTCCTGGGTGCCGCCCCACGAGGAGCTGTGCCAGCGCCTCCGCCCCCAGGCCGAGCCCTCGCCCTGTGTGGACGGGCTTCTAGGTCTGCCCGGAGAGCCCCGGGGCTTCGAACCTCACACTCCTGAGAGGGAAGGGAGAGGAGGCGGGGTGTTGGTGCCGGCTCTGCGGGCTCCAAACACCCTGGGAGCGAGGGGCTGTTAGTCCTCGTTTTACGGCCGAGGAAACCGAGGCGTGCGGACCACGCGGCCGGGAGCCTTGGCGGGCCGCGTTGGGAGCCTTGGCGGGCGGCCCTGACCGCGGGCCGGCGTGGCCTCGTCGGCCGTGCGTCCGAGCCGGAGGGGTGCCCGGCCTTGCCGCTGGCTGTCCGTGGCACTCCAGGCAGCTCTCTCTTCGTGTGTCTGTAGCAGCGTTTTCATACTTGACATTCACTTTTAGAGGCCCCGGAATTAAATGACTCGCCCCGGCTTGCGCAGCTAGCCAGCACCTCCCGTCACGTTCCAACCCGGCTCCTTCGATCCCGGCGCTGCCCGCCCCGTTAAGCATTCTCTTTAATTTGCGTTCCCCATTCTCTCACCGGGCCGCTGCCCCCCTAAGCGGTAACAGCTGGGCTAGGTTGTCTGTTGTAGGTAGAGTAGACGCAAAGTCTTTGAGGGGAGTGCACCCCAGCGGGGGGAGACCAGGAAAGGAGCCTGGGCTCTGAAGCGCTGGAGGCCGCTGGAGGCGAGGCTCGGAGTTAACGAGCAGACCTGGCCCGCCGGGTCCGAGAAGCGGCGCGAGGCTCTTTGGGGTGGCGGCCGGAATGTGCTGGCTGCTGAGGAGGGCGAGCTGGAGCCGGGAAGGGCCCCACCTGCCCGACACACAGGCTTGCGCCTCGTCACCAGGCGGGAGCCATTACTGGAGCTCATTGGAGAGGAGAGCGCTCTGAAGGGAGAGGAGAGGCTCCGCGCAGCCTCCAGGCCAACGTTCCACCCCTACCTGTTTTGTACCGCATCTCCGGAGCTCTTTCCGTTAAGCCAAACTGTGTCATTCTATCATTATATAAACCGGTGGCTTTGTACCGGGTGCTTTGTTAGGCAGCCTGTGGGCTCTCTGATGCTGCCTTGCCTCCGGGAGCTTACAGTGAAGTAGGGCATTAAGGAAGATATGCTCAGATAATTCCACATTAACTCAGTTGGTCTCCTTGTGGATGTGGATGTATCCACCGCCATATGGTGGCCCTTCCCTCTGAGTGCCTCCCTTGGACTGGCTGCTTATCCCTTGGTCCTCCTTGATAATGCCTTAATACCTGACACCTTCTGTGAATCTTTCCATCGCCCACTGAGTTGTCACTCGTTTTGATCCTTCAGAGATTGAGGTGCTCCATGCTTCATAGCAATGTGGCATCACCAGGAGAACATCAAGTGTTGAACCCTGTTCTTCCTCCTCACTGGTAGTGCCAGTCCCTTCCCCCGTCACCCTTTGTGAAGCTATCACCCTGGGTTTCCTTCATTTCATACCCAAGTCTTGTTTCAGAGGGAAAAGATGAGGCCTAGACTGACCATATGTGGTTGTTTCTTTGGGAGTTTCCCAACTTTGGTTAGTAAGAGTAAACAGTTTTCATCGGAATAGAAGACTCAGAAACATTGACCAAGGACTATTTCATCTACAGACAAAAAAATGTGCTGCGAACCAGGCCAAAAGAAATGCTGGTCATTTCCCAACCATTTCTGCAAAAAGAAAAAAGCCTGCATTTCCTGGAACAGCCATGCTGTTTGTTTGTCACTGAGTGTTTCTCAAAATCTATTTGCGGGGGGCGGAGCCAAGATGGCGGAGTAGAAGGACGCACATTTACGAGCTCCGAGCCCACAACCCATGGAATTGAGGTAAAAGGAGATCCCCATAAATTCTGAATCTCTGCAGGGAGTGCATAAACATAGGGGAAGAGATTTCCGTTCCACTGAACCCTGGAAAGCCATCCCCAGGGTCCATCGCACCCCGGAAAGCGGACCCCACCCCCACCCGCAACCCAGAGAAGCTGACCCAAGCAGACTTCAGAGAGGAAAGCTCCGGGGGAAGCTCCGGCAGCCGGGAAAGTCCCTCCGCTCACAGAAGCTACAGGTCAGTGAAAAAGAAAGCCGGGCTGAAGGAGAGGGGAAGCGGGGCGTCTCCGTGACTCGGGCCCCCTTGGGAGGAAGCGGCGGCAGCAGAGACGGGGGCAGGAAGCAGCGGAGGCAGAGGCGTGGGCGGGCGGCTGAGGCGGCAACGCCCGGGACTCAGGAATCCCCCAGCAGCAGGTAGGATCTTCAATACTGAAGGTCTTTCCAACCTGAGGGAGCTGAGCAGGGGAGACGGCCCTGCCTCCACCCTGCTCTACTGCTGAACGCCTCTGAATAAAACACCCAAGGGAGCTGAGCATAGCAGGCGGGGGGGCCCCCCACCCCGCCCCCACCCGCTCCGTTCCTGAAAGTCTCTGCGGAAAGCCCCTGAGGGCCCAAGCTTAGGAGACGGCCCTGCCCCCACCCCTAAGCCAGAACTAAAGCTTGCCGCGGGAAAGCGCATTTGAATCTCAGAGGCCAAGCACTAGCTGGGCGGATCCAGGTGGGGGTGGAAAGGAATCTCAGAAGTCAAGTAACTGGCTGGGAAAATGCCTAGAAAGGGGAAGAAAAATAAGACTTTAGAGAGTTTTTTCCAACAAATGCAAATGATCCCGACCTTCGGATCTGATGGGGAGGACGAGAACGTATTTTTTCCCATCAGGGAAAGATGTGGAGGGCGGGGCCTCAGTACCCCCAGACACCCCAGGGGGGTGTTGGGTGGGCTCAGGCCTTGGAAGAGCTTAAAAAGGATTTTGAAAAGCAAGTTAGACAGGTGGAGGAAAGACTGGGAAGAGAAATGACAAAGATGCAAGAAGAGTATGAAAAAAAGGTCAATATCTTGGTAAAGGAGACCCAAAAAAATGCTGAGGAAATTAACACCTTGAAAAATAGGCTCAGTCAATTGGCAAAAGAGGTTCAAAAAGCCAATGAGGAGAAGAATGCATTCAAAAGCAGAATGAGCCAAATGGAAAAAGAGGCTCAAAAGCTCACGGAATTTAATAGTTCTCTCAAAATTAGAATGGAACAGATGGAGTCTAATGACTTTATGAGAAACCAAGAAATCACCAAACAAAACCAAAAGAACGATAAAATGGAAGAGAATGTGAAATATCTCATGGGAAAAACAACTGACCTGGAAAATAGATCAAGGAGAGACAACTTAAAAATTATGGGACTACCTGAAAGCCATGATCAAAAAAAGAGCCTAGACATCGTCTTGCATGAAATTATCAAGGAAAACTGCCCTGACATTCTAGGACCAGAGGGCAAAATAAGTATTGAAAGAATCCATCGATCACCACCTGAAAGAGATCCAAAAAGAGAAACTCCTAGGAACATTGTGGCCAAATTCCAGAACTCCCAGCTCAAGGAAAAAATCTTGCAAGCAGCCAGAAAGAAACAATTCCAGTACTGTGGAAATACAATCAGGATAACCCAAGATCTAGCAGCTTCTACATTAAGGGATCGAAGGGCGTGGAATAGGATATTCCAGAAGGCAAAGGAACTAGGACTGAAACCAAGAATCACCTACCCAGCTAAACTGAGTATAATACTTCAAGGGAAAATATGGTCTTTCAGTGAAACAGAGGACTTTCAATCATTCTTAATGAAAAGACCAGAGCTGAAAAGAAAATTTGACTTTCAAACACAAGAATGAGAGGAAGCATGCAAAAGTAAACAGCAAGGAGAAGTATTAAGGGACTTACCAGAAATGAACTGTTTGCATTCATACAGGGAAGGACAATATTTCTAACTCTTAAAACTTTTCAGTATCTGGGTGGTTGGTGGGACCACACATACACATGTACACGCATGCACACACATACACACATGCATTCACATGCAGAGACAGAGAGCACAGATTGAACTGAATAGGATGGGACCATACCTTAAAAGAAATTAAGGTAAATGGTGAGAGAGAAATGTAGTGAGAGGAAAGAGGGGGAAATGGAAGGGGGTAACTATATGTCATATAAGAGGCAAGTAGGAGATATTTTTAGTGGAGGGAAAAAGAGGAGAGCTGAGGAAAAAAAACAAACAAACAAAAGTTTACCCTCATCACATTTGACTAAACGAAGGAGTGTAATGCACACTCATTTTGGTATGAAAACCTATCTTACAGTATAAGAAAGCGGGGGAGAAGGAGATATTGGGGGGGGGGATGATGGAAGGGAGGGCAAAGGGAGGAGGGAGTAATTGAAAGTCAACACTTGGGGAGGGACAGGATCAAAGGACAGAAGAGAAACAATGAGGGGCAGGTTAGGAGGGATGGCAATCCAGTTAGTCTTACACAACACGACTATCAGGAAGGTCATTTGCAAAGCTACACAGATATGGCCTATAATGAATTGCCTGCCGTACCAAAGGGAATGGGTGGGGAGGGAGGGATGGGGAGAATTTGGAACTCAAAGTTTTAGGAGCAATTGTTTAGTATTGTTGTTGCAACTAGGAAAGAAGACATACAGTTAATGAGGAATAGAAAATCATCTGGCCCTACAGGAGAAAAGAGAAGATGGAGACAAGGGAAGGGAGGGATGACAGAAGAGAGGGCAGATTGGAGATAGGGAAAATTAGATTGCTTGGGGTATTGGGGTGGGGGGAGGGGAGAAAAGGGGAGAAAATTTGGAACCCAAAAATTTGTGAAAATGAATGTAAAAAGCTAAATAAATAAATAAATTAAAAAAAAAAATCTATTTGCATACAAAGAATCAAAAACCCACCCGAAACCCTGTGGTTCACTGCCCTTTTGAGGAAGAATCCTAATCCTTGTCTCTGAGGATAGCAACTTTCTCATCAAAGCCCAAGGCAGGTGGGGCAGGTAGAAGGCAGGTGAGAAAACAGACTGGGTTTCTAAATAGTGGAAAAAGGAGCATCGCAAGCCCCCTTAGGAGCAGCTCTGCTCAGTTTGTTCAGACATCACTGGAGAGCAGCAAGAAAAATATGCTTTATTTTCTAGTCTATTTAACTTCTCAAATAATATGAACAGCTTGGCTTTTTGTTGCCTACGTCACAATCCCCATGTGAGGTGGGTCCTTATTATTCTCCCATTTTGCAGATGAGCAAAACAAAGATTCAGAATCTCCATTCATCCCAGCCACCCAGCAAGTATGAGAGGCTGGCTTTGAGATCGGGCTCTTCCTGACTGCCCTTCTGCCCCAGACTCACAGGGACTTAGCAGTAGGAAAGATCCAGAAAGAGGTGTATCAGAGAAGGTGAGCGGATGTTGGGGAAGAGCTGACCCACAGAATCCTTAACAGAAATACCTCTGGGGCAGGGGAGAGATCCTCCATAGAGGGGTCTGAGGTAGCTCAGAGCCCTGTGTCTGGGGTCGAGAAGACCTGAGTTCAGATCCATTCTCAGACACTCTAACCTCCGTCTGTCTCAGTATCATCCGTAAAATGAGCATCAAAACAGGGTTATTGTGGGTTAAATGGGATGATATTGCAAAGCAAGGACCCTGGTGCCAGGCATATAGTAGTCACGGAAGGCACTTCCTTCTAAATGAACGAGAATGTCAAGTGATAAGAGTTCCTGAGCACTTTGTGAACTGTCCCAGTGGAGGAGGTGCTCTGCGGCAGTGTGGGCACAGCGCGCCCTCTGGCAGCAAAGGGATTAAACATGAGGAGGAGGGCTTCCCTTCCACCCACTCCCATCTTTCTCTTGTGGTTATTGTCTGTGGTCAGAGTTCCTCATGGTAAAGCTATGTTGTTCAGTCATGTCTGTCCCTTCATAACCCTATTTGGGGTTTTCTTGGCAGAGATACTGGGTTTGCATGTCTTTTTTGAGCTCATTTTACAGATGAGGAAACTGAGGCAAACAGGAGTAAATGACTTGCCTAGGGTCACACAGCTAGCGAGTGTTTGAGGCTAAATTTGAACTCAGGTCTTTGTGACTCCAGGCCTGGAGCTCTGTGCACTGTGGCTGCCTGTACCAGCCCTAAATATTAAAGCATCCTGTCTGACCCTTGAGGGCAGGAACTCTGTCCATCCCATCTTCTTACCCTTCTAGCTCTTTCTGCTTCAGGGCAGTGTGTATTTTGTCCCCACTGATAAATCCATGGGGGTTGAATCTTTGTTTCTACAAATAAAGAAGGACATTTCTTTAGTGCTTTCCCCATTATCCCTACTCGATGTGTGAGGAGATGGCTTGGTGGAGGTGATGCACCCATGGCCACCTACTTGGGGACTGTTGGAACTGAGGCCAGAACCGAGGGCTTCACTCTTCAAGACTAGGCCATATCTTACCTGAATTGTGATGTTTTCTAGTGAAATGATCAAATCTTATTCCAGTGATTGTCACTTTATTTCCAATTGGGTATTTTTATTTTAATAAATCAAATAATATTACTTCATCATGTTGGGTTTTGGGATACGGAGACTAAATTATCAGTAGTCTCTACTCCCCTTCCACTTTGTCTATAAGGGAAAAAAAAGAATATAAATAAAAAGCACTGTTGTCATTCATTCAGTCAATAAACATTTACTGAGCACCTACTACGTGCCGGGCATTGTGCAAAGTGATCAGGATCAGTTTGTATGTGACTGCCTGGCACCGTACCTGGCCCTTCCTGAATGACAGAACTATCCTAACAAAGATAAGACTTGGCCATGTCTCTTTAAAGTGGCATTGGCTGCATCCATACTACTCTGTATGCTAAATAAAGGGCATTTTTCCGGGAGATAAGCGGTGCTTACATCAGTGGCTTACATTAATTCTTTTGTTACAGTGAATTACAATAAAAAAGAACCATTTATAGACTAGATGTAATTTACAAATCAAGTCAAGCTCGCTGAGAAATGTCATGAAAATTTTGTCATGACATTTAATCCTTTGTTGTCAAACTCTTAAAAGTATCTGCCAGGTTAAAATTCTTTGAGAGTCTAAAGCAGTGCGATTCGGTTGGTATTTACAATAATTTTGTCTTAATTCAAATTACAAACATACTTTTCATCATTCAGATGAGAGTACTTATTCCACTGTAAGGTTCTGTTCCTTAACAGTAAGTAATGCTGAGCACCTTTCTGTTTTCTTAGGGACGGATTAAAGCTTGAAGCAGAATTACTGGACGGGAAAGCAAAGCTGATATTGGCTTCATGTGGTATGGTGTTTTTATTTATATTTCATTTTATTTATACTTATTTAGTGTTTTAGAGGCTTATCCAAAGATAAGTACAAAACAAAAAAGTCGATATCAGTTGCTTTTAAATGAATGCCTTTTTATTGTATTTGGTTCTGTTTTGCTTTTATTAAATCTAGCCTGGGTTATAACTGTCATTTACATTTCTGGTTTTAAAATGCTAGTAATGCTCCTCAGTGCTTGAGAATTTGCTTTTAAATGAAGTTTTAGACTCTACTGATTTATTTTACCATTAATATTTGTGAATTTATATCATTTAGTATGGTTTATGAAATATATTCATTAGCTTTGGGAGTAGGATATCTTCCTGTTTCCTGAAGAGTAACAAGTGAAATTTAATTTCACCTTTATGTTTTTGCATGAAGAGATTTATTGAATTTTAGGCATCTTGGTGTATATTATCTTATGATCATACTTGCTGCTGAACTGTCATATGCATTTTCTACCTTTGATTTATGTTATGATGAAATAATAAAAAGAATTATTTTGGTCAAGCCTTTCTGTTGGTAAAGTCATTTCTCAGTCATAGATAGTTGCTGTCATCAATATATTATGTATCCTGTCCCATGGAATTTTCTGCCCTTTCCTGTGTATAGACTCGTTTAACCTCATTACTGGAAAAGTGACAAAGATGGACAACGGTGCAAAAATAGCCTTCCATGACTTCGAGAAAATTATCATCTTACCTAACGATAGTCCCTTTTTTTCCTTTTAAGTCTGCACATGATGTTAGGATTTCAGCTTCTTTTGTGAGGGAATTGTATTATTCTTTACCTAACCTGCTTTATAAGCCCTAATGTTAAACAATGCTTACTTAGATAACTGTAGAAATGAAGCCACTTCTCAGAGAGGAGCTACAGTTATATTTTTTATGCTAAGATTTCTACCATGAAAATATTCTTAAATTAATTTTGATGAAAATACTTTCTGTGTCACTATCTTAATATTTTTGTTAGTAATATTTTTTTCCTTTCTCTTTTATAGAACGTAAACCAAAAACTGCCATGAAGGTAAGCAGATTTACTTTGTCTCTTTGCAAGTGTCAAATGCAGTTCTTTGAAATCATTTCTTTAAATTTTACATTAAGAGTAAGAGGATTAAAGAACCCCCTGAGAGGTCACCCATGCGGCTTCTGTACCTTCAGGCTGATCTAAGGGAAGGGGGAGGTATAGCATTTCCCAAAATTACTTTTCTGGAGTCCTTTAAAAGAAAAGTGTGCTTTTACTTTAGGTCCTCTTTGTAAGTAATTTTTATTTTCATTCTTTCCTTTTCTCATTAAAGGTTTTTGTTTATTCTCTAATACCAAATCTCTTTTGCTTTCTCATGATACTCAGCTTCCTTTCTTCAGAGAAACTGCACACACCGTCACCACACTCTTCCCCCTAAGGCAGTGGGCCCTTTGAACTTGTCAGTGCTCTGTTCTTGGTCTCTTATCCCTTCCTCTTTTTCCTCCCTTTTTTTGGACCTACTGCCAGTTTCTGGCACCCAGTAGGTGCTTACTAAATGCTTGTTAACTGGAGGTTTTACCTCTTCTCTTCCAGAACTAGTTCTTTGCAGTCCCTTTCGCCCACTTGGGAAGTAATTTTCAGTACCTCTTCACATGCAGCCCTCTGGACACAAGTTTGTCTTTGCCATTTTAACCCAGCCATGATACTGACTTATTTGTTAGGTGGCTGCCTGGACAGATAGAGAGGTAGATCTGTAGACAGAGATGGATAGTTCTTATTGTGCCAAGCACTGTGCCAAGTGTTTTACAGTTATCTCCTTTGATCCTCACAGCAACCTTTGGGAGGTGGGTGCTATTATGATTTCCATTTTACAGTCTAGGAAACTGAGGTAGACAGAAGTTAAAAGACTTGCCCAGGGTCACATAAGTAGTAAGTTTAGCCAAGTTTTCCTGACTCAGGTCCAGTGGTCCATCTATTGCTTCACCCCCACCCCACCCCCCACCTGGAGAGAGAGAGAGAGAGAGAGTGTACAATATAGTATATGTATTTATATGCTGTATATACCTATATATGCATATGGTCAGGAACTATTGAATTTTCCTCTTTCTCTGTAGTGTATGGCACATGATAAGCACTAAATAAACACCTCTTGGTCGCTCAATTGATGTGTACTGTGGGTGCACATTTAAGTTAATATGTGTTGAAGAATATATGACTGACTGCATAAAACATGTGCCCAGCTCAGTCATGGTACTTCATAGTCAGATCTACCTCATTTGTGAGTATATAAACTCCAAATTTCAGAGCTGCTTGGGATGACTAGGATGTGGTCGACAAGTACTGAGGCACAGCCCCCATTCTGTCAAGACAAACTATTTCACTTTTGTAAAACTCCAGTGACCAGGGAGTTTTTCCCGACAGCAAATGTACAGTTTTTCCTTTGCCCCTGATTCTGCCCTCTGGGGCCAAACAAAAGAAATAGAAACTCTCTTTATCAGAATAGCTCTTGAAGACACAAATCCTGTCCCCTTCTCAGATCTTCTTTTCTCGGGGCTAGACATGCCTGGATCCCTCAGCCAAGCTTCACAGTGGCTTGGACTTCGCTTGGTGTCTTTTTGAAACAAAAGAGCGACACCCCGAAGAAAATCCTGTGCCATCAGCATGGGCTGACTAGGCTATGTAGAAAAGGCCAACCCCTTGCTCTTCTAGAAAAGGGTTGAGTTGGAGTGAGCCCAGGCTGCTACACCCTAGCACTTCTGCAGAATTCCCAGCCCTTTCAGACACGTCTTCTCTTTGTTTTACTTAGGAAAGCCTAAGACTTCATAGTTACACCCTGTGGAATTTGATTTCCTTAGGTTGAGCCTGATACTCTGTCCTCTGCCATACCATTTCTCTTAGCTTAGTGTCCCCTGCACACGAGTGAGTATGCCACCTGGGATTCCAAACACGTAGCTGATAAAAGTCTTAGGAGCTCAGATCCCAGGGACTCTGCACTGGAGACCCTCGGACAAGAACTGGGGCATTATCAGCCACTTACCCAGTTTGGGTTCTGACTGTTTCAGGCACATCACTCCCTCTTCTTTACAAAGTAGCAGGAGATGCTTTGCTCAAATATAAATGAGCTTTAGTAAATAGCATGCTGTTAGTCAAAATAAGGTAAACTGAGGCACAGTTCTGAGAACAGTTCATTCAATTGTGATTTTTACAGAAGAGGCAAATGATCACACAGGCCATGAGGGTTAGAGGTGTGATTCAAAACCAAGTCCTCCTTATTCTTCTGCCCCTTGTCACTATGTATATAGTAACAAAAAGAGAGAAACAGCTTATGCAGATAATATAACAGATCCTGAAAAGCAGCATTGGAATGATATTGAACATCTGGGGGTCTGACACCCTAGGATTTTAAAAATGCTTGGTCCTTTTTGTGAAATACAGGTATGTGCAAGTATTATCATTGTTATTAGAAGTTCTTCCTGGTAATGGGCTGAAGTAAAATGTGGTTAAGGCCTTGGGCCATTTTAGAGAGAGGCTGTAGGGTTTAATGCAAGGGTCCTTTCTACTTCCATACTTTTCATTTACCTAGAGGTCTTGTACTTGAGATATTCTCACAGATTGAGAAAAATCTCACAAATGATTCCTATTCTTTTCCACTTAGGAAATTCAGTAATGAGGTACCTGTACCTTTCTTATCAATATTGCCTGGTCCCTGGCTTCTTTGCTCTGTTCTTGATTCTCTCAGTCCCAAGAGCTCTAATCACCCAATTGCATAGTCAGTTTATAACTTAAAAGTTGATTAGTAGCCAAAGTAGATCAGTAAAATGGGAAAGAAAAAAATGGTGAAAGAAAGCTACATGAATACTAAGCAAAAAAAAAATCTGGTTTTAAGAGCAACTTAATTGTTTTTAGTACTTCCAAGGTGGGGTAAAAATAACTCGAATCCAGATAAATTGTAAGCCTTTAAATATACTGGGTAGGTTTGGGATTAGAAAAAAACTTTTCAATGTTGAGTTTACTCAGGAAATCCTTCCCCTGCCTCCCCATCCTATAAGAAGTCTTTACTGCATCTGTTCATTCGTTCTCTAGGCGTCTTAAATAAAAAATTCTCTATAGTTTTTTTATTTCATGACTCGGGATCTTCCATTCCACCAGTTTTATCATTCTGAACATGAATTTTCTATATATAATCCTGTAAATGTAACTTTAGAAGGCATCGATTAGCAAGTATGTTACCTAACAACTGCTTAATTCCAAGCACTCCTTCAGGTGATAGATACCAGGTACAAAAATTGAAATAATCCCTATTGTCAGGATGTTGGGTTAAATGTCTACAGCTCTGCAACCAGATCACAAACGTGATTCCTCCCCTGTAAGATCCTTTACATGCCTTCTGTTTGGTCATTGTCTCCTTCCCCTTAGAATACAGTCCTTTCCATGTAGAAATGGAGGATTATGGGTAGGAAATGCTGCATACACTGTCAGAAAGATTCAGCATGTGGTTGCAAAGTAGAACTCATTGGGGTTACAAACAAAAGGCATTCATCAGATTTACTTTTTAAAACATAAAGTAGATGGCAGCCAGAAAAAAATTCTAGTTGAAAGTTCTAGGTAATTAATTGATTTCCAGTTGATTATGGAGCCATTAATGTGAGCATTGCAGATTGTAGCCCATTCCTGTCTTCTCATTTTGTGTGGTTTGTGTCCATTTCCTCTTGAAAATTCTAGATGGAGTGACCTGCTGATACACCAGAAGCCTCTCCTGGGTCTTTAACAGCCTCTAGATACCAGTACAGTTCCCTGGCTTTTTGTCTGTTTGGGGACGATCATGATATCATAGTCCATATTTGTTTCTTTCACCCGTTTCCAATTTTTCATCACCTACAGCTTGTTTGGCCAAGTCGGATCAGTCTTGTTATAGCTGCTTTAAACCCTGGGCTAAGGATTTTGTATTATCTCCTAGAAGTAACAGGAGCCACTGAAGATTTTTGAATGTCCAAGTGACATAGTGTGATGACAATATATAATATAGTATAATCAAGTGCCTCTGATGGAATCTTGCCTTTATCAATCAAGAGTCTTTACAAGGAGTAAAGTACAAAAGCAAGAGTGTCTTTAACTAGAAACCGTATTTGTACTTGTATTGTTAATTATTTTAATGTGATTAAAGATCATCCCACCCATTTGATTAGGGAATTTGATTAGGGAAGATTTGTGGGAAGGACCAAACTCTTTGTTAATGAGGCGTTGGTCTTCTGGGGTTGTGATGCCCTCTGGCTCTAAAAAGGGTATATATAAATAGTCTGAGTTAAGGTTTTACTTTGGGGCTTACTTTTTGGCAAGATGGTTTGAGTGCCAGATGAGGACTCTGGGAAGCTACTAAGGAGTCCCCCAGGTGTCATGTTTCCCTCTCTGGTAACTATGTTCAGACAGTGGGGGTCTGTTGAATTCAGGCAGAGGAAGCATGTCTGTTTATCTTTTGATTTCTCTGTATTTTCTTTGAAATTCAGGGTGGTGACTCCCTGAACTAACTGAATAATATATGTTTGGTTAAAGGAATGATGCACATGTGCTTGATTAAAGTGATTGTTAATCCCTTGAAAGTTGCTTTCTTTTTATGTGATAGCAGGCCCCTCTGTGTGTGTTAGAGTGCTTACTGATACACATAGATCTGTTTCTTAGGAATGTCAATTTGGCAGCTTTGGGGAGAAGAGATCAGACATGAGGGCAGGGAGACTGGTTAATTAGGCTGTTGCAGTGGTCCGGTTGAGAGGTGAACCCAGGATAGGGACATGGTAGGAGAAGGGGAACTGCAGCCTTGGGGGACTAGGAGGATAGTGGTGCCCAACACAGAAATGAAGCTATCTGGAGGGAGGATGATTTCAGGGGAAAAGAAAATGAATCCTATTTAATGTCCAGCAGGTAGTAAAGCAGGGCTGAGACATTTCTGTTGAGATGGTAAGTGAATCCTGAGAGCTGTTTAGGTCACCGGCGGAGGAGGCCCCATAACAGAACCCTCAGCTTTGGGGGCAGGTCGAACGTGAGACAAAGAAGGAAACTGGTAAAAAGAAGACCAAAAGGGCACCATCACAGAAGTCAGGGTAGGAGAGAGGATCCAAGAGTGAGGGAAGAGCTCCCCAAGTATCAAGTAGATCAGCAGCTGAAAAAGCCATGAGGTTATCAGTTAACCTTGAACCATATTTTCCAGCATAGTTTTTCATTCCCTACCTCTTCCCATCCCCCCTTGCTCCTTGGGTTGATAAAATATCCCCAGCATATACTCTGTGTATTGATTTGGATTGGAGAATCTTGTACAGTGCCTTGGAGAATGTCTCTGCCCTTTGGTTCTTTGCAGCAGATTGTTGGTGCACAAGTTGCAGTGATTTCCTCAGTGGTCTTTTTGCTTACACTTGGGAATTTTGTAAGATGAGTTAACCACAGGTTCCACAAAATGATATTGCTTCTTGCTTTGCGATACATGATAAAATCAGTCATGCCAAGTCTTATCGTTGCTTCTCCAAGGAGAACCTTGGGACTTCCACTTCCTTGAAACTTCTTATGTGTTCTGATTTATTTAACAAGAATGTTCACTTGGAAGTGGTTTGCTGCCATTAGTGATACTCAGGGACTTTGACTTCTTGATAAGGATCTCACTTAAAAATATCAGCAGTAAAAGCAGTGTTTATTAATGGTCTAAATACTGTCATTCTGAGCATCCTCTGCTTCCATCACTGCATTAGGGGCCAAGGGCCAGCTTCATTTTGTCTTTGTTTCCTGCATTTGCTGCAGACGCAGCCCACAGCCCTCAGACTTCCCAGCTTGGTAGAACCTTAACATAGGCTTCCAGAACCCACCATCCTGATGGCTCAGTGGCCTTGGAGTCAGAATTGTCTGGAGGATGTCCAGACATCTAAGACTTGAATGTTCAAATTAGGATCAATTCATCACATTCTTGTTCTTGTCTCACAAAGATTATTAGGTTTTTTTTCTAGAGGAGGTGGAGCTTAAATTAGGTCCCAAAGGGTCGGGAGGATGTTTACGGGTAGAAACAGAAAGGCCAACGCAGACCAAGAAAACTGCACAAACTGGGGCATGAAAGTGGGGAGAAGGGGGAATAGGGTGTTGCAGGAAGCACTGAGGAAAATCTGCCAAAGCAAAAGAGCCAGGCTCGAGAACACCAGGGCTGCAAGATGGAGAATCGGGGGGGGGGGGGGGGGGGGAGGTGTTAGGAAGGTAGGTGGAGCCAGGCTGGTTTCTGGATCACGATAAATTGAAAGAAAAAGACAGAAGCAGAGAGTTTGACTGGAACCCAGCCCCAGTTATCCAGGGTAGAGCAGTAATACTCCAGTCCTTAGGGCTTTGCCAGTGAGAAGAAATAAATTTTGGAAATACAAAAACCAGCACTTCATGCCTTAAAAAGTATATGATGAGAAAGAATACAAAAGGATTCCAGTTTCCATTTTTCTGAACTGGAAGAATGGTGGTGTCCCCCATTTCAGGGATTGGGGAGAGGGTGACAAGCTGGGACAGCTGAGTGGACATGTCCTAGAGGCAGCTGAAAATCAGGGTCTTTCCCACTTCCCCAGAATTAGATAATCAGCTGATCTGTTGGTGCCATCTTTAAGTGAAACTGTCTACAGGTTAGGAATCAGTGTCCGTTGTAAGGCCTTCAGTATTTGTGAACACAATAAAAAACTTAATTAACTGGGGGATGGGGGGGAGAGTCAGTGTCCAGTAGGAAAGTTGTCTATAGATCATATAACTAAATAATATAAAGAACCGCTTTTGGAGGACTGATCGCCAGGAAAGCTTCTGGCTTGTTGCATTTCATTTCATGTTTTTCACATAATATAACTGCAATGTTTTAACAGATGGGAAATAAGGCCAAGCTTCCAAAACAGCCTCTGAGAACACCACAGACTGGACATGTTCTTAAATCCACACAAAATACTGATGGCAGGAATGAAAGCCTTTTACAGAAAAATAGAACTGCTTCTGAAACTTCTCTGGCAAAAGGGGATAAAAGTAGAACGATTTTCTCACCAACTACGAGGTTCTCAAAGGAAGGCACAGATAACGACCATCTTTGTGTGCAGAGAAAGATTCCAGCTGAAACCCCCGACTCCCGAAGGACTAAAAGTTACAAACAGTCTACAGTATTTAAACAGAAACCTCAGAAAAAACACCTCACAGCTGATGATCTAAGGAATAGTTTGGTTTGTCTAACAGGAGAACAACTCCAACAGATTCTGATGGCCATCAGCCAAGGAAATAGACCTATTTCACAAATTGAGAATGGAGAGAAAGAAGAAAAATGTAAGATATTTTTGTGAAGCCTTTAGAAGTAAAATTTAGAGAATGTGTTCAGATTTACAGAATTAGAATTCTACCTTCATGTACTAATAGCCTCAAGATTAAGTGGCTGTAGCTTCTGTTATCTCCACATTTAGCAGGCCAGCATTACTAGAAGGGAAAGGTTGAACGGATAATCCGAAATGCTTAGTATTTGTGTTTGTACTTATATTTAAATGTTCATAGTTTGGCTGTTCTGCAAAATCAGAGTATTGCTAAGTAGCGAGGCCTTGTGACAAAAAGCTTGTCTGACAGGAACTTTAAAGAGCTTCCTCATCCTCCTGTCTTATTTCTCCCTGATCTTCCCTCTTCTCTTCTTCCCTTAATTCCCCCAATGTACGTGTCATCCACACATCCTCCCTCTGACACATTAAGAGGAACATCTGGACTTTCTGAGTTTTCTGGCTCCTCTGTTCTTTGGGACTGTGGAAATCATTTCTTTCTAGCCTGAACTTCTAATGTGGCTGCTATATGAGAAAGAAGATGATGTAACAGTGACAACAGCGAATTTATTCTGTGTGGAGCGGGAGTGTCATGCAAAAAAATTGCAAGTTATTTGGACAGAATTAGGCACTGATTGTATTAGAGAAAGTTTTAAAATCAAAATTCATAAACACATCAGCCATATAGAAAATGTGGCATGCATATAAGAGTAAAATCCAGTAATCATTTTAAAGCATACATTTTATTTTCCTAGGTCAAAATAACTTACATTGTAACAGTTTTCCTAATGAGCCAAAAGATGAGAACATTATGGGATTACTTCAAAAAACTGAAAATGTTTCACCTATCCCAGATGAAAATAACTCTATTTTAAACAAAAAACAGAAGACATCTAAGCAATGTGAACAGAAAATTGCCATGTAGGTAACTTTTTTCTGTTATTATTATTGGACCTGTGTACAGCAAGGCTGTGCTTCTCTCTTACATGTATGGGCAGTCACTAATCTGGATCCTGAAATTATGTAAAAGACTGGTTTAGCATTCCTGGCACAGATTTTACAAATATGTATATAAAAGTAAGATCTCTCTGTTTTGTTTTTTCTTTTTTCCTAGAAAGTCTGTATGGAAACCAACTGATATGTTCAGTACGCTGGGAGAGAGAGAGAGGGAGAAAAGTTTGTTGGAAGCAAAGAAATTCCAGTGGAAGAAGGAACTGGGTACATATTTTGTGTGATTTTTGTTAAACTTTTATTTACAATTTTGGTGACTTTAATATTGTCAGTTGGCTAAGCAAACTAAATTTTGGAGTATGGTTAAAAAAAACATCTTCCTGTAAAAATTCAACAAGCATCCATCCAGTCCCTTCTATTTGGAAGGCATCATACTGGCACAGAATTAGAAAGATAAAAGTAAACAAACAGTTCTTGCCCTTAAGGAGCTTAGATTCTACTGGAGGATGTAAGATCTATAAGATAAGTGGAGGGAAAACTGTTCAGGAAAGGCTTCCCATAGGAGGAGGCCCCAAAACCAAGCATTGAAGAAAGCCAGGAGTTCTAAGAAGTAGAAAAAAGGAGGAGGAAGCTTGTGGGCCTGGGGCGTAGCTGGTGTGACCCAGGAGTCACTGGAAGGGAGGCAGGAACCCTTTGGGGAAGTACTTGAAAGGTCCCGCTCAGATGTGGCTTGTTTTTGAAGAGGAGGGGGAGTGACGTGCTCAGACTCAGGTTTTAGGGAGATGACTGATCAACTGAAGAGGGCTGAGGCTGGACGCAGGGAGCCTTGGAGAGGCCAGTCAGCCAGCATTTCTGAAGGGGACAGGAAGGACGGCATGCAGAGAAAATGGGCCGTCTCCATAACTGCTTGGAGACAAGGGGAGAGGCTGGAGGCAGGGGTGACTGGGAGCAGGCGAGTTGGGGAAGGGGGAAGACAAAGAGTTCTGCGTTGGGACGGTTCGTGCTCTGAGCTCCCACACCCTGCTCATGCACCTAAAGCCAGAGGTGAGCCTCAGCCATCTGGCCTGCTTAGCCTCCAGACTCCCCACAGCTCCAGCTGAGCCAGCTCCAGGCCGGCTGAGGAGACAACTGCCAAACTGCTCGGGTCTGGCTGGGCCTATGGGCCTTGGGAGGCTTATGCACAGACCTCAATCCCCCATGCATCTTTAATAAACCTGCTAGATCTGGAACCTTGGGAAAAGAAGTCTGAGAAAGCCTTAGCTGGCAGGTGGGGAAGGGGGAGGGACCGAGGAGAGAGCCAGAGCTAGAATGGATGGGAGTAACAGAGCAGAACTGGGAGGAAAGGGTGCGGTTGCATCACAATTTCGTGATTAAATACTATTTATTGGAGTAGAAATTTCACTCATCACGGTACCATAGGATACATACAGTTGTAAAATAAAGTGGGTTCTCTGTAAATGACTGTTAACTCCTTTTTTGTATCATAGTTACACTTTTTTTAAAAGTGTGTTTGAAAAAGCCCTTGTGCCTCCTGGACACCCTGGTGAGAGAGCACCAGGCATGTTTGTCTTTGCCCATGTGCACAAGCTTACCCTGGAAACATCCCCTTAGACTAGTTTGCTCAGCTGTGCTCTGCCTCCATGTGCTCCTGGTGCATATTACTTTGTAAGTCACCCAAAATGGGAACCAATTTTCCAGGCTAATGGATCCATGACCGTCAGGACAGTGAGCAAAGAGGCGCTAACCATTAGAAGCCTGCACTGTGCTTCATCCAGTGTTTCATCTTGATTTATGTCTAGTTCTAATGTCATGGTCTCATGCATCCTAATTTTTCTTTGAAAATGTATGTATTTATTCTAACTACACTATTTAATTAATCTTCACAACCCCACTCCTTGATCATTTGGGATAACAGATGGGAAAAATTGGGGAAAAATTAAATATCACCATTATCTTGAATAAGCATCAATAAAAGAAACTGCACAATTAGGGTAATAAACCCCCTAATTCTCTCCTGAGTGCATGCCTCCTCATTAAATCAGAAAGTTTTGATGCAGATTGGAGATCTTTAGGAAAGTTACTTAGGATTGTTACTTGTCAGATAAATGTACCACATTTCATTTTTTTTTTGCACATTTTATGAAAAGGGCATTCTTATTTAAAGATGAACAGGTTGCTTTAAAGAAGAAAGAAAAAGAAGCTTTTGAAGAGCAGAAGAAGTGCCCCTGGGGCCGATCAGGGAGCGCTAGCCTGCTTTGGGACGCTTTTCCGGCAGTTGAGGGGTCCCAGGTATGGATGACAGCGTGCAGTGAGCGCATCTCTAGAACATAGACTTTTCATTTGTTTGTCTTGATGCTGAGCAGGGTTCTAATGCCCACCTTCTCCACATGTTTCATGTGATGCTTTTTAGAAATAATGATGCCAACTACCAGAACCCCCATACCCCATCAAACCCTCGCTTAACTAAGACACCAGTCCAGTAAAACATGGCACCTGAGGTATGGTGCCTCTGCCCAGAAAAGCGTCAGGATACAAATCACCTTCCACAACAAGACATTTAAACAGTTTGGAGTTTAGGCAATCTGTTTAATAATTTCATTTCTCCATTCTCTGTGTTGCTGGTGCCTGGCACTGCTGCTTGTTCTTGACTTTGTCCCTTAGACCAGAAGCATATGGTGTAGTTGCTGCCCAGTTGGGGATCAAGGGGTCCACAAAACAACAAAAGAATAGAAGATGGGAACTAGGCTCAGCCTAGAACAGGGGAGAGGTCCCTGACTTTGGGGTCTAGGACCAGGCTCAGATCCTGCCTCTGATGGCCTCTGTGACCTTGGCCAGCTCCCCTCCCTTCCCTGTGCCTCATTTTCATCTCTGAGATAAGAGGGTGGATGCTAGACAGCTTCACAGCTTCCTTCCAGCTCTAAACCTGAGATTGTCTCAATTCTAGATTCTCATTCTAGATTCTCTAATAATAATAGGTTATCAGGGGCTAGAGCGTGTGGTACACACCACAATGGCTCCTCTGGGAATGGACCGGAGGGTCTCACAGGGGAGCTGATGCCAGGCAGACAAACCTTCCTAACAGGTAAAGTTCTTGGGACGCCCTGGGCATGGCCAGTGACCTTGTCTCCTGGAGACAGGAAAGAAGGGACTCAGACCGCAGTGCTCCTAGATCCTGCCTTGTGGTTTGCTTCGTGTGGCTTTGTTTTCTCTTCATCTTTAGGCTTGTTTGGTGTCATCTAGAGAACACAAAACCTAATTTTCATTCATTTTTTTTCCCTAGTCCTCGATGAGTCCATCTAGTATTCTCTCAAGGTCACCCAATCTGAGGCTGGTGGCCCATCCTGGTGGAGATTCGGTACCTGGGACTAGCCAAACTCTGGAAGTAAGTCCATAAGTGTTTGCATTGGAGGGCATAGGATTGAGGGCCTGACAGGACCTCAGAAATCATCTAATCCACACTGACTGGTCTCTTCTTTGTCACATGAGGAAATAAGCCAAGAGACATTAAATAGCCTGCCCAAGTTCCCATAGACAGCAAACGTCAGAGTCAGGATTTGAACCCAGGTCCTCTGATTCAGAATCAGAAGCAGCTTGGTGACACAGTGGTTTACAGAGCTCTGGGCTAGGAATCAGAAGGAGCTGTGTTCACATATGACCTCAGACACTGAAGTAGCTGTAGGGGGACCTGCTAGCCTCAGGTCTCCCCCCATTACAGCCCATCCTCTATTCGGCCACTAAACTATTTTCCTAAAGCACTGATCCATCCATGTCACCCCCAACTCAGTAAACTCCAGTGGCTCCCTCTTGCCTCCAGGATCAAATACAAAATGTTCTGTTTGTCATTCAAAGCCTTCACAGCCTAACCTACTCCTACACCTTCAGTCTTATACCTTACTTACCACCACATGCTCTTGGGTCCAGTGACACTGGCCTCCTGGATGTTCCATAAACAAGACCCTCCATCTGTTGACTCTGGGCATTCTCTCTGGCTGTCCCCCATGCCTACAATGCTTTCCTCCTATCTACCTACTGACCTCCCTGGCTTCCCTTAAGCCCCAAGTAAAGTAGGGAAGCCACGTACACAGTGGATAGAGTTCCAGGCCTGGAGACAGAAGGACCTGAGTTCAAACCCAACCTTGACACTTACTAACTGGGTAAACCTGGGCAAGCTTCTGACTTAATCAACTGGAGAAGGAAATGGCAAACTATTCAAGTATCTTTTCCAAGAGAATCTCATAGTATGGGCATGCTTGGTCCACAGGGTCAGGAAGAGTCAGACAGGACTGAAAAACTAAATAGCAAGGGCCAAAGCATGAGTTTGTAGGAGTGTAGAAGAGCTGTAGGAAGCAGATAAAGAGGAGAAACAGGAGAGCTTGCCAGGAGCTGGGAATGGGAGGAGGCCGGTCAAGGCCCAGGCTGCAGGAGGACATGGAGGTCGAAGAACCCTCCAGGGATGGGGGAAAGAACACTGCCCAATTGGAGGAGCCTCTGCTCCTGGAAGCTGTCTTAGTGGAACTTCATGTTAGCCTGTGGTCTCCTACAGCACATGGTAGGCATGTAATAAAGGTATTGGTTTGTTAAGTCCAGAAGCATTTATTAGCTAAGCACTTCTGTTTGCCGGGCACTGACCTGAGCCCTGAGGAGACGAAGAAAGCACCACGAAATGATTTAGGCTGTAATAGGAACGGAATATAGGAACAGGAAATCCTGAGGCTTTAGGATCCCTTACCTTCCCAGACACAGACGATCTGTGTGTGTTTTTCTTAGGTGGGGCAGGCTTGTTTTCTTTTTCCTTATGAACAGTTTCCATGTGGGTTGTTTTGCCTTTTGTTCTTTTTTATCCACAGATGACATCTCCAGCTGAATTTAACTGTGCTGCTGAGGACACCCAGGGTTTAAAGAATGTTTCAAGGGGAGAGTCAAGTGAGGCCACCCCCGATGCTTGCTGTGGAGCCCAAGGGAAGCCCTCAACCTTGCCAGCTGCCATGCGGACAGCCTTTGTTTTAGGGGTAAGGCTTTGCAGTTTCCCCGATTTCTTTTTTCTTATTAGTCCTCCTACCCCTTCGAGGCTCTCTTCCAGCAGGATTTATTCCGTGCATAAGCTCAATCCCTATAAACTTATTTAAAATACTTTTCATCTACTCTGTATGTATCTTACATGTTCCCACTGATTTTCATCTTGACGCTTCCCATTAGAATGGGAACCCCTTGAGGAAAGGGACTGTTTGTGCACTGGCACGTTAATGGTCAGCATTTATGAAGCACTTAATGAGTGTTGGGGATCCAAAGGTACTCCAGAAGTTCACTTTCTAAATAGTGGGACAGCCTGCCACCAGCCAGGAAGGAGCCAAGTCCGCCTGCCATGAACACTGTCCAGTGCCCATCCAAGTGCTTGAAGTGTTCCCTGAGGAGGACGAGCAGCATCAGGGCCTCCTGTTTGCACGTGGCTCTGTGCGGGCTGCATCTGGCCCAGAAGCTTGGCAGAGCCACCTCATCTAAATGCAAAAGTGGAAAACTGAGGAGATGCAAAATGAACGCCTCTTATCTGGACTGGCTCTACGACTCCATGCCCTGCTAGTCCCTGTGTTGTGAACTAGAGTTGTGGGTACAAGATGAGTTGGGCCTGGAACTCACAGAAAGTCACAAGAGAACAGGGATTGGGAAGGGGGAGCCCTCAGAGGCTCTCGAGTCCTGGGAATTAGAGGCCCAGGGTCATACATCAAGGAGGGGTCTGAGTGCAGTCTGGCTTTTGGTAGGATTGCTTGTTCTTGTTGAGGGTTTGGTTGATTTGTTTTTACTAGAAAAGCTTTTATTTCACTAGAAAATCCATGCAGAGAATTGTACCTCGGTCCCATGAAGAAAATGCTTACTACATCTTAAATAAAATTTAGTGATTTAAGTAGCACTCTGAGGAAAAGAGAAGAGGGGAAGAAAATGTGCTGCTTTTAACTGCCATCACGCCCTTAACTTCTCCCTGCTGTACCAGAGGGTGCTCTGGGTGTGACTGACAGCAGTTGCCTTCCTGAGAGCAGGCTGGTCCCACCTCCCAAATGCCCCCGTAGTTATCTCAAAAATGTACACAGACTCAGTGCATTGCTCTTTTCAGCCACTCTTAGATACAGGCAAATGCCATTTCATATGTGAAGGATAATACATACATCAGAAAATATTAGTTGTAGAAAAAAATCTCATTCCTTGGTGTCCCAAGACCTTTCCCCTTGTTTAAATTCACAAACAGTTCAGTGAAGGCCACACTACTAGATAGCAGTGGGATGGGGGTGACCTATTCATGGACATTAATCACATGGGACATAAGCACAGAAAAACGCAGAATATAAGGGGGTGGAGAAAGACCTTCTGTACTTGATCATTAGAACTCAAAGAAGCTTGGAGCACCCAAGGACCATGGGACCTATTAAAGGCCAGGTGGGAAAACCTCCAAATCAGAGAGAGAGCTTTTTGTTGGCAAGCCCTAGAACCACAGACAGAGAGAGAGAAAGTGTATGTGGGTGTGTGGCGGCACGTGCATATGAGTGCACACTTTGGCACAGATATAGCCTTGATTTTTTTTTTTCCAAAATTCAAGAAGACAGGGGTTGTGATATGAGGAAGGCACCAAGCAAGTGGGATATGAAAGGAAGGGGCTGCCCAGGAAAAAACTTTACACCAGCGTCTTGGCCCCTGAGAAACTCTTGCAATGTTGCCTTTATGCCACAACGTTGAGGATGAGGATGGCAATCTGAGCAGTGGACTCTACAGCACTTCTGGAGAGTGTTCTTATCATTCCTCAGAACTACTAGTCGTCCTCTTGGGTCCATTCCACCTGATCAGTTAGCTGATGGACACAGAGTTGTAGCTCCCTCAGGTGGTTGTAGCCATGCTTATACCATGTTTCTAGAAATAGTAGTAGCTTGGTACCTGCAAAGATGGTCACAAGGGTCAAGCTAGAAGGCCAGAATGTCTGCTGGATAGTCACTGTAACGTGGGAGGCAAACGTCAGTTGGCTCTTGGAGTCATCCTGTTCTGCTCACACCACCGGTCTATCTGGCTCCTTTACCTCCACATGCATTCCCAGTTTTGGGGGATAGGGCAAAAAGGTGTCTTTCTGCTGATCTCACAGTTACAGTGTCTCCTGAGGTCTGTAGTCTCATCCGGGGTTTCCTTTTATCCCGTGCACTGAAGCCCAGGATAGACAGAGCAGCAGCAGCATCCACTATCCCATGAGCACCTGCAATAAGCATCACCTCTGGCAGTACCCCAGCATGTAGGACATAACCTCTGATGGGTCTCTAATTGCCCAGTGCTGGGCCCACACATTGTGCTGCCTTTGAAGAGGAGGCTGGATCCCTGGGGGGAAATGGCATAGTGCCTTTAATCATCTCATGCCAAGCTTCTCTAGAAAATATGACTGCCATGTGAAAACCATGGTGTCATAGAAGGGAGATGGTCTTGCTTGTATGAAGGCCCAGCAAGGAAGCTGCAGCATGTTTCCAGTGGAATATTGTGTAGGATAAGCAGAGTAAAAACATGAGGGAAAGGACATGCACTGGTCATGTCAGACAATTAAGAGGCGCACATTGTGGCATGGTTCTCACCTGGGATAATGTGTGGACCCCTGTGGAGGGCTGATAAGAAAACCTGAACAGGAATCAGGATAAGAAAGACTGGGTGGATTGGAATTGGTTTTGTTGGAAGAGGTACTGTGCTTGTGAAATCCCAGGTCCATCCAAGTAAAAATTGGGTAAAGAGCAGAGCAGGCAGAGGGGGTCAGTATTTATATGGTGAAAGAGGGGGTGGGGAAGGGGGAAAAAACGGGAGAATCTTATAATCATGATGCATAAATAAACATCAATAACAGAGGTCTACAAGCTGCAGCCAGGAAAGCTGGGGGGGCGACTCTAACATTTGAAAACAAAGCTTCACTGTATTTAGGAATGTGGAAACCATCCTTGGCTTGTGAGCCAGTAGGTGGATTTGGTTGACTCAGCCATAGTTTGCCTATCCCTGATCTGTTCAGTTGATGAAAGTGTGGAGAGAAAGTTGGCTGGCATTGGAACATTACTCTCATCTGACCTGATAAAGGGAAGGAAGAGCATACACACACAGAGAATTGGGTTCAAAAAAATATCTCACTTGCCAGGGAAATAGGAGGGCAAGTGGAGCAGGAAAGACTGATGAGAGGCAGATGAAGGGAGAGATTAGACGTAACCAAAACAAACTCCAGGGATATGCAAAAATATTTCTAGCTCTTTGAGGTGGCAAAAAATGAACATCGGAGAGGGTGACCATAATTTGGGTAATGGCGTATAAATACGATGGAATACCTTTACACTGTCAGAGATGTGGAGGGAGATGGTTTCAAAGACACCAAGAAGACTTTGATGAACTGATATAGAATGGAATGAATAGAACCAGAAGAAAAATGTATACAGTGATGGAAACGTGGCAAAGACAAACACCTTTGAAAGAATGAGAAACCTTGATCAGTGTAATGGCCAAGCATGACCACAGAAGACTGAACGGTGAACCCCGCTAGTCATGTCCTAACACAGAGGTGAAGGACTCGGAGATGCTGCGGGTGTGCCTGACCCTGCAAGTTTCTATCGAGGGTTTTCTTTTCCTTTTGTTCTCAGTTGGTGGGGAGGCAGGAGCTGGGTGGGATTGGGAGGGAGAGAAGCCAGATTTGTTGCTGATTGAAAAAATAAGTTTAAAAGTAAGCCCATATAAATGTTTAAATTACTGATGCTTTGGATTATTAAAATGATTAAAATAGAATGGGACCATTTCACTCTACATCCTCTTTAAATTGAGTTAGAGAACTTTTATTTCCGTTTCATATAATTAGACTCCACTGTGACCTTACAATAGGTACCATGGAGCCAGAATATTGTATTCATACTGTATTCAATTCTCATATATTTGAGGTGGGTTTTTTTTTTAACAGAATTAGTAAGTTAATTGAAAACAAAATGAACAATGACATGACACTCTTGACTTCATTATCACTTGCAGTCAGTTCGTGGTGTGTTGGCTCTCGTTCCAGGAAGCTGCACCGCTAGAGCATCCCTTCAGTGCTGTGAAAAAAGAGCAGCAGGAGAGGTGGATTGAGGAACTCAACCGACAAAAGGAGGAAGATAGGCAAAGAAAACTCCAGGAAAAAATGCTCTACTCAAAGGTAACTTCAGTGAGACTTGTTGGTGCACATCTTCTCTCCTAAAAGAAAATTACTCAAGAGATTCTGGAATGAATTTGACTTTAAAACAAGTTGCCTGATTCTTTGACTTCAGTTCTCCAAAAGTGAATTCATATTGTCTTAAAAGACTGCATCCAATGGACACGGTAAATGAAACTGAAGTTATTCATTGGTATTGGTTTTGATCTACGTGTTATTTATAATTATTTTTAATCCCATCCTGATTTTATTTTATTCACATACTCCAAGAGACTTACAGGAATTATCTCAAAGTCCTAGGTGTAGGGTGAAGGACTTTGCCTCTGGTATCAGGTTTTTCCTGGATACTGTCCAGTTTGGGTCGTGTGGAGTTGGGCGAGTAGTTTCATTCCTCTGCTTGGTAGGTATAATACCAGCCTGGCCATAAAGGATTTCTTTATTTTGTTGTCAGGGTGAAGAACATGACAGATGGGCCATGCATTTTGATTCCTTAAAACTCTGTCGCAATTCTCAGTCTCAACTCTCCTCTCATGCAACCCAGAAACAACCAGCCTACTTTTGTCTGTCCCCGGAAACTCAGGAAATGACTGATGTTAGCAGTCCTTATACACCTTTATCAGGAAGCCAGCTTGGACCTTCGGAGGACGAGAGCAGAAGGAAATCTACTCAGGACACAGCTGCTGCAACCACTGAGAAAACCAGGTGCGTGTCTGCAACGGTCTGGGAAGCTAAGAGGGCAGCACTTTACCTCTCCCTTTTTTTAGTTCACGTTAGTCTGCTTTTTATATTAGGATTTCTGTTGGTAATACAGATACTTAGTTGAGTTTTCCCTCAGGAGGAAAATAGTCAACATTCCATTAAAGAAAGTTTTTTTAAATTGAAAATTGTTTATGTCTTTATGTTTTTAGTTTCCTTCGTTCTATGACTGCACTCCTGGATCCTGCTGAAATTGAGGAAAGAGACAGACGAAGACAGAAACAGTTAGAACATCAGGTAATGTGGTAGAAAATTCCACCTCTGCCTCAGTGGTAAAATGAAATTACTTCAAATGATATTGTAGAGCATGAAGATTGAAAGTCCTGGTGTAAAGGATCTCTTTCTGAAGTATCTGCTTAGGGGCCTAGAAAATCAGAATTCTTGTCCTTGAGTTTTTCTTTCTGTTGCAAAGTAATATGGTGTTAGAACTATATTGCTAGGTGGAGTCAAGGAAAAATAGCCTCCTAGTATGACAGTTTACTTAATTATGTGGACCTTTTCTGTAAATTTGTATAACACTTAATTTCGCCCTGGTATGTTTTGTTTTCTGATTTCATTTCAGCCTTTCAGGCCCTTATGTAAGGTAGATGTTGTAGACTGAGCCTTGTTCACAGGTTTACAAGCAAGACTTTTACCTGCTAGAACTAATTTGTAATTCTGCAGATCTTAGTTAAAGGAGTTTTTGTTGTTTCTCAGAACTGCTTTCCTGAGTCTATTTCTGAACTTGCCTTTGTGATGAGAATCAGGGGAGTTTGGTGGGATATTCCTTGAGACAGAAAGGGGATGGAGATTTTAGCACCAGCAAATGGAGCAAGGGCCATGACAGGGAAGGCTGTGCTTGTCAGGAGAGGAAAAAATGAAGGCACTTTAAATTTTTAGGAAAATAAGTAGAAGAGATTGTGGAGGTCTCTCTGAAGTCTATCAAGAAGAGCACCGGCCAGAATGCTCTGTGACCCTCATGTTGGAACATCCAGCAGTGGTTCACTGAGAGGGCTGCGCAACATGATGGTGACAGGGACGGGAAAGAGCATGTCTTCCCTGACAAGGGTCTCATGAGACGTCTCAGAGAAGCAACTGATCAGTAAAGCCTCAGAGGCTTCGTTCTCTTAAACCTGAGCTTATTGTGATCTCTTTTCCTTCTGAGAAGAGTGTGGGGCTTGAGACAGGGCCTCTGGCACACTGGCTCACCTTGGGCAAGTTTACATTAGTGGAAAGTCTGAATTACAAAATGTGTTTTTGATATTATTTTGCTACTTTCAGGTGCAAATGGTGAATTGGATGAGTCATTTGGACATTCCTGGGTCATTTCTTCATCCCTAATGCTAAGTTCAACTCCCTTTCCCATGTTAAAGTTCTGCATGATTAGGGGTTAGGATTGGGAGAAAGTTGCCCCTTTTCTTGATTGGTTAGGAGGATGTCACTACTCTTGTTCCAAGTACACAGGGGACTATTAAGAACAATCTTGGAACACCCTGATTGAAATCCAGTGCAAAGGTTCTGGTCCACTTTTATGTTTCCATTCGAGAATTGAGTTGGCAAGATTGACCTATGAGAAAGCTTTTTTCCTGTGTCCAAAAAAAATTGTGTTAAAAAAAAAGCTGAATCAAATCTTTCTTTTTGACTGAAATAAAAAATATGTAGCTGTGATAGAACTGTCTTGTCCTGTTTAGGCCAGATCTGGTATACCATGTTTGGATGAGACAGAATATGCCATGAATAGATCTATTCAAAGAAGTAGGGCTTTGTTCCTATAGAAAAGTAGGCTTAGAAGGAAACAGGAGAGCTCTCTTCAAATCTGCTGAAGTCTGGAATTCAGACATATTCTAACTGATCCTAAAGAGCACAGCTGGGAGGGTCAGGGAATCCGCAGAGGCCACCTGCCCTCAGTGTATGGAATTGTTTCCTCAGAGTGAGAACTACCCTACCATGAAGTGGATTATTCACCTGCTCAGGATTGTTAAGCAGAAGGACAGTCTGTGGCCAGTGAATTGTGGAAGATCCTGATCCACCTGTGGCTTGGTCTAGGTGGGCACAGAGTTCCTTAACAACTTAGGGACAAAATGGCAGAGCATCAGCTAGGCCTTTTCAGGATTTTCTTTCTTCATAACTATGTCCATTTTCTATCACCACCACCCCCCATTCATGCCTTCAGGTAGTCTGAAGCACCACAGTTTAAGTGGTGGAGTGATTTCTAGAGGCGCTCGCTGAAACATTAGATACCAAAATTATTTTGTACAGTCTTAATCACATGCAGCACTTTAAAATTTTTATGACTTTCTTAGAAAACAGAATGAAGCAGTTAAATACTTAGGAGAGCTCTATGAGTTACAAGTGTCTTAAAATATACTCTTCTCTTCTCGCCAGTCCCCAGGGTCCTAAAGCCACTGGACTTGACTGCATAGTCATTGGTCCCATGGCAGCTGTTGAGAAGGACAGATGGGAGTGGGGCGGTGTAAGGAAGCAAATCCATTAGAGGGCTGTTGAAAGAGTTCAGGTGATAGATGACAAATGCCAGAACCAGACTGGTGGCGATGTGAATGAAGCCAAGGAGGTATATCTGAAAAGGAAGGAAACAAGCATCTGTTAAGCACCTACTGTATGCCAGGCACCGTGCTAGGTGCTTTACATACATTCTTATTTGATCCTGAAATAGCCTTCTAAGATAAGTGCTATTACTGTTCTTTTATAGTTGAGGAAACTGAGGTGACCAGAGGGTAACTGACTTGACAAGGGTCATAGAACTCGTAAGTGTCTGAGCCTGGATTCGAACTCAGTTCTTCCTGACCTCATGCCCAGGGACCATGTCATCCCCACCCTATCTATACTCAGTATATTCCAGTGGCTTTAAGACCTGTCACTCAGCAAGCATTTGTTCAGCATTTATTATGTGCTGGGCACAGCTGGATGCTGGGAATGTCCAGAAAGGCAGAAATCCAGGCCTTGTTTGCATGGGGCTTCCAGCCCAACAGGGGATATCCAGGCATGCGTGCAGGGCAAAGCTGAGACAATGCCAGAGGAAGAAGCTGACTGGGAAGGAGGACTGGGAAAAACTTGTTGCAGAAGGGAAACTTTTAGCTAAAACTTAAAAGGAGGCCAAGGTGTGATGAGGAGGAAGAGAATGAGTCCCAGTGGCCAGTTGGCCAGGAGGCTCAGAGAAGACGCAGACTGCTCTGTGCAGACCACTGGCTCTAGGCCCAAGAAGAGTCCATGGGCAGGAGATGTGAGTGGAAAGTGTCCTCATCAGCTCGCATGACTGAATTACTGTCTTCTCAGACCTGCCTTCCTGCACCATTATAAACTGGATGTCCAGTAGACATGTCCAAAACAGCGGTCTCTTTCCCCCTAAAGTCTCCTTCCTCCCTACTGTGCAGGGCAGCACCATCCTCCCAGTCCCCCAGCCTAGGCCTCATTCAGGTCTTCTCCCTCATTCTCCACTGATGTTGTCAGAGTTGCCAAGGCTATTGTCAAAGCATGTGCTTTCACCTCTGCAGTATCTCTCTACTGTGCCTTCTCTGCTCATCTGACCCTCAGTCCCCCTACTGCAGGTCCTCATCTCCTCATCTCATCTCTTGATTATGGCAGTAGTAGCTGCTGGGACTGCCTGCCCCACATCTCTCCCCACTCCAGTCCAACCACTATTTAGCCATGAAAGTGATTTTCCTAAAGCAAAGGTAAGACCCTGTCACCCCCTACTTAGTAAATTCCACTGGCTCCCTATTGCCTCCAGGAGCGAATACAGAATGCTGTTTGGCATTCAGAGCCCTTCGTAACCTGCCCGTTGCTGTCCCTCCAAGGTTTCATACCTTATGCCCCAACACATAACCCTTCAATCAGTGACACTGACCACCCTCTATTCCAAAAGCAAGATGCTCCATCTCTCAGCTCAACTTATTTTCTCAAGATGTCTCCCATACCAAGGGGTCATTCTCCTTCATCCTCTCCCTGGCCTTCCCTGGCTTCCTTTAAAGCCCACCTTCTACAGGACGCCTTCCCCAGGGCTTTCTCTCTGTTAATCATCTCCTACTTTCTATCTCTTTGCATGTTGTCTTCTCCATTAGACTGCAAGCTCCTTCAGCGTACATACAGTGCCCAGCACGTCACTGGTGCTTAGTGAATGTTGACTGATTGATGTGGAAGGGGGAGATAGGTTCTTAGGGCTTTGAATATCAGACAAACCTTGCAGTGGTAGGGTTCTTTCAGAGTTTAAAATGAGCTGGAGGATAACGTGGTCAGGCCTTTAGGAAGATCACTAGTAACCATCTGCCCCCTGGGGAATGGATTGGAGTAGGGAGAGGCAGAGCCAGCAGCAGACCATAGTGATGGCGTGAAGTGATGATGGTAGTACCATAGGAGAGAAGGGGGCATATTGGAGAGCTGCTGTAGAATTACCATCATTAGGCCTTGGCACCGTATTGGATATTGGGCTAGTGGGGACTTGAAGGTGACTACGAGGTTGTGAGCGTGATGGTGCCCTGTACAGTAATAGGGAAGGCAGGGAGGGGGATGGATTTCAGGAGGAGGTGGGGAGGATAGGAGTTAAGTTCTGGACGTTTTGAGTGTTAAGATGTGTTTAGGACAGGGCAGTTAGAACTGCAAGATTGGAGGTCGGGAGAGAACGTGGAGAGACCAAGAGATCTGGGAATCACCCACATGAAGGGAACAGTAGAATCCAAGGTAACTGATGCCGTCACCAATTGAAATGGTACATAAGGAGAAAGGGCAGCCCGGGACAGCACCCTGGGGACAGCCACAGTTAGTAGGGATCTGGGTCGAAATTCAGCAAAGGAGACTGAGAATGAGCGGTCAGACAGGAAGGAAGAGGAGCAGGATAGCAGTCGCAGAAAGCTGTCAGGAAGAAGAGACGGTTTGATGGGTTCAGAGTGGTTGTGAGATTGGGCAAGTGAGACAGCGGAGGGCTGACTGCTCCAGGATCCTTACTGAGAAAACCCCAAGGTTTTGGGGTCATGGAGCATCAGAAAAGATCGAAAGACAGCTCAGCAAATGGCTTCTTATATCCCCAGCAGTCAGCAGAGTGCCCGGCATGTAGTCAGTGCTTAATAAATGTTGATCGCCTATTGTAATTCATACCGCTTGCCAAACCTGCATTTCAGTGCTTACTGACCCTCCAGGAAATGACAAAGGAGAAGAAAAGCCCTCCTAGTGCTGCTAGGACTGGGGAAATCCAAAAATCCAAACAGAAATTGAGCATTATTCCTTTGCAGCCCAAGGAGAGGCGGCAGGGTGGTCTTCGACACTCCTCCATCCCAGATGAAAATGGAATTAAACAGTATTTAAAAAAACAAAAGTACGTTCTAGATAATGTTAACAGAGGGTTTTCTAAGTTGGTCCCCCAGGATCCTTTTGGACAGTTTAGTGGTATCCCTTTCTATTTGAGTTGACCCTCAACACCGGGTCTGGTTTTTTTCATGATCAGAAAGCCATCACGGCGCAGGTGGAGGAGAAACGCCGGAAGAAGCAGCTGGAGGAGCAGCAGAGGAGGCAGGAGGAAGAGGAGGAGGAACGCCGCCTGGCTCGGGAACGAGAACACATGCAGAGACAGTTTGAGAAAGACAGGCTCCAGCAGAGGCACAAGGAGGTGAGGGAGTGCCTTTTCGTAGGCCTGCACTTTTACTTACAAGAGGAGAAAGCTGGAGAGGACCCATTAAGCCAGAACACAGTGATCAGACTTCCACTTTGTAGAAAATCGTTGTGTCAGAGTAAAACCAGCTGAGGCTTCACATGCATCTCCAGTAGAAAGTCCAGTTGAACCATCAAAAAAAGATGGTTACCATGTGAACTCATTTGAACATGATTGATCTGATCTGTCATCATGTAGCAGAAAGTAGTAATTATAACCATGAGAGTTTATGGAGAGGTTATGTAATGAGAACATTTACAAGGATTTTCAGGTGGTGCTAGCTTTTCGAACAGGGAACACTAGTTAGTGCATCAGCAAGCATCTCTTTAAACGCCTGTTGGGTTTCTTACCGCCAAAATAAACAAATGACTCTCCTTCAATATATTAGCATAGTAAAAAGAATTCGTGCTCCAAATCTCTGATTTCGAGGAGGCCTGTAGAATTCAGGACCTGTTAGTCTCTGCTGGGGGTGGGGGTTCCTAGGAGACCTGCCCTTGCCTTCCACCAGATTTTCCTCCTAGCCTCACCCTTCATTCCTTCTGGGCCAAAGTTGCTCTGACTTAGAAGGTGACAACAGACGGCTGTCTTTTACCAATGTGGTTAGGCAAGGTGGCCAGAGTGGCTCCTTCGGAAGCCAGTTCCTAGACATTATACCAAGATTTTCTCGAACAATCAACATTAATTTCTTCTCTTGTGTTACTTCAATATTTTCAAAAATTTAAGAGATCTGGTGGTAACCTCTATTCCTCAAGATCTTACAAGGTCGTCTAACAAACACACTAGCCCTCTCGGTCCCCTACAACATCCTTTATCCATCCTCAGTGACCTATCTCCTTACTTACCATAGGCCCCAACTCTGTTAGCCATAGAGGACCCTTAGGGGGCTCGCTGTCCTTATCAATTTTGTCCTTCTCTCAGTAGTTTTTTTAAAATCCTTTTTTGTTGTTTGTACAGGTGATAATCAGCATACTTTGTGTTTAAGCTTCTAAAGATTTTATTGCCAGCCCTCTTCTTATATAATCATGTTTTGCAAATTGTCAAGTCATGTCAACGTACATTTGTGAAGCACTTACTGTGGGCCAGCCCCTGTGCTGAACCCTGGATTTACCAAGAGAAGTAATCGTGCGTTCTTTCTTCTTCCCAAGCTGTCCCTTCTGCTTTGTGTGGTCTCTGGTTTGGCAGAGTTTTTTAGTTAAATCATTCCTCCCCAATCAGAATCTGAAGACTCCAGATAACATTTGTATTTGCCCTTGTCAGCCCAGCTCCACCTCCAAGAGGTGGCATTTTTATCGTATATTAAATTGTGACCCAGAAATGCAAACCTCGTTTTCAGATGCCGTCTTTTTAACCTACTGTTCTCTGCTGAATCTGCAGCTTCCTTCAGGAGCAGTAATTTTTAAAATACCATTTGGGCCTCTCAAAGCTCCAGCATTTTTGCTCAGGACTTCATAATCCTTAGCTACTGCTAGTTGAAGATAAGGGCCTTGGAGGGAAAATTAGGCAGCACACAGGAAGTGAAAAGCTCATTCTGAAGATAGAGAACAGAATTTGAACTTCAAATCACAGCTTAAGAAGCAGGAATGACCAGCCCTTAGCCAGGGATTGAGCCCAGCTAACAGCCAGAATATATCTGCCTGCAAACAGGGAGGTCTTTGAGATCTGTTCCAGTTTTATAGATCCAGAAAGACAGGCTCCCAGAGAACTTAAGTAGTTTGCTCAACCTGCACACCTGAAGAGGGCTTTAAACAAGAATTGAAAGTAAAAAAACTTCCTTTCAGCACTAAGCCATCACCAAGAGCACCAGCCACAACCCAGGAGAAGACTGACAATGGAGAGGCCGGTAGTTTTTAAGCAATAACATCCAAGAAGAAGGCCTTACAGTCCTGATGTCCACAGATGTGAAGCGTGCAAGTATGAGGACAGACTTGAAATCATAACACAAGAAATAAATGCGACATAATTGGGATCTTCGATTATGACCGGAATATGGGAATGAAAGGGTAAAAAGCGTAGAGGGACAATTAGAGACAGGGAGACCTCGCTCTCTCCTCTGCTTTCTTGTTTCTGAATCAGAGTATCCATAGAGATGCTGGTGGCCATCGTGTATAACATGAACTGTGAAAAACAGCTGGGAGCAGGTGAGAGTCACAATGGATGAGATTTTCACTGGCACGCACTCTCCTAAAAGCAGAGCAGCTGGGAAGTGTTGGTTGGCCTGAGATGGAAAAATATGACTCTGGAAACTGGGATCGTGCCAGACATGGAAGGCAGCAGCAGGCATGATTTGTGGCTCCCAGATTTTCTGGAAATGGGTGGCAAAGAGAAGATAGGATGGCAAGACATCTTGGCCTAAGATGATTTTTAGAAAACAGATGTTATCTTTTGCTTCTGCATCTTCTCTGTTCCCCTGTAACCCTCCCTCTCCTAGAAAGTCATTCCTTCAAACAGAATCTTTTGTTTAAAAAGAAGAATAAATAGACAGGAAGTGTCAGTGAGAGTCATCAGTGCATTATAAAGCAAATCCAACCCTCTACTCATTCATTGTTGGAAAGGACATCTCCCACATGCAGGGCCGGGGGGGATTCCAGAAGCAGAGGGGAGCAGCCTCCACCCCAGGAACATCACACCGTGCACACAGTGGGTACAGAACTCTCAGGCTGATCAAGAGGGATCATCTGGAGGAGTCGGCACGAGAGCTGATCCTAGAGAAACAAGAGGTTGGGAGAGGCAGGAAGGAGGGCATGCACCCCAGTCTAGGAGAGAGGCGATGCGCTCGGGTGTGCTGGGGAAACAGAGGAATAAGGTGAAGTAAGCAGAGCAAGACTGGGAAGAACCAGGTCTGATGTTGGTGGGAAGCCACAGGACCAGTGACCGTTGCTGTGCAGGACAGTGAAGGTCAGCAAACTTGCTGACAGTTGGAGCAGCCCAGAAGCCTTACCTGCTGTAAGGTCCTACTCTGGGGCATCACATGGATGGCACTGCAGCTGAGGTGTGGCTTGAGACACAGTCACACACAAGCACACACACTCACAACCCTGGGAAGTAGGTGCTGCTATCCCCATTTTATAGAAGAGGAAACTGAGGCAAATAGTCAAGTGACTTGCCTACACAGCTACTATCTGAAGGCCGGGTTTGAACTGAGCTCTTCCTGATGCCAAGCACAGCACTTAGAGATGCTCCTGGTCTAGCAAAGACATCTGTACGTTGATAGAGGCTTTCCCTCCACAGACA
This sequence comes from Bettongia penicillata ogilbyi, assembly GCA_023548195.1. Lineage (NCBI taxonomy): Eukaryota > Metazoa > Chordata > Mammalia > Diprotodontia > Potoroidae > Bettongia > Bettongia penicillata. Next base: position 8,930,425 of record JAJHZJ010000132.1, on the reverse strand, counting down.
TATATCTCCATCCCTTTGGTACTGCAGCATGGGGCCCTTCAAGGGACTCTTGAGACCATAGACCCTGATAACCAATTGTCAGCATCCCCGAGGTAAAGACTGGAAGGTGTGTGGGCCGCCTGGCTTGGGCGGCACTTCCAAGCCCTGAGGAGCCAGCACTAAAAAATGGCTGAGAGCAAAAAAGGGGGAATGACCCAAACACCCCATAATGAGTTCCTGGTCCTGGAGCTGAAGGAGACCTGGGGCCTCCCCAAGCCAGCTAGCTCAAAGGGAAAGTTTCATTCAAAGTAATTAAAAGTTTTTAAGACATCTAATTATTTTGTTTGGTAAACCACTAGAGGTAGTCCCAGGGCTGGTTTATCTAAGAGCTACCTGACTTGAAGAAAATAACTGGAGCATTTGACACTGATGAGCAGCGCTCTGTCTTGTCTCCTGATTCTGAGGCCCAGAGGACAAAGCATTGGGCCTTGAGTCAGGGAGACCCAAGTTCAAATGTGGCCTCAACGCCTAGCAGTGTGACCCTGGGCAAGTCATCTAGCTGCTGTCTGTTTCTGTTTCCACACCAGCCTCCCAGGCTCCTTGTGAGGATCTTAAGTAAGTGCTTAGCCAAGTGGCTGGCACACAGTAGGTGCTGCATGAACATTAGCTGTGGTAAGGATTACAGTCACGTCTGCCTCAGGTTCCTCTGGAGAGAAGGGGATAATACTAGCACCTACCTCCGTCATTGTGAGGATGCGACAGTGTGTGTGAAGTGTTCTTGGGTACTTAAAATGCCTGGTGTCATTAACTCAAATAATGTGGGATTTTATCCAGTCCTTCAGTGCCAGGTTCTACAGAGGGCACAAGGACAGTTACAACTACATACAGAACAAATGTAAAGAAAATAAATAGAAACAAAGTGGGAGGTGGTTCGAGGGGGAGATGGAGCCTGGATTTCCTGGCTAAGAAAGGGAATGGCTCCTTCCTTAGTCTCCTGTGGGCTAAGCTCCCCCAGACCTGGAACGGGCTCAAGGGCTCAAACCGGATCAAGTCCAGACAGCATTCAGAACCCTTCTTAGAGCTCTGTACCATGTTCTCGATGACAGTCAATCTGTCTCGTGCTTCCTACAAACATGCCCCATTCTCTGTCATTCTTTAAAAAACAAGCATCTCTTTGAATTAGCACTTTCCTTTTGAAGCCAAACTCCTAGAAGTCTGCACATTATTTCCATTTCCTGTCCCTTCTTGATCCCTTGTAGTCTGGCTTCTCATGTCATCACTGACTAGAATACCTCACTAGGAAGGAAACAAGTACGAAGCACCTGCTATGTGCACCCTGTGCTCTGCTGTCTCACGTACTAGGGATCTCCGAACAGCCAATCCGGTCCCATTTTCTCAGTCCTTTTCTCTGGTCTTTCTGTAGCATGATGATGTTGACTACCCTTTCTCTTCTCCAGGTTTCTATAGTGGTCCATCATCATTTGCTAGCCTGCCTAGCCCTGGGTATGCCCCCCGTTCCATCCTCAGCCCTCACTTCTTGGCACTGCCTCCATGACCTCACCAGCTGCCAAACGCTTCACAAATCTCTCTTCCACCTGGGTCACTCTCCTGAATTCCAGTACCAGACCACTGTGTAGTGGGTGCCAGATAGGCACTCTCTCTCCTATTTAAGGATAAAAGGTTGAAGTGATAAGCAAAAAAAATCCTTTTTCTAGAAGTTGGATGGAAAGAGGGAGGGAGACATGAGACCTGGTTCCCAGAAAACTTTTCATCCAATTAAAGGTCCTTTACATGATTTTCTTAATGACAGGAAATGATGACTCTTAAGACAAACGAGTTGTATCAGACCACGCAGAAGGCACAGGAGCTGGCACAGAGGCTGAAGCAAGAGCAGCGCATCCGTGAGCTGGAGCAGAAAGGCCATGACGTTACAAACCTGCTGCGCAATCTTGGCAGTGAGTGGGGAAGACAGCATGGAGAGAGGCGCATGCACACTGCACATTCACATTCCACATTGGTCACAGGGAGAATTGGGATTTACATTCCTATCTTGCTTTTTTTTAAACAAAAAAAGCCCTCTCACGAGCAGAGAGAAAGCCTTAGGAAAGCCCCGATTGCCATCTTCATATATGGCAAAGATTTGGTCCCGGAGAAAAGGTATTTTAGTTTTACTCCATTGCATTAAGGGGCAGAAAGGACTGGGGTGGCCATAACAGAGATACTATAGATGAGCAAAGAGGGTTTGACCATAAGTGTCTGAGGCAGTCTTCCTGATGCCAAGTATAAAGGGAGTGCCACAATATACGGATCGCTGACCTGGAGTCTGGAAGACCTAAGTTCAGATCCTGCCTCTGGACACGTAAGAGCTCTGTGACTGTGGGCAAGTCATCTGTAAAATGAGGATAACAAGAGCACCTCCCTCATGAGGTTGTTGTGAGGTCAGAATCTGTTACATGCTTCTCTGGCACACTGAGTGCTTAGGCAAGGCTGGCAAACTGAGGCTCAGGTAGGTCATCACCTTTCTGGGGGCTTTTGTTAACACCCAGTGACCAGGAAGCAACAGAGAGCCTTCAGATTCCTACTCTCCTCCTCTCTCCTGACTAGTTTCATATTTTTTGCCTGCTACAGCAAAAGTGATCAGAAATAAATAGAAAAGCGTGAATTATATTGATGTGACATTTGGTGGTCAGATCGAGCTGCCCATTTTACTGATACTTTATCTGTGAGTGTGAACAATTAAGGTTCTTCTGGGCACCCTCTGGTAGTCTTTGGTATGAGCCCACTCTTCCTTCTCTCCCTGCCAGGAGACTCCGGGCTGGTGGAGCAGAGCCTGGGCACAAGTGGCCTTTCACATTCAAGACAAGACTTTGCCGATCAAGTGAGCGCTAAAGACAGTCAAGGAATCAACACTGCCGCCTCTCCTCGAAAGGACACTGCTGTACAGACAGGTACCCATTTGGGAGTTAGGGTTTGTGTCTCAAATTACTCAACTCTTAATTGAAGCAGTGGGCATTAACCTCAACTTAAAAAGGCTCAAAAATGTTCTTTTAAATTTTAATTGCCAAGGAAACAGCTGAAAGTACGGTTGATGTGGAATCCAGGCTTACTTAGCCCCTCCTCAGATCTGTGCCCTCCATCCAGTTCACTTAATGCCCTGTCTCAGGTTCCTAACATGTAAAAAGAATGAAATTATCTTTTACCCTGCTTGTAAATTCACAGATAGCTGGAACAGTCTGCATTTATTATACACCTACTGTGTGCCAGGCACTGGGGACACCAAAAAAGGCCACAGAGTTAGTACCACTGGAGGCCCTTTAAGAGGGCAGCAGCATCAGGAAAATGGAAGCTGGGAGGGGAGATGGCAGACACCGAGTGTCACTAGATCCAAGATCAAAGGCCAACCAGGACATTCTTTCTGTATTTGAGCTTTGAGGCGACAGAGGCCCTGGAGCTTACTGGGTAGGGGGATGAACTGGAGGAAAGAAACCCCCACCCCAAGTCCCCATTACAACGGCCCAGGCGGAGGGTGACGAGGGTTGTGAGACAAATGATTTCCTTCTCGTGGTCCTGTCCGCACTGGGATCTGAGCTAAGCTGCCATTTCCCCAGCCCCGAGGATCCCCCCTCCAGGCCCCAGAATGGGGCTCATGTTGGTGATAACTCTCGTGACGAAGAGTCCAACTGGACAGGCGCTAGTCTGCCCGGGTTTTAAGTGTCCTCTGTGTTGATCTCTTCTTTATTTAATCAGCCAGTCCTGCTCAGTTCAGTATTTATTAAGTCACATGCTCAGTATTAAGAAGGAACCAAGCTGGATGGGATTTACAGTCTAGCAGACGGGATGTTTTAAGAGACGTTCTCTCCCTGTGGAGTCTCAGTATCTGTCCATCCTCCGTGAGTGGGGAGGGGCCCATTCTGGATCTGTCCTTTTGCTTCCTTCCCACATCTTTACTGTCAAAATTGAAAGACATTTTCCCATTCTCCCCCTTCTTATGTTAAACTAGATTTAAAAAAAAAACAAAACATTCCTTACTTCCTTACTTGAAATTAACCCCCAAGTAGAAGTGCCTTGCTACTTCACTGGCATTAGGGTGGCCCCCTACTTTGTGAGGACTTCCTCCACCTAATGCTCTCTGTGCTTCATCTTGAACCAGACAAAAGCAAAACTTGAAAGAACTGGGCCTGGAGAGGGTGAGGGAGCATTTGTGGCAGACGCAAAGGAAGTAACCCCCAGTCTCTTTTTGATATAGATGATTGGCACGCAGGAAGAGCCACCAGCGCAGAAACATGTGCTCAACCCATGACTGAGGGCTTGCTCACAAACCTCTCTCCTGAGTTTTCAGTAGAATTGGACAGACAGTTTAACAGCAAGAAAAGTAAGAAAGAGGCGCTGCCTGAGGACAGGAAAGCTTCCCTAGAGAAAGAAAACAGTCGTCATAACGACCTGTATGACCAATTTGCAAGAACTGAGAAACAAACAAAATACAAAGGAAAATGTCCAAAGAGACCTGACTGGAATATAAACAAGCCAGCCAAAAGGTATGTCCCTGCCTCCGAAAGGTACCCTAAACACCTGCAGAGGCAGAGGGAGGAAAAAAAGGTAAGGAGACAGATGGAACTGCTTCAGCTGCTGGAAAGAAACACTCCTGGCCGCCACTCAGCGTCTGGAGACGCCTCTCCAGAAAACACCTACTCCCCCCATGAGGAGACTGATTCCAGAGCCAAGGGGCCCCGCAGCCACAAGGTAACTCCTCAGCAAGGGCAGCAGCGGCACGTGTCTAGTTCTGCAAGCTCACTCCCTAAAATGACTGTTCCATCAAAATAGTGTTAGAAGATAATTGGCCTGCCTAGATCTGTTCTGTCCTAGTTACCAGTTTTAAAACGTTAAGATGTTTTTCACAGAAAGTACATCCAAATGTTGGCTTTTTTTTTTTTCATGTAAGTCAGTGAGCACATTCTGATTAGCCCAGCACTTCTGGGCCTACAGTGAATAAGCACTGAAGGGGTTGCAAGTGGAAAAAGTTTAAGCAGCCCTGGTTTTGCCCAAATTATTCCCTTCCTCTGAAAAAAATATACTTAGTCATGACGGCCAGGTTGTTGTAATAACCTTCTGGGTTTGTTTGCCTTTTTTTTTTTTAATTCTAGGAAGAAGAATTGAAAAAAATCAACTCCAGCAAAGAAAGGTATTGACCAATTGTTAAAGGTCTTGAAGGACCAAAGAAGGCTTCTAGTACCTCCAGTGGGTGTGACATGAAAAAGCATGTCCATTTGAAAGGACAGGCAGGCTACTACTTTTGAAGTCTTAGAACTGAAAGATAATTTTTGAAGTTACCAAGCTCAGCCCGTGGTTTATTAATGAGGAAATGAATTCAGTAAGCAAAAGGTAGTGCAGATATGAAGATGAAAAGCTACATGGTCCCTCCTTTCAGAGAACAGACAGCATAGCAAACTAAGTGGAGACCTAGAGCTGAGCTCCTCAGGGAAGGCTCATTGGAAAGGGTTGTCAATAGGCACAGGTGGATGGAAGCCACGTTAGAGTCAAACTCATCTCTATCCTCACTGATGGGGAATTCATGAAAGGAACATATTCCAGAGAGGAGCAGTGGTCCTCCTGCCCTCGTTCTCAATGACTTGGGCCTTGCTAGCCATCCCCTAAATGCGCTTTACTGACAAAGCCAGGAACCAGGGATTGTTGTAGAGTACATTAGGCTAAATCTAATAGGAATGGCTGGCAAGGCTTAAAAGTGTCTCAAGTCCTTCTCCCAAGTAGCAGCTCTCCATATCTGGCAGTGACTGGCTCTGTGTGAGTTCACGGACCCTGAACTCCAGCCATCCTAGCCTGCACTGAGAAAATGTCCAAGACAATTAGGGAGATAGCGCGACACTGTGCCCCAGACAGACCCATCTGGAGTGGTGGGCTCAGTCTGTGGCACATTTTAGGAAGAGCGCTAATAATCTGGGAAGAATCAAAAGGAAGATGGCCGCATGCCGCAGGTTAGCTGGGGATGTTCAACTGGCCAGAACTCCAAGTGGTGGCTGTGTGGTGTTGCCAAGAGAAAACTTCCTCACAATGTTCTCCCTCTTTGGGTTTCACGCACGCCCACCAAGTAGTCCTGTTGAGCTAGAACATATGAGACAAGTTCACACCTGTGAAGTTACTCCCCTAGTTTACTTAATGGAACCTTAAAATATCCAGATCACAAGGACAGTGGGGTTTAAACCTTAAAGTATTATATAAGTGGAAGCTATCAATACCAACCAGTTGACTTCGGATTTAAGTGCCTGTTTTGCACCGAAGACTTGCCTGGTATTGGAGGAGATGTTGAATGTTGACGCAGACATACAGTCTAGTGGGGGACTGTGACCGTGTTATGGACAGGGAAGAATTTATAAGATATCAATTTAGTTAGCACGGGGAGGCAAAGACAAGAATTCACATTGACGTCTCTAAGCCAAGAAGGTTTCTCTGCTCAAAAATCTTTGGAGACTAACTTCTCAGGAAGGACATGACCAAGTCTATGGATAGAGAAGATTTGGTCCGGCCCAAGTATTTAGAATGGACTGAAATGGGGAAACGTGTAGGTCATCACAAGGTCACTGAGGTGGTCCAGCTGGATGGAGAGGAGAACCTGTACTACCATGGCAGCAGTAGGAATAGGACAAGGTGAGAACGGATGGATCAGTCAGAAAAAAGGACAGGCTGTGTTTGGGATGCTGTTGAGTGTAGAGCCACCACTTGAGAAGTGAAAAGATCACATCTTAAAATCTGTAAACCTACCAATGAAAATTGGTTGGTAGAGGTGAAATCTGAAACTGGGAAACTGACACTGTCAAGGGAAAGGAATTAAGAAATAAACAGGATAAGGAAATGAATGCATTTACCAACCGTAAGGAAGAAAGTCCTACTTTCTTTTTGTTTCAGCATGGATGAGTGTTTTCTTTGAAAAGAATTTAGCTAAGATATAAATATAAATTTACGTAAGATAAATTTAGGACAGGTTTATATTGTACGTTCTGTGGACTGAAATCCTTAAACCTGAAATGTGCAGCTAGTTCATTCCTATTTTAAAAACAGGTCTGAATCACCTCCTGTTCCAGCAGTAAAGAATCGATTACAACAAACACAGCTAAAACACACCAGCACAGTACATCCCCCAGAACCTCATTTCATCCCCTATGTCCGAACCAACGAAATCTACTGTCTGGATCCAGATGGGCCATCATCAAGACCTGCAGCTTATGATCCACAGAATCCCTATTTAAATGGTAAGAATTTTTCGGGAATATCCATCTGAAACCTTTAAGGTTGTAGCAAACAAGATTCCTATCTCTTCCCCTGCACACTATGTTTTCAATGTCAGCCACCACCACCCCATCACTTCACACCTTTTTATACTAGCTAGCTGGGGCCTGAGTTCAAACGTAGCTTCAGACACTAGTAGTATGGTGACCCTGGGGCAAGTCTCTTAACCTGTTTGCCTCAGGTTTCCCAATTGTAAAAAGAAAGTAGGGTGGCACCTCCTTCCCAGTATGGGGTATGATAAATCCTAGGGATGGGGACACACAAGCAAAAATGAAAACTCATTAGAATACACGTGAAATTTCTGCGTAACTTTAGATTCTGACTACCGAGAGCAGCTAACCAGCTCCGACAGTGTTAGAGATCCACTTCTCAATCCCAACTTGGTGAAAAACAGAGACAGGCAGCAGGCAATCCTCAAGGGACTGTCAGATCTGCGACAGGTATGGAATGTGTCTTTATTAAGCATGAATTTTTAATATTTAGACTAATAACAGTACCAGGTTTGGCCCATTTTAGCAGCTTGCGTAGAAATCCACAATTAACTCCAGAAAAACTGCTGTTCAAGTTTAGTATTTTAATATTCAACTCAAAAATAGAATCAAGTCAGCTAAAACATTAATTCAAACATGATTTATTAAATGAAAAAGTTACATTTCTTAGAAAGTTGAAATCATTTGTAAGAAACAATTATACACAAGCCTAAAATGATGAATGTAAGCTGGTAAGAGAAGCGTAACGTTATTAAGCATCATTAGCTCTCAGGAAGCGCAAAGCTCACCCTTGAAATCATGACAGACAGTGAGCTATGCTCTGCCTATTCTAACAGTTTGCATTTTCCCAACAGTTCTATTTTTGCCCAAACCCAGATTTTAACTATTCAGTCACCTTCCCAGCCAGTAAGAAATGAAGAGCATCCCAACTCCCCTGTCCATCTCCTCTGACTGACCAAGTTTCAGAGTATTGTATCATATCCACAACATGGGGTGATCAGCCTCTACCCTGAGCATTCTCTCCTCTCTTGACCACCCTCCCCTAAAGTCAGAGACTGAGAAACCACTTGAGAGCTACAGCTGGACTCACCTTTGTTCAGACTGGATTGGATTGATCTTCCTGGAAATTCTTTTGGAAAAAACCCTAAGTTTTACTCAAAAGTTTTTAAAAAACAATCTCTATCTCAGGCTGCGTGTGAATCAGTAATGAAGAGTGCAAAAAGAGTTCTCCATTTTCAGGGTTTGGTTTCTTCAGCCCCACGCTGGCTTTATTTGTATCATCACTTCAAAATAAAGTTATTCCAGAAACTACTTAGAAATGAGCGGTTTCCTTAAACAACTTTACAAATACTAATGGTTTCTCAGAGTTTGCTCTTACAGAATGGAAGATTTTATGTGATGTGACAAAATTTATTTATTGAACATGTGGAGCTTTTAGGCACCAAAAAGGTAGAGTTCCTTCTCATTTTAAAACCACTCCCCCCAACTCACCAAAGGCGTACCCTTTTCAAGAAGAAATAAAATCTTGAGGTCTAATGACCAAGACAGGCCAGGCCATACCTGAAAGCAAGTCCACAGCAGATCCAAATCGCCCCACTCTACAAAAAGAGACAGCTTAGAAGTGCTGTCCAACGAAAAATTTGTGATTAAGAACAGCTCCAGAGCTACAGACACATGTAACAGTAGTGTTTAAGGTAAAATCTCAAAGTTAAAAGTTGAGAAGTGATTTGTGATGCATGAACTAATAGGCCAATTTGATTTCAGGGCCTTCTTCAGAAGCAGAAAGAGTTGGAAACTCATCTCATTCCCTTAGCTTCGAATCAAGAGGACTTTGATTCTCCATTCTAATGTACAGAAGTGAGAATACATCAAGCCAAGCTATTTATGTTGGATTATAGCTCTCATTACTGGCTTAACAGCATTACATTCATTAAATTATAAAATAATGTATTGATTCAGCAGCCATGTTTCTATACTTGAAATTGTTCAGGTTACTTTATTGAAAAATGATCTATTAAAAACTTTGTAGAATGTAAATATATTTTTCAAAGAATAAAATGGTAAATGTTTTTGTAAAAAATTCAGCATTTAGACCTTGTTATTTTTATGCTCCAGTTCAACCAGTTATAAACAAGTTTTACAAAAGATAGATTCTATTTACACTTACCTTAATATGGTCTCAAGTTTTTGTGGTATTACAAAATACTTCACAACACTTTCTACGTAAGCCATGCATTTTACATAAAGTTTAATGATCACATGAAGGTGATGGTACTGGTCCTCAAGTTGGGGGTGCTCTATGACTACAACACTAATAAATTATGATCTGGTTAATTACTGAAACAGCCCAATCTATGTTCACAATATTCACAGATTCATTTGTAGTTTAAAGAATTACGGCCTGTATTTTTAGCCATAATTGTGGACTCTAGGAAGGAAATGACCAAAAAGCAAACAGAAGCTTCTTTTAAACCTGGTAGAATACATAACCTGCTCTGGTCCCTTACGTTAAGAGACAGCTCTAGAGGCCCAAGAGCATCTAAAAACACAAGGCCTCTCTGACTTTGTCATCTGTGGGCCGACTTAGCCAACTGCAGGAAAATTATTTTCCAGAAATGGGGAATTTTTTATTAGACATTACTCGCATCAATAAAATATCAGTTTGAAAGTTTAACGACTGATTGCTGTCTCTGACCTAGACAATACTAATACTATAAAAAACCTTTAAAATCTTGAACTTTGGTGGGACAGAACATTAGTTACTATGTCTAAAGTTGATGGTTGTCATGTATGATGATCTCTATACTAATACAAAACAGATAGAAATCCATAGTTCCATTTAAAGGAACTAATTATAATGAATTCAAATTCAAGTTTTATTTTTCAAAATAGGAAAAGTCTGAAAGGAAAGGGCCCATTGAACGTGAAATTTTTACTATTTATACTATACTACACTGAAGAAAATTCACCTTCCTAACTAACACTATAGCACTTTGTACAAAACTGTCCTGAAACGCAAACACTCCATAACACAACTAAAGGAATTTCAAATACTCTTTGTTCTAAGACTTCCGGACTTTTAAACAAAAGCTAAAGACAAAAACTTTTAAATGAATCTGCAATGTTAGGAGGTGTCTAAGTGAAATATTTCACCTAATATGTGTTAACTACTCTGGGCTTAACATTTATATGTAAAAACACTGTACAAAAATTAGAACCAAATAAATACAATAACTAATAACCATTTAGCAAAAAGTGGTTTGTATAGTCGGATATTACATTAGGAAAAAAGGAAAGCCGACACTCGTTCAACTTTACATTAAGAGACTTCAGTCAGAAGTCCAAATACAGACCAAATACAAATATACAAGCTTAAATGTCCACACACGAGATAATTCAAGTACAATACATGTTAAAAATATATATATATATATATATATGTATATTTATTTTCAATTTGCAGATGCTTCAGCTGTTACAGGCCATCATGATTTAAATAAGACAAGAAAACATTTGAGAAAGGACATTTTGTTCAAAGAATAAAATATAAATTGTTAATTCACTTTAAGAAGCAGAAAAAGTTCACAACAACCTATAAAAAAAGTTATTGTATTTATTTCTGTTTTGAATATGGCCTAGAAGAATCGTTTACATCCCAACTAACTGGAGATAAAGCCTTATCTTTTTCCAAGCCTTGACTATAAGCAGACAGAAAATAATTTCCACCTTCTTGAGTCTGATTAGTTGAAAGCGTATATGGTGTTCCCAAAAAAGTCTGATGAGTGAGAACATTAAAATGACTGAACTGATGGGACATGCTCAACTGCCTACTGTGATAAACCTGAAAGTCGTCAAAGGAAGCCAATTCCACAGTCTTGTTCATCTCCCCGTCTGAGCCTGCCGCCGCAGCTGCCGTGGGCTGCCCCTCTTCTGCACCAAGTTCACAAGTCTTATTTTCTAACAAACTTCTCTGCCTGTCAGACGGCTGCAACTGAGTTTGCGAGATTTCTTTTTGATCTGTCCCACGTGATCCTTTGGTCTCTATTTCCAATATTTCTGAATGAGAACTGCTGCACACTTCAATTTGTGAAGTTTCATCCCCTGAATCCAGAGACATATCCTCTTCATCCTTTTCATCACTTTCTAAAAGAGCTACATTTAGAGAAAAAAAACAAAGTCCTACTCTATTGAAATACATAATTTGTTGTTAAAATTACACACTACTTACACAACACAATGCTTCAGAGCTGCAAGTCCAAAATCCCTTAGAGCTTGGTCTTCCGCCACAAGTTCACTTACTCACCAACACTCACACAACCTTTAGGTGTGAATGTCCAGATATTCCGGTGCTAAAAGCTTCTGCGAAATGTGTTCACGTTTAATGTTGGGAAATCCCAACTCCCAGCTCCAAAGGGGTTAATGTCAAAACAGCATCTAAAGTTATACGGTAGTTCAGTATTTGACAAGACAATTACAGAATAAAATTTGACATCTAAGATCACTTGATTACTGCCTACTTTAGCCAAGCTACCAAAAGTTTTACTAAACTGCATTCCTTTCCAAGAAAAAAACAATCTTTTTGGTTTACAATAGACCTTGAACCAATGAGATACTATCTCGAATAAAATACTAGAGATAAGCCAACTATGCTGAAGTTTTCCATGTAAAAGTTTTAAGAAAAAGATCTAGAAACCCAGAGATAAATGTAAATTTCCAGCCTCCTACTTTCCACAAAACCAAAGAAGCAGCCCACCGAGCATATAGGCTAAGCTCTCTTCCTCTCCCCAGGCCAACACCAACCTCATGACGCCATCAGTCTCCTCCTTAGAAGCCCTTTGATCTGATTTTTACTATGGGGGCAAGGCAGGAAATAAAACTCAGTCACCAAACTGGAATATCTCTTCACTATCACCACTTAGCTGCATAAACTTTGTGTTAAACTTGAGGTGATAAACTACTTGAAACTTCTCAAATATGTCTCAAAATATCCACTTTAGCAATCTTAAGTAAAACAAGTAAAGTCATTACACTTTTGATCTACCTTAAATAATACGGAGTTCACTGAAAAATTACCTGATTGTCTCTCAAGACTTTCATTAGCACCGGGAAGCAGCTTTTCTTCTGTTACTGAACTGTGATAACCCACAAGACTTTTAAAGTTTTGCATGAAATCTTCAGCTGCTGCAACCACTATTCCATTATCTGTATAACTGGAAAGCATTTTGACATTCTTTTCTAAACAAATTTTTAGAAAAATAAAGACAATTCAGTGATTTGCATGTGAGCTACAACACAAGCACATCCTCATTCTCCAGAATTCCAGAACCATACAAGAGCTGAAAAGCTTTCTTTTTACCTGTTAAAAAGACAACATGTCGCTGCTGTATATTCTGAGCCTGAAGTCTGATAAGACAATCCAATTCAGGAGCATTTCGAGTTTGAGAATCACAGTTGTGGTATGACAGAATTTCAACCAAATGTTTTTTCTGATAGACATTCAAAAGTGTCAACACATTTAGAGCTTTAGCATTCAATCTGTAAAATTAAAAGTTATATATCTAGGTCTGCTTTTCTAAAACTCTGTATGAAAGTATTTACATCAAGTTGATTTAAAATGACATTTTTTCAAATAATCAAGATGGCATAAATACCAAAACCAATTTCAAATCCTATGTTACTATAGCTACCTACATTTATGTTCTTATTAAATTAAAAAGTAAGCGTATGTTTAGCTTTAAATTTCTTAATTTAAATTTTAAAGGATTAGAACAATTAATTTCAAGAAAAATCTCACCTTGGGCTAAAAAATATTTCTATGTTTTATCTTGAGCTGAGAGTGGCATAGTAGAGCAAAAGAGGAAAAGACGGAGAGGGGAAAGGAAGGGGAGGGAGAGGAAAAAAAGGCCCTGGGCCAGAACATTAGGAACGGAACCTCTCAGTAATGAATTTTTCATTTATGATTAGGACTTCTTGTCACCTGTGTTCCCATTTGTCATAGGAGAATTATTTGACTTTTAACTACTTCAAAAGAAGAAGTTAAAAATGAGAAAAGTTTTCCCTCCTTGGACCTAGAAATAAATGTCTAAGCCATGTGCTACCAAGTCATTTCAAGAATAAGAAAACATTCTCCTTAACAACTAGAGGAATCAGAAATGAAAACCTCATCGTGAATTGTCTGAACTTGAAAGGCAATCCAAGACCCTAAGATGCCAAGGGGAAAGGAGGGCAGAAAAGACAGCCACTGGCACATCCAAGTCTGGACCCAGCTGACAAAGCAGTGTTTAGTTTGCAGAGAAAGTGAATTACATGGAGGGAGGGGTAGAATTAGTCTGGACAAGAAAGCAGTAGGCAGGGGATCAAGGGGCTGACATGCCAGGGTACCAAGGAGTTACTGACTTCCCCACTCACCTCAGTCTCACACAGAGATTCCCTGGATTTTGCCCTCCCCCCAACAATTCTGAAATCCCTTTTCCAACCACAATCCACTGGTTTTCCCCTCTCTCTCTCTGCCTTCCCTTACACACATACCCTGAGTTCTCTGCAAGACCATAAGGATCCCCTAACAGTAGCCACACTCTCTTTTCCCTAACTTGACTCCATGACAAACCAATCTGACTCTACACTCTCCTCTTCTCTTAAATCCCTAGTCCCCTTATTTTACCCATCACGCGTTGCCAAGCCTCAGACTTCGATCACTCCCATGATTCACTCACTGCCTTAGCTCCCACACATTACTGAAGAGATGTAGAGAAAAATCCCACAAGCGTTCTGACCAGGGCTGCTGCAAATTTCTGTTATACGACGTGTCCGCTGCGCTCTCACTGCTGCCATTCCTGCCCTATCACCTCGCTTTTCCTAACCCATTCCTCCTCCAGTTTCCCGTGGCTCTCCCTTCACCCACTCTCTTAAGCCTCATTCTGCTTCACACTTTCCAGAAACAATTGCACCCATTTGTGGTGTGTTCCTGTTTCTCCTCTTCCTTATCTCCCCCATCAGTCCGGTGCCTCCTTCATCCTTGCACTGCCTCCCTTCTGACCAAGGGCAGACCTTTTACCTATTTAAGTGACAATCCTTCTGTCATCCCTGCCATTTCCTTTACCTTCAATCTATCCCTATCTTTTGGCTTTTTCTACTGCCTAGGAAGGAACATGCTCATGTCTCCCTCATAATCGTCCTTCTGCCTGCGTGGTTAAATGCCTAAAAAAGGCCACTTCAAGTAGGTGCCCCCACTCTCCTTTTACTCTCTTCTTAGCCCTTGTAATCTGGCTTCTGACTTAGCATCTCAGTGAAACTGCTCTCTCCATAGTGACTGATGTCTTACTAGCCGAATCCAATGGTCTTGACTTCTCTGCAGTCTTTGGTCACTTCCTTTTCACTCTGTGCTTTCTTTACATCCCTGGTTCTCTCCTCCCACCTCTCGGATGCCGCCATTTTGGTCTCCATTCTTTGCTGGATCTTTCTCCAAGTCACACCCTCTAACCATAGTTGTCCCTCAGGGTTCTTTCTACCCTAGGCCCTCTTCTCCCTCGGGGTGATCTTACCAGCCCCCATAGAGTTAAGTACCATCTCTATGGATGATTCTCAGTCTACTTTTCCTGACCCAAATCTGTTGACCTCTAACCTGGCACCTCCAGGTACCTTTCAGACATCTCCCACTAAATGTCCAATAGACATTAAACTCAACACAACCAAAATATAATTCATTATCTTTCCATCTAAGCCCTCCCCACTCCTCAAACCTTCCCTATTACTGTAGAAAGCAATGCCATCCTTGGGATTGCAACCTAGAAGTCATCCTGGACAGGTCACTATAACTTACTGCCATATCCAACATGGTGCCAAGCTCTGTTGATTTCACCTCTGCAACATCACTCAAATATACCCCCTTCTCTCCTCTGACACCGCTCCTACTACCACAGTTATGGTGCAAACCTCATCATCTCACACCCACACTATTAGAACAGCTGCTGAGGAGTCCGCCTGCCTCAAATCTTTCCCCTCCAATCCATTCGACCACTAATGTGGTTTTCCCAGAGCACAGGTCTGCCCTTGTCATCATATCCTACTCAATAAAGACCAACGGCACCCTATTAACTCCAAGATAAAATACAGAATCCTTCTGTTTGACCTTCAAAGCCCTTCAGGACCCCCACCCACTCTTTGATCCAATGACACTGGCCTCCTAGCTGTTCCATGAACAAGATACTCCCCTTCTTGGGCTATAGGCATTCTCTCTGGAATCCCTCAGGCCTAGAAGGCTCCCCAGCCTAGATCCCTTTAAGTCAGAACTAAAATCACACTAGACTCGCAGGGGAAGCCTTGTCCAGCCCCTCTTCATTCAAGTGCCTTCCTCTGCTAATTATAAAGAGCACAGAACTTGTTTGTACACAGGAGTTTGCTTTGTTTTCTCAGCCATTCAAATGTGAGCTCAAGGACAGAGATGTTATTTTGCCTCTTTTTATGTCCCTGGCACTTCCCAGAGTGCCCAGCATATAGTAGACACTTAATGTTTACCAACTAACTGGAACGCCATGATCAGACCTGTGTGCTTGGAATGCCACTTTGGCAGGTGTATGGAGAGCAGAGGCTGCTGCAATAATGCAGGCAGGAGGTGAAGGGGCCTTTAACTGGCATAGTGGTCCTCATGAATGCAGAGAAGGAACAAAGGGGGCTCATGTGAGAGACTGTTAGTAGAACCAGAATATGTGGCAACTGACTCAACACTGCTGGGAGGTTGGCTGCAAGGGGAGGGGGAGGTAGGATTGTCAGAGATGACTGAAGGTGATGGAAAGTAACAGCTTTTTGCAGTCTAGCTAACTGTGGATAAGTGATTAACACCACCACTCCCAAGCTTTCAAAGGACAAGAAATTTATTTATTTTTGTCTCTCCCTCTCTCTCTGCCCAACCCAACCCCAGCCCAGCAATATAGCAGGTGTTTAATATGAGCTGAATGAAAGAGGATAAATATAAATACATTCTAAAACTTTTAAAATGCTCTACAAATCTAAGGACACCAGAAACCAAAGTGTTGCTACAATGAATGTTTCCAGCTCAAAGCTGATTTCCCTGGGCTTTCTTACTCTTAATACAGTATCAGAGTTAGCCCAGAATAGTCAGGTCCTAACACCAACAAATGCTGGCTGATTGTGTGACCCTGGGCAAGGCTACTGTGCTGTTCTTCTAGACAAGAACACAGACCAGGCTCCACAGAACAAATCCCCTTAATAAAAGGATTTGTTCTATAAAACTTGGACTCAGTCAAAAGGCCACACCCAAGGACTTAGAAAGGCCACAAGAGGCTGCAGGTTCCTCAGCCCTGCTCTAGACCAATTCATGAGCAGCTCTGCTTCTGGCTGGCCCCAAGATAAGGAAGAGTCCCAGTTGGGACACTGCTCACTTAACTATTAAAGTCAATTTTGCCTTCATCCGAGCTTAACTATGAACAAAAAAAATTCACAAAATGTCAAGTTTCTTTCAAAGGGGTTATATATTCTTAGGGCCAAAAGCAGTCCTGTGTTTCCAGGGAAGAAACAATCGCCTCTCTCCCCTATTTCAAGTGTTTTTTTTTTTCTTTTTCAAGAGTAAAGGCAAAGCCTGAATGATGGCAATCAATTGCCAATTGGCAAATATTAAATGTGCTTTCAAATACTTACCTGCCCATCTCTTTGAGCTTCTTCTGAATTTTACAATGTATTTTCCATTGCCATTTGCCATCTGGAGTATTTAGTTCTTCAAGAAATGCCAAGAAACGTTTTAGCTTCTCTGTTAGAAAAAATAAAAGTAATTCAGTTTATTAGCCAAATTATAGAGAAACTAAGTATTCCAACGTCTTTTGCAAGCTTTCATTTTTTTCCCTCTGGATAGTTCTATCAAGAACCACTTAATTCTATGAATAATATGAACTAAGCCCTGGACATGGAAATATTGTGGTCAGAGCATCCTTAAACAGATGCAAAGAGTGAGCAGGAAGGTTCAATGGACTACAGCACAGGTAGGACTCCAAGCTCAAATGAAAGATGTAGGAATAGATTATTATTCCAGGACTTCTGGTGATATCACAATGATAGAGAGGGGAAGGGAATAAACAATTATAAACTACCTACTATGTGCCAGGCACTAAGCTAAACACTTTTTTCAAATATTATTTCAACTGACCCTCACAACAGCCCAGCAAGAGGCAAAGTGTCACAAAACATGGGACTGATTGCTGTGAAAACAAGAGAAACAGGAGAAGGTACAGAAAGATTACAATGGAAATGGAAAGAATAGCCATTAAAACATCCAAAGTGAACGCTGCAAAATTATAACAAATAAGTCTTCTTGTATTTCTGCAAAGGAAAGCTCTAAGAGGACATCCTCACCCTATCACAGAGGTCAAAGTTCCACAAGTGTGATACATTTCACATATTTTCAGCTTTTTTCAAAATATTCCTCAATTTTGCTGATATTTTTTCTTCTTTAAAAAGTGTTTGTTAATATGGGAAGGGTCTCTAGAAGGGTGAGAAGAGAAACACTAGGGAAAATTTGGGCATGCTAAAAAAAAAAAGGAAAAAATTATTTTAAAATATTTTTAAATGCTCTAAAAACCACTAATTAAAAGAAATGCTAATCAAGGTAACAGACTTACTATCTCATCCATCAGAATGGCAAAACGGACACTAAAGGAAAGTGACACAAGCTTAGCGGGGCTGTGGGAAAACAGGTACAGAGCAGTAAAATGATGCAATCACTTTAGAAAACAATTTGAAACAAGGCCAAAAAAATTAGTAGGCTGTGCACACCCTTTGACCCAGCAATACTGCTATTAGACCTAATAGCAAAGTCTACAACCCAAAGAGATCAAAGAAGGAAAAAGATACCTGCATTCAAAAATATCTGTACTAAGTCTTTTGCTGTAAACTAGGAGATGCCCATTAACTGGGGAATACTGAACAAGTCATGGTAAATGAATTTTATGGAACACTGTAATGCTATAAAAAAACAAAGAAGTCTGAGAAGCCTGATGCTAATCAAGTAAAGAGAAGAACCAGGAGAACAACGTAGACAATAATACTGTAAAGCAATACAGACTGCTAAGAAATCTGACCAGGAAAAAGATGGATCCCAGCTCTAGAGGGAGAAGGAATAGGTTCAGAATTCAGACCGGGGCATCTCATTTTTATTTTTGGACAAGGTCAATGTGTGATTTTGTTCTGCTTGACTACACACGTTTATATTGGGCTTTATTTCTCTAGATTTCTTGAAAGATGGGGGAGGAGCGGGGACAGAGAAATGTGAACTTAAAATAAAACACAATTTTCAAAAAAATTTAATGAACATGAAATGTGGCATAAACATAGTGGTTCAGGTCACCTCTTCGCGGATGGAAGATGGTACCTCATGCTGTTTGCATGGAAATGCTTTTTTGGGTGTTTCCATTTTGAATTAAAAATTCTTTCAAGAAACTTATGTCACTAACTTTTGGCTCAAATATGTGTTGCTAAGGTCATAACCCAAGGAAATCAACCACAAGAGAGAAAAGCCCTACAGCCTCTGAAATGTGACCTGCAGCCTGTCTGAGGGACCAAAGAACTAGAAATCAAGGTGTCTCTCCAGGGGGAATCAAGGGACAAGGAACGTTCTTGGACCATCATGCCCTAAGAAAATAAAATGAAGATGATGAAATACAGAGTCCCTGACAACGAACACAAATGAACAAGTAGGGCAGGAGCAGCATTTAGACAGCGCCCCCTATAGGCCAAACACCGTGAACAACGCTTATTAGGAACGTGCCGCCAACAGCCTCTAAGAGTAGAGGCTCCTACAGTCCTCACTGTGCACACACCCAGGGTATGAGGCTCTAAAGTCACATCTGAACTTGGTCCTCCTGCCTCCGACATGGAGTCATTTATCAGACACTCAACAACAAACACAACACGCTGACGTTCACAGGACTAAACCTGCCCCCGAAACGAGAACGCCCCTGCCTTCGGTGACAGGGGCAGAGGCTGTGGAGCACAACGGCTCCCAGGGGGTTTTCTTAATCGGACATTCCTTTTGTTGCAGGTACATGTTGGTTATAAGGGAAACGCAAAGAGGAGGGAAGCTGGAAAGCATAGGTCATGTCAAAAATAAAAACATCTCTGAAGGGCCTGAAAACAAACCAAGGCTGCTGAGAGGCTCATGCAAATCGGCAGGAAGGAGAAACCGAGCCTCTGAGGGATCTCAGTAACACAGCTGGCCCCGTGCCTCTGCTCGTGGCCCCCACATAAGGCAAGTGAAGGGCCTGGGGGGAATGGAGCTGCGCAGTCGTGCGCCAACAACAGGAGCCAAGAAGGCGTCTGCAAAAAGCGAAGCGACAACAGCAGATCTCACGTGCAACCCTGCTTCTATGTTGCTTTCTGCCTGTCCCAACAGGCATTCATCAACTTACAAATCAGGGAGGAAATACAGAAGGGGGGCTGCCATCACAGGCCGAGGGATGCGGGGCCTCAGATGATGACCAAGGTCCCCACATTCAGAAGGGGCATCGTGAGTCAGTAAAAAGGGAAGGAAAATGGTGGGTATGGGCTCCCTCACCTCAGGAATATGGAGACAGCTCCAAGACATTAACTAGAGCCTCCTGAACCTTGCAGAACATCCAAACACTAACCACCTCTGGTCATTCTGAAAGAAAGGAACCTGCAAAGTTGAACTGATAGTTTTTAGTAATAAGCCAAAAAAGCCCTTAACTGTACAGGTACAAAGGTCTGCTTCTCACAGTCCACCTACAACTGCCAGCAGCATGTGCAGTCATCTAAAATTGTATCATGATATTCCTCCCCAGAGGAAGGGGGCAGAACCAGTCACTTAGCTCTGACAAGCCAGGCAGAAGGGAGGAAAGATAGAAAGAAGAAGGGAGAGGAGAAGAACAGTAACTCGAGGGACACGAGCTCCAAGGAGAGAGTGAGCAACACACAATTCATGGCTTAAGCTTCCCTACAAACAAACACCTAAAATATGGGTAAACATGGTGATAGGGTTATCGTTTGCCTCTTAAAGGCTACATACTGCTCAAAAAAGAAAATAAAAATACGAAAGAGGTAACATTATTAAGAATAGGAAGTACTGCAGAAAGCACCTGAGTGACAAGATACGATCTTGTGGACAGGTGGATTATCAGAGAAGCCTTACAAACAAGGGTGGCACCCTGGCACATGGCACGCAAGGAGCTGGGCTCTCAAAAGGTTATACAATTTGAACCTAAGTTCCAACAGGTTTTCATCAAAGGTTCTGAGTATGAGTCCAATAACAGACTGTATCCATCACTAGGAATACCAACCTGCCTAAAACTTATGGAGTCTCAGATTCAAGGCAGTTAAAGGGTGATTTTTTTTTGACATAAGTCTCACAGACATTTTACCAAGTCGTAAAGAAGTTGTAATAGCTAATAATAATAATTAGCAATTATTCCCACTTTACAGATGAGAAATGGAGGCAGAAGATAAGTGACTAGCCCATGATCACACAACTACTAAGTGTCTGAGGCTATACTAGAATTCAGGTCTTCCCACCTACAGGTCCAATCTTCTATCCATGCTACCACCTAGCGACAAGCCACATCAGTTCAAGAAATGCCCAGATCGATGCCTCTGGAGCTTACTGGAATATGCATTGGGTAAGCTAGGAATCAGTCACTAGCAACTCATCCACCACGCAAATGGGGTGAACTATAAATGTTAAGAGCCAAAATCAAAAGTACCAAAATGAGAATGATTCACACATCAATGGAATCAGGCGCAACAACCGTTAAAGAAGGAGAAAAAGCTGAAAAGCAAAAAAACCTAAGGAGAACTTAAAACTGAGTAAGAAGACGGCTGGGCTGGGAAGTATTTTAAGGAATAAAATAAAATTCTTACCAACAGTGACAGCTTCTGGATTTAGAACAGATTCATCTGATACAATAAAGCCTCCAGAAACAAAAAGTTCATTGTAGGTATGGTTTTTCACATCATCTAAGCTATCAACTCCAGCAAAACTAACACAGGAAAGCCTCTTCAGAGTCACTAAACCAGGTACCTGTTTAAATAAAAAGAAAATGTGACTCATTTACTCAGTGAAATGCCAAGTGTGAAGGGGCCATATAATGAAGTTTTTTTTTTAATTTACAAAATTTACTTGAACACAAGAATGAAGTTTGTATGGAATGTCTGACCATCATTTAAGTTAAACACTTACAATCTGACTATGTCTATCTCTGTCTCTATACATATAAGTATCTATAAAGATCAACAGATAGATATCAATAGAAAGGTGGGCAAACAAGGCATGTGTGCATGTAATCAAGCTGCACCGGAGGGATTTCAAAAAACTTTTAAAACTGATTCTAACCTTCGAGTAGTTTACAACCTGGTCGGGCAGAAAAATAAAAGCACTGAAGTATGTAATACTGACCAAAAATCTCGGGGAGGAAGTGACACACACGATGAGCAGAATATAGCAAAGTAGAAGAAAAAAGGACATTTGAGACCTCAGGAGGAAAGACAATATACTGCTAATGACAAACCCAAATACCTGCACATATTTCAGACTAACATTTACAAGTACGCACCACAAAACCTAGTAATTCCTTACAAAGCACCCCTATCGGACAGACCTACCTTATGAATGAAACTTGCAATATCTTCATTTTGGATGATGATCAATAGTTTATCTAACGCTGATCTTCTTTCCAAAAACTGCCTTGGATGACACTCTGTATTGCCTAACTTGATAAGGTATTCCTGTTCAAGAAAAAAACAGTCTGAAAAAAGCACAAATGTGCAAGAAAAAATGGGATATGAATGCTATGCAAACATGAAATCATGAAACATTACATCACCCTGATTACGAAATGTTTGGTAAAGCATCAAACATCTGAGTCCACCCCTTGACTGATGAGGAGATGGATTACCACACCATGGCCAGGCCAGGACTAAAACTTCAACTGCCTCACTTGGAGTCCACTATTTTTAAGGAGTCATCTGGAACTGCCCAACTCAGAAAGTCTTTATGGCAAGAAGATTTCTCACGTTATCTTTTCCTTTTTTCTACATTTTTCAAAGCTCCTCTCTTTACCAGACATCTTTACAATGTTGTGCAATGGTGCCTTCTACTGGGCTCCAGAAGGTAATGAGAGAAAAACTGGGTCCCAGCTACAAAGCCAATGTAGGTGAGATACATGACAACTGTAGCAATGAAGAGCTCTCCAAAATGACACTGAGCCACTCTGGGGATGCTCCCATTCACTGGAGATCTTCAAATAAAGGCTATAGACTAGACTGTAACTGAAGTTCTCTGATCTTGAGGTTGCACTAGTTAGCCATCTCAAAAACTGTGGTTCTACTACAGCAATTCACCATCTGGAGATTCATATTACTGAGATAAGTATACACACCTTTTCTGACAACTTTGCAACAGTCCCTGACTGAAATAAAGATTTTAATGTAACCTTTCATTTTCATATCATTGCTGGAAAATAGAAAACATAACCACTTTTTCCAGTTATATAAATTGTTAATAACAAAAACATTTAATTATTTGTCCCATGAAAGAACTAAAATGCATCATTGAGGAAGAGATTAATTTCTGCTCCTAGTGCATAAAATTCATTAGGCTGGACTGGAACAAGGAAAAGGGCAACTTCTTGGTTGTTTTGCAGTAACTCTAGAAATTAAAGCCCTCTCTCCACGCCTTTCTAACACCACATGCCATGGGTCCACCAACTACAACCGCTTCACTGTGGCACTGGTAACTACTGAGGTGCTAACGATATAGTCACACTTGTCAATTCTCTTAACTCCTTTCCATGATGGACAAGTGGTGGAAAGGAGAAGGAAGAAGAATGTTCCAAGGATACAGAGCTTGGCTCTGAGGTTGTATTTTGGATCACCATAGTAGCATCCCTGCAGAAACTACAACTAGAGTTTGGTGGGAAGTGTGTGGTGGAGTGGGAAGAGTCCAAGTTTGAGTCCTGGTTCTGTCACTTAAAATGAGGAAAAGTACCACCTGTACTAGGACCCGAAGTATCACATGAAATCAAGTATGTAAAGAACTTTATAACCATAAAACAAAATACAATGATAGAAAATGAAAATGATAAATGTTGAATATGTGGAGAAACTGGAACACTAATACACTGTTGGTGGAGTTGTGAAGTGATCCAACTGTTCTGGAGAGCAATTTGGAACTATGCCCGAAGGGCTATAAAATTGTGCACACCCTCTGACCCAGCAACATCACTTCTAGAACTGTATTCCAAAGAGATCATAAAAACGGGAAAAGGACCCACATGTACAAAAATAGCGATAGCAGCTCTTTTTGTGGTAGAAAAGAACTGGAGGTTGAGGGGATGCTGAATGGCTGAACAAGTTGTGGTATATGTATGTAATGGATACTATTGTGCTCTAAGAAATGATGAGCAGGGGGATTTTTAAAAACCTGGAAAAACTTCCATGAACTGGTGCTGAGTGAAGGGAGCAGAACGACAACATTGCACATAGTAACAGCAACACTGTGATAATCAACTATGACAAACTTAGCTCTTCTCAGAAATACAATGATCCAAGACAATTCCAAAAGACTCATGATGGAAAATGCCATCCACATCCACAGAAAGAACTAGGGAGTCTGAATGCAGATCAAGGCATACTATTTTCACTTTTTTCTTTCTTGTGATTTTTCCCTTTTGTTTTGATTCTTCTTTCACAACATGAATAATGTGAAAATATGATTAATATAATTGCACATGTATCACCTGTATCAGATTGCTTACTGTCTAGGGGAGGAGGTAGGAGAGGAAGGGTGAAAAACTTAGAACTCAAATACCTATAAAAGTGAATGCTGAAAATTAAAAGGTAAAAAAAACAAAAACAATATGCATATGAGCCATTGTTTCTAAACATTATGGAGATAATGCCTTAAATGCTTAAAAGATTGGACCGTTCAACTAAAGTAGCATATTCTAGGTAACTGTGGATAAACTAAAAAGAATTTAAATGGTCCACTTTTCTCCTTAGAAAATAAAATACTAAACATAATTTAGTATTTGACAACATTGAAAATCAGATATGTTTAACAGTGTCATAAGGTCATCATAAACACCAGTTACGGTTTATAGCATCATAGACATCTAGAACCAAATGACTGGGATTACTTTAGCCTAGTACCCTACTTCAGAATCTTTCAGGAAGTTTCCTTTTTGAGGGATAAATCCTTGACAGGAGTGTCCCCACCTCTCTTCAGCTTTGCTTAATTTTCCCTGAAACCTAAGTTGCAGAAACAATTCTAGTTAACTGGGATTTTGCAAACACTGAAAGCACAATTCTTGACAAGTCTATTCAATATGGGAAGGTTGTCTACACTCTTACACAGAAGAGGAAAATAATTCTTCTAAAGGATACTTTCTATACTCACTGACTATCAGACCCTGTTACTTCCCTATAAGGAAGATCAGCAAAAGATGGGGGCCTGCTCAGTCACAGAGGCAGGAAGTAAAAGCAGGAGCGCAGGAGGGACTTGGGTCCTCCTGACTTTAACGCTATTTAATGCTGCCTTTCAACTTAATAATGATAATAGCTTTAGTAAATTAAGGTGCTGGAGAGAAATTTTAATTTTCTTCATTAAATTAATCCCCCAAGGTCAAAGAGTAAAACGAAATCATGCTCAGGAGAGCCAGGAAGCATGGGCAGCAGGGGAGACAGGACATGTGCTTGGCTCAGCTCAGCATCATTCATCTTTTTCCTCTATTATGGACAATCAGGAACGTATGAACGGCTGCCGTATAGTGGAAAAAGGTAAACACACCAATGTTAAAGACTGTAGTGTAACCATTTTGATTTCAAGTTCTTTACCTAAACTAAACTCATTTTTACAATGCTGTTATCTTTGTATTTCCCTCAAGTGTACTTGCCTTTATTTCTCTACAAAGCATACTTTCTTCTTCTTCATGAATGTAAAATTTCACAGTATTTTTCTGGACATCTTTCATGATTTTCACCAAGCTGTTAAATACTTCTGGCTCCAACTGGCTTATGAAATTTGACAAAGATGGCTGGGTAGAAATGTTCATGTCACTGGGTGTTCTGGAGTTATCCACCAGCTCCAACGTGCCCTCACTAGCAACGGTCTGATCAGGCGTCCGTCTAAGCTCTGGGGCCTGGGGGCCTTGATCCAGCTCCACTTCAGTCAGACCCAAGGTGGTCGAAGAGGGTTGCTCATGACAGTCAGGCTCTCTCTGCAGAGGATGATGATACGGTTCTGGTCCTCGATCGGTGGTGAAATCACTTGATGAAACTTGTATAACCTGACTTGTTGGAGGGTTCAACCCTATCTTTGTACAACCATCTTCTGGACTAGGACTGACTGCAGGTGTATGCTGGTCGCAGGAGAATGTTTTGGTGATGATAATATTCAATTTTTCACGTAAGCCATTTATGAACTCCTGGACACTAACTTCAGAGGTTTCAGAACACACATAGGCAGAAAGTCTAGACATTTTTTCTTGTGCTGAGAAGGAAGGTGTAGAAATTCTACTGACATATGAGATGTTTTTTTGCTTCAAAATGTCTTCTATTTTCCTCGAAAACAAATTATATTCCTCTAACATTGTAATTTCTGTGGTTCCACTCAGTGTCTGTGTAGCTACCAAAGGATCCTCTGCTGCTAACATACACTGTTCTTGCATTTTCATCCCCTGACTTGTTAATGTTCCATCTTCTGGTGGCCCCTTTACCGTTTCTGAAAATGGAGAGTATGGAAACTGGTCATCAGAGCTCCTCTGTCTACTTATTACCCGGGGATCATTAGGAAAGGCGTCCTCTGGAGGCAGACACACCAGCTGCTCTCCCGGTGATTTCATACCTACACAGGAGAAGTTGATTATTATAAGAACAAATCAAAAAGATTAAGAACATAAAGTTGGTAATTAACAAAAATCACTGTAAGGAGCGCTGCAAGCTATCAAGTTCTAAAACTGGAAAAATTTTCAACACTAGTTCACGTACAAAGCTAAATCAGTTTCACTCTAATTTCAGTCACAACAGCAGATATCCAGAAAAAATGTTAAGTGTCAAGTGAGGATCTCAATCACATCCTATCTGTCCTACATGTGGCCAGACTCCCAATTCCAATGGTCAAAAAAAGCCACTTTGAATTGGTGAAAGAGTTTGTTGTTTTCACTTGTGAGCGAAGCTTGGCATCAACACAACTGTTACCTGTTTGCCTCGGCAGTTCTCTGAGCAGTTTCGCTCAATTCTTTCACCTTTGCCAAGTCATGACAACTACGGTCATCTCCATGAGTGATAAATACTTAAACACTGAGACCTCCACAAGGTTAACACAATAAAATGTCTACTTGGTAAGGACTTTGTGTTACGTACACCCAAAAAACTTAGCTGGAAGAACCCCTAAAAGACGAAGCACTTTTTAAACAGGTTTTGAGATGTTCCCAGTGGAGAAAGGACTTAACTGAAATGCTACACAGTATACACGACACACACATTTCAGAGTATGTAAAAATGTTTTCTCCACTAGAAAACGCTGCCTTTTACATGACTCATACTAGAAGCTGGTGTCCAGAAAGGTTTGAAAAATTAATTCAAAGTAGCACATTCACCCTGAAAGCAATAAACTTAATATTCTTTTCCAAAATAATAGATTCGGGGGGTTTATTCATCATACAAATGTTATTTTGTCTCACTAAAATGTTAGTTTCCTGGGGCCAGGGGCTGTTTCCTTTTTGTCTTTACATCACCAGCATAGTGCCAGAAGACCCTTTAAAACACTCCTTGCCCACCTTGCTGCACTATACCTTAGGGCTTTTTCAGCCTCCTCTACACCATCACCCAAGACCTCATCATTAGAAACACTTCACCATCCTGCAGGATCCAATGACCTCTGGTATCACATCTCTTTCACTACCTTTTCCTCCTCTGGTTGGAGTAGAGAGTCATGAACTCATTAAAGGAGGGAGTTCAGGTCAGAAAAGCCCTTTCCAACCTGGATTCCTGCTCCATAAAGTCTGTAGTAACTACAGTTCTCTTAAGTGGTGGCAGATGCTAATAAACTACTCTTCCTAATAGATGTACATCTATGAAATAGAAGATCCTTCAACTCAAAATCCTTAGCTTCACCTACTTCTTTCAAAATATTTTAATCAAATAGTAAACTACCTGTCCAAATTAGCACTTACCTACTGTATACCTAGAGCTGCTATAATACGCCTTCTCTATCTGGAACGTCATTATGAGTCAGTTGGTCTGAATTTATAGACTTTGATCTATTTGACAGGTTTGTGATTTAATAACTAGTGTTGAAAATTCAAACCAACAGTGCAGATTTGGGAAAAATCAACTTAGATTAAGAAAGAAACTAACTTTTCTTTTATAATGTTATAAAGAAGCAACTTTAAGACAATGTATTAGATTGGTATTATTAAACTACTTTCATTTTGGAAAAATAAAAAATAATATCCCCCTCTCAAGATTTTCCTCACCTGACACCTGTATACCATGTTAAATACACAGAATGCCCTACAAGATCAGACTTAAAACTGGAAACTCGTCACAGGTCACCTGGTCCGACCAAGAACAGGTGAAATGATTTGCCAAAGGTAATGGAGCAGAGGGGTGAGACCCAGAATTCCAGCCCAATTCCTTCGACTCCCAAGTCAAGTGCTCTTTGATCTTGGGTGGCCTTCATGGTCTGTCCCTCCCACAGCCGAGAAACAACATCAAACAGTGAAGGACAACTGAACTCATATTTCTATTATCCTTTAAGGTTTCCAAAGCACTTTCTCCAGAACAATTCCAAGAGTTAAGAAATGTAATCATCTCACTGTGGTGCCAGGGTACAACTACGTGGTTTTTTAGTACTTAACCAAAATCTATCAAAGAAGAAAAAGAAGAAAATATACAAAAAGCATAATTTCTCTAAAGGCAGAATCACCCATATCTATACTTTCAGGTCACAAGACTTAGGCAAGAAGTACAACAGTGTTCCAAGCATGATCCCAATTAACTTGGGACATTATTTGTTTTCCAGGAACAGACCTTCTGTACGTACTGTTACCAGATTAAGAATCTCAAGGTTTTCCTGAAGAGAACAATTAATAGCTTTTCTTTCCAAGAGAAATAATCACTATCAAAATCTGTTCAAAACATAACATCACTCATGTGGCCTTATCCTCCAAATCAGAAGTTGATATTGAAGTAAATTACCCAAAAAAAAAATGCAACATAATAAAGGGAAACACTAATAAAACCATGAAACCTTAAGAGAGAACAAGCTCTATGACCAGCAGTTCTAAAATTACCAAGAAATTGAGTTTAGCTAGCAGCAATTTTATAAATACACACACACACACACACACACACACACATATTCCATATACCAGAGTCAAACTAAAATGGAAAACAAAAAAGGAAAAAAAAGCCAAAAAAAAAAAAAAAACCACCTCAGATGAAATAATAACCTGAGACCTGGGAACTCCAAACTCTTCTTCCAAGAGTCTAAAGAAATTTTAATTACAAGAGGAAGAACTTTAAGATTTGTCAAAAAAGAGAACTTAAAGCAAATGCTACAATCCCCTTATGCTTTATCATTATTCTCAGCAAAGTGAGTTATCTTCTGTGCCATGACACTAGAGAGAACTTACTACAGATGAAAGAAACTGTAACCTTGAAGGAAATTCAAAGATTTCCTGAAAAAATTCCTCTGAGTGTTACCTGACATCAGCTGAGGAGTTATTACACTAATAGTACATGTGGTTTCCTTTCATTCTAGGCTTTCATTCACTTCTAGTCACTTAAGGACCAGTCAGAATGCCCTCCTATTAGGTTATTAAGACCAGAAATGCCAGCAGCAGTCCTGGGATCGGGCACACTCTGGGGGAGCTCACCTGATGTCTGGTTATCCTCATGCTCCCCAAGTTGATCTTCTGGACTTCTCGCATTCCCTCCTGGGAGAAAGCAGCAGTTAGCATTTGTAGACTTTCTCCAAAGGTTATCTAGTAAATCCATTTAGCACCTTTCAGATAAACCAAAAGCTTACAGACACCATAATATATTGCTTAAAATAACCCTGTCATATTTTTCTAATGTATAACTTTTAGATAATATGTTCCATTGTCCCTTTCCATTTAAGAAAAACTTAAGGAGGTGACATTGAATATTAAAGCCTAGAAACTGACATTCAGACATTCTCCAAATGATTTTCCAAAAAGAGGGGAAATCACAGAGAATCTACCTTATCCAGATAGCACAATCCAGACAATCTTCCTGTCTTCACAGAGAACCCAGGTTATGTTCTCTCTCAGGAGTGGGTACAATACCCTCCTTTGCTGAGGTCATTAGAGCCTTTTCTTTCTGATAAAGCCCTGAGACTGCTTTCAATCCCAGAGGAGCTTATCAAGTAGCAGAAAGCCCCTCATCATTCCTTTGAGCAATGGCTAAGTCATATCCAGTCACTCTTTCTGGAAAAATGTCCTTTTCCTTGGAAAAGATTATTATAAAGACTAATAATAAACAGTAAAAAAGAGGATATGCTATAGGAGCAGCTAACACCAAACCTGAAGATGAACAAGAACCACATTTTGGTCGAGGATATCCACACAACATAGCAACGATGAAGCCTCAATCTCCCAGACTAAGAAGTTACTGTTCTTTTAGCTTGCACAGATCAATTTCCTGGCTCTCAATTCAAGTAAGTTTTCAGTGTCACTTCACTACATATTGTCATCAAAACCTCAAAATGTTCTCTAAGATGACTTTCTCTATTCAGAAGACAATTTCATCCCAATCTGAGGATTTCAAGCAAAGTCACTACTGGCATCTTCTAAAGTGAGAAGATATTATTTCCTGAGATAAACAATGACTATAGAGAACCTTTATTAAAGACAAGACTTTCGTCATTTCCTTCGCACAGAGAATATACATGCCAAGATCCAACACCACAGTGCTCTAAAGGCTTCTTTGTATCCCTGAGGGCCTGACTTACTGGAGGGCCACTATCCCATTTGGGAGCTCTTGGTAAAGAGCTCCCAGCAACATGTGAGCTATTCAATGAGAAAAGCATCCCTCGAAAGTCAAATTTGCCTAATAAGTGGCATCTCTATTGCATAAATCAAGTCTTACAAAGCTATAAAAACCTGCACACAAGACGTCATTTAATGTTTTATTAGAGACATAATACACTCAGAAAAAAATGACCTAAGAGGCGGACCCAGGAAAGTTGCACACCTTCAGAAAACTAAACATTTACACTCCTTGACTTCAGTAAACTCCAAGCGTCAACATACTTGCTTCTTACCTGTTATCGGAATTAGTTTCCAATGCATTCCACCCTCCATGGCATTACTTGAGTTAGAATGTTGTTTACGGCTGCAATGCTCAATGGAAGTAGTAGTACCCAAGTTGTAATTATCAAAATTACTCATACTGCTACTTTTTGGATCCTAAAAATTAAGCAAATCAAAGTATCACTCTTAATGTACGTACCCTTATACATCTCTTAACATCACAGTAAAAATGGCTCACTTCTCACAGTGATGTTTAGTCAACTTTTTTTCATTGAATCCTAACAAATACCATTAAAGTTAATCTGGCCCTCTTGCCTTATTCCTTCCCTAATTAAAAGAATTGTTTACATAAGCATTATTGCTATTTCCCTAACAATTTTTTTTTAAAATGACATGCTCTCTTGAGAGAGGGGGAATTTGAAAATGTTTCCAACTATGTAAGACCTCTTTCCTCAATACATGTAGCTTCTTTATCATCTTACAAAACCTAGACCTTCCCCACCTGCCACAAGCTATGCCACATGGAACAGAGGTTTTAAATTAAAACAGAAGCCTAATAACTATTTAAATGTCCAATTAAAATTTTTGTCAACAATTGAAAAGCCCAGAAGGTGAAACAGCTCTACAGTTATCTCTTCCACACTGGGATTAGGGGGGCGGTGCCCCCACAATCTGGAAAATACCCATTAAAATTTCTGGCCCTCCCTGTGTACCAGAGAAGTTTCCCAGATTCCCTTTTTTTTTCCTTGATATTACACAATACTATACATATATTTTTACATATTTCCGAGTTTCTAAACTTTTTATGTGTTGTCTGCTCACCTGACTGTCATCTGTGGCTTCCGTAAACCTCCAAAAAAATTTTATTTAATTTCTTATGCAGTCTGCAATATACTCAAACTGCGATGTGGAAAGCTGCAATATGGAAGGGCTAACACTGTCTATCTGTTTAATGCTGAAATATGCCATTTTTTATCTACTCATCTGCATCCCAATGTAATACAAGATTAACAAGGTGTGAGCTCCCTTAAAGCATCTACAGTGAGATGAGATTTTTTTAAAAATACAATATTCTTGGCTTTTCATTTTGTCTTTCCCTATCTGACTCTCAGTTAGGAAATACTTGTTTGAAAATACTTTGGTAATATTGGTACTCTGACCCCGAGCCATCTGCCTCACCCCTGGTTTCTCTTTCACTTACCCTCAGTGTTGTGAGGTATCAAATTCATCATCCTAATTTATTTTTTAAAAAAGAACTACACCTAATAAGGTATAACTAAACAAACTGTCAAGTTCTGATTTCCCACTACAAAATTCAGAGCACAAAATCTGAGTTGTAAAATAATTCAAAGACGAACTACTCCAACGCACGTCAGAACAAAAATCCCCTTCTACAACACACTCAAGCCATTGTTGAGTTTCGCTAGAAATCAATGAGAGAATGTTCTCTCTAGGCCTCCTGTTCCACTTGTGCATGGCCTTGACTGCTGGCAGGAATGTCCTGATAAACACGATGGATACAAAGTTGACTGTGCAAAGTCAGAAACATCTAAGTTTATGTTTTTCCTGTAAAACATTTGATCTGTCTTTTAGCCTCAATATCCAATTCTAACTAACTGCCAGCAAACTGTCAATATACAGTTTCCAAACTGGGAGATCTGTAAACCAATAAGAAACCACAGGGCTCAACATTAACAAGTGTGTTTTTGTGGCTCAAGTTTTTCCTTCTATCAAATCCAAAAGTGACTCTACAGCTTGGGATCAAGAAGCCAGAACCAACAGGCAGCTCTCTAGTCCTCAGAACTTCAACATCCCCTAACAAGGCACATGCTCCATAGTCCTCCAACACATGTGCTGGATGACCTTCTGGTATGGTTCTTTGTGATTCTACATCCTTCTTAAAATGAGACCCTAAGAAGGGACAAAATATGCCACATTTGCCCTCTAACCAAAGCCAAAGCCTGCAGAAGTATCACTGCTTACCCTCTGTAATTTTTTTATACTTATCAATAAACACTTATTAAGTACCTACTATGTGCCAAATGCTGAGATATTTTTGAATAAAGACTGTCAATCAGTCTGTTTGCTATCTGTCTAGTTTTGTATTATCTGGAAATGTGCTAACAATATTTTTTATGCCTTTATCTAAACCATTAATAAAAAAATTTAAGCAAGCAGGGCCAAACATTGATCCCTAGGACAACATAATGGGTATCACCTTTTCTAAGATGACACAGAAATTTTCCCAGTTTTCTTCAAAATTCACTTCAAGTGCTAGCTTCTATATGAAGGCTTTCCTGATTCCACTCAGTTACGATAGCTTTCATCCCCATTTTATTCTCATTTATGTGTATGTGTGTGTATATACACAGAGACACATATATACATATACACATATGCATATATGGAATTACTTCTCACATGTCATATATATGTGGAAGATAATTACTTTTCACATTTCATAATTTAATCAGTTTTAATCCACCTAACTGTACTGCAGTTTTAGTAACCAAATCACTTGAGAAATGAAAAATTTATCAAATCTTATACTAAATGCTAGGTAACTTATATGTAAGAGCATCAAACTCTACCAGTCTAGCAGTCTGGTGATAAAAGAAAATCAACTTACTGATGAAGCCATGACGACTTTTTATGATTACCATCTTCCACTTCCACATGTTCACTTAGCATCCTTTTTTAACAATACATTCTAAAGATAAGAAAATGCACCTCCTTGCAGATATAGGGGATATAACTGTCAGATGCAGCAGATAGGATGGGATGGGTTGGTGTTGATTAAACTGCTCTTTTTATTTTCCTATTTTGTTCTTCGTCACAAAGAATGGGTTAGTGAGAAGTTAGAGGCAGGGGAAAGACATTTGGGAATGGAGTAGATATAAAACCAAGAGACAGTAATTATTATTTTTTAAATTACATTCTAGAATTTTGCCATGAGCAATATGATCTACCTAAAAAAAAAAAATCCAGGACATTTCTTTTCTCTAGTCCTGTACGGCAGCTCTCCTTCCCCACAGCAATCGCATCTTTCACCATCTGGCCCTTAAGTCAGCAAACGTCACTCTTATATCTACCTCTGCTGATCTTGGACAACAACTTCCATGAAGGGAGAAGACAAGAGAAAAGGGAAGAAGGCCTCCCCTGTCCTTCCCAACCAAAAGATCACTATCTTTCCAGTAAAATTCAACTTCGATTAAAAAACTTTGGCCATCCGTTAGCACCAAAGGAAATTCCCACCATGAATCGACTGTCCCTTCACCAAGAGCAGCAATTCCTTTATGGAACTATATGGTTCATAAATTAGCTGTTTACCTTCTGCCATTTCACCTCATTTTCTTGAGAGCAACCATATAAAATAGGTACATAGATGTTATTCCAAACTGATGTGTGAAAACTAAGGGTCATAAAGGTCAAATAACATGCACACAACAATTCTCAGAACAAGGACTTAACACAGGGCCTCGCATCCCAATGCCAGGGATATAAGTGCCTGTACCACATGCAACAAGTTAACAATCCACAGTGCAAATATAATTGGATTCACTTTAATACACATCACACACTGCTTACTTCTTTCAAATGGAGCTTGGGCTCAGAGCCAATTTCACTAGAGGAGACTCTGAGGTCAACATCAATGGGATATTTTAAAGATGAGGCATCAGCTTCCAAGACAATCGGGCTTTTGGGATCTTTACAATTTATATTTTCTACTTTTGTACAACTTGGCTGCTCATACTCTTCCTTGTTCTGGGCAGAAATGAACTCATACTCATGTTTTGACCTCAGGTCATCCCTGGTTTCTTCACTGCATCCTAAGGCTTGGTTAACAGAGTAAGCCAGAGTTGGATCCACATTTCTTGAATTAGTCAGAGTCTCCAAAAGCAACTTAATCAGGGCCCGTGTGTCAGTAACTCCAGAGTCGGAGCTATCTTGCTGTCTCAAGTCAGTATCGTGTCCACCGAATCCACTGATAAGGGAGAAAACAGAATGTGGAGAACCTGGAACAGAAGAAAGGGAAGTTAAGGGGAGAAGAAAAACCAAGTTCAATTGAAATTTGAAAGTACTGAGGATAATTCTTGACCCACATAAACTGAAAATTAAGTAAACATGAAATAAATAACAACAACATGGGCTCAAAATGAAACAAGTAGGAATTCAATTAAAGTCACTCAACGTTAACTTCTCGTCTCTGCAAGAGCTATGCTGATGATTAACACAGGGAGGGCAGAATAAAAGTTACTACTCTATTTAAAAAATTAAGTTACTGAACTACAATAGATGCAAATTAAAAAAACCACTTAATCCAAATCCAAGATGTCCTTCTACAGCTTTCCATCCCATGAGTCACTTACACGTCAGTGGCTACACTGCTGGCACAACGACGAGCTCTCTGTTGATGTCTCACTTTTACCCCCAAACACATTTTTTTAAAGCTCATTTTAAATCACCAGCTCAGCGCTGCCTCCACGGAACTGAGACCTATCGAAGACAGTCTCCCATTGCATCATGGGCCACCTCTAGTTGTCCTGATCTATATTTTGGATCCAGATGGTTCCAGAGGAGAAGGTGAGGCAGGTGACTTTGCCCAGCCCTGCCTCACTTAAAATCCAATTTGCTTTCATGTCCTAACACCATTTCCACGATGGTACAGTCCTCCTCAAGAATAAAGGACAAAAAACAACCCAAACACACCAGAAATAGCCATCTTGAGTGATATACTCCAGAATGTACAGCGTCCTTGAAGGTTTTATCATGTGACAAAAAGGTTGGGTATACATTTGTTCCCAGAGGGCACAAGTAGGAAGAAGGTGCAAGTTTCACACAGAATATTTTCTTAGCTATTACAGTCATCCAAAAGTAGATTGGGGTTGCCTTGGTAGATAATGAGATAATCCCAGATTATAATAACTGAATGACCACTTATCAAAGATGTGCAGCTACAAAGTGGGCCAGATGACCTCTGAGGTCATTTCTAATTCTAAAATTCTATGATTCTATCATTTTTGCCATGCTGAGTCGCTGCCATCACAGGCATGAAGTAAATTACTAGCTAATAAGAATTCTGACAGACAAATCAAACATTTATTGCATTTTACATTCTAGAGTAAACAAACCCCCTTCCCCAAAAAAGAGAGCTACTTATCTAAAAGAAACTGATCAGCATATTCTAAGCCAAAATGAGACTTTAATATTGCCCTGGACTTTGTATCCTTCATCGGTGTAAGAAGAGGTGACAGCACTTACAAAAAAATTATACCAAATTTCTGGTTTTTATATAAAAGCACTAAAAGATGCTACATGTTAAAAACATTTGGGAAAAAGATGAAGATATAACCTATGCTAAGAATCAAATCCTAAAACAAATCAGGAAAGCCTAGTGTCAAATTCTTCAACTAGGTGCCCCCCTCTACTTGCTCACTGTTTCTAAAAATCTAATTGCTAACATAGAGCTGGGATGCCTAAAGTAAAATTCCATTCACTTTCCTCCTTTTAGTACTAAAATCTAAACCCATTTTTAACACAGCTAATACAGAAATCTGTTTTGCTTAACTACACAGTAATTGGTTACGAGGGTTTTGTTTTTGCCAGTGGGAAGAGAGGTGGGAATGAGAAAAAAAACCAAATGCTTGGTAATAGAAAAAGATAAACTGTCATTAAACAGGGAAATAGCTATAGCAGAAGTTGAGAAATTGCCAGGCCACATGCAACAAAGCAGATATCAAAGCTATGGAAAAAATCTGAAATTACCTTCCCACAAATTGCTATTTTCAGATGAATCACTGGTCTTCCGGTGCTTTCTCAGATTCCCAGGATGATTCCCGTGCTTCCTTTTCAGGCTATTTTTGTCTCTGGTCTCCTCTGTGTCAGAATCCCCACCTACGTTTTTCTTCCTACACTGAATTAAGTTAATGAGCTCTCGGAGTCGGTCCTGGTCGTAGTCCCAAGCACTAGGCGGCCTCCACTTTTTCCCGGCCGCTAGGGCATCATTCTTGGAGCTATTTCTCTTTCCAAGCTTGAGTTTCAAAAAGTCCATCTCTTCCTCCGGTCCATCATAATCAGAAACTGGACTAAACTGATGAACTTTCCTATTTTCTTCCATCAGTTCCTTAACTTTACAAACAGGTAACTGATATGTTTCAGACTGGAAAATATAGTTGTGCAACGAACTGTCAACATGGGACTTGTTTTTTGGAGCCGAATATAAGAATTTTCTATCGTCTAAACGCGGGTCATATGGATACATGACAAATTCTCTACGTCTACCTAACCCAAAACCTCGCTTAAAATATTCGCTTATATACTTTTCAACAACAGTACTGAAAGGGGTAGTATGGATAAAACTTAAATCTTTACGACACTGAATTAAGGCAAAATGTATGGATGGAATTAATTTCATGATTCCTGGTATGCTTTCAAGGGTGGTCTCATGACGTTCCTGTGTTACTACTTTAGGTAACACTTTCTGGGCTGTTAAAGTAAAGCAAAACACATTACTGGGTATGACAGGTATCAAATAATAGTGCTAATGCAAAGAGAAAACACACCTCATTGACATGATAATGGTAAAAAAAACCTAACCTCATTACACTGAAGTGAGAGTCTATTTCATTTCAGCACCTGTAAAAACCAATCTGTGCCTAAGTGGGCCAAAATCTAGCCCAAAGAGAGCTTTAATGGTCACTCAGTAATAGCAAAAATGACAGTAAATTGTAAATTTGACATAGCATTTTGTAACTGCCCAAGTTGCTTGTAAGTATTAGTATCTTCCTTTTACAGGTGAAGAAACTGAGGCTCATGAAGGTTTACTGATTTACAGATAGTCAGTCACAGAGTCAAGGAAGGAACCCCCTTCTTTTCCTCCCAAGTCGGCACCGTGCAAACCAGCGCACTAGTGCTGGTTACGGAGCGATTCCCAACAGTCTCAGGAGACATGTGAAGTGCACACTAGGAGCTGGGAGGAGACTCTCCTCCGACACCTCAGACTGGAGAGGCTGCCTTTCCCTCTGCCATTCCCCATATCCAAACTGTCGGGAGTTTTTCCATCACTCTAATATGAGAAACTAGTAAGAGAAAGATACTTCTTCAAAAGAGAACACCTTAACTAAATGAATATGAGAACCCAAGTGTTCAATCAAGTTTCAGTAACTTTAATGGTATGATATAAATCAGAGCAAAGTTATAGCTATTTCTCTTAAGACAGAAGCAACAAACACAATAGTTTCAGATAGTCAGTCTATCTTCATAAATGGATTTTAACATTCAAATTTGTATACAAATTTTAGCCTGAAAACTAATTCAGATTAGTGAATCAAAAAGCTTATCAAATACCATCAAAAAATTTATTAGTTATAACTACATAAAATACAGAAGCTAAAATTTTATTTCAAGCAAGAAAAATCTTTTATAAATTAAGCCACACTGATTTGTGTTTAGATTTAATTCCTTTCAATAAGAGCTCCCAAAAGCTGAGGCACATATGAAAAGAAATTCAAAAATTTCTCAGAGTTAAAGATTATTAATAGTTAAACCTAACTTTGTAATAAACTATCAACATCACTGATACATATAAGTAACAACATTCAATCACATTAATTCTATTAATAACTTACAACTCACTACTCCTCTAGGCTCCTGAAACAGAAACAGAGCGTGTAGGATTCTAGTCTTGGAAGACTGGTGCTCTGGAAAAACAAAAGCCAAAAGCATTGGGAATGTGAAGAAAGAAAAAAAAAAAGGCTGCATAAGAGAATAGCCTTGGAAAAGATACTTACCATAAGGTGAAGCCATTTGCCAAGGAGAGAGAAGAAAAAGGTATCCTCGATCTCCTAAAGGCTTAACAAGAACCTATATTTTCAGAAAAAACAAATTATCTATTTTGCTATTTAACAACATTATACAAATCACATGTTACTTTTTTAATGGGGAAAAAAACCTTATTACAAATTCCAAAAAAGATTTTAGGAGAGAATTAATGGAGTTAAGCTCCAGCTACTTTTTAAAATCCTATTTTTCCAAATAAATAATGATATAAAATTATTTTACAATATGATAGAATGATAATCACAAAATATTAATGGAACAAATGGACAAAATGCAACTTTAAGAATGATAGCCAAAAACTGCCAAACATTACCCTCCAAAAATATTCTATTTTCTTTGTGATAAAACAGTTTTATATAATATGAAACAAATTTCAGTGGAAATCAAGTAGTGGTTAAATAGAAGTAAATCCTTAGGTTAAAAAGGATCAGAAATCATCAGCTATTAAAGGAAGATACTATAAGGTGCTCTTCATTAAGATAATCATAGCCCATTCAAAAGAATGATAGCAACAGAAAGAAAAATGATACAGAACTAAAATTTGAAAGCAAACAGCTATAAGGAAAAACTTATTCTAGGAAGTTCCTCTGAAAAAAGTCTCATATCCAAGATATATAAAGAAATGATTCAAATTTATAAAGAACAAGAACCATTCTGCAACATATAAATACTCAAAAGCTATGAACAAGCAGTTTTTAAGAAAAGAAACGCAAGTTATCAACACTATACTATAATTCGCTAAAAAGAAAAACGCAAATTAAAGCCACTCTGAGTCTATCTCAAAGTCCTTCAGGTTGGCAAAGATGACAAAAAAGGAAAACAATACATGATGAAGACACCGGGGGGGAAACAGACACTATGAGTGAAGCGATGGATTAGTCTATCTACTCTGGAAAGCAATCTGGAACTCCACCCTTTAGCCCAGCAATGTCACGAGCAAGCCTGCCTACCTCCCCCTACCCAGAGAGACCAAAGAGGACAAGGACCCTTCTGTACAAAAATAGTTATAACAGCTCTTTCTGCAGCAGTCAAAAACAGTAAACTAAGTGAAGGTCAATCTATTAGGGAATGGCTGAACAAAAGCACGGTATGTGAAAATAGTGCAATATTTTAACACTAACATAAGAAAGGAAGAAGTAGAGTTTCAGAGGAAATTGGAAACCTCTATGAACTGGGGCAAAGTAAAGTGAGCAGATCTAGGAGAACCATTTACACAAAAACAATATAAGAAAGAAAGTCAACTCTGAAAAACTTGAGCATTCTGAATGACGCAGTGATTACATCCACCAGCTCGAAGGGCTCAAGAGGAAACACGCCAACCACGCCTGCTGGAGAGGGGATACCAAACAAGGGACATACATGTTTTGGACATGGCCAATTGAAGAATTTGTTCTGCTACAAGATAGACATTTGTTACCAGAGCTTTCTTTTCTTTTTTAAGCTGCTCAGTGGGAGTAAAATAAGGAAGAGATAACAAATGATTATAAAAATAAATACAATTATTTTTTAAAAAATATTACTTAGAATTCTGTAAAGAAGAATACAGAGAAAAATATGGAATGGTGTCTTTCCATGAGTCTAGAAGAAAAAAACTACTCAGCCAGATACTCAGAAAGGAGACAGACTAATACTAACATTAGTTTGTTTTTGTAAGACAATCAGTTCAGCTCAAAACTTTTAATTAGGTGACGGTAAGAAGTAGGGCTAGCAAACAGAACAGACCCAGCTGCAAGTAGTTAGGCAAGAGGCAATCGTATTAAACTGAAAGATGGTTCCACAACGGCTGTTCCAAGCAAGAGTCAAACAAGAAGAGACTTGGGACTGACACTCAACTAAATAAGGGACGTGGGCAGTTATCTAGGCTAAGAAAACCGTAACAAGAACCCCAAAACTGGATAAAGTCTGGCTAATTTTCATTAAGCATCTCCTATGTGCAGATCATTGTAAGAAATAATTGAAATGAATCAAGATAGATGAAAGAGTGCTCATGATGCTTTACAAATAAGGATACATGACAGATAATTACAATAGGATATGCAATATGGCACATAAGAGAAGTCAACATGCATTTATTAAGCTTTTAGGCAGTAAATAAGAAAAAAAAACTGAAACATTCCAGTGAGTGAGATACATGGTCAGAGCTACCCATCCCCTGACATTTCTAGTACACAGGGGTTTCATCTCACCACCAAGAAAAAAAAGGAACCCTCCCCTTTAAAAAAAAAAAAAAGTGAGATATGTGAGGATGAAAGGGGCAGATCATCATAGAAAGCGGAGTTCTCCAAATCCTTTGGTATTTTCTACTATTGTTCAAATTCAGTTTCAGACACTTAGTAGATGTATGACCTGAGGCAAGTCACTTAACCTCCACCTGATAATAATTACCCTACCTCACAGGGCCTCTGTGAGAATCAGATGAGGTAACAGTATCTGGCACTTGATGGCATCTGACAATTGCTTATTCCCTTAGTGGCCCCTTATCCATCTGTTCCACAGAAACCATTCCTTCATCTAAAGCCATTATCACACATGTACCTCTCTAGACTCACTCTGTGAACTCATCTGATCCCATGTACATGGGGCAAGCACAGGAAATGAAGGCTTCACTTATGCTGTAAACAATGTCAGAACAGTCCTCAGTCTCTTAAATCAAAAATCCCAATTAGTCTTCTCTGACTAGATTTAATTTCAAGCAGGGACCTTGACTCTTGAAACTAAGAGAAAGTCTTACATTTATTCTGAACTAACCATGAGTGAGAGAGACACCTGTCTTTGTTAAAAGTTTGGTTAGTCAGGCAGGGAAGAGTTTCAGAAGCCAGGAACTGGCTTCTTAGGCTATTTCCCAAAGAGGTGAATACATTGGCCTATTACTGTGCTGTTAAGTCAATCAAAACACCCAGAACTTAAACTATGTACCTGTTTTACATTGTTGAAGAATGTTTTCTTTTCTTTCAAAATGATTGTGCTAAGTGGAATTTGTTTATGAGAGAGAGAGAGAGAGAGAGAGAGAGAGAGAGAATATGTCAATTAGTAGGAGAAGCTTATCTGGACCTCAGCAGGAAACATTTAAGAAGCACTGAAGTTGTGCTACGTGCCATGTCAAGCACAATGCTAAGGGTTTCAGGTTCCAAGAGGAAAAAATATGGCTTCTGTCCTCAAGTAGCTTACAGGCTAATAGGAGAGAACATACTAATAATTACACACATGCAAAATACATAGTGGGGGAGACGGGGCACCGCAATACCCAGACAAGGATTTCTGCAAAAGGCTTCAAGGAAGCCAGGGACAGCAGAAGACAGAGCAAAGGAGGGAGAACATCCCAGGCTAGGGGACAGGCAGCAAAAAGGAAGGGAGGGATTCAGAGATGAAGAAGGATGATGCAACTGGATCACAGAGCAATGGGAAAGCAGGAAAAGACCAGGCTGGGATTGTGACACTGAGCAGGAAGTGACATGGGCTGAGAGAACTCTAAGATCACTTCGGGAGCTTAGGGGGAGACGGACTGCAGCAGAGACTTGGGGAAAGACACCCACCAGAATGCTGCTGCAGGAGTGCAAGGGGCAGGTGACACTGTGAGGTGTCAACAACAATCCTTGTTGACATAGCAGATTCATGGGTAAGGGCAATGGATAAGTTGAGGAGGTCGGGATAAATCAGAGACTAGTGATACCCACCAGAAATAGGGAAGGCTTTTTTTTTTTTTTTTTACATAAATTGTCTCTAACCAACTGGGGCTAAAATGCAGAACATGGAGTTCTCCTTCCCCCTAGTGCTCTCTGATCTGTTCATCCTGGCACCCTGTTTTAAATCCCTATCCTACAGTCTAGTCCTGAACTACTTCCTCCTCAATGGCTGTTTCCCAAGGGCAAGTTTTCCAGACGTCTGCAGCTCAACATTCCTCAGACACACCTAATGATCCTTCCCAAACCCCACCCACTCTTGAACTTCCCCATTTGTGCTGAGGAACAGGCAGTTTTCAAATACTGTTCTCAACCCTGGCATGACACTCCTCTTCCTCTTGACCTTACCTTGACCAAGTCTCTTAAAACCCAACCACTACTGACTCCTACCAGAGCCTCCTCCTCCCCAGCGCTACTCCAACAGCCAAAGTGACTTTCCATTTTGCAATTTCAATCCCTTCACAATCTGGCCCTCCCCATTCTTTCCAGAATCGCTGGACAAATCTCCCCTTCCTATACCCTACAGTCCCTTCCTACACCCTACAGTCCAGCCAAACTGGCCTTCTAGTTTTTCCTCACCACAATAGTGCAGCTCCTGGGTCTCCATGGAGACCTCTTACCTCAACCCCGCACCCCGCAGTCTCGTCTCCACTATGATCAAACTCATAAGCCAACTTCTAGGTTGAGGGTTACTCTTCTGGGTATCACAAGTGTCTCTGGCACTCTGGGAAAAGTCTGAGCCCTTCTCAAAATCATGTTTTTAAATAAGCGAAATAAATGCTAAATATAAGTAAGAGATCAAGTGTGAAAATATAAATACAATTTTTTCTCTAACCAAGCTCATGGATGCCCTCAGGGACCCCTCTTTTAATGTAAAAGCCCTTCAGTGCCACCACTTCCTAATACCCTTCCCCTCCAAGTTACCGTGTGTTTATTTCACACATTTTGCATGTATTTATTGACATGTCATGTCCCCTACCAGAAGATGAGCTCCCTGAGCATGACACATAGTAGCACTTAGTAAATGCTCATGATCTCTACTATTTCCTCAGAGCAGTAACTGTGTTGTCTGCCTTAATGATAACTGCACTCCTCAAAAGGAAACACTGATTCTTGGTAATAGGAAGGAAGTGATTACTGATAGGTGTGCCAACTAAAAGGCGTCCTAGATCTGGATTCAAACAGATTTCATGGACAGCAGAGACCACTTCAAGACAGACCAGAAAATTGAAAACTGAAATTCTGAAGGTAAAAAGGAAAACAATTCCAATGGGAACTTACCAACCCCACCAACTTGGATTTTTTTTCCAAAAGATTTGTTGTGGCACTGTGACTACAGCTGGTTTAAGAGTCAGAAGACCTGAGTTCAAGGCAAGGCTATGGGACTTAAGATCTCAGTGCCACCAAAAGGCTCCTCAGTTGCAGAGCAGGTGCATCCAACTGCACTGGCGAAAGAGCTGCCTATGGCAATTAAGTCAGAGATTTCAGTTCAAAATATGGACAGAAGTAGCAGCAAGGGCAGAAAATAGAGGATGAATACAAAAGTGTAGCACGGTCCTATAATGAAGATGGTGAGGAATTGCAGGAACTACAATTAGAAGGTTACTTAAGCCAAACCGGGAGTGAAAACGAGTCTCAAAAGGAGACAAGTCTCCTTGGATGGAAGGATCCAAGCTACTCTATCT
The DNA here is from genome assembly GCA_023548195.1 of Bettongia penicillata ogilbyi. Taxonomy (NCBI): domain Eukaryota; kingdom Metazoa; phylum Chordata; class Mammalia; order Diprotodontia; family Potoroidae; genus Bettongia; species Bettongia penicillata. The sequence continues at coordinate 8,886,659 of JAJHZJ010000132.1, read as the reverse complement.
CTCTGCTTCTGCTGTGTCTGCCTTGACCTGGAAATAGGAACAAGAAGGACTAATGGTGAAGCTGATGCCTAACTTAAGTAAGAACTTAAGCAATCATCTGGTCACGATGCACCCATATCCTCACAGGGGTAAGAGAACCTGCAGATGTGACTGATGAGCCACTCACTGTCAATGACGTCTGGAAGATTATGGAAGATGAGAGAGGCGCCACAGGCTTGAAACAAAGCAAAGAGCCAACAACCCAGAAGCTATGCCCATCAAGGTAGGGCTCAGGCCACGTCACTCTAAAAGTAAATTAAAACAAGATCTGAATAATTAGTCTGCTTCATTACTAAGTACATGCCCAAGGGAGAATGGGGAAGAATTGAAACAGTTTTACTCACTAGTTTTTCTCGCTCTAGTCTTTGTATTAAACTCTCCAAGTTACTTCCAGTTCTTGTCTTTTCTATAACTTCATAAAGGCTGCAATACATTCCATTCTTCAATACTGACATAAAAAAATACACAGTAAGGCACTAAATCCACGCTTATCATGTAATAGTTTTAATCAAGTTGTATTACGTTACCTTCCTTTGCACCTAAGTATGTTTCCTTATAAAAAAGGGCTGGAGGAATTTTCTGCTTCAGGTGGTCAATGCTCATAACAGTTTCGACATCTAACTTCTCAGGACTAGAAAAAAATTAAAAAGAAAAAAAAGACTGTTTCCCTCACCTGAATCTTGCATACTTAACAAAATCAATTAAATAACACATACAAAGAGTTTTATGGAACCCAAAAATGTATATTTCTGGAACACAGAAACAATAGAGCTATCCTGGTAATAATATCAAGACCAACATTTCAAGTCTTAAGCTTTTTACTATACGTATAACATTAGCCAAGCAAAACACAAAGCATTTTTACCACCCGTCTGATCTTCCATTGCTAGAACTTCTGAATACTTATGGAAATCCCCAATGGAGAAGTAATATTTAATTACTTAGTTCAACACGCCTTACGCAGGAATACTATACAGGCAGGAAACACATTCTAGACTTAACTGTCTAATGACTCTCACCACCGAGAGGCAACTTTTACACCATTCTCTTCCCCATTCACATTTACCCCTCCACACACCACCTCTAAGCCACACAGAATCCATTTGGACTTTGCTAATGGCATGGATAAAGGGAGAATTTCCAATTCTATTCCTTCCAATGAGATATGCCTCAACACCACTTCCTCCAGATGCAAAGAACTGTCATTTGACCAAGGGATGTAAGGAACCCTGGGCCCAGCCAACCATCCCACTAAAAAAACCCTTAGGACTTTTGGGCCTTTCCATCCCCCTGAGGTTGAACTTTCTTTTTATGTGCTGTTAATCCCAGAACATGAGTTCCTGGAGATAAGGGACTGTCTCACTTCTTCTCATTCTAAGTGTAGCAGAGTACTTAGCAGCCAGTAAAGCAGATTCCTAATTATTCCTTGCCCCACCTTACACCTCCCCTAATTTTAGGTGCATTGTGGGTGGGCTGTAGTAGACTGAGAACAAGACTTCCCAGACTGGCTCTGTGATTCTGAGCACAAGACACAACCTCTCAGTGCCCCAGTCAACTTTACTGCTACTAGAAGCCACAAAGGAATTGACAATCTGCTCTGGTACAGGGAGTTTACTCACTGGGAGTACCCTAAACTAATGAAAATAAAGGTGGGGAGGAGGGACCAGGAAAATTTGGAAAGAAGAGGCTTTAAAATCAAAGATAATAAAATATTACTTTGCAGAGTTGGAAGAAACCACAGAGGTTGTCAGGTTCAATCAGTTATCCAATTCATACTACTACATCAAGACAAGAAACCATGTGGACTTTACTGGTAGGAACACCTTCACTGATGAGGAATTTGATACCTAATTGAACAGTTCAACCCATTTTCCCATTACTCTAATTATTAAAAGTTGTGTTTTGTTTTGTTTTAATACTGAAGGAGCTGAATTTTACAACCTTGATTTTCACCCTTTGGTTCTATTTAGCAAAACACTTAAGTTCTTCTCCCATGGAGATCCATGAAATCAGTGTAATCTTTATTATAATCCTTCAAATGTTTTCAGACAGCTACTTTATCTCCTCCCAAAAGTCTCCTTCTGGTGGGTAGACATCTTATCTACACTACTCAAAATCTCACCAGACCTCAAAGACCGTATGACAGAAATCCTAACTAAAAAAAAAAAACAACAAATCCTACCCTATATACCCTATCTATACAAGTGCTCACAGGCCTTTGCTACAGAACTCCAATATGGAGGAGCCACTACCTTGTAATACATTCCATTCCACTTTTGGAAAAACTCCAATCAATCAACAGGCACATATCTAACACTTACTTTATACCAGGTATGATGCTGGAAATACAAAGAGACTTCTGAAGGAGCTCACATTCTAATGACGAAGACAACATGTAACAAATGGAAGTAACCTCAAGTGGTTAGTGAGAGAAGCAGGAAAAACCTCCTAATCAGTGGGATTTAGGTTGAATCCTGAAGGAACCCCACAGAGAAGTAATTATGTAGTGAGGAAGGCATGCATTGCAGGAAGTGAAAAGGCATGGCATCAGGAGATGGAAGAGTATAGAAGATGAACAGCGAGAAAGTCAGTGTCCAAAAAGTTATTATTGTCTTTGTCGACTAAATGGAAAAGAATCAAGTGTAAGAAGACTAGAAAGATGGGGAAGATTTTTGCCTTGTCCATTTCCTACTGTGGTGATTTGACTTTCCACCCTATTCTTTTTAATCATATTGGCTACAGGTTTATCAATTTTAATAAAATTGAGCCAGATTTAAGTTTCATTTATCATTTCTTTGCTTTGTTGGGTTTCCAAGTTCTTTCTCATCTAATTTTTTAATATCTCTTTTATGCTTACTTTACGTTTATTTGCTAGCTTTGAAATTTTTAAAATTTTCAGGTAGTAAATCCTTTCTTTTTCTCCTTTGTTGAAGTATATTTATGAGGACATAATTTTTCTTGAAGTCTATCTGAACTGCAGCCCAGAAATTTTGGTATGTTGTTTTCCCATCATAATTTTCTTACATGTAATTAACGATGTGTATGTTTTGTTCTTTGACTCACTCATTCAGGATTTCAACATTAGGTTTCCATTTGGGTCTGTGTTTTTTGCTTATGTTCCTTGGCCTGATCATTTTTATTACATTATGGTCTGGAAAGTATGTGCTTGTTTCCACCTTTTTGTGTTTGTTTGCAGTATCTCTGTGCCATAATCCATGGTCAATTTTGCAAAAATCCCATGTAGTATCAAAGGAGAGCAGTTCCTATACCCAAAGAGCTACAAAAATGTGCATACCCTTTGACCCAACAATACTGCTTCTAGGGCTATACCACAAAGAGATCATAAAAATGGGAAAGGGTCCCACATGTACAAAAATATTTAAAGCAGCTCTCTTTGTGGCAGCCAAGAACTGAAAATCAAGGGGATGCCCATCAATAGGAGAATGGCTGAACAAGTCGTGGTATATAAATGTAATGGAATACTATTGTGCTATGAGAAATAATGAACGTTTAGACTTCAGTTCAGAAAAGCCTGATATTGAGTGAAAGAAGCAGAACCAGGAGAACATTGCACACAGTAACAGCCACAATGTTCGAGGACTGTTTCTTAAGACTTAGCCCTTCACATCAATGCAAGGACCTAAAACATTCCCAAAGGACTCTTGAGGCAAAATGGTGTCCACATCCAGAGAAAGAACTAAGGAATCAGAATGCAAAATGAAGTAGACTAGTTTCTCTTGTGCTGAGTTTTGGTTTCTCCTGTTCATTTTAATTCATGCAACATGACTACTGTGAAAATGTGTTTAATAAGAATGTATGTGTAGAACCGAAATAAGATTGCATGTCTCAGGAAGGGAGGGGGAGGAAATTTAAGACTTATGGAAGTGATTGTTGAAATCTGAAAAAAAATTTTAAAAAGTTTCCCCAGCATTTGCTTAATTCTATTTCCTGTTTTATTTATCTTTCTGTTAAACTTCTCCAAAACTAAGAGCAAGACATTGAAATCTCCTGCCACTACTATATTACTATCTTTGCCTTCTAGTAGATCAATTGATTTTTCACTTTATGTATTTAGATTCTAAGGCATTCGGAGCATAGAAATTTAATAGTGATATTGGTTTGTTGTAGTTTCTCTCAAAATACGTTCTCCTTATTTTGTTGTGAATTTTTCTTTTCTGTTGTCAGCGTAATTGCAACTCCCACTTTTTTGGTTTGAATTGATATACACTAAATTATTTTCCAGCCTCTCATTTTTATTCTGTGCATGTCTTTATTTTTTTTAGGTGTATTTCTTGCAAGGTAACAGATTCTGGAATTTTGTTGTGTTTTTTTTTTATTCAATCTGTCATTTTTATTAGACTTTCAACCTAGTAACATTTAAAGTTGGGTTTATATTTTCCTCCATTCATCTCCAATATTGGTTAAAAATAGAGAGGTAACGTAGATCAATGGAACAGTCTCAACAAGACTCAGAAACAACAGAACTCAACCCAGTGTTTGATAAAACAAGTTACTAAAAAAAAAAGAATTCCTTAATTGATTAAAAAATTCTGGGAAACTAGAAAAAGCAATCTGATAGAGATTAGGCTTAAATCAGCACCTTACAGCATATTCCACAATACATTCTAAATAGACACATGACTAATATTAAATATCATAGTATAAAAAAATCACAGGAAAAGCAAATCATATTCTCTCTCACAGCTAAGTGGTGATATATTCTTAAGTAAACAAGGAACTGATGCACGTATAAAAGATAAAATACATAAAAGATTCCATGAAACTGAAAAGCCTCTGTACAAACAGAAGTAATATGCGTACCAAAAAGAAAGTAAATAAAGGGGGGAAAAAATGTATCAAATTCCTCTCATTAAGAGTTTGGTAACACACGCACACAGACACACAAACAGAAACACACACACTCTCTCTCTCTCCCCCTCCCCCCAGATAAAATGATCAAAAGACATGAACAAACAATTCTCAAAAGAATTGCAAACTCTTTACAACCACACAAGAATGCCCTTCTTAGTAAGAGAACTGCAAATAAAAACCCAAAGGTTTTACTTCCTATCTAGCAAATTGGCACAGATAAACCAAAGATGGACAAGTCAGCAAGTGGAGAGGTTTTCATAAGACAAGCAGGCACAATAATGCATTGCTGGCAGTTCTATAAATCAGAACCATTTTGGAAAGCAATTTAGAATTATGCAAATAAAGTAGCTAAAATACCCATACCCTTTGACCCAGGGTATTCCTACAAGGCTTTTATCACAACATGGCCACAGATATTAAAGTCCCCAATACACCAAAAAGTATTCATAGCAGCACTTTTTGATATAGCAAAAAACTGGAAACAAAGATGATTCCTATCAACTGAAGAATCTCTAAACGAAGAATCTCTAAATGAATGGATATGTGACCATAATATTAAAAAAACCATCAGAAAAAAAGCTGATTATATTCTCTCACAGCTAGATAGGAGGTCATGTATTCTTTTTCAAATTTTTTTTTTCAGTTACAAGTAAAAACAATCTTTATCATTTTTTTAAAATTTTGAGTTCCAAATTCTCTCCTTCCCTCTTCACTCCCTAAGTAAGCAAATAAATTTGATATAGATTATAGATATACAGTCCTGCAAAACATATGTCCACATCAGCAAAAAAAAAAAAAAAATCAAAAACAACAAAACACAGACAACCCCCCCACAAAAAAACCCACCAAAATAAAGTTTTAAAAGGTCTGCTTCAATCCGCATTGGGACTCCATCAGTTCTTTCTCTGGAAGTGGACAGCATTTCCATCATAAGTCCTTTGGAATTGTCTTAGATCACTGTGTGCTGAGAAAAGCTCAGTCATCATTCACAGCTCATCACCATACAATATCACTATTACTGTGTACCACCTTCCTGGTCCTGCTCACTTTACTTTGCATTAGTTCATCTACATTTTTCCAGTTTTTCTAAAATCACTGCTCTATTTCTCATTGCACAATACAGTCGTCCACCGCAGTCACATACCACAACTTGGTCGGCCATCCCCCAATGAAGGGCATCTCCCTCCATTTCCAATTCTTTGTCACCACTGAAAGAATTTCTATAAATATTTTTATGCAAATGGGTATTTTTCAGTTTTTTAAAATCTCTTTGGGATACAAACCTAGTAGTGGTATTGCTGAGTCCAACAGCATGCATGATTTTATAGCCCTTTTGGCTTAATTCTAAATTGCTCTCCAGAATGGCTGGACCAGGAGTTGCAATGACAACAAGAAGTTGCATTCTTAACCAAACAAGGGATAATGAAATATTACTGTGATATAAAAAATGGCGAAAGTGATGAATGCAAAGAAGTATGACGAGATCTCCACAAACTGATGCACAGCGAAGCCAACAGAGCCAAGAAAACAGCAGAAATAACGGCAACAACAATGTAAACCCGGAAAGAACCATCAAAGGGGGTAGGGAAGGGTGAGGATGGGGAAGAGGAAGTGTGGCAAAATTACAAAAAATAAGCATGGTTCAAAAAGAGACATGAGAACATGCTACCATTCTGCCCTTTAGAGAGGTAGGAGGTGCACAAGTGTTGCATACTAGAAATACTTTCACATTTTTTCAGTGTAATTAACAGTTAATGATAATTTTTTCCTTTTTTTTCTTTGAAAAATTATTTCTTATAAACAGGATGGCTTTTTGGGAGAGGAAGGGGTCAAGGATACTGGGGGGAAATTATGGTGGTGTTAAAAAAAGACATCAATGAAAACTTACTTTTAAAAAAGGAAAGAAAAGAACAAAGTTGCAATGGTTTTAAATGCCACACAGACAAAAAGCTGGGGGTGACAGCAAACTCCTGGAGTTTACAAATACTGCAGAAGCAGGGAGGTGATCTGAAGACGGTCACAGAAGTCCAGTCAAGAGCTAACTATAACAAACTAGTGGAATGAGATGCAAGATGCTGTGAATATACAGACATGATGAGACACTGGACATCTAGGGTGACCACAACTGAGAAGTCTGAGATGCTACTTGGGCTGTGAGTCCGGCTGGGAAGAAAGGAGTGCCCCTGACAGTTAACAGGGGAAGGAAGGAAGAGTGGAGGGTTAGGAGCTGTTTTGGCCCTAGCGAACCTTAGACTCTCAATTAGTCTGACAAGAGCACAGTAACAGAGTTTCCTCCTCCGCACACCTTCTGGGATGCCTTCTAGGGCTATGACTATGTCCCTCAGCCTGCGCACAGTGCCCCTCGCTATGGCTTGGCCCTGTTTGTGCTTTGGGGGTGCTCTTTCCCACAGGGGGCTTTTACTGCAGCCTTGCAGCTCCCTAGAACATCCAAAGACATTTCATACCATTCCATAGCAGTATCTCCCCTATCTTATATTCATAAAACGAATTTTTTAAACCAAAACATGAGACTTTACACTGAAAATCATCTTCTTCGATCCAGCCCAATGTTCTAGCCTGACATGATCTCTGTCTTCCTGTCCATTCTGTTATCTGAAAATCTGAGCAGCACAACATCCGTGCATTTGCCCAGGTCGGCTCACATGGCACAGAATGAGACTCAGAAGGCCTGAGGCCCAGTCCCTGCTTGGTCACTTACTACCTGTGTGACTCCTCAGAACATCCTTGAGCCGCCCCATGGACGACGACTCTCCCGATTTGGAGCCTGGGCCGGCTCATCCTCTAGCCCACAGCTCTACCTGGCTTCCACAAGAACTGCATAATGCTGTGAAATGTTTCAGTAAACTATCTTACCTCATTCTACCAACCTAATAACTCTGTCAGAAAAGAGATGAGTCCAGCAAAACCTGTTTTTATGTACATGCAGGCTCCTTGTGATCATGACTGCAAGATGTTCCCTAACCATCCTTTCATAATATAATCTACAATTTTGACAGGAATCAGTCACGTTTGTGGAGCTATGGCTTACTAGCTCCATTTTCTTCCTATTTTAAAAACAAAAACGGTTTTCTTCCTCTTAAGCCCATCTTCTACTTTCCACAATCATTTAACACAGAATAGCTGGGCCATGACCCCTGCCAATTCTTTTAATACTCTGGAATGAAGTGTTTTGTGGGTCTAGTAATATGACCCAACGCAGCTCCATCCCTAGGCCCTGCCTTCTGTTCTCTCTACTCTGTCATTCTATGATCTCTTTGGCTTCCATGGGTTTAATTATCACTTTGACACATATGACCCCCCCACATCTATTCAGTCAACGGGAGAGTCTCAGACTCCAGTCCTACAACACCAACTCTCAATTGGACAAGGCAAACAAGATGCCCTGTGGTTATTTTGAATGCCACTCATCCACACCTAAATCAACGCTCTTTCCCTCCAATCTCTCTCTTCTCCAAATGTCTCTCGGCCTTCCTCCCAGTCACCCAAGCATACAGCCTTCGAGTCCCCTTTGACTCCCCTCTCTCTTCACTCCACAGAACTGCTTAGTTGCCAAGTCTCACCATCTCTGCCCCCTGCTGCAACCTCTCTCACACTGCTCATCTGGCACCACCCTAGCCCAGGCACCAACGGGATGCCACACACAGAGCACTGGACCTGAGAGTCAGAGAGAAGGCTGAGTTCAACTACAGCCTCAGACAATTCCTCACAGGGGGACTTTGGGCAAGTCACCTGACCTCAGTCTGGTTGTTTCCTCATCCATAAGCTAGGGAAGCACCTCCCCCAAGGGCTGTTGTGAAGACCAACTGAGATCATATTTGTAAAGCATCCCCCAGATGCTGCCTGTTTGTGTTCAATGTCCAGAACCAGCCTCTTCACAGGACTTTACACAAGAAACTCCCTCTCCTATCTCTATGCCCTTAATACACTCCCTCCCATCACATCTAGAATCCTAATTCCCTTCAGTGCCACCTTCCACTGGAAGTTGTTTCCTGAAGTTTCTCATGTCTTTGTCTTTAGTTTGTATATAATCATTCATGCGCATGTTGTATCCCCTGACAGAAGTTTCTTGAGGGCAGGAACCATTTTACCTTTGTCTCCTAAGACATGTAGTGTCCATGGGATGGGCTACCAAAGAAAGGACACTAGCAGGTGGAGAGCTGGGAAAGGCCTCCTGCAGAAGTTCATGCTTTTAACATGACTAAATCAATTTCCTTTCTCTAACTGAAGAATTTCCCATTTAAGTTTAAATCGTAATGGAAAAACAAAGTAGGAAAATTTAATGAACTATTAATTAAGAGCCATTCTCTTCTTGCCATTTAACACAGCACTCACAGTTTGAAGGGCAGGAAAGGCAGGGTCGGTGACTTCAAGGAAGCGCAGCACAGAAGTTTTCCTTTGTTTAAAAGCTCTCCTCTCCATAACGTGTAATCCGTTTTATCTAACAAAAACATTAAGCAGTGACCCATTTGAACCAGAGAAAAATAAAGTAAAAGCAACCTAAAAACAAAGCTGCAAGTGAGAAAAACCTTATATTCTATTTCAATGAGTTTTCACAAAGTGAATCTAAATCCTGTGACTTGTTAATGGCGTAATTTAACCTTCCAAGTTTCTCAGCACCTAGAGAGTATGAGGCAGTTAACAGTTTAACCTTATCATAATACGGTTACAGAATGGCTGTCCAAGGCAAGAAGACCAAGATATTCCTCCAGCCCTGGATCCCTCCTGGCTATGTCCCCTGGGGCAAGATATTTAGTTGCAAAATGCCAAGGTGGCAGAGAGGTTGCTCATCATGGGAAAATTCCCTATAACAACGAAATCACAAGTCTAGTAGTCTCCATTTGGAAGCTGGGAAATACCAAGTCAGGTATAATCGCAACAAAAGCTCAGAACAACAAAAAGTTCTCCCTCTTCTCCCACTAAACACTAACTGATAGTTTAAATATTCAATAAACAATTCTTACATTTAACCCAAACTCTACTGCAGCCTGTTGTTTAGCCGTTTCATCCAAGTCTTCATGACCACTTTTGGGTTTTCTTGGCAAAGATAATAGAGTGGTTTGCCATTTTCTTCTCTAGATCATTATACAGATGAGGAAAATGAGGCCAACAGCGTGAAATGACTCGCCCAGGGTCACATAGCTAGTAAGAGTTTGAGGGGTCATATTTGATCTGAGGAAGATGAATCTCCCCTAGCTACAAGCTCAGCAGTCTATCCACTGTACCATCTAGCTACTGCAATTAAATTAATATTAATACAGATGAGATAAACAAACTACTAGAACTATCAGCAACTCCCATATCCTCTTAAGGAGGGTGGTCTCTCTTTATGGTCCCAACATCCACTGGGGACACAGTTTCTTTTCCACCCACCCTTATTCCAGATAAAATAATGATCAACTAAAAGAATGATCAAAAGAATTTTTTAGACTTATTCATTACTATTTGGGGTCCAGAGCTACCACTTTTGTTGGGAAGGTAATATCTTATGGTGAGTTAAAATGAGCTGAGACCCTCAATCACACATTTATTTCTTTTATACAAGATAAGGAGCCTGAATTTATGATTCCTAATAGCTGTAAAATTCCAGACAAATCCTCTGTTTATTGATAAACCCACAATCAGCCTGGACTCTGAGATTATCTTTTGGCACCTAAATGTTTCTCCTCTCAATTAGCTCAATTGTAAACTCTTACAAGCCAAGCTTTGAAATGCAATTCTCTCCAGTTTATCTCTTGTAAAGCCAAACTTCGTGATAAGTGTGAGATCCGGCTTCCCCTTAGTCAGATGTTAAAACCAAAAGCTATTCCTTTGTCTGTCTACAGAAGTAACTGAAAACTAAGCCTTGTGAAGTCGCTTGATGTAGCCCAGATTGATGAAGGATTCAGGTCTGTGGCTAAGCACAACAACCCAGGTTTTGTCTCCAAGATCCCTGTGTGTTGGGAGTTTCCACAGGCAGCAGTGTTTACGAAGGGACCTGAGTATTTCTACAACAGAGTGAATGAAGTTCTAAGAATATGGACCCTGTTCTTCTGATGACACATTCCTCCTCCACCCTCTTGGCCTGTGCATGTGTTACAGCCTGTTTAACCACTACAGGCCACCCTATCTCCTCCCACCCCCTGCTTCCTTCAAATACCAGTTCAGGGGCCACGGGGGCCACCTCCTGCACCTCATCCTCTCCCCCCCACACTTATATTCTGTGTTTATTATTATGTTATGTTATGTTTTCCCTTATTAAAAGCAAAGATTGCTCTTTATTTTCATCCACAGTGCTTAGTACATAGTGGCACTTAATAAATGTTTACTGATTGGTGGTCTTGAAGTCAGTGTAACAGCTTTTTACCTCAAGTGGGAAAATACTCAGGATTAGAGCAAAATTTCTACTACAAATTATCAAATTCACTCACTCTTAAAAAGAAACTAGAGCAAGGATTCCCAGGCAAGATAGATGATCTATCTATCAGCCTATCTCCAAGTCAAATGTCAAAATCAAATCATATTCTTGGTTTGTGGAAGGCCACAAGAGGGAATCTTAGAAGACTCATCAGTTTACCAAGAATCTTAGAAGACTCAGTTCACCATTATTTAAAATTTCTAAGAAACGCTGGAGATTTTCCAAATTTTTCTTGTCATTTTAGTTTACATTTTGAACTGTAGAATTCTCCTAATTTAGATAACACTTTTAGGATGACCAAAATTACATTTTTCAAAAAAGAGGCCATTTCAATGAAATGCCAGAACTCTTGATCATAATACAACTTTTAATAATACTGTTATCAATACTCCATAAAAATGAAAAAAATAATTTGCAAATTAAAAGTATAATTTTAATAAAATAATCTACCCACAATTAAACTCATCTCTTACTCAATCTAATTTTGAAATATTTAATATTTAAGAAATTTAGATAAGCTGCTATCTCACAATTATTTTGATCAAGTATTTATTAAGTTCTCAAGTTTTTAACTTGCATCAAATATTTCAAATATCTTTCAATCACTAAACTTTTATTCAAATGGTGGGCAAATATAAAAGTAGGGAACAAACTAAAATAATATTGAAAGAGGGGAGAAGATTAGTTACATTTTATGTTGCACTTTCTTTCAGAACAAAATCAAATTCTACCAATTGCCACAGTAGTTATGGCTAATTTATTAATGCAAAGATTGGGAGAACTTGAGATCTTGTCTCAAAGGGCATTTTCTCTCCCATAAAGGAGTACTGCTGCTGGGTTTCTTCATTAAATTTAAATTTATGACAATGACACATAGAAATCAAAATAATGATATCCTAAATCACCTGAAATTGTTTTTCAACGCTCTGAAATAGAAAGTGCAATTCTTACTCCAGTTAACCAAAGTAAAGCTCAGAGATGACCAAGTGGTTTGCTAATTCTAAACTAATGTCAGAGACAGGATTTAAACCCAACATTCAGCCAACAAGATTCATTAAGTTTTTTCTTTTCTTTTGTTTTTATTTTATTAAATTATTTATTTCAGATAGTATTAAATACCATTATTTAAAAACAAAACAGTCCCTGACCTCACAAAGCCTATATCCTACATAATTCTTGTCCATAAAGTCAGTAATCTTTTCGCTGCGATACTGACTCCACAAAGAATAGGTGAACAGAGAGAATAAAGTTATCAAAGCCAAGTTTTACAAATAAGCAAGGCAGAACCATCTGGTTAAGGAAAGGTTTCAACCTGAAAGACCAGTGGAAATGAGCCTAAAATGAACAGTAAGAGATGCACCATCACAGTTACAGAATCTGCCAGTAGGGGCAGAGGGATATCTGGCGCTAGGCAACTAACAGCCCCATCTTCAACTTATTACACTCAGTGAGGCTTGTGAGCCAACAGAGCAGAGGAATCCTGTTTTCAGAAAAGAAAGACACAAAGGAAGTCTGAGTATGCTCTCTCCAAGGACAGCTGGAAGTTACTTCCTAGTAAGTCACAAAAACAGAAGCTTGTTCCTGACCCAAGTTTTCCAATCTTAGAAAAAGATAAGCTAACCATTATTCTGGCTGTGAGTTACCAGCACAACATATGCTTAGAGAAAAAAGAAAACGTACACATATATTCATATCAGCCAACATTTAGAAAGATTTCAGGTAAGACTTGCCCAATTTAAACTGCACTGCCAAGGCTAATGCTTTTATGTGATCCAGAGATCAAATACATGTCAATGATCCAATAATACATTGTTAATCCTTTGCAGATTCTCAACCATCATAGAAGTCCATTTAAAGTACTGATAGCTCTGGACAAAATCATGCTTTCAATTACCAAAACAAAGGATGTGTTCAGACTGTCTTACCTGCACTCCTCTCTATATTAAAGCTGTTAGACCTAAAAAGGAAAAAAAATTATTACTGTGTGTTCAGTTTAGTGTGACTCCATAAGAGTAATGACAACTTCTATTAGTAGTTTTTAATATGCATTTTAGTCTGTCTACTCATTAATATTAGCACATACTTTAGAGGGATAATAAGATAAAGTTAGACAAACACCTCAAAACTGTAAACTACAAGTTATAAGTTCACCAGTTTAAACACAACAACCTGCACCCTCTTCCCTTGCTGAGTAAGTGGCCACACTCACCACAGGAGAGATGACCTGATATGGAAGTGACCAAGTCCAGAATGGACAGGACGCCTTAATGATATAGAAAGTCTTCTAACTACTTGTTGGAATGAAGTCAGCATGAAGTCAGGAATACTTGCTATTATCCAACACAAGGAGGCACCTATCCCATGAAGACCTGCTGTGCCTGCGCCACAGTCCCTCTGCTGAGTACAGAGGTTTGTCGACCAATGAAATTCTTTATTTTGCTCGGCATTATCTGGGTATCAAGCACTGTCAAATTAAGCCCTGGAGGAAGGGGCATCTCAGATCGTGGGGAAGATCTGAGGTCCCACTCATTGAAGAAGTCCAGTTCCTTTAATAAATGGTTATTGGCTCAGAACTCTGCCTCAGTTTCTTCTACTGCAAATCAGACATTTCTGCTCACGCAGCCTCCCATCCCTATTACTTACACAGCACCGGTATGAATGTTTATGGTTTTATTTGCCATGCCCATCACTGATGCAGCACCCCCTCAGCCTCTGCCCTTTATGACAGGGTCAGCCAGTTCTCAAATGAGTCGTGACTGGTAGGCGTTAGTAAAAGCCCTTCACAACCAGCATTTTGCTGCTCTTTCCAGACTCCATGCATGAAAGCTATTTTACACATTCAGATCAATCAATAAGCAAATAAGCATTATTAAGTATGCTGGGCACTGGGTTAGATATTAGGGTTGTAAAGTCAAATTTTTCAGAATTTCTGGATTTATCATGATTTTAGTACGTCAGACTTCTGGGTGCTGGATAATCAAGGCTTCAACTGCCTAATACAATGTCCCTGACCTCAAGGAGTTTACAGTCTAGTTGAGACAAGTAAAAATCTAGCAAAAGGTAAGGCACATGATAAATGCTCAACAAAGCAGGATATGAACAGGTAGCTTCTAGAATCTACCAGGAGAATTTCCATTGTTAGTCTCTTTTTAGCTCTATTTCTTTGTCTGAGAAAAGATTATTCAAGATCTCTTTTGATCAACTCAAAATGTACTATTGGTTTGAACACTGTATATTCTACACATATTCCTCTATTTCTTCTGCATTCTCAGTTATTATCACATAACTGAGCAGGATTGTTTCTGATCATTTTTCAAATGTTTTCTGATTTGGTCACGTTCCTGTACTATTTTACTGATTTGGTCTTTTGTCCTCTTCCTTTTAAATAAGTTGACTAAAAGTTAATCAACTTTGTTAATCTTTTCAAAGGACTGGCTTTTACTTTTACCATTTCTACAGTCTCTTTATCTCTAGAAAGAGGGAACAGGAGGGATATATTGTAGATATTTTGGTGACATAAAAATATATACAAAATTTATTTTATAAATGAATAGACAAGAAATTCAGCCCAGCACTCAAATCATCTAAATAAATTCAAGGGATAACCAAGAAAAAAGAAAAACAATAAACAGCTCCACCAAGCTTAGAGACAAAGTAAGTGCTCATTTCTTTAATATAAGAAATACTGAATATCTAGCAGGTGTAAGTAAGACTCTATGCTGAGTGTTGTACTTAAAAAGGTCACGGCTACCATCACACAAATCTTCTCTTACCTTGATGCAGTTAAAAACTTTGGAGCTGGCACATCATCTTTGTAAGCAAAAGATACAACAGCATACGGACACACATGTCTTGGTCTTCGCCTTAGTTTATCAAAGCCATACTCATAAAAGTAATACTGAAATTGTAAAAATGGAACATTAGCTTGAGTTAAAAATAATTCATTAGCAAGATAAACTTATATATTAAATTCATTATTATGCCTGCTTTTAACAAACAGATAAACTGAGAGGGTCTTTCTGTAGCCTGGATATAAAAAGTCACACCATAAACAAATTAAGAGCAGACCAGGATGGAAGAAATTGCCTCTCAGACCTCTGAATAGGGAAAAGATCAAAAGCAAACAAGGGACCCAACCACAGAAGATGAAATGGACAAATCTGATTACATAAGTGTTTATATATAAACACTTTTTATACAACAAAGTCAATGCAACAAATATTAGCTAATTCAAATTGGGAAAAAAATCTCTGCAGCCAGGCTTCTCCATTAAAGGTCTTACTGCTAAGACAGATAAGGAAGTGACTAAAATATATAAGGTAGTTCTCAGGTGAAGAAACCAAAACAATCTATAAAGCAATATGAAAAGATTCTCCAAATTACTAAATAATTTACGAACTACAAATTAAAGCAACTCTGAAATTTGCTCTCCTACCCATCAGATTAACAAAGGTTACAAAAAATGGAAAACAGTAAATACTGGTGGCCACAGAAGCAGGTACATTTATGGATCGCTAGGAAAAATGTGTGCAACCTTCTGGAAAGCAATTTTGAAACCATGTCCCCCAAAATACTCACTATGCTACCAGCTGAGGCCGAGCTTTCCCAGAAGCTTAAACCACAGAGATTAAACAACACAGAAAGGTCCTATACACATGAAAATACTTAGAGAGCACATCTTTTTGTGGTAGCAAAGAACTAGAAATTAAGGAGCGCTCAATAATTAGGGAAGAGTTTAGCTATAGGATATGAATGTAAGAAATGAAGAGATGATATCAGAAAACGTGGGAAGACTTGCATTAACCAGAAGAACAATACATATGTAACAACAACACTGTAACAGTCAACAATTTGGTCATATTTAACAAACTCTACAACACAACGACCAATCGTTATTCCAGAGGACCCATGATAAAGAATGCTATCAACCTTCTTAAATGGAATGAGATGTATTTTTGGACACGACCAATATAAAAATTCCTTTTTTCAACGACGGGCAAGGGTGCAGGGGAGGGAGAAAAATAAATGCTTGATAACTTTTTAAATTTCAATTTGCTCTGGAGTCCCTTTTTTAAATGTCAGTAAGCTGACGGCTTGAATTAAAAGGGTCTAAAGACAATTTTACAAAAGTCTGCTCGACCTGTAACATACCCCAAGGATGCTACTACTATCTGAAATTTATAAAGCATTTTAAGATTTTTGAAGTACCTTCCTCACAAAAGGGATAGGTGAGACAGGGAGGGCAAAAATCCCATCTCCACTTCATGGATGAGAAAACAAGGACTTGAGAGGTTAAATGACTGGTCCCACAAAAAAAAAAGTTTCTCAGGCAAGATTCAAACCTAGGTCTTCTGACTCCAAGTTTAACACTCAATAAACAGCAATGTAACTAACCATTATGTGATTATAAAATAACGTATAAGTTTATGAATCATTTATTCATATTCATGAGTCCTAATACCAGTATGCCAGTAGTACCTTCTCTCTTAATATTCATGGCGATATGACTTAGGGGTGCTGGGACCCAGGGCAGTGTCACCTGCAATGCATTCCCATGCTCAAACTGTCTCCCAGTCAAATAGCAGTTTTACTGAGATGCTCTAAAATGGGCTGAGTTCTTTAGGGAACTTGCAAACCAACAGGCAGGGATGATGCTAAAACATGCTTAGGAGGTAGTCTGGCGTAAGACAGAGGAGTGGTCAGCGTTCAAAGGAATACGCAAGAAACACAGGTGCCTTGGGCACAGGCACCAGTGGTCTGAACTTCTGGAACACATGGGAAAATTCAGGGAGTCACCAGAGCTCTATTGATGCCACAGAGTAGGAGAAAAGGGACAAGAAGAGTTGTCTACACAAAGGGTTGCTAAAGACAGGGTCCTTCGGCAAGCATCCCTATGGCTGCCTTCATAGTTTTTATCTGAGGCATTACAGGACCAAGTGTGTATGTGCCTCCAACAAAGAAAGAATTTGTCACAGAGTCCCACTGAGATCCTGAGTTGCTTCCAGAGACATGGTCTTTTCCTTTTACAGATCCCATCACCCCATCAGTGGCACTATACATGTTTTAAATGGAGTTCAACCGAAGTTTAACTATTCACATCTTGCTATATACAGCTGTATAATTAATATATTTTGGGGGGTTGATGGCTAATTTTGCTTGAGAAAAGGCAACTATCAAGACATGATCACTCCTAAAATCTCATGAGGTAAGGAAAATAAACAGCTGGGGTCGAAGTTAGGATAAGTGTGAGATATAAGGCCGTAAAGTCTGTCTGTACTATCTCCATTTGGTTATTCATAATTTATGGACTATCAAAGCACCAAGAGAGGGAATGAGGAAATGGCAGAAGGGACAGGACAAACACTGACAATGAAACCTCCCAAATGACGGTTCTCCCTCTTCAAGTACCAGAGACAACTTGAAAGACCATACGAAATGACGCTACTATTCAAACATTCTTGGAACCCGCTCGTTGGTCAATGCCTTCCCAACAAGTTTAGGAGCCACGTAAGAAGCTTGGCATCCTTCTTTAAGTGGTCGCATCTTGTGATCACCCATCTGATTCAGCATGTTTGGCTGCAAAAACTCAACTGTTTTTCCAAAGTCAAGTTCAAAAGACAAAGGTTTCCCACTACTAAGGCTCCTCTGTGTTTGCAATGAAAACAAGTCCATACGGGTATCCCTCGTTTTACTGCTCTTTGAAGACACTGTTTTTTACAAATGTTTGTGGCCACTGTGTTGCATAAGTCTATCAGCACCATTTTCCCAACAGCACATGCTCATATCATGCATGCCTGCATCGTGGTGTGCTAATCTTCACAGTATTTCAAGCTTTTTCATTATCATACCTGTGATCGGTGACTTTTGATACTACGGTTGTGACTGTTGTGAGGTGCCACATTCCACACCCCGTAAGAGAGTGAACTGAATTGATAAATGTCACACATATTCTGATTGCTCCAGCGACCAACCATTCCCCCATCTCTCTCCCTCTCCTTGGGTCCCCAATTCCCTGAGAAAACTACTGAAATTAGGTCAGTAGGTCAGTTAATAACCTTGTACTATAGCCTCCAAGTGTTCTGGTGAAAGGGAAAGTCAATCAATGCAGCAACCTTCACTGTTATCAGTCACCCCAACCTTCAGCAACCACTACGCTGAGCACATTTAGGGGTCAGGGCAGCCATCAACATTCAGGTAAAATCCTCCACCAGGAAAAAAGTTCTAACTCACTAAAGGCTCAAAAGAGGGTTAGTATTTTTTATGAGTAAAGCATTTAATTATATACATTATTTTTTTTAGAGATAATACTATTGCACCCTTAATAAGATTACAGCATAATGTAAACATAACGTTTATATGCACTAGGAAACCAAAAAATTCATGTGACTGGCTTTCTTGTGATATTCACTTTATTACAGTGGTCTACAACTGAACCCACAGTATCTTCAAGGTACACCCCTACATAAATAACCTCTCAAGTCACTTCTTTGAATGGAACAACACTGACTTAAATATTTCAGTTCTCCAATACATGGTTTGCTTTTTTTAAGTCCTTACTTTAAATTCACACTTCCAATAACAGCATAAACAAATCTGAGCCTTTATATTTTGCTTATGTAACCTTTTTAAACAGTTTGTACGATCATGTATGGTTGTCACTGCATATACCAGTCAAAGACATGAATTACTCTCCAACTGCCACAATTTAAGCATGAGTTTTTTACCTTTCCTATGGATTCAATCGCTATCCCGGATTCTTTAGAAGATACACAACAGATATGATCTCTAACTCAAGAAGATCACGATCTAGTTAGGAAGGCAAGTCAATTCAGCTCATGAAAAGCTAAATTACTAACAGTGAATGCTTAATCACCACATACATGATTCTTAAAAAGTTAAAAGACATATTAAAACAAACAAACATCATTGAGGGAAAGGAGGGAGGCTTCATGGAGTTCAAATGAACTGAGTCTTCAATAATGGAACAGGAAAAAAGAAGTCCCAACAGAGGTAGGAGGAGGAAGAATGCAACATTCATAAACTATACTAGCTTGACTGAATTGGGGGAAAAAGTCCGGATTATGGAGGCCCTTGAATGAAATGCTTAATGTTTAGAATTTTATCCTGTACGTAATGGAAGACATTGAAGAATTTTTAAGCAGACAACTAACATGATAAAGATGGTAAATTGGAAAACTAACCTAACAGCAGACAGATTGAAAGTCTAGACATGACATTTTATTGGCCTGGACCAAGGTGGTAGCAGTAGAAGCAGAAAATTTAACAGGCTAATTACAAATAAACAGGAATTCACAACTGATTCAATATGGGATAAAGCTGCAATCATAACACAACACAAAGAGTTTAAGACTTGGAGTCAGAATACCTCTAAGACTGAACTCTGACACTAATATTTATTGTGGGATCACTGAGAAATCACTTTCCTGGGCCTCAGTTTCTTCATCTGTAAGAATTAGAGGTTAGAACTAAATGATCTCTAACGTCATAACCAGCGTTAACCATCCGTAGTCAGTTGACACTCTCTGTTAGAGAATCAGGCAAACAATCCGCGCGCATACCTGAGTAAGCTCGAAGGCCCTGTACGCCAGCAGTGAAGTAATTCTGTTCGCATTCTTTGACACATGACACTCATGTTTTGGTGTTGGATCCAAAGAACTTTTATTTGTTGCAGATTCTGTATTTTTTACACCCATGGGATCATATATGCTTTTCATTTTCCCCTTAAAGAAACAAAAAATGTGTAAGTGCAACCTACTCCTATGACAAAAGATATCACATTAGTTGAGGATTACATGTAGAGAGTACTTACTGAATACAGAATCACCATGCAATAAACACCTAAACATTTTTTTAAGTGCACTGGTGACAATATAAAGTTTTCGTCAATAAGGAATGAAAATGTAAAACACAGAAACTTAAGAAATCACATGAACTCACATATTTTTAGACTTCTGATCAGTTATGTTGATTTTTTTTTCATTTTCTTTTTTTGTCTTTAAAAAATACTATGTCATATGGGATGGTTCTTTGGGAGGGAGAACATTATAGAGGAAAAGATCCATATAATAAATCATCTAAGAAGATGAACTTCATTTACAATGAAGAAAGCTTCATGAAAGTGAATTATTACCAAAATAGTGCCCTTTCTCCTTCATTTTTAAGCAGAGAAAAGGAAGAATACAAATAGTTTACAGAAGCCTTGAGGAAGGCTCAGAAGTTAATGAGCCTTAGTAAATAAAATACGTGGTATAAAGTTAGCAACTAAGAGACTTCCAAGTGTTCTAATACTAATAACAGATATCTGGAACCTGAAAAGCCATCAAGAGTTTAAATAAATTTCTAGAACTTAAATCAACTAAATGAGGTGCAGAGCTGAAGTTACCTTTATTATTTTAAAAATAATAACATCACCCGTTGCCCCAGGTTCCAAAGGATTAGCTTGTAATAAATCAGCATACCTGGAAAGATAGATACCTAGAAGGAATTCAAATTTAAAAAATGAATATTTAAACCTGTATTCAACTTAAGACATAATAGGCCATGAAAATACAATCCTTCTAACAAAAGAAAAAATCCAAGTAACTTGAAATTTTAAAAGATATTTTAAAAAAAGGTCAAATGAAACCTCTTTAACCCCTTTACTGTGATTACAAGGAGAGTAATCCAGACTTCAGACATGCTCAAGAGTTACCACTGTTCTATGAAATCTAGTTTTAGTAAAGGAAACAAAGAAAAGAATAAGAGTAGATAATACTAGGAAGAAAGTTGAGACTTCTCAAAGTTCATTTTCTTCAGTTATTCTATATGCCACATTCCTTTTCATTCTTAAAAATATACAGATATTTAAGATGAAGTCAACATTAAAACATTTTCAATGTTTTAAAAATATTAAATGTGCGAGATGGCTAAATTTAAACATAAAAACTAAGAAGACATTAAATATCACATCATAAAAGGAGCAACAAAAAAACAGAGAAAAGTAAACAATAAAAATACTTACCCATGGAAGGGCTGCCAAGAATTGTTATTTTGGACTGGCCCACCTGTACGCCTTTTTCACATATGCCTTGGACCTAAAGTAAACAAAAACACACTCTTCTATTCATAACTAACACAACAACCTTAAAGGAATAGAGCAAGTGTTAACCTGTAACACCATCTAAAAATGAAATTTCAGTTTCTGAACCACACAGCATGCCCAAAAAGCCTAAATATAGTAACAGGGTGTTCCGATAAAGCCCTACTTCTAACGCATGGTATCCAGTCTGTGTTTCTGAACATTTGTCAGCACAGCACAAGTTCTGACAGGTTCTAAAATGAACTGGAAGGCTTTGAGGAAGTGGCAGTGGATTCCAAGGTCCAGGCTGACTAAATTTGGAGAGGCTTTCCAGGGAAACAACAGGATGTCAATCCACAGCGACTCATGAAGAACTCTGAGTAAGGCAGAGGGGGTGGCTGCAGGGATGGATAGAATACCTTACACTGATATAAGCAGGGATCCTGGGTAACACTCCAAGAGGAAGTGATTTCAAGTTATGACTGAGAATCACTGTGAAAACCAATTATGCAACCTACAAACAATTCAGCCCCAAGACCCACTTGTAGTGCTTTATACATATAATGGGATCCAACAAAAGTTAACTGGCTTAAGTCAAGCATTTCTTTAACACCTACTAAGTGCCAGACACTGTGCTAAGCACTAAAGACATAAAAGAAAGGTGCACAGTCTAATGGAGTAAATAACTATGTGCAAATAATACATACATTCTGGACAAATCAGAGATTATCTCCAGGGAAAGGCACTATCCTTAAAGGGAACCAGGCAAGGCTTCCCAGAAAAGGTAGGACTTCAGGCAGCCATGAAAACGCATCAGGAAATGGAGTGCCTTATCTGAGGAACAGCAAGGAGGCCGGTGTGACTGGATCACACAGTATGTATGTGAATGGGGAGTAACAAGTAAGAATCTTAGGAAGGGAGGAGAGGGCCAGGTCAGGAAGGGCCTCAAAAGCCATTCGGAGGATTTTATCACTGACAATGGAGAGAAAAGCCAACGGGTTTAAGTCAAGGAAAGTGAGGGCCATTAGAACTGCACTTGAGGAAGATCAAGCTGGGAGCTGACCAGAGGAGGAACTGGAGTGTGGAAAAGACACTAACAGCAACACCAGCACAGCAGCAGAGTCAAAGGAGAGAAGAGGGCCTCGACAAGAGGTGCTAAAAAAGCACGACCAAAAAGACACGACCATGGCTGACTCTGTGGGGTCGGAGGGCAGCAAGAGAGAAGAGTCAAGGAGGACCCTTAAGTGGCAAGCCTGGTTGACTGAGGCAATGGTGGAAACCTTCACAGTCATAAGATGAGGGGTTGGAGGAAAAGATAGTGAGTACAGTCTGTGAAATGTTGGGCTTAAATGGCTACAAGACATTCAATTAGAGATGTCTAATAGGGAGGTGAAGAGGAGGAAGTGGAGACCAGGAGCAAAGTTGGGGCTAGACCAATGTGTCTAAGAATGGCCTGCACAGAAATGACAGTTGAATCCAATGAAGCTGATAAAAATCAACAAGTGAAATAGTATAGAGGGAGAAGAAAGGACAGGAGAAGCGCAGAGCACCAGACCCCTCCATTAGCAGGCACAACATAGAGATCCAGCAAAGGACACACAGTAGGAACAGTCATATAGGTAGGAGGAGAAAGAGCAGAGTGTCACAAAAACTTCCAGGGTAGAGTTTCAAGGAGGAAGGGGTGACAGAGTCTGTCGAGAGGGGTGAGGATTGACAAAACACCATTGGATTTGGCCATTTTTAAAAAACTGCTAACTCTGAAGAATAGTTGTACTTAACGATGAGGTCAAAGCCAGATTACAGAAAGCTAAGAATAATAGGGAAGGATTGAAGCATTGATCATGGATGGTCTTCTCAAGGAAAATAGCCACAAAAGGGGAAGAAAAAAGGTAATAGTTAGGGATGGAGGGATCAAATGAAGGTTTTTTGAGGATGGCGGAAATGTGGGCCCGTTTGTAAACAGCAGGAAAGTACCCTACAGACAAGGAAACTGAAAATTAGCAAAAACAGAGATGACAGAGGGGCAATCTGCTGGAGAAGACAAGAAGAAAGGAGCTGATGAACTCAAACACTAACTATGCAGGATGTCCCAAAAGTCTCAGTATAGTTTTAAGCCCAATTAAAACCTAAAACTGCACTAAAACTTTTGGGAC
The DNA here is from genome assembly GCA_023548195.1 of Bettongia penicillata ogilbyi. Classification (NCBI taxonomy): domain Eukaryota; kingdom Metazoa; phylum Chordata; class Mammalia; order Diprotodontia; family Potoroidae; genus Bettongia; species Bettongia penicillata. The sequence goes on along the minus strand of JAJHZJ010000132.1, from coordinate 8,863,102 downwards.
ACACTGTATGTTTTTGCCAAAAAAAAAAAAATGCAAACGCAGACATTCTCTTCTTAGTGCATGCTGAACTGACAGTACTGGATTTGCAATCCTGCTACTTATATATATAATTCTCCCCACCCAAAACAAACAAACAATTAGGGGAAAAGAAAAGCCCCCTAAAGAGTTTCAAAACAAAGATTAGTAATTCTGCTATTTATGAATACAAAGTCCTTGTGCTGAAAAAGCTCAATGAAGGACATGAAAAAATGTAATGATGTTGGAAAAATATGTTCAATAGAGAAGCCATTATCCCAGGATGCAGCAGGACTAGCCAGGAAACAAGAATGGAATTCAAATGGCCACAGAATTAGAGGTGAATAACTGACCACCTAAGTGTGACCTCTAAGCCTGAAAAGCAAAGCCTTGACACAAAACCCACGTCAGAACAGATATGCAGAGGCTGTAAGGGAGGCACTAAAGTTGGTTTAAACTTTACACTGGAAGTGAAAAATAAAAATGTAAAAGACCCCACTGAGACAAAGTTTCCTTCACTGAAGAGTCCAGCACTGATGCTCCAAGTCACTGTCAGTGACACTGGTTCTTGCAGGCTCTGCCAGTGATTAGGACAAACGGCAAGCAGGTCCTACCAAATCAAAGACATTTCACGTACCAACCAGTAAAGGGGATAAATGTGGTAAAGTTAGAAAAGAGAAAATTCAGCAACTAACTGGATATGAAAGATGAAGAAGGGTTCAGAGTAAAGGGTGACCCAACATGACAAACCAGGGCAACTCCTCCACTGAACTAGGAAAGGTCGGAGGAATGCTGTGTTTGGACGAGAAAGATAATGAGTCAGTCCTGGACACATTTAGTTTGAAATACCTACAGGACATCCAGCTCAAGATGTTACTGCCCAATACATGGTCATTTAGTCCATTCTGATATTCTGTTCTTCCAGTACTATGTAAACTAGTTGCAAGACATGAATCTAAGATTTAAGATTACTACTGGCTAAATTAATGTTTATTGACAGTCTAAAAACTTCATGGTTCATAAGCATCCTGTCTCCTTTTCTATCAGTATCATGGTGAAAGTCAAAGGGCTGCATACAATTTGAGTGACATTTCTCTTTCCAGCATGGTACATAACCTTCTAGGTCTTACAATAATGCGCTGGAATAAGCAGCACTACAGAAACCAATGTCATCTCACATCGTGAGTCACAAAAATCTGAGAAACATACTTTAAGAAATGTAAGATAAATAGATACATTAAAATGTAAGGAATATGACAATTTTTCTTCCTGGATTTTATGAGTAGGAAAAACCCAGCTATAAAATAATAATGTGTTACTTACCAAGTCCTATCCTGCACTTCAGTGAAACAGTGTTGTATCCAAAACATAAAAAGCCCCAGAAATTTCAAATTTGCTATTCAGTAGGTAAAATGCTCTGAAACTTAATTTTCAGTAAATGGATATACTCACCTGAGGCCGATCAACCATCAGAAATGCATAGGATTCTGCAAGTTCTTTATCTGAACGACCATCAAATCTTAGTTCTCTCCGTTTCTCTGTGAACTGTTAAAAATAGATGTCTATGTAACCCTTCAGAAGTGATTATGGCTTAAAATAAAAATACTTCTTCCAAGAATATTCTATATTGTTCAAAAGCTGCCAAGTTAGAAAGAAATCTAATCAGATTACTTTTAATTTTCTAAAATCAATTTTCCATCGCACTTTCTGTGTCTTGTGAGACTCATTTGAGCCCCTTATCACCTAAAGAAAGCTGACACCCTGGACTGGCCAATCAAGGAAGACTATTGGAGCCCCTCTGAACGGACAAGAGCAACAGTCCTCTGAGATGCTCCCTGAGTGAACCTGAAATCCTCCCTGACAACAACCACAAGACCAGAGTAAACTTGCATAGACATCCCGAGTCAGGGGCACTTCCTTGCTTTACACCTCTACAATCCCCCTCACCTTACCCTTTCATGAACTCAGTTCCAACTGCAGCTCCACACACATGCCACCAGATTGAGAGCAATAAAGCACACATACAATCAAATTCTGTTCATCTTTCTTAGACCCAATTCTGGGGCTGACAGTCTCAACTGCCCTTCCAGTACTGTGCCACTAGGCAGCCAGCTGTCTTTACTTGTATTCACATTCCCATTAACATTATAGAAGTATTTTCCCATTATTAGGAATATAATCTGAAAATGCTATCTAAAAAAAACTAAATGTTAAAGATGTGTATAGTCCAGAACATCAGGGGAACTAATAAAAAGAAATGCTAGGGAAGGTGGCCTACCAGATCTCAAATTGTATTATAAAGCAGCAATTATCAAAACCACTTGGTACTGGCTAAGAAACAGAGGGGTAGACCAGTGGAATAAGTTAGGTACTCAAAACACAGTAGTCAATGAATATAGCAATCTATTGTTTGATAAATCCAAGGACCCCAGCTTCCGGAAAAAGAACTCACTGTTCCACAAAAATTGCTGGGAAAACTGGTTAACAGTGTGGCTGAAACTGGCCATAGACCAAAGCCTGACACTGTACACAAGAATAAAGTCCAAATCGGTACATGATCTAGGTATGAAGATTGATACTATAAACAAATTAGGGGAGCAAGCAATAGTGTATTCACCAGATTTATGTTGAATGGAGAAATTTTAGACTAAACAAGAGACAAAAAACAATATGAAGTGCAAAATGTATAATTTGGTTACATTAAATTGAAAAGTTGCTGCACAAACAAACCCAATGCAACCAAGATTAAGAGGGAAGCAGAAAACTGGGAAAGAATTTTTCCAACCAGTGTCTGTGATAAAGGCCTCATTTCTAAAATATATAGAGAACTGAGTCAAATGTACAAGAATATAAGTCATTCCCCAACTGATAAATGGTCAAAGGTTGTGAACAGGCAGTTTTCAGAGGAAGAAATTAAAGCTATCCATAGTCATATGAAAAAATGCTCTACATCACTACTGATTAAAAAGATGCAAATCAAAACTCTGAGAAACCACATCACACCTATCAGATTGGCTAATATGACAAAACAGGAAGATGATAAATGTTGGAGAAGATGTGGGAGAATTGGAACACTAAATCATTGTTGGTGGAGCTATGAGCTGATCCAACCATTGTGGAGAGCAATTTGGAACTATGCCCAAAGGGCTACAAAAAGGTGCATACTCTTTGACCTAGCAATACCAATTCTAGGACTGTATCCCCAAGAGATCATAAAAATGGGAAAGGGTCCCACATGTACAAAAATATTTATAGCAGCTCTTTGTGGTGGCCAAAAACTGGAAATCAAGGCAATGCCCATCAATTGAGGAAAGGTTGACTAAACTGTGGTATATGAATGTAATAGGATACTATTATGCTATGAGAAATGATGGAAGACTTCAGAGAGGCCTGGAAAGACTTGATGAATGAACTGATACTGAGTGGAAGGAGCAGAACCAGGAGAACTTTGCACACAGCAACAACCACAGTGTGTAAGGAATTTTTCTGGTAGACTTAATACTTCATTGCAATGCAAGGACTTAAAAATTCCCAATGGTCTCTTAAGAAATGCCTTCCACATCCAGGAAAAACTATGGAAGCGGATCGCAGGATGAAGCAGATCATTTTCTTTTGTATTATGTGTTGTTTTGTTTCATAATTTCTCCCATTCATTTTAATTCTTCTATGCAACATGACTAAAGTGAAAATGTATTTAATAGGAATGTATGTGTAGAACCTATATAAAATTGTATGCTGTCTTAGGGAGGAAGTGGGGAAGGAGGGGGAGGGAGGGGGAAAAAAATCTAAGATATATGGAAGTGTTTGTAGAACACTGAAAACAAATAAAATAATTTAATTAAAAAAAAGAAAAAATAAAAATAAAGATGCGTATAGCAGCAATATAGTAAAAAAAAACGGAAGCTAAATGTTTAATAATAAAAGTATTAACTCATATTTAGTAGAGTATGGTTTGCAAAGTCCTTTACATAATTATTTTACATGAGCTACCCAACAAGCCCATCACTATTATCACCATCTTACAAATAAGGAAACTGATGTTCAAAGAAGTTAAAGATTTCCTGAGTCACATTACTAAGTGTCTAAGGCAAGACTTGAATCTAGGTCTTCTAAATATTTAATCCACTACCTGCTACCATCTCTCATTTAACATTAAGGAAACAATTCATTAAATTACAGTACATTAACAGAATGGAATCCTCAAATGCAGCAGAGGTCACCAAGATGGATTATCATACAGAGCTACAGAAAGGTATTTAAAGCAAAAATCAAAAACAGAAAAAACAGAGTACAATCTGAAACCATGAAAAATTAAAAGTGAATTCTACTAGAGATACGGCAACTGAGAAGTTATGACTTTATGCATAGAAACATACCTCAGGTAAATAAGCTAGAAAGCAAATCTAATTATTCCCATTGGTATTTAATAATTTTATAACAAATGGTTTCATATTAAAATTTAGAGCAGTCTCCAACTTTCACCTTAAGTCTATCTGCATCTCTATCTATATAAACCATTTATGATTCATTCTGCACATGTGACAACTACGTCTCTCAAGTGCAGAGATGGCGTGACTGGCCACCTGGGAAATACCAGTGAAATCACAAGTTCAGTCCTCATACCTGACGTACATAAAGGCAATAAGAGCAGGGACCATATTGAAGCGTTTTGTACACTGGACCTAGTACACTGTGCTTCAATTGCCAAGTCCTATGTACACTGTTTAAAGGATAAAATATAAAGACTAAAGAACCCTACCATACACCTATGAAATACCAAAGTGGACATGCTGCCAGTGAGTGCAGGACCCAGTGAGGCAGGCATCACCATCATCCCCACAAAACAGTGGATAAAAGGACAATGAAGTAGAGATTTGGCAAACCAGACCTTCACTCAGGTCCTCTTCATCACCAAGACAGATTATGACAAAGGCATTATGCTCTTCTCCCTGCCTCAGATCTCCTTCCTCTACTTCATCTTTAACACTCATGCCAAAGTAATTCTCCTTAGTGCAGATTTGACCATGTCATCACTCCACTACTCAGTGAATGACAGTGACTATATCAAAAGATACAGGATCAAAGACAGATCTGATCACATAACTCTCCTATTCAACAACTCCAAGGTTCCCTCTCACCTCAAGGATAAATTCTGCTCTTAAGCTTTTACGCCCTTCACAAGCTGGTCCTAACCTGTCATCATCCCAGACTTGATGGGGCTGGAAAAGTGGGGGTATTCAGGAACCCCTCAAGGACCAGAGTATTGAACAGGATAGTCTGGAATGAATTCATGGACTCAAGCCTTTTTGAAATCAAGCTGGCAAAGATTTATTGTTACACTTTTCAGCAGGCAAGAGATCTTAAGGAACCTACAACCTTAGAGGGGTACAGTTAAAGTTTACATAGGATAAACTATAGTAAAAACATGTGCCAAATATGTTAATCATGTGATTCAGGGCAGGATTAGAGAGCGGTTAAGGAATGATCAGTTGTAAAAGGAACATGCACATTTAGTATGGGGGGGAGGAGTTATAGGCCTGAAATGTCATTAAGTCAACTGAAGGTCAACTAAGGGTCACTAAGTCAACTAAGGCTGAGAAATACCAGGCTGCCCTCCATCAATGTCTTGTTAGACAAGATAAACAAAGGGAGTGTACATATCTAAGTCTAAGATTCACATAATGAGGAGTCCAGGACACATATGACAGGTCAGTGAGCAGTAAATATCTTTATGAGCAAGGACACAGCTAGTTCAAACTAATAAATTCCATAGGTGCAACTGGATGCTGCAGCAGGAAGAGTTAGGGCCACTGAACTTGGGCTGGGCTAGAGAGAAATGTGGTTTTGGAACTGGGGTCCAAGCACCCCATCAGACTCACTGGGAAAGTAACCTCTCCTGACCTCTGCAATCCCAATAAATCTCTCTGCTCAACATGCTTAGCCTACATAGTCCTCAGTGCTCAGCCAGGTGCTTCCCAAACTCTGACTGACATGGCATGACATCACTGTTTTCATGTCTCTGCATGGGCCATACCACGTAACCACAATGATTCCCTGCCTCACCTCGAGTCCTTCTCTCTCCCGTAAGCACAATCTTCTGCATGAAGCCTTTCCTTCCTGACCCTCCCACCCATCTACTCTACTCTGTAGGTATCTATGTTTGTTCACATCCTGATTATTCTGTACATAGAAGTACTAGTTTCCTCCAATAGATGCCAAGCTCCTTGTGAGTAGAATGTTTCATTCTTTGTACTTCTATCCTCAGAGCCTAGCAGAGTATCTAGCACATTTTAGGTACGTAATAAACGCTTACTGATTTGACTGATTTCTCAAGCAGACAATCTCTCTGAAACTTCTCTATTTTTGTGAAGGGGAACCATCATCCTTCTGGTCACCCTGGTTCACAACTTCTCCTTCTTGTCACATACGCAATCAATCATCATCAAATACTGTCACTTTTATCACCAACACATAGCCTGTATCTCTAGCCACCAGCTGAGTACAGGCATTCAGCACCCCTTACCCAGACTGGTGTGACAGCTTCATCTCTGGCCTGCCTCCATTCTCTCACATCTCCAAATCCAACTTCCACAAAACTGCTAGCTATTTTCCTAAAATGAGGGTCTGACCATGTCCTTCTCCTACTTCATGAACTCCAGTGGCTCCTTATTATCTCTGGGATCACACAAAACTCCTGAGCCTAGCCTTGAAATCTTTTACAAGCTGGCTGCAACCCCACATGCTTCAATTCAGCAAAGGAGCCTCTTCACTGTGCTAGGAGCCTCTGCGCAGGCTGTCTTCCATGCCTGGAATGCATCTTCTCCACACCTAGGCCTTTTAGATCCCTTGGTGGCCTTCAAGATACATTCAAGTGCTACCACTTATAGGAGTCCTTCCCGTTCACTGAAAACCTCCCCAAAATTGCATTGTACACACTCTGTATACTTATCTGCATATATGTTGCATCCACCAACAAAATACAAGGTCTTCAAGGATAAAGTTGTTTCATTTTTATCTCTTCCTCCTTAGGGCTTAGCACAACGGTTAACTCACAGCTGTAACAGTTTAACAATTCTACAGGAGGGGAGCATAAGCACTGTGCTGGGCATGAAGTCCCTTCACAAATACTCTCTCACCTGATGCTTACAACTCGGCAAGGTTGGTGCTATTATTTTATAGTTGAGAAAACTGAGGCAAACGGGGTTAAATGACTTGCAGCTAATAAGTGTCTTCAGCTGGTTTTGAATTCAAATCTTACTGACTCCAGGCCCAAGGCATCAACATTCTAACGATTCCCCTCTCACTATCTTGAACCCTCTCTCCAGTCATTTCCCTTTGTCTCTTGGATAGCTCAAACTGGCTGTCTCAGAAGCATCTCAAATAAACATCAAAAACAGAATTCCTCACTTCCTCACTACTGTTAAGGACAGTAGGAGGCTTGTAGCCTTGGTGCCATCTCCAACTCCCTCTCTCCCACATTCAAGTCCACAGAGATGGCCTTTCCAACCTGACATCTCCAACGTAAATACATCTGACCCTCTCACCCCTCTACAGTTCTCTCCAGGCCAAATATAAAATTCTCTCTTTGGCATTTAAAGCCAGTCACCACCTGGCCCTCTCCTAGTTTTGCAGTTATCTTACATGACACTTCCCTCTACAATCCTGGTACAATGAATGCTCCCTTCTCTGTTCTCAACATTCACACTCTTTTCTTGCCTTTTCCCTGCCCTGCGCCACCCCCCCGCCCCAGACTGGGAACCCTCTTCCTCCTCACATCTACTTCCTTCAGGACTCACCTCCAATTCCACCTTCTTCATAAGGTCTTTCCCAGTCCTACCTACTGCTTGTGCCTTCCCTGAAGTTCTCTTTTATTTAAACTATGTCTACCTTGTGCATTGAGTTGTTTTTCCATGTTGTCTCCTATGTTAAAATATGAGCTCCTGGAGGAAAGGGACCAGGTTTTTCCCTTTCTGAAACTTGTCTTAGGGGAACCACTAAATCCCTCCCTTTCTCCTATGAGTGTTAACTCTCTTACTGTCAGCTGTCCCATTCCAACTGAACAGATCACTAAATATAGCAATAATCTGATACAAGCTAATCACCTTTGGGGAATACCTTGATAACATCTTAGAATATTTCACATACATGAGAGAGACCAGACTTATGATTGCACCTTACAGCCACCTTCCTCTCTGCAACTTGTATTCTTAATTGCCTAAAGGTAGGTGAACAATCTGATACCACAAAGGTCTGTCTGAGGGGAGAAGATGAAGGTTTCGTTACAGATTTCTGCAAGAGCAGAATGTGAACACACAGGCCGTCTGCAAGCAGCTACAAATGCGCCTTGCTTATTTGGTTTTTAAACAGAGAACAAGTACCGAGGTTTGACAGGTGCTGAATCTTTAAGCCACATCCTGATCTTCCTCTTAAAAAAAAAAAAAAAAAAAGGCCTGGTACCACCACAGATTAGTCAAAACATTCTGTTAGCTCAAGGAAATAGGTCTGCGTGACAAAATGTTCAGGTTCCAACCTCCAAAAACCTGGAGGCTGCTTGAACATCCCTGACTCCACTTGGGACTGAGACCTTTCCACAAGCACAGTGGACATCAAACTCAAAATAGAAATGGGGCCACCAATCCTTATGTTAAGAATCCCTGTGAGCTGAGTATTGGCTTAATTTTCAAATGTAACTGATGTTTTGCTACATTTGTATTTATTTGCTCCCTATTTCCCAATTAGACTTTCATCTGGTTCAAGCCCCACTTGGTTGGGAGTGTTGTGGGCTACAGGCAGCAGATCTTGTGTCTGAGGCCTCTGGACTAAGGGCTCCCTCCCACAGCCAAGACCTGCCAGAGACAGGACCCAACACCAAGCCATCCTAGCTCCAAGGCCAACTCTCCAGTTATGCTGTCACCTCCTACCCTTACACATAATCTGAAGATACTTTCACTGAGAACTCAATCCCTCCCTTCGTTTGCCCATTAATTTTCAAGAAATCACTTCCCATCTGTAACAAGTACATACTTGTCACTGTTTTCTAGCCATCCTGAGGGTCATCTCGGCTCACAGTGCCTTCAGTGACCCTTTCTGCAAATCTAAGACACAATCACAGATTGAAGCTGAGAAGGATCTGAGTCTGTGCCTAGACTGTTACAGAGGGGTCTGTGACCTTGGAGTGGAAAGAGGTTACATTTTTATCTTACTTCATGCATTTAAAAACTTTTTTCTGAAGAAGGGTCCAGAGACATCACCAGACTGCCAAAGGGATCCATTATACAAAAATGGCTATGAACCTCTGACCTCATTCAACCTACATCAGAAAAGAATCTTATTCACATTACAAGTTTTTCCTTCCATGAAGCCTAAATATAATTTCTTGCACTCTTATCCATTGCTACTACTTTTATATAACAAAGCCAGGTGCTGCATGACATCCTTTCAAATACCAGACTTATCACATTCACCCTGAATCTTCTCTTTCCCAGGAAATACAGCCCCAAATTCCTTCAACTGAATCTCACATTAAGTGATCTGCAGGTCCTGTGCCTTTCTGGTCACCTTCCTCTGGATACCTACCAGGTTAACCATGTCTTCCTAAAATGTGGTTTCCAGAACATAGAACTCCAGATGACAGTCAAACCAGATCAATAAAAAACAAGACTGTCATCAGTCCCTTGTGCCTGGAAAGGATGTCTCTCTTACCACAGCCTCAGATTCACTTCACTTCCGTGGCTGCCATTAATTATCACATTCCTGACCTTGAAGTTGGATTACACACCCAGAACTTTTTAGAAACTGCTCTCTGTTCAAATGAGATCTGTGAAGTTGTTTCTGAATCTGTACCAGACTTTACATTTATCTCTATTAAATTCCATCTCAGCTGATGAGGTCCGGTGTCTAGCCTGTCAAGAGCTTTCTGAATTCTGGCTCCATGTAGAGTTAACTGTCTCCAGAGCTACGCTGGAGTCAGTTCCAAACCTATCTGGACAGTCAACTGCTAAATTTTCAGTCTGAGCATTCACACCTCAGATAGCATCATCAAGCATTACAAATCAAGGCTGGGGTGAGTACCTACTTTTTCCAGGGAGACAATTATTAAAACATTTACCAACACACCATGGCTATCCCTCATCAACAACTTTCATAAACATGTAGTCTATATCCCTTTATTCAAATCACTTAGTAAAATATCAGAATATGTTGGGACTACATTCAGATGCCTGAGGCATGCCACTGGAGACCTATATCCACAATGATAAAAATCCCATTAATGACAATGAGTCCAGTCATTCAACCAGTTGCGAATCCATCTAACTACACTGTGACTTAGACCATGTCACTCCATCTTTTCCATAATAACAGGAGAGATTTTGAGAATTCAACCATTAATGAACATACTTACTACCAAATAGGAAAATTTTAATTTTCTTCATTTCAATTTATTAAAAATTGCTATGATAGTTTAAAGGGGGGAAAGGCAAAATGTATTTCACCTATTTAGAAAGTTAGTCACTGTTAAAAATGTCTAATATTTATTAAGAACTTACCTCCTTTTCCAAAAGCTCATTATGAACCAAACTAGCTCGTCTATAGTTAAAATTAGCCACTGATCCTGGCTCAAGGTAAGATGAGTGCAGAACTTTCAGAATATCTTCAAACTCTCGGGTGCCTGAAGTTACTGGCTGAAAAAGTGCTAAAAATTTTAAAAATAAAGACATACAGATTACCAACTTTTAAAAGTATCTGTTATTAAAATACTTTTTTAAAAGAATGGGGGCGGGGGGTGAACATAAACCATTTTAAATAACATTTAAAAAAATCAAGATACACCAAGTCTTTTCTTCTTCACAAATCACCAAAACAACCACTGGACAATTCAGTGTGTGGCAAGACAGGAAAGAGTGAAATCAATTCTTTCCAATGACTAATGGCTAAGCTGACCAAATGATTCAATCAAGGAAGTTCCCAGGAGCTAAAATCAGAGTGGTGTAGGGTTTGCAAACTTCAAGACCAATAAAAACAACAAATCAAATTTTTTCTTTTTTAAATACAATTATGTAAGTTATTTACTGTTCATCATAGAGGGTAAGTCTTAATGATGCTTTAAAATGTTAAACAAAACGCTATTTAAAAAAGGACCCTGGTATTAGAATTCAAGTAAGACTTTGACACATCTTAATGATATTCAGGCAGTATCTACAAGTAGTTACACACATCTGAAGACATTTTGACCTGAACCATGTAGTAAACTTATGGCAAATCTGATTATTGGAAAGTAACCTAAATAACTCATTATAAAAGGAGGGTGGTGGGAATCAATCATACAACTTCACTTTTGGGTTTTTTTGGCCATAAATGTGATTGATCTTGACTCCTTTTCCACTATCTCCTTTATGGTTAGCTTATATGGTGATATAATAATTAAATATTATTGTTCTTGTAACCCTGGTAATTACAATACCATAAAGGAATAACTCAGGTTTGGAATGCTATACTATTCTGAACTTAGTTTCTTCACTTGAAAACTTTTTTGTGTTCCGTAACTGAATCTTCATTTGTAGGACACTGATTTATTAGTGTGTGATTTATACATGGCTCAATACATGGATTTAGATAATCATTTCAAATTATGGCAAATTTGATTAATAAAAAGCAACCTAAATTCACCATGAGAAAAAAAAATAAAATTATAAAATCTGTCCATGTAACCTTGTAAGTCTATTCAAAATTGTGCAATTAGTTTACTGATGTTAAAGTCAACTTTAATTTACTGAAAAGTCAAATAGCTTCAAATTCTTATGAATTTACATAAATTTTCAAATACCATATTGCAGATTTAAAAATCTGAATTCATTAATATATTATCATGAAGGTTCCAAAAAAGGAGCAGAAAGTTTCAGAAAAAACATTTTCTTGGTTTTTCCAGGCCTTCATCTCTCTACATTGTCCAAATATGATGAAGACTACAGCAAAGTCAGAAGCAACAATACACTGCTATGTTGCTAATGGGTTTAAAAAATGTGTTACAATTTTCTTATAAATCTGCACATTTTCAAAACAGTTTCACAAGAGTTTTTTAATAAAATTTTTCTCTCTACTCAATAGGGCCGAAAAAAATCTAAGTCATTTTCCAGGGTCAGAAGAGGGGAGTGAGTGTAACTGACGGCTGGGATGTTCTTACCACGTGGCCTTGCTTACGTCAGTTCACCCCTCCCCCTGCCTGTTCCATCTATACGGTAAAAGAACTGGAGTGATGCCCCTTCCAGTTCTAAATGTTATGACCCACTTTTTGGATTATAAAATTAAAATGTGGTTCAAATCATACAAAGTAACATCATAATAGTAGGGTTTTTTTAAATTAAATCATGATATATGACCCAAGAAGACCCAAAGTTTATCACAAAAAATTTAATTTATTCTCTACCCAAAAGACACGTCCCACCCTTAACGACATCTTAAAAACATACAAAATGGCTATACACTAACTAGACTGCTAATAAGAAAATAGTATTTGAATGAAATCCAGGGGATGGGAGAGAGGGAAGCAGTTCAGGTGTTTTTAAATTAATTCCCAGTCAAAATTCCAGTATCCTTTGTCAATTTAAAACAATTCAGATTCACAAATGTTTTATGAAGAATATGAAAGTTAAAATACGTGAATGAGCATATTGTTAACACTCTTTGATACAAATGAAATATCTGTTGATTGTGAGCACAGTGCCTAGCACTTAATAAATGCTTAAGTTAAGTACCATTTCCCTTGCAAAAATAAAGCTAATAAATAGGAGACAGTTCTAGCTTTAGGTAAATTGGAATTATGCAAATTCAGGGAAAGAATGCTGAAAGAAATCTGCATTCCAAAAGGTTATCTACTTGGAATTCAAAACTTTAAAAAGTTTTACAAAATTTAAAGAGAAGATATCTACATTAGCTTTACTGTTCCCTCAGCTAGGAGCACCTTCACCTCCCACCGCCCCTCCACAAAAAAACAAAAAAACACCAAAGACAAAGACTATGGCCACCAAGCCCCATCTGTGCCAAACTGGTGCTGGCCTCCTTCCTTCCTTCCTCCCTCCCTAAGCCCCAAATCACATAAAAACAACTTTGCTTGGAGGTCTTCAGAATGTCACCTTTTTCAGTAAGTACTTAATTTCAAGCACTGACACTAAAGTTGGTGTTGGCAATTTCACCTTTATCACCTCTTAAGATGTCCCTAAATTTGAGTATAGTGGAAGCAATGTCCTTGAGAAAATAATACTTTTTCTCCCAACAAATAAGAGCTTACTTTTTCTGTAGACTGCAATTTTTTTTTTTGACAAAACAAATTTAAATGCTGAGCAGATCAAATGTTTCTGGTCCACACCTGTGATCTCATCAGGGAAAGGACTCCCAAGGCAGACCCCTAACTATTCATGCCACATCTGGGAGCAGAAGTTAAGGATCCTGATGCCACACCAAGTCTGCCATGGACCAGGAAGCAAGGCCTCAAGTGCACTGTGCCAAGCTAAATCTCTTAATAACTACTCAGCCTTTAACAGCATCATTAATGGTTTACACCTCATTAACATCCGTTTTAGTCTAACATGTAAAAAATGAATTCAATGTTAAAATTACTATGTTTTCCACACTCAAAAATAGTTCATTGACTCCATACCAGTGAGTGACCTTAGAAACTGGACCTACAACGTAACTCACTTAATAGGCAATAAGAGCAAACTGAGGCCCAGAAGGCAGAAGATAAAACTGCCTCGGTCATACAAGTACTAAGCAAAAAAGCCAGCGGTTATCTTGCCCCAGACCAAGTATCCCATTCACTTCTCTTCAAAACAAAATTTTGCCTGCAGATCACACTTAGCACTTTACGCAAAGAAATCAGTTTCCCTAACATCTATTAATTACCAATTTGACCATTTGAAATCTATTGAAGTAAACAGTGAGTTCTTTGCACTGTCAAAAGTAATACCATCGTTGAGTAAGGCATAATACAAGTTAATAAGCATTGAATAAAAAATAACATAAACATAACAAAAACCTACCTTGCTAGCCTACAAAATACATCATCTCATTAGAGATTTTCTAGTCCACCATTCATTTCACAGGTGAAACTAAGGGATGGAAATGTGAAGTGGCTTTAACCCAAATTCACATGGCCCATCTAGTGGCAGAGACTAGTATCTTTTGATTTCTCCTGTTCCTAATTCATCCATGCTAACTCTCATGACTATCTGCTTAAGCATCACCTTCAAAACAAATTTTATGTACAAGCGCCCAGGACCTGGAACATGGTGGGAGCTGTCTTGAAGCCTCAAAAGTCAACATGGCCGACTGGCCATACTTCAACGTTTTTCTAAACAGGCTAATTCTGGATAACAGGATAATGTAGAACAAAACGAATACTGGCCTAGGGGCCAGAAGGTCTACCTCTCCTGGATCAGCCACATGACTTTGGATCAAATCAATTTAACCACTGCCTCAGAAAAAAATATAAAATGACATTAAATCAGCTGAACAAAGAATTGTGTTTTAATTTGGACCCATGCCCCAAGGACAATCAAACTGTGCACACCTTCTGATCCAACAATACAGTACTAAGTCTGTATCCCAAAGAGATCACACATAAGGGGAAAGGACCCATATGTACAAAAATATTTACAGCAGCTCTTTTTGTGGTGGCCTAGAACTGGTGCCCATCAACTGGGGAATGGCTAAACAAATTGTGGTTTAGGAATGTAATGGAATACTATTCTGCTATAAGAAATGATCAGCAGGCAGACTTCAGGGAAACCTGGAAAGACATGAGCATCAACTAGCACAGACTCTTCCCAGCCACACAATGACCAAGAACAAGTCCAAGGCTCATGATGGAAAATACTATCCACATTCCAAGAAAGAACTAAGGAGTCTGCACGCTGATCAAAGCAGACTATTTTCACTTTTGGGGGTTTTTTGTGGTTTTTCGTTCTTCTTCCACAACATGACTACTGTGGAAATATGATTAACATGACTGCACAAGTATTACCTTTATCACACTGTTTTCAGTCTTGGGGAGGAGGAATAGAAAAATTTGGAACTCAAAATCTTATTTAAAAAAATGGATGGTGAAAAATATGTCACCGGAAAAAAATAAAATACTATTTACTAAAAAGAGCTGTACTTTGATTATAGTTAACAATACTTGTGAAGGTGTTTTATCAACCATAAAGCACCAAACAAACATAAAGCATTTATTATTTTATCAGTAACATTTACTGGAAACATGCTGTAATTTAAGATTATCTTAAAACACTGATAGGGCTTTTTAATAAGTTAGTCTACTGAAAACTCAGACATTTGATCATGGGATATCAAGATCTTTCCTTCTATCCAGTTCTAACAACTTGCTTTTTAAGAAATAATGCAGAATATATTGTGACCCTTAGGAGATGTGCTGGTTTAATTTTGCTGAACTGCTTTCCCTCTTTCCTTTCTACTGGGTTAAAACAGACAGACACTAGATAAGAGGATGGGAAAAGACATACCTGGAAACAAAAGTTGAAGTGAAAATAAACAATATTAATCAAAATTATTTAAATTCAGAAAATCATTCCCAAAAAACACAACTGCATTTTACTAAAAGATACAAATGGAAAGGAATTTAACCAGCACAATCATTTAAGACACCAGAGGGACAGCTTCAAGAACATGAACTTACCTCCAAAGGCAAATAGGTAACTGACTGAAGTTTTTGGGAAAGTAGCAAATTCAGCTTTTCAGTTAATCAACTGTCAGCTGTATAGGATCCAATCATTAAGTCTGACCTTTGTAGTATTTTGACTAGATTACATTTCCCTATAAAGAACCTAACCAAAAATAAAATAAAGTATGAAAAAAATTTTTTTATTAAGTGTTTAGTCTAAAGAGCTGAGTCTCTAATGAGGAAATGTTTAACATGGTTGAACATGTATAATCTATATCGGATTATTTGTTGTTTTGGGGAGGTGGATGGGAGGGGAGGGGAGAAAAATTTTGGAATTCAAAATCTCATAAAGTGAATTCTGGGAATTCTTTCCATGTAATTGAAAATAAAACAAATTAAATTAAAAATAAAGTTTAAAATTTTTTCAAAGACTCATCTCAAGTAGCACCTCTGACAGGAAGTTCTCCCCAATCCCATGAGCACCTAAAGTTCCCCCAAAGTTGCCACAGACACTCTATTTGGGGTAGACACTTCTGTGGGTCTACCTTGCCTCTCCAGTAAAATGTAAGCTTCTTAAAGACAAAGAAATAAAGGGCTGAGTCTCAGGGGCTGCCTAAAGTTACTCAAGTTTCTTGGTCAACAAAGTTGTCATCTTGGGTCCCCCTGACTTTAAACATCTGACCCTTCAATGACTGTCAAGGAAAACTCCGTCACAAAGCGTTAACTTTCAGGATTCTAAAAAAATGGTCCTTATTCTACACAAGCTCCTGGGCTGCCGTGCTGAGTAATCAAACCCGTTCGGACCTGAAGCAGGCGTGCCCGGGCACGGCCCCCGGGCGGGCACAGGAGCCCCCGGGCGGGCACGGAAGCAGCCGCCCCCGGGCAGAACCCCCTCCCGCCCCCGGGCAGGCACAGCCCCGGGCGGGCACAGAAGCAGCCGCCCCTGGGCAGAACCCCCTCCCGCCCCCGGGCCCGGCGGCCGCTCCCCAGCGGACCCTGTCACTGGGCGAGGATGGAAAAACACCGGCTCCCGGGGGACTCCCTTCTCGCCCGCTCCGGCGCCCACGCCGGTCCTCGGGGATCGCCGAGGAAGGCCAGGCCCCCCCCCCCCCCGCCCCCAGCGCCCGGCCGGGACACCGAGCACGCGCTCCGGCGCCCCCGCCTCCTCGGGCCTCAGTTTCCCCCCGCAGCCCGGGACTCTCGGCTCCTTTCCCCGGGGGGCCGCGCGCGGGGTCGGGGCAGGAAGGAGGGCGGGGCGGACGCGAGGGGGCACCACCTTTCTTTTCCCGGCTCTTCCTGGGGATCTGGAAGTTCCTCCTAACCGGCTGCTCGTCGGGTCCGCGGGCCAAGGCCGCCGTCACCGCCTCGGGTTCCGGGCCCGGGCCGCGGCCGAGGCCCAGGCTGAGGCCCCGGCCGCGGGCCCGAGCCCGGCCCGACGCCGCCGCCGCGTCCCCGCCGCCGCCTCCGCCATTTTGTGAGGCGGCCGCGGGCTCCGGGGCGGCCGGGCCTCTGGGCGGGGACGCGGCTCCCGCTTCCGCCGCCGCCGCCGCCTCCATGGCCCGGCCGAGGGCCCCGGGGGAGGAGCGGCGGGAGCCGTCCGCTGCCGCTCGGGCCGCCGCCACTGCCGCCGCCTCCGCCCGGCCCCGCCCTCCCTTCTCCGGCTGACCGACCGACCGACTCACTGACCCCCTGACGAACAGACGGACGGATGGACCCCGGCTAGCGCTCCCGGGCCCGCCGCCGCAGGAGCCGCCGCGCCGCCGCAGCAGCCCCTCGGCGTGCTCGCGTCCGGCGCCGAGGGCGGAGCCTGGCGCGGCCGCTCGACCAGTGGCGCCGCAGCGGCAGCTGCTGAAGCCGGGAGGAGCTCGTGCACGGGCCTCGCGGGCTCCGGAAGGGGGCGGGGCTCCGGAGCCGGCCAAAGGGCGGACGCGGGAGGGGCGGGGCTCCGGAGCCGGCCAAAGGGCGGACGCGGGAGGGCCGGGGCTCCGGAGCCGGCCAAAGGGCGGACGCGGGAGGGGCGGGGCTCCGGGGAGCCGACCAAAGGGAGCGCGCTGTAGGGGAGGGGGCTCCGGAGGAGGCGGGGCTAGGCTGAGCTCTCAGCCGCCGGTTGGGCAAGAGGCGGCCCCCACCCCTCACCCCCACCCGCAGCGTGAAGAGGCCTTGGGACTCCCCGATTGCGCGGTCGGCAGTGGGAGGCGGGGCCTGGTTTGGGAGTGCCGCTGAGCATTCCGCGACCTCCGGGAGCGAAGGCTCGGGCTCCTGCGGGAACCACCGGCTACCCGAGCAAGCTTGGAGAGAAAAGGGCTCCCCAGGCCAATAGTGCGGTGCCCGGCGGATGGAGTGACGGGAGGACCTGAGTTCAAGTCCCGCTTTCTGTGTCTTTCTGCCAGTGGAGGCCTGGGCACGTGCACACCGTCTCTCCCTGCCCCTCTCCCCCTCCTCAGTTTCCTCATCTGTAAAAGAGACGATATCGGGGTCCGGGGCGTGGGATGGATGACGTTCGTGGGTGGTGTCCCGAAAGTCTGGGGGCAGCCGTGAACCCCTGAAGCTGAACTCGAAGGCAGACTGGCATGAACACGGAGGGAAGCCAGGGCCCACACCCGCTCAGCCCTGCCCCCGCGGAGCTGCGGGGTGAACCGTGCCAGGAGGAGGGCACCGCCCCCACGCACGGTCCTTAGCTGGGTCCTTGACCACAGAGCTGGAGCCCCTTGGCCAAGCGGAAGGTGTTGGAGTAGAGGCTTCAGGCCCTTGGAGCCCTCTTTTGGGGCATGAGCACACTGGTCAATGCCAGAACCTCACCTGGACTCTAATCCAGTCTCCGGCTCCCTGGTTTTTACTAGGAATCAAGCTCTCCTGCATTTTAATCCGCGACAGAAACAGCTCCTACAGTAAATTCCTATTAAAGCACACACACATACACAAAAGTCAGCTGAAGGAGAGATTTCTGAAATCCTTTCCCTAAGGGATGTGTTCCAGACCCGAGGTGAATGCGTGGAGAGCAGAAGCTACCCACCCAGTCCAACAAGGATGTATTAAGCAAGCACCTCCCTTACTTGAGGCTTTGTGGAAAGTGCTGAGGATCTGGAAGCAAGAATGAAACAGCTCCAGCCCTGAGGAGCCCAAATTCAGGAAGGACTACCGAACAGATGCTGATGCTGCAGGTCCATTAAAAAAAAAAGGTGCCAGAAGATGAAGTGCTTTCCACCTGTTTGTGAGCTATTTTAGTAAAACCAGTCAGTTGTAGAGAGGCCCTCCCCAGCCTCAAGTGTGTCTCATCCAAGGAAGTCCAGCTCCTCACCTGGTTGACTGAAAAAACGGTAGGGAGAGGATGCTGAGGTATGGAGGGCATAGTAATTGGAAGACCATATTCTAAATTGAAGAGTATTTGGTTGCTGTCCTTCCTTCTTGAAGAGGACCAAAATGACATCACCATGATGAAGTGAAGTTTCAATATGTCTGACTGTGGCTGATCAGACCAATAGGAGCTCGGAATGTTCTACCACAGGTTGGGTACAGATAGTCCTTGTGAACATTTGGGGTGGATACTCCAAATTTGTCGATCCTACTTTTACTTTGTACTGTCTCAATTTTACTTTGCTCATAAAGCGCAGCACCCTTTCTGATGTGGGCACTCCATGCTGAGAAGTCCTGTGCCAGTGTCTACCATGTTGCACAGTCGAATCCAAAGTTCTTGAGAGAGACCTTGAGAGTGTCCATGTATCGCCTCTTCTGGCCACCATGTGATTGCCTGCCCCGTGTGAGTTCTCCATAAAATAATCTTTTTGGCAAGCGTACATTTTGTATTCAAACTGTGGCCAGCCCATCAGAGTTGCACTCTCTAAAACATAGTTTGAATTGCTTGGCAGTTCAGCTTGAGCAAGGACTTCAGTGTCTGTTACCTTATCCTGCCAAGTGACCCTCAGAATCTTCCTAAGACAGTTCAAATGGAAGAGATTCAGTTTCCTAGCATGGCACTGATAGACTGCCCATGTTTCACAGGCATGCAACAATGAAGTCAGCACAACCAACAGCCCTGTAGACCTTCAGTTTGGTAGTCAGTCTAATACCTTTTCTCTCCCAAACTTTTCTTCAGAGCCTCCTAAACACTGAGCTAGCTCTGGCATCAAGACCTCATTGTCAATGTGTACATCCCTGGAAAGTACACTACCAAGGTAAGTGAACTTATCCACAACTTTCAAAACTTCTCCTTTTGTTTTAACTGATAGTTCCATGTATGGATGGTATGGCACTGGTTGATGGAGCATCTGTGATTTTTGGTGTTAATTATTAGGCCCAAATTAGCACAGACAGCAGAGAATTGATCCATACCTTGTTAGATCTCATTTTCGGAGGATGCATTGAGTGTACAATCATCTGCAAACAGAAAGTCATGCACCAACACTCTCTCCACTTTGGTCTTGGCTTGTAGCCTGTTCAAATTGAAGAACCTACCATCAGTAAGTATGGTAGTTGACCTTGATGCCTTGTTCGTCCTCATTGAAAGCATTTGACAACATGGCTGAAAACATCATGCTAAAAAGCATGGGAGCAAGCACACAGCCCTCTTTCACTCCATTGGTGACTGGGAAGGCACGAGAACATTGTCCACTATCCAGAACCCGGGCAAACATGCCATCATGAAATTGACATACAATACTGATGAACTTCTCTGGGCAACCAAATTTTGACATAATTTTCTATAAGCCCTCACAACTAATAGTGTCAAAGACCTGGGTCAGTTCTACAAACATTGTGTACAGACCTCTGTTTTGCTCCTGGCATTTCTCCTGGAGTTGTCAGGCAGCAAACACCATATTGACTGTTCCTCAGTCTTATCTGAAGCCATGCTGGCTCTCAGGTATATGACTGTCTTCCAGGTGAAGGGTCAGCCTATGAAGGAGGAGTCTAGCAAGAATTTTGCCAGCAGTGACTGAGACCCCCTGCTGTGATTGTCATAGGACAATCTCTTCCCTTTACCTTTATAGAGATGGACAGTAGAGGCATCCTTGAAATCCTGGGGGATAACCTTCTCTTGCCATATAAACTGGAAAATCTCAGTTAGTTTTTGTATGAGCAATGGTCCCCCTACCTTGTAAATCTCAGCTGGAATAGAATCAGCACCAGGTGCTTTGCCACATGAAAGGAGCCTAATGGCCTCAAAACCTCCTCTTCAGTTGGAAGTTCATCTAAGGATTGACTTCAACCTGAGGTAAGCTGTCAATGGCCTCAGCATTGATTGATGATGATCTGTTGAGAACAGTATGGAATTGTTCAGCCCATCTCTCTAGGATCATGTCCTTATCACTAACCAATGTGGCTCCATCAGCACTGAGTAGTCGTGATGCACCGTAGGTTTTTGGTCCATAAATAGCTTTCAGGGAAGCATAAAAGCGCTTTGGATTGTTACTATCAGCATAAAACTGAATTTCATCTGCCTTCTTACTGAGCCAGGAACCCTGCATCTCTCTAAACTTTGCTTGTATTTTGCTTTTCATGGAATTAAATGCTGTCTTCTTGGAGGTTGATGAACCATTCTGCTGGTAAATCCTGTGGAGTTCTTGTTTTTCATTTAGCAGCTTCTGAATTTCCCCATCACTTTCATCAAACCAATCTTGGTGTTTACAAGTGTTCTGACCCAGATGAGCAAATGCAGTACTGTATACCAAATCTCTGAAAACTGCCCATTCCTTTTCTTCTCCACTGTTGCCAAGTATGTGTTGGCTCAATTTTCCCTCCAAGTTAGCAACAAACTGTTCAACACTCAAAGAAGAACTCTAATTTATTGACATTAATTCTTCTGGTAGTCATTTTGCCTGAGGCTGGTGCTTTTGATGAATGCAAATATTTAGCTTGGAAAAGATAAGTCTGTGATCAGTCCAGCACTCTGCACCATACGTTGCCTTTGTCACTCTCACATCTTGTCTATCCCTTCTCCTTACAGTCACATAATCTATTAGATGCCAATGTTTGCTGCGAGGGTGCATCCATGAAGTTTTATTGCGTTTAGGTAAATGGAAGACAATGTTGCTGATGAGAAGGTCATGTGATGCACAAGTCTTCAGCTGTAAATGACCATTGCTGTTGCTGTTTCCAACTCCATTCCTCCGTAGAACTCCCTGCCAAGTCTGGTAGTCTGAGCCTATTCTAGCATTAAAGTCACCCAGTATTATAAGCTTGTCCTCTTTCGTTTGGCACATTGATGATAAGGGTCTAGGTCTTCATAAAATTTGTCTTTGACTTCATCATGGTTTATCATGGTGGGAGCATAGGCACTGATGATGGTGGCATGGTGTTTTCCTGAGAGTGGCAATCGTATTGTCATACAACTTTGAAGGAAGGCCTTATAGATACCAGTGAAATCCAGAAGGCCATAAAATTTGGTCTAGGAAAATCTCACATTTTTAGAATGATTTAAGCTTAGCTAATCACTTGTTATCTCCATGGATCTTTATAGTGACCCAAAGAGATATTCCTATTCCCTTTTTAAAGGTGAATAAAACAAGCTCAAAAGGTGTAAGTGACTTGTGTCTGGGGTGGGATTTGAGCTCAAGTCTTTGACTCTCTGTACCAATCAGTCATTCAACAGATATTTATTAAGCACCTTCTCTGTTATCAGGCACTGCATTAGGTACTGAGGATACAGATTTGTTCGTTCACTGGTTGGTTGGTTGTTGTTCCTTATTCTCAAAGAGGACCAAAATGACATCACCATGCTAGTCAAGTTTCACTGTGTCCGACTATGACTGATGAGACCAATATGTGTTTGGAAAGATCTACCCCAGGTCCAGCAATCCATGTGAACATTTGGGGTAGATACTCAAAATTCTCACTGTGTTTCCTTTGAGCTGTTTCAATTCTGCTTTGCTCACAGAGCACAGTACCTTCTCTCATATGGGCATGCCATGCTGAACAGTTCTGTGCCAGTGTCTCCTATGTCACACAATCAATTCCATAGTTCTTAAGAGAGCCCTTGGGAGTGTCCTTGTATCTCTTCTTCTGACCACCATGTGAATGCTTGCCCTGTGTGAGTTCTCCACAAAATTGTCTGACTAGCGTACACTTTACATTCAAACAAATACAGAGAATGAAACAGTCCCTTCTTCTACTATGGAACCTACTATGGGCCAGGTGCTGAGGATAAAAAAAATAAAATAAAAACAAATAGCTCCAGCCATCCAGGAGCTCTCCTTTTTAACTGGGTAGATACCTTGCACAAGGCTTCATGTAAGAGATGGCATTTGAGTAGAGAGAAGCTCCAAGAGGTAGAGACGAAAAGCATTTGAGGCATGGAGGAAAGCCAGTAAAAAAGCATCAAGGTATGACTTTGAGGTGTGTGATCCTAGCCATTTCTGCTAGACATAGAGCCAATGGATCAGAAGTCTAGAAGGGCAGAATGGGGATGGATTGTGAACAGTGTTAAAGGTCAAGCAGAGGAGTTTAGATTTGGTACTGGAGATGACTGATAGGGGAAGTTCCTTGAATTTTTTGAATTGAGGGCCTGTGCTTTAGGAAAGTCCTTCTGAGAGTTGAATGGGGCTGTATCCATCTTTCCATGTTTTAGCCAAACATAGGCACAGAGTCAACTGAAACTGACCACCATAGGATCAGTTCCATTTCAGGTTCATAGCACACTTAAATCTTTGGAAATAGTGACTCCTACATTGCCATTTTTTTCAACTTCAGATCATTCAGCTTTCGAGGCTAACTGATTTTCCACTTAGTGTTGACTCTGAGGACTTTCCCCTCAAATTGTACCCTCTTTATTATTCCCCAGTTAATTCTTCAGTGAGTTTACCTATGTAAGATTGCATGCTGTCTTAGGGAGGGAGGAGGAAGGACGGAAAGGGAGGGAGAAAAAAAATCTAAGATATATGGAAGTGATTATAGAAAACTGAAAAGAAATTAAAATAAAAATAAAAACAATTTTTAACATTTGTTCGTTTGTTTTTTAAACTATTCAGTGATTTTCCTCCCCAGGCCACATTCCCAGTTCTCCAGGCTTTCCCTGCTTTCAAAGCCCCAGAAACCTCTCCAGCTTGGAAGTTCACTTAACCCCAGACTTCTCTCACTGGCAGTCCCCATCTTCCCTGCAGCCTCTGCCTCTGATTGACTGGTTCCTCCCAGAACCTCCATTTTTAGGAGGATGCCCAGGCCAGCCACAGCTTCATTCCTCCCCAGGTTGCACCCTTCACTGTCCTCAAGAACTTTTCTGACATTCCTGTGGCATGGCAGAACTCCCTGATGACTTCCATCTGTTGTCTCCCACCATTAAAATGTTAGTTCTTGAAAGCCAAGGACTGTTTTTTGGGGTTTTTTTGGTATCCCCAGAGCCTAGAGCAGTACCTGGCACATGGTAGGTACTCAGAATATTTACTGAATTGTATTGAAATCTGCTTTAATAATGACAACAAGCATTTATAGAGAACTTTAGGTTTGTGAAGCACTTTACAAAGATTATCTCATTTAACCTTGTGAAAGAAACACTTCTTAAGTTAGTATTGATGATCTTTTTGATTTACTTTTGATTAAGCAACTTATTAACCATGTAATAAGTGATTAAGTCCCCGTTCTTGCAGAGCTCAGCTGGCATGTCAAGTTGCCTGTTCTTTAATATTGAGTCCCACATTTTCTGAAAGCTCCCTTCAGCTCGTTCAGTAATTCCATGATGTCCGTTATCCCAATTGTCATAGCTCAGGTAATGCTGTAAGCCATCAAACAGGAGTGTTTACAGTTTGACGACTGTTAGTGAGTTCCCCCAAACACCCGGTCTGGCTATCACGAGCACAGCTACTCAATATTGCAAATCACCCAAATTCTTCACTGTTAGCCAATCAGAAATCAATCAACACAAGTTACTCTTATACTACTTATTGTTCCTCTATTGCATTTATAAAGATGATCTGTAATCTCCATTCTAGGTCTTTGGTCCTTGAGAAGTCATTGACTCCTTAATTGGTAATTGCTAGAATTATTAATAAATTGATTTTGCTAGGAATCTAGGCTCTCAGATCTCTCATGCAGGATAATTAGCAACTCCAGATGGGGACCAAGGGATAGAGCTTGGTCTCCAGTATGGCCTTCTCCAAGGAATCTCCCTAAGAGAAGATTTTACATTGAAGGACTTCTCCAGGAAGGACCACCCTAGACAATTGGATTTCCCTCAGCCCCAAATCCTAATTCTTCTGAGCTAAGGTAAGCCCTGATTTTGTCGGGGAAGATTCAATTTCATTCTTCCCATAGAGAGAAGACTTCTTGAGGAGATAGGGAAAGGAAGCTCTTTTAAGCAACAGGTACCTTTATTAAAGCGTGTGGTAGTTTAGTTTTTCCTTGTGTGAATACTGCAACAAAGAGCCTAGAAAGACAGAGCTTTTTCTAGTTTTCCCATCTAGCAGGGACTTAGCTTCTACATCCTTAGTGGGACATAGGATGGAAGACTTTGCTAAGTGTTTGTGTGTGTGTATTTAAGGTATAGTAAACTGCTTTTCCCCCATGACATTTTAGAAATTTGAATAATACCTTGAATGAGGAAATGTAATTGGCAAGCTAGAGATCCCCTATAACAAATGTGAAAAATCTCTCTTGGGCATAGGCTACTCTCTGTCGCAGACATCAGTACTCCTACTTCTAAAATTAGAAGGACCTCAGCTGCCGGATGAAACATTTCTCCTGTGGGTGAGGGAAGCTTTGCTGCAGGTTGAAAATTTGTTTATGGAAGTAGGTAAGATCCTAACCTCCAGAGATCCCAAAGAGATTAAAGATCTTGTTTTAATGGTCCATTCTGGTTTATTTTAATGTCCTATTTTGTTCTCATTTTCTAAGTGGAATGTGCATATTTTTTCTGTGGTAACAGTCTAATTCAGAGAGAGTAGATTTCTTGTCAGAAATGGAACGAAACACTTTTGACGACTGTACTCTTAAGAGCAGCTCTGGAAGTGCCCTCCCCAAGCAAATGGACTGTTGGTTATGTGGAACTGCTATGTCAGGTGGTATATGTTCACCATCTCAAAAAGAGCCCTCTCTTCCTTCTCCTTCTACCTGTTCCCAAAAGGCAGGACCTGCTACTGCTACAGGAAAGCCTTCCGGGAGGCCTAATACTTTTAAAGATTCATCTGATCTTTAGTCCTTCTGACCTCTCTGTATAGAGGAAAGAGACCCCCAGATTCGACGAGAATCCTGTAGCTGTCAACACTCAATTTCAAGCTGTATTTAAGGGTTATAATTCCACTTGGGGAGACATTACATACTGTTACTCTGGAGAAAGGTCTGCTATTATAGAAGCAACCAATAGACAACCCCCCAGTAGGATGAGTACCTCCTACAGCCCCCCAAAGAGCTCTTCCTCATTGGCTGTTCCAAGGCCCCTATTGGGACCCCAACCTTTCAGCAGACTACATCAGGTTGTTACAGGCCAAAAATGCATGAATTCAAGGAATGGAGGCTTGTGCCATGTAGCCTGATTACTAGAGTAAATCCCAATAGACCATGAAGGAGGAGAACAAAACCCCTTACTGCTTTTACCATAGGCTATGCAAGAGTGCTAAGCATTATTCTGGACTAGACAGACCCCTTTAACCTAAGGGATTTTAGAATTTTAAATGTAGCTTTTGTCAACCAGTCCTTGTCAGAAATTCATCATTGCTTCTACAATAACTCTCCTGAGTGTCATGAAAAGAGCATTTACAAACCTAAAAGTATTGCTCTATATGTTTACAAAGACGAGGAAAACCAGGAGAACAAGAAAGGTAAGCCTAAGCCACACTATTGTTACTGTGACTCTGATAGCCCCAAACTAAATTACCGAGGACTCAAGAACCACTGGAATACTTTTATACCACAAAAACGGCCACCTAGCTAGACCATGCAGAAAAAAACAAAGGACTTAGAGAATAAAAGGAGTAAGACCCGAGAGAAGTCTGTGGCATAGTGCCATGAAGGAAAGGGAGAGTTCAGTTCACAGTTCTACCCATATTGCCAGAAGGAGCCTGGCGGTCCACAGCCCCTCCAGCTCCTAGCATTTCCTTTGGGCCTATCTGAGAAGCATAAAGTGAAACCTCAGACTGGAGATTTTCATTTTTCTTACTGTTAATGATTTGGAATATGCTTTCATGTGGTTGTTGATAGCTTCATTTTTTTTTTTTGAAAACTACATGTTCCATTACTTCTTTTTTACTTATATGTCATGTTACAAGGATTGCTCACTGGATAGGGAATAGAGAGGGATACATTCAAAATAAAGGTGATATAATAGCAAAAATGGCAATTAGAATTAAAAATTAAAAGCAAAAAACTACATATTCATATCCTTTGATCTCTTAGTCAAGGAAGACTATTTCTCATTCTTATATATTGTCCAATTCCCAAAATACCTTAAATATTACACCTTGATTAGAGATAACATACTATGAAGATTTTTACCTTGCTTTGGACAGCCAGTTCCAAAGCTGGATATTAAAACTGGAGAAAAATTCCAGGTGGCAGCAAACACTAGACTGAATTATAACACAGAATTCTCCATTAGCTACTCTGATTATCACACCATTCCTCAGAAGACTGCCAAGGTGGGAGCAATGCCCATGCTGCGTGACTCACCCATGTGTTCAAGAATGGGAATGCTACCTTTTGACCCAGCAATACCACTTCTAGGTCTGTATCCCAAAGAAAGCATAAAAATAGGAAAAGGACCCACATGTACAAAAACATTTATAGCAGGTCTTTTTGTGGGGGCAAAAAATTGGAAATTGAGGGGATACCCATCGAATGGGGAGTGACTAAACAAGTTGTGGTTTATGAATGTAATGGAATACATGCAATGATGAGCAAGCAGACTTCAGAAAAACCTGGAAAGATAAATATAAACTGATACAGAGTAAAATGAGCAGAACCAGGAAAACATTATACGCAGTAATGGTTACATTGTGTGATAACTGACCTTGATTGACTTAGCACTTCTCAGCAATGCGAAGACCTAAGACAGTGCCAAAAGACTCACAATAGTAAATGGTATCCATATCCAGAGAAAGAATTTTGGAGTCTGAATGCAGATGGAAGCATACTATTTGCTCTCCTTTTGTTTCCTCTTTCTCATGGTTCTTCTCATTAGTTCTAACTTTTTACATCCTGACTATTGAATGTATGAGTAGAACCTATATCAGATTGCATGTCTGTCTTGGGGAGAGAGGAGGATAGGATGGGAAAGAAAATTCAAAACTCAAAATTCGAATCTTATGGAAGTGAATGTTAAAAACTAAAAAAAGAATGGGAATCCAGAGGCCACTAAGGGCAGAATTTGCATGTTCTTAGATAATAAACAACTTTAATCCACCAGGTGGTAGGTATAGACCACCAGCAATTCAAACCTAAACCTTAACAATAAGTCCTACTGGACTGACCTCACAGACCTGGTTTGCACTTGATATAGTTAACCCAATATTTGTCTGAGTCTTTGGTTTGGAAAACATGTTCACCATATGCATAGAAGATAAGCAATTCCTTGGCAACCAGGTAAGAGGTGAGTCATGTATGGATATTGCTTACTTTATGCCATGTTTGACTTCAGCACCCACCATAGAACATTATGGTTTGAAGCAAGAGATACATTTAAAAGAAAGGAGAAAGAGACAAAGGAATGTGAACCTGAGACATGTGCAATTAATTCTTTGGATCAAAACATTGTTCACCAAAAGAATCAAAGGAATTATTTATTCCAGGTATGTTTAAGGAGTTAGGAATGTTCAGCTAGTCATTTTTCTCCCTTGCTTCCTTAAACATTATTAATTTAAAGAATGTAAATCTAAAACAAAATGGGTTGAATCCATCCCTTATTTTGAATTATTGCAACATTCTCAAAATCTCAAAGACAGATTATGTGAAACGGTGCAAAGAGATTTGGAGTCAAATTGCAGCTCTCTTATTTGTAACCCATGTGACTTTAAGTGGGTAAGTGGAATGACTTGGCTAAGTCACTGGTCCTCTCTGTGGTTTGAGTTTTTCATGTATAAACCTACCTTCCGGTTCTAAACGTGTGATCCCAGGAGAGGTTCCCTAGGGCACCACCAGTGAGAGCAGAATTTGAAATGAGTTAAGTCAAACCAGCAACCATTTGCTAAATACCTGCTGTGTGTCAAACAAACAGAGATACAAAAAAAAGGTAAAAGCAAATCAAAAAACCAGTTTCACAGTCCACTGAGGAAGATAGCATATATTTCACTATGTGCAATGAATTGTACATGGGGTCAGTTAGAGAGAATTCACAGAGGGGAGCATCAGCATTAAGTGGGGTTGAGAAAGGCTTCCTATAGAAGGTGGGATTTCAGCTGGGGCTCCATGGAAGCTAGGATGGGGAGAAGAGGGAGAGCTTTGAAGGCATGGGAGATAGCCACTGAAAATGTCTAGCCTTGTGAGATGCGGTATCTAAGAGTATGTGTGGTAGGGCAAGAAGACTGGAAAAGTAGGAAAGGGGCAGATTTTGAAGACTTAAAAGTCAAACAGGATTTTACATTTGATCCTGGAGGAGATAATAAAGAACCATTGCAGTTGATTAAATGGGGAGGTGGGGGGGGTGGCATGGTCAATCTGACAGCTGAGTCAAGGCTGGACAAGAGTGGGGAGAGGCTAGTTGCAGGGAAACCCACTGGAAGCTATTGAATAGTCAAGGTTTGAGGTGATGAAGGTCTGCACCAGAGTGATAGCTATGTAAAGGGGAAGAAGGGAATGTATGAAAGAGGTGTTGTAAGCATAAGATCAACAGGACATGGCAACAGATTGGAGGTGGGAGATGAGGGAGAGAGTGAAGAGTTGAAAAATGATACCTGAGTATGAGCCTGGGTGACTGGGAGGAGGGTGGTGCCCATGACAGTAACAGGAAAATTGGGGCAACCAGAGGACTTGGGAGGAAAGGTAATGAGCTCCATTTTGGGACATTTGAGTTTAAGATTTCTGTGGCAAATCCTGTTCAAAATGTCTAATACAGTGTTGAGCCTGGAGTTTAGGAAAGAAGGTTGGAGCTGGGAAAGTCAGTCTGAGAATCATCAGCTTAGAAATAATAATGGAATCCATGAGTGTCAATGAGATGACCAAGCAAAATGGTAGAGAGAGAAAAGAAAAGAGGGGTGAGGACAGAGCCTCCACCACCTGGAGAAGATCCAGCAAAGGGCAAGAATGAGGAAGAAGAGGAGAATAACCAGGAAGGAGAAGAATATCAAGGACATGATCAATAGGGTCAAAGGTTGCAGTGAGGTCAAAAGCGTTGAGGATTAAGAAAAGGCCATTAGATTAAGAGGTCACTGGTGATTTTAAAGTGACTGGGTTCCACTGAATAATGAGTTCAGAAGACCCATGCAGAGAATTGAAAGGAAGTGGAGTCATTGATTATAAGTGACATTCTCCAGAAGTTTTGGCACAAAAGACAGAAGTGGAGGGTGATATGTCTCCAGCAGTCTTCTAGAGAAGAGGGGATGCAATGAGATGATTCATGCATGTAGAGGGGTTTAATGCCTTGGCAGGGAGAAAGAAGGACAATTTCTTCACGTGAAATAAGGGAGAAGGAGAAGATGGCAGTGAAAGACGTCTGAATGATGGGAAGTGAGGTAAAGAGAGAATTCTGGGAGAACCTCAATTTTTTTCGGTAAAATATAAAGTAAGTTTCTGAGCTGCATTGGGGGAGGGGAGAGCCATGAGATGTTGAAGGGTAGATGCAAGCATAGTTTTATACAGCAGTTGTGAATGGAGTTCAAAAAAGTGAAGGCCCAATCAAGATTATGTTACATGAATTTGCACTGGACCCATCCAGCATGGTTTTGAGATGTTTTCCATCTTTGTTAAGTTGTGTATGAGTAGGAACAAAGACAGTGGATGGTGGGATGATCCGTAGCTGAGGCTTAGCAAGGCAAGAATGGTGATATGAGGGGGCCAGGAACTCAAAAGAAAGCGACACTGGGAAGTTGAACTGGTTAACCAAGGAAGCAAGATGGGAGGCAAGAGGGAATAACCAATGTTTAGGGTTAGTGGCCTGGAAGAGAAGGGAAGGGAAGCTTTAGAAGCAGTGGTGAGGACAGTGAATGGGAATTAGGGTCATAAGGTGAAAGGAAAAGCAGGATGCTAACAGGTTGTGATCAAAGAGAGGAATTTCAGAGTCATGGACACGAAAGTGAAAAAATGTGTGGCTGATGGTGAGATCAAATGTATCTTTGTGTGTGGCTGACATGGGGCAGAGGAGGTAGGTATATGAAAGGAGGTGGAGCATATAGGCGACTTGGGAGGTGAGGGTGTCAGAGGAGCAGAAGTCTGTATGTTGAAGTCCCCTGGAATGAGGCCAAGAGGTGGAAAGGAAAGAAGGACAGTGTGCCAGGCACCAGAACTCTTGAGGAAAGGGGAGGATCCTGGAGAGCTGGAGGTAAAAGCTTCCAGAACCTTTGATTGACTGGCAAATCTGGATTGAGTGAAACTCAAAGGAGAGGTTTCTGAATGATCATGGTAAAGGGAAAGCCTGGCAGTGAAAGCCTTCGTATTCCTCCTCCTCTACGAATGAAACAGAGGGTTATGAGGGAAAGTACAACCAGTACTGAGAAAAGTGGCTGGGGAATCTGGACTTTTGGCATAGAGCCAAGTTTCAGGGAGTGGACAAAGATAGAAATACTGTGGAACTAAAAGGCTGAAGGTGAAATCTAGTTTGTTATCTCTGCAGGATGCATTCCAGAGTAGAAGGAGTGGGACAGGGGTGGCAGTGGAGGTGAGGGGGAGTGTTGGATTGAGGATGGGAATGAGAGAATAGTCAGTGGGGGAGAGATAAAAAGGGTTTAATGATGACAAGGGGATAAGGAGAGTAGGAAGGATGTGTTCATTAACGAGACATGAATTCAGGTCAGTTCCACCCAGGGCATGTAGCAGCAGTACTGGATGGAATGACTGGCCCAGGAAGGCTCGGGTTAGGATGCTCCCCTCCTTCCCTGGCAAGCCACCCTCCTTAGTCTGTAAGTTCAGGATGAGGTTTTTTGAATGTAAGTGTATCCAAGCAATTTTAACTGTTCAAAAGAATACAAGAACTTGTTAGGAGCAGGTGAGGCTTCACTATGCTATACACCTTACCTTGGAGAACTTCCAGGAGTAGGTGAGGGTGCATCTTATCTTACTTTAGAGACTCATAACAAGATGTTAACAGAGTGTGAAATAATAGCTCAAATCAGATGAGCCAAGGAGAGAAAAAAAGAAACAAATTGGACCTTCAGAGAGAGAGAGGGCTACAGAAAAAACCAATCCAGAAGTATACTGAATCAGCAATAATTCAATTTATTATCAGATAGTCATTAGCTGTTTACTCTACACAGGGGATTGTGCCAGGTACCGAGGATGCAAACCCAGAATCAACGTGGTTCTGATCTTCAAGTCGCCTACACACTCTACCAAGCCAGCAAAGTGGAACAAATAAATCCACGTTCATACCTTGATAGCTCTGTGGTCGTGTCAACCCTTTCTTATCAGTGTGAATACTCCCTTCATGGGTGCAGATTGCAACCCATTCTCTCCCCCTTGTCCTCCGGGATCCCACCGTGGGATTCTACCCAAAGTTCTGGGGTTCTTCTTCTAATTCCACAGGACCCAGAGCCGACAGAGATAAGCATCACTTAACCCTCCTTCTTATTAAAGGACGGGCCCACCCATCTTCTCATTTAGAAATTAATAATAAATTTTCTTTT
This sequence comes from Bettongia penicillata ogilbyi, assembly GCA_023548195.1. Classification (NCBI taxonomy): domain Eukaryota; kingdom Metazoa; phylum Chordata; class Mammalia; order Diprotodontia; family Potoroidae; genus Bettongia; species Bettongia penicillata. The sequence continues at coordinate 8,830,720 of JAJHZJ010000132.1, read as the reverse complement.
CATGGCGAGCTTTGTCATTAAGGACAGACTTAACACTATACAAAGAACAAAAAGAAGATTCCATGAGAAACTTCTATTATGAGTGAATTTTTTTCTATTATGTACATATATGTGTTCAAGAATTAATTCTGTTAATTTGCATCCCACATTAAAAGGGCAAAAAATAACAAACCGCAGGACAAATACATACTTTTATAAGACTATATATATAGTAGACACCGTTTGCCAAGGGAGTTACCTTGAAGGTAAGCAGAAGGACTGAGGAGAGCTAAAACCCAGCCAAATGCAAAGCATTAAATTCAATGAAGTGCACTTAATCTGAACTCAGATTAAGTGCACTTGGTTTTGGGGGACAATTGATAATGCATACTTCTCTCCTCTAAGCAGAAAGCAGGAGCTGCGATTGTCCTGATCACCTCTGCATGTTGCTTGGGTTTGTTTAGCATTTCCCTTTCCTAACAGGTCGCTAGGGTACCAGGAGGACTTACTGGACCGCAGTCCCTGGCAGGTAGTATGCACTAAATAAATGCTTCTTGACTGACTAGGCTATATATCAGGAAAAGCTGAGCTATTAAAACCAAAATGACATCAATAAAACAGAAACAGGCAGCCCTTTGTTACAGGAAGAAATTTGAAGTTATTGCAAACACATGTCTGGTTCACCCAAAGGCCCTCTAGCTCTTGCCCTAGTCCATGCTGGGTCCGGTTCCTTGTCCTTCCACAGTGTTTGCCCATGATATACATGCTGAGGAGGCTGTCCTGACTGCATTCCATGGACAAGAAGAATTCTTTGCTCATTTCAGTTTTGATAAAAGTGTTTTTGAATTGAACTGACCTGAAGTCACCCACCTCCGCACATTCGACCAGGCCATTCCCCGTAATTTAATGTATTCCTCCCTCCTATCTCCCTCTTAAAATTATCCCATCTCTGATCCTCCATGAATCTGCACAAACTGCAGTAACCCAAGACTTCACAAATTGGCTCCAAACTACCTTTCCATTATTTCTTTTCCTTCTCTCTATGCTACAGTCCTGTACTCCGCACACAGCTCTCCATCTCGCCTCCCATTGCCTTTGTATGGGCTGTCCCCATAGCTAGAGTTCACTCACTACTTAGAATCCCTGCATCCAAACCTTGATTTTCTTCAAAGCCCAGTTTGGAAAGTCCCACCTTCCAGAGGAATTCCCCTCCCAAGATGCTGGTACCTTTAGACAAAAGTGATCTTCTATTAACTTCATGTACATTTGCTAAGATCTTAGGGTGGTTCTTATTGACTCCTCCATCTTGGAGAGCACGGATTATTTAGTTAGGACAGGAAGGTGGTAGGTGTGGGGGGACTTTTTTCTTTTGGTCTCTATATCCTCAGGGCCTAGGATGGTGGATAGTGCCTGGTACCAGCAGGCGCTTAATAAATGCTTATTTATTGACCAATTGAGTTCACCATCAAGGTATTGGCTCTTACACACTAGCCCCCACCCCCTCTCCTAGGACCCCGGGCTCTTAACTGGTTAGCACTCACTACATTGATCTGAGTCTTAGACTCAAACCCAGACTCTGCAGGTCTGGGACTGATCTTTTGCATGTCATTGTATCCTCAGGCTTAGCATCATGCCTGGCCCGTAGTGACTATGTCCCAGGCAACTTTATAATCATGATAAAAAATGAGCATTTATATAGTCCTTCAAGTTTTGCAAAATGCATTACAAATATTTCATTTGATCCTTACAACAGCTCTGGAAAATAGATAACTGTAATTGTCCCTTTTTTACAGATGAGGAAACCAAGGCAGATAATAAGTGACTTGTCAGGGTCACATAACTATTAAACGTCTGACACTGGATTTGAATTCAGATCTTCGGCACTCCAGTAGGCACACCCTTGCCCCTACACCTCTCAGTTGATCAGTCAAAAAACATTTATGAAGCACCCACTACACCCTAGGCAGGGCAGTGAGGTGGAACCATAGATAGAGTACTTGGCCTGGAGTCAGAAAGACCTGATTACGAACCTGGGCTCAGGCACTTATTACCTGTGTGATCCTGGGCCAGTCACTCAACCCTGTTTGCCTCAGTTTCCTCATCTGTAAAATGAGCTGGAGAAGGAAATGGCCAAGCACTGCAGTATCTTTGCCAAGAAAACTCCATAGATTGTCCCAGGGGTGTTAAAAAGTCCGGACTGAACTACCAAACAACAGCCAACACCCTGGACATTATGCTAAATGCCGGGAATACAGATGCAGATAAGAACTTGGAGAAGCCTCGGCAAGGAAACTGAGAGGAGGTGGGGGGAGGGGCAGGGAAGGTAGGATGGTGGAGAGTCCCCAAAGAGTAGAGCTGGTGGTAATTGGGGAGAAGACTCTGCTAAGCCCCCTCTTTAAATAGAGGCCCAGGGCCCTGCCCTCCTATCAAAGACACCAAGTAGAGAGGCAGCAGGGACTGGGGAGATACAAGCAACCAGGCAGATTCAATCTTGAAGCATAATGAGCTTTCTCAATGAAGAGTTTCCTGGGAAAGGAAGGCTGAAGGTGAGGTCTGGAGAAGATCAAAAACAGTGGGAAATGGGGAGAAGACCGTGCCAAGCATGCTCCCTACTTTCCAACTCTACACCTGGGAACAGTCACCAAGTCACCGTTGTCGGTGGTTGTCCTTCATTCTCCAAGAAGAGCAAAATGACATCACTACCATAGAGTCAAGTTCCCTGTGTCCAACTGTGGCTGATCAGACCAGTATGGGCTTGGGAGGCTCTGCCACAGGTTGAGCACCATAGCCCATGTGAACATTTGGGGTGGAGTTGTCTCTAAATTTGCACATCTCATGTTTCTTTTGAACTACTGCAATTCTGCTTTGCTCATACTGCACAGTATCTGATGAGAATCCACTATGTTGTTTGGGGTACTGGGAACCCCAAAATGCAAGGGTACAGGGGATCTGTCTTGAAAGAATTCAACCACTCAAACCTTCCAAAGTATCAAGTTTGTTGTGATGTTAATAGAAGCAGCAAGGAGCAAGATTCTGAGTGAATCTGCATAATTTAATGGAGATAAGATGGTACTTTTTCAGAGGAAAAAGGCGGAAAAGGGGCAGTGAAACGATCTGGGTGGGATTAAGGAGTGGCAAGTAGCCTGAAGTGGCTCAGATGCCGATAATGAAAGGAATTAAGTGGTCTGAACCACAAAGAAAGGACAGTTATAAGGAATATTCGGTATCTGGGTAGACTGGGAGGGGCCAGATGCCTCTGACCAACCACCAGAGACTGGATTCCTGAAATTTGTGGAAAAGTTCAAGGGCTTTCTTTTTAGGGGTCCAGATCCCCCCATCAGTTCTGTGTGTCTGCCATGTCACACAATCAATTCCAAAGTTCTTCAGAGAGACCTTGAGAATATCCATGTGATGAGGTTCAAGATGCTCACCAAAATGTTGGGGTGTAAGATCATCTCAAAAGAATTCACTCAGGCGGTCTCCAAATCAAATAAAGGCATTTATTGTAGATAGCACAATACATCAAACAGGCTCCTTTGCCCCTTAGGGAGATGTAGCTAAAGGGAGACCCTAGCTCAAGGGGGCAAGAATGGGAGACCCCAGGGAAGAGGGCCACTTCAACGGAGATAGCTCCTTCAGGAAGAGGCCCAAGAAAGGGGACAACCCTCACTTAAGGGAGATTCTTGCTTAAGCAGGAAGCCCTTCACTTAAGGAAAAGGCCCACTGGCCCAGAAAGATTAGGAATTCTTACAGAGGAAAACTTGCCGTGGTCAGGGAGAAGAGATGGTTCAAGTTCCACACATAATCTAGGAACTTCATTATTCCATAGTTCAACCCAAGGTGGAGGTGCAGAGGGGCCCCTGGTCGTTTCTCCTGGATCAGCCTAGTGGAATCTTGAGGTTTCCTAAAGTGGCTCTAAGTGGTACTTGAGATAATGGGCTTCTCATTAACCACTCAATTTGAATGTCATTATCAGCACCCTCAAGAAGTAGGCACTCAAATTCTTTTGGGAAAAAGGGCAAGGGTCATGAATTCCTCTATCACTTGTATCACTTTTTCTTACCACCATGTGAATGCTTGCCCTGAGTTCTCCAAAAAGTTTTGTTTTAGGCGAGTATGTGTTTGTCATTCCAGCAACGTGGTCAGCTCATTGGAGCTACACTCTCTGCAATAGAGTTTAAAATGCTTGGCAACGCAGCTCAAGAAAGGACTTCAGTGTCTGGTACCTTTATCCTGCCAGGTGGTCTTTAGAATCTTCCTAAGACAGTTCAAATGGAAGCGATTCAGTTTCCTGGCATGGCCCTGGTATACTTGTGGGAAACAAAGGAAGGAATTCTGTTTCCACAGGGTTAAAACTCCTCCTGGCTTTAAGTGATAGCTGCTCATCAGAGTTGCGACTTAGCATGATCAGGTAAAAGGTCAGAAGCTTGTAGGAAGGTCTGATGAGTTGTCTGAAGGGAATCCTATCAGAGAGGAGAACATGAAGTGAGGTGTTCAGGAGGCCTCATTTAGCCAATAGATGGCAAGGCCAGAGCTTCCAATTTGGCAAGGTATAAGAAGGATTGCATTGGTCTGAATAATTGTAGCACTCCTCTAGGAGCTACCCATTCATTCAGGGAGAATGAAAGTAAAAATTAATAAAAGCTTTCCAGATTTCACAAGTCTTTTTTCTTTAAGGTGAGCATGTTTCTTACAGTTGGGGGCTTGTTTCTCACATACTGTGCAGGTTTCACAGGCATACAACAATGAGGTCAGCACAACGGCCCTGTCAGTCTAATATCCTTTCTCTCCCACACTTTCCTTCGGAGCCTCCCCAACACTGAGATAGCTCTGACAATGTTTGGACCAATTCACATTGTATGGATCATTATCAATATGTATATCCCTGCAAAGTATACTGCTAAGATAAGGGAGCTTATCCACAATGTCCAGAACTTCTCCATTTGCTGTAAGAGATGGTTGCATGTATTCATGGTGTGGTGCTGGCTGGTGGAGCACCTGTTTTCTTGGTGTTAATTGTTAGGCCAAAATTAGCACAAGCAGCAGAGAACTGATCTATTCTTTGTTTCATCTCAGCTTCAGAGGCTGCATTAAGTGCACAGTCATCACTGAACAAAAAATCACGCACCCACTCTCCTTTCACTTTAGTCTTGGCTTGTAGCCTTTTCAAGTCGAATAATTTACCATCATCGCTGACCCTGGTGCTGTGTTCCTCATCCCTGAGGACATGTCAGTTCATTGTCCTAGGACTCACTCCACCATCCTGTGGCTACCTTGTTCTTGGCTACCCCATCCCCAAATACATTATCTTCCCCTATTCAAATATAAGCTCTCTGAGGACAAAGATTTTCCCCAGCCTTAGTGCAGTGCCTGACACATAATAAATGCTTAATAAAAAACTTTCATTCACTTCACTTTGTGATTAATGAGGGTGGTTCTTCTGATACTGCCAGGGTGTTTTCCTATACTCCCAAAGCTTCATCTTTCTCCCCCTCCTCACCAACCACATTCCAACCCTGGAAATACTTCACCTAATTGATGCCTTCTCTCTGGACTGGTAACTACCACTGCAGAAATGTTTAGTTCAAGGGAAAGACTCCCACAAACCAATGCTTTCCTTCACTCTGGATCTTGAAACATCTCCTCACCCTTTCCTGTACCCCATCTTTGGAACTGTAACCCACGATCCAATCAATTGGGCTATTCTTCCTGGATGGCTGTGGCAATCTGCTCCTAAGGCCCAACCACCATCCCCAGGATCCCTGCTCCAAAATCTCTTTATCTGTGCACTACTCCCCTCTTTGGTTTGTGGTTGCATTGTATGTAATCTCTGAGTGGGCAGAATCTTGTTGGATTTTTTGCATCTGAATCTCCAGCTCTTAACCTGGGGCTTGTAGTTTAGGAGGGATTTCTTATGTGCTTTATCTTTCCTTCTTTCCTTCCTATCATGCTTCCTGATTATAATTACTTTTTTTCTTGCCTAAATTCCTATTCCTTAGACTTCTGCCCACTTTGCTTTTTGCCTTTTTTGGCTTCAGTTTCCAGGCCCTGAGAAGGATTTTCTCTTCCTTGAGTGCTGCCAGCCCTCTCTTGGTTTAGTTTACATCCTCTGGAGACATTGATCAAACCTCTTGCCTGTCCAGAAAAGGTGAGTGGTTTCCCTCTTCCTGTCACCTGAATGCTTAGTTTTTCCACCAAGGCCTTCAATCCAGGGGGGCCCATGAGTTACTGGGCAAATGAGGTGGGGGTCCAAATTCCAAACAATCCATAATTCAGTTGTTTATCTGTGGGATCTGCAAGTAATGGGGAATATAATAATAGCTAACATTTACATAGCATTTGCTACATGCTTGGCCCTGTGCTAAGTGCTTTACAAGCATCTCATTTTATCCTCACAACAGCCCTGGGAGGTAGAACCTATTGTTAGGAAACTGAGGTTAAGTGATTTGTCCAGGGTCACCCTGCTAGTAAGTGTCTAAGCCTGGATTTGAACTCAGGTCTTCCTGACTCCTGGCCCAGTGCTCTGTCCATTGTACCAACTAGCTAGGGAGAGTCTAGTTTTACCATGAAGAAGGGTCATCTGTTTCTGAGACACTGAGGAAGAAAATGGGCTGCTATAGAGAGGTTTCCAGGTAGGAAAGAAGGGAGAAGAAAGAGACCCAGTAAAATAGATGAGATTTTCTGCTGAGAGAAGGGTGAAGGTGGGAGAGGCCCAAGGGGCTGAAAGGGAGTAGGAGAGGTTTGAAATGGGCATGTGTGTGCGCCTGGCTTCTTGTTAACTAAGGAAGACTGAAAGGATTGTCCTGCAACTCAGAAGGCCCAGTGGAGATTAGAAAATTAGGGGTTAAACTGTTACCAGGTTTTAGGGAGTAGTCTCCTCTATAATTCCTCAGCTCCTGCCAAGAACAGGTGCATACACAGAAACCTAAACAGATTGTTCTGCCAATATTATGCCAACATTATAGATGGCCCTAGGTCACGATGAACTCACCAATGATGAAATAACAGGTTGACAGTTCTGAGAAATGGTTGTATTGAAACTGGTTCTGTAGTCTACATGACTGGCTGATTTTGTAGCTTCTCAAAGCCTACCTCTATGGTCTGAATCTTCCTATTTTCTTCTTTTCCATAAATGCTCTGTTATTTCAAGGATTCTCTATACATAGGCTCATTTCAACCCCCACCTTTGGCATAGTTGGCAGGATTCTCCAATACTGGAGGTGAGGTGAGCAACTTTCTGTTGATACATGGCCACTTCCTGGTGGAGAAGATGCCCTGACCTTCCTAGAAAGTCCCTACTGCTTCTCTGCTCATCAACCTGAGCTTTGGGAAGTAAAGATCAGTGAAGAAATTGGACTCTGGGTACTGAGTACTGGAAATTGGAAAATGGGCAACAAGAACTCTAAAAGAAATCCCACATTGATCTCCAACGCTTTAGCTCAGATGGTGGAGAAATATGGAAAGTATGTTGCCCACAGGTTGCCCATTCTATCTTTTTGTCATCTTGCAAATGTTTATACTTACAAAAAGGCAAATTTGCGGTGACTGGTTAAGAACAAGAAGAATATGAAAATTGCAAGCTGGTTTATCTAAGGGGATTTTTAGAAACTCTGCATTCAAAGCAAATGGAGTATTGGTAAATGGAAGGGCATTATACCTCCAATAAACTTAAGAATGATTTGCATAGTCAAAGAAAAGTTGAAACAATGAAAAGCTTTCTCACTTTCTCTGTACTGTCCTTTCAAAAAGGACCTTTAATTGAAAATTGTTTTTTTGTTTTCATCTGATTCATTTCTTTTTTAAAATTTATTTATTTTTAGTTTTCAACATTCGTCTGATTCATTTCTTAATCTGTAGGGAAGAGACCTGATGTGAAAATTAAGCGTTCCCATATTCTATGCCCCCAGAGAAGTAAGAAAAAAGGAAAATTTGTATTTATGACCTCAGTACATACAGCAAAGAATTCCCTGTGGTTTTGATGAGGTTGAGGGGTGATGGGGACCCCAAAATATCAACAGTCCGGGTCATGCTCGAATGAATTCAACTCAAGCCATCTTAAAGCCAAAGAAAACAAAGTTTATTAAAGATCCGCCAAATTGGGTTGCCCCTTACGGAGCCTAAGCATTTGTGACACTTGTATTCACAAGCGGGCCAGATAGAATCCCAGCTAGACAGAGTCTGAGCGCCTCCATGGAGGCAAGATGGAACTTAAATACAGAAAAGAGTATAGGAGGGATGGGGGATGCGGGGTGGGGGAGTCTGGTAGTCTAGAGTGATGGGAGAAGAAGTTCAGGAAGGGGCTCCAAGGAGGATCTAAGGCTGGAAACAGCTGGAGGTAATCAACAAATGTCAGACTAGGGGGTGCCTAGGTGGGAAGCAGGTAGGGCAATCAAGACATAACTGACAATGGTCACAGATTTGAGAATGAAAGGCCAGATTCTGTGAGGAGATACAGGTAGAGCTCAATTTGAGCAGGAAAAGCCAGATTCTGTGAGGAGATACAAGGACAGCTCAATTTGAGTATGAAAAGCCAGATTCTGTGAGGAGATACAAGGAGAGCTCAATTTGAGTATGAAAAGCCAGGTTAAGTGAGGAGATTCCAGGGGAGCTCAAGGAAGTTCCCAGAGTCTGAACCCCATCAGTTTCTATATTTTACCTCCTATCTTTTCTAGACACTTGCAGGAAAACGTAAAGGTGTTTATTCCACCCAAGGGGTCTGCTTCAGTTCTATATGATTTATTAATAGCTTCTGGAACTGATTAACAAAATTAGATGGGTACATTTGCTTTGCTTAAGGTCTTTGGTGTACAAGGACATGAGGAATCTTTGAACAAGCTGCATTTTTGCCTGCCAGAGGTAAAATATATATATAGGACCCCTTCTCTCAGCAGATGCAAGGAAGGTGTTGACCAGTTCTAAGAATAAGGCTTTCCCATCCTAGGAAACAGTTACGCTGATTTCTCATTTTGTTTGTAGACAGTGGATTCTTGCCTTGGCTGGAATGACTAGACATTTAACTTTGTTGCTTCCTAGTAATTCCCTTCATTCCTCAGAATGGGAAGAAAAATGACCTGAACATGGCTTTTCTGTCTTGAAAGAAGTCATTGTATCTAGTGATATGTAGGCCCAATTGGAATAATCTTCGATTTTTTCTGCTAATGAGAAAGAAGGGGAGGTAAGTGGAGGCCTCCCTCAAAAACTGGGGCCAGATTATTGAGCCATAGCCTCTTTTGCAGTTGAGCTGGACCCTGTGGACCTGGGGACGCCAGAATGTCTTCATGCAGTGATGGAGCAAGCTGAGCCTTTACCTGAGGATGTGGCTGTACTAGATCCGGAGTTTCTGTAAGACATCAGACCATTAACAAACAAGCCCTACTGTCTAGTCCAAACGTCATCTGCACAGTTCTGCTCCTCTGCTTCAAGAGAAGGGGATCTGTAGGTCATGATTGCCTAGTGGCAATTGAGGAATATTTCTACCCCTGTAAAATTATTGCCCTATTTGGGTATGTGCTGTTTCCTTCTCGGATAAAGCTGGGGTTTCTCATGATCTTTAAGCTTTATTTCACTGATTTTGACATGATTGTTGATGCAGAAAAGTAGCTGGAACTTTTAACAAAATTTAAAATTGAACAATTTAAGATTTGGATTTATGTTTGGTTTTGATCAATGAATTGGGGAAAATATTTCTTATTTTTATGTTATCTAATAAATATATGTTATATAAGTTTCTTTTTATACAATGTTTTATACTATAATTTGTATATTATAAAATTTTATATTACTGAAATAATATTTCATATGTTACATTTGTCTATTTATTATTATCTATCCTGGGCCCTCTTCTTCTATATTACTTGGTAATCTTACCAGCTCCCATGGATTAATTACCATCTCTGTACTAATGATTCACAAATCTACCTATCTTGCCCCAAGTGCTCTATTGACCTCCAGTCTCACATCTCCAGCTGTCTTTCATGCATCTCAGATTGTATGACTTAAACTCAACATGTCCAAAACAGAACTTACTCTTTCTCACCGAACCTTCTTCCTGTCTTACTATGGTAGAGCACAACACCATCCAGTCCTTGAGGCTTGGAATCTAGGGGTTATCCTCAACTCCTCACTATCTCTCACTGCCACCACCTTCCAATTTCAATATGTTGCCAAGGCCTGTTGATTTTACCTCTTCCACATCTCTTGTATACACCCCCTTTCTCTCCTCTGACACAGCCACCACTCTGGTGCATGCCCTTAACACCTTATGCCTGGGCTAGTGCCATGGCTGCTGATGATTCCGAGGTTCACCTTCCTCAAGTCTCTCCCCTCTTCAGTCCATCCTTCAGTCACTAAAATGATTTTCCTAAAGTGCAGATTCAATCATGTCACTCCTCTATTCAATAAACTCCAGTCCTTCCATTTCACTCTTATCAGCCTCCAGAGTTTGGTCTGAGAAAGACAAAATTAGGCCATATGCGCACTGTTATTGCTCTCAGATTGGCCGCACACATGTGGAACTGCCGTCAGAACTGAGTTCATGAGCTCATGAAAGGGTTAGATGAGAGGGATTGTAAAGGCATAGAGCAAGGAAGTGGCCCTGACTCGGGATGTCTGTGCAGGCTTAATCTGGCCTTGTGGTTTCTAACGCAGCAGGAGGATTTGGGTTCGCTCAGGGAGTATTGCAGAAGATCATTGGTATGTCGGTCCAGAAGGGCTCCATTCATCCTCTTTGATGGGCCAGTCCAGGGTCTCAACCTTCTTCAGGTGATAAGGGGCTCAAGCAGGGTCTCATATCTCCAAATATAAAATATTCCATACAGCATTTAAAGCCCAGCATAACGTGGGCCCCTCTTACCTTTCTGGCCTTCTCACACTCAACAGGGCAGTTCCTGGCAAATGGAAGAAGAAATGGAGACAGAGTCAGATTTCATATCCTTTGCCTCAAAGATCACTGTAGACAGAGACTGCAGCCATTAAATTAAAAGACCCTTGCTCCTTGGAAGGAAACCTAGGGCAAATCTAGATAGCAGACTAAAACACCTTGCCAGCAAAGGTCCACATAGTTAAAGCTAGGGTTTTTCTAGTAGCAGTGTGTGGCTGCAAGAGTTGGATTGTAAGGAAAACTGCACGCCACAGAATAGAGGCTTTCAAATTATAGTGTGAGATATGATTCCTTAGGACCCCTACTCAAATTCTAATCAGTATATTAATAATAATTAAATTATATAAATAATAATTGAATCAGTTCAGTATGATTCCATAAAGGGTAATGATTATCAGCAATTATTTCATTATTGTGATATATTCATCTAGCAATACATATTTAGTCAGTCATCTGATGACTGTCTAAGAATAAATATGGACTGATATATGTATGTGACATTAATCATATAGGAATAAATAGATAAGACAGGCCTTTGTAGTAGACCTCAAAACTTTAATGGAACATTCATGACTTGTTTCCCAGTTATGAAACTCACTTGCTCTACCACAAGAATGATGACGAAGGTAAATCTCCATTCTGTTTTGCTCAGATAACATGGTCAACCCGAGTGTGGGTGGCATGGTATAGAGAGTCCCCCAATTTGTTTTTGATATCTCTGTACTAGTTGTACCATCTCCTTTTGCTCAACATGAGCGGGAACCTCTATTCATCTTATAACCAGTTAGTCAACAGAGATATCCCATGGTTCATCCACCTCTTGTCCCCCATTCCTCTCTACTGATAAGCCATTTTTTAGCTAATGCATCATTTTTGGCCCTCAAAACAAGGTCTTTCAACCAATGGGATTTAGTATCTTGTGTAACCTACAGAGAGTTCAGATATCAAACCCTATAAAAACAAGGTCTGGGGACCAGGGCATCTCAGATTGTGAGGAAAGTCTGAGATCCATTTCATTAGAGGGAGCCAGATCCCTTTAATAAAGTGCTATTGGCTCGGAGTTCTTCCTCCATTTATCTTTTTGTAGTTTGGGTATTTTAGGCCCACAGTAGTGCTGGAGAAGATTTTTGAGAGTTCTTTGGACAGCAAAGAGATCAGTCAATATTTAAAGAAATTAATTCAGACTATTCACTTGAAAGTCAAATACTGAAGCTGAAATATTTCGGTCACATAATGAGAAGACAGGATTCATTGGAAAGGATCCTGATATTGGGAAAAATTGAAGGAAAAAGGAAAAGGAGACAGAGGATGAGATGGCTAGAGAGTGTCATGGAAGCAGGATACATGAGCTTGGACAGTCTTTGGGAAATAGTGTAGGACAGAAGGAGCTGGTGTGCTGTGGTCCACGGAGTCATGAAGAGTCAGACGCGACGGAATGACTGAACAACAGTTCAGTCAACTCGCTCCTTGACATGTACTCTTTGATGCAATGACACTGACCTGCTTATTCCACAAAGAAGATCCTCCATCTTTCAACTCTGGGTCTTTTCTCTGGCCATCCCCCTGTCTGGGATGTTCTTCCTCCTCTGTCCACCTACTGACCTGGTTGGTTTCCTTTAAGTCTCAACCAAAGTCTCATTATTTACAGGAAGTCTTCCCCAACCCAATTCTAGGGCCTTCTCTGTTAATTATTTCCTTTATAGTTCACACACTGTAAAATATTTTTTCATATGTAGCATTTTTATACCCAGGATGATCCCGCTTTATAGTTCCCTGAGGAAGGATCCTCCAATGTACAGAAATGAATCTATTTGTGGGGAACAATTGAGATCAAACGTCCCCACCAGCTCAACTCTTCTTTCCTCTAGTATCAGATGACACCTAAAAGTTCAGCCTATCATTTGCAACTATGACGAAAATGAGCAGGGGTTAAAATTGGAAATAACTAGTGGCTGTGCCAAGTCTGTTTCTATCACTCCAACCCTTTGCCTGTTCTAACCCACAGAAGTCAAGATGACTGGCAATGGCCCTGGGATGCAATAGATGATGTTGGCGTCTTCAGTGTGTGACCAAACTCTAAGCTCTCCATAGCATCTGCTTCAGTTGCCTTTGTGGTCATTGGAACAAACTGTTCTCATCCACTCATTCCACTGGGGGAAGTCTTCACCTGTTTGGCATAGACTTTTCCCTAACTGACCAATGAGTTTGAGGCCCATCAATTTAGCCTCAGCCTGGTTCAGCCCAACTGCCTGGTTTTCCAGTGTGGTCGTTATGTGGGTTACAGTTTCTTGCAGCCCCAGAAGAGAGTTGGGTGAGAGGTGGATACCAAAGGTAGATGAGCAGCCCTCACCCCACAATACGAGTCCTCTTTGAAAAATCCTTCCCACCCCCATCCGCCCTATATAACAGGTACACTGATGGCTTCTGAGAACTCCTGAGGGCAAATGCCCAAAAGCCCTAATCAGCATTCAGAAGGTCACCTTGGAGGGAGTTTTTCAAATTACCTTGGGGTGTTTTGAGAAGGACAAGACTAAAAAAGATAGACGGGAAAGAAAGCTTATTATGTTGCAGTTATAATAGACAGAAAGGTTTGTCTCCCTTCCTTTCCCCCCACAGAGGCCCACAGGAGGGAGATATGAGTATACACACCCACCCCTCCCCAGGGATAGCTGGAACTTTGGAAAATGAGCCTCCCTTATGGAGGAGGGATAATAGACCACCTCTAGACCTTAAGAGAATCCATTGAGATAGTCAGAGGGCCCCACATTGTCTATAATGAGGGGAAGCCTATCTGTTTCTACTGGACACAAGTCCTACTAAGGTCTATGTTGAATTGTTGAGGTTTAGGGATGTTGGGACCACAAAATAATGACACACTGGGTCCTGCCTGAATGAATTCGACCCAAAGTCTTCTTTCAGGCAAAGAAAAACAAGTTTATTAAAGATTCACCATGTTAGATAGACTCTAAAGGAATCTGAACATTGGCTAGACATTTAAGGAATCTGAGCATATGTGACGCTTGTATTGACAAGTTGACCAGAAAGAATCAGAGTGCCTTCATGGAGGCAAGGTGGATCTTATATACAGAAAGACTGTGGGTTAGGATTAGGGTTAGCTAAGTAGTCATGATGATGGGAGGAGGGTTCCAGGGAGGGTCTTGATGGGACTGGAATAACTAGAGGTCAGACATCTGGAACCAAGAGAATGGGATTTAGATGCGAAGTTGGTGGAGGCTACCAGGAGATTGGTTGGTTGTTGTCCTTCTTTCTCGAAGAAGACCAAAATGGCATCACTGTGATAAAGTGAAATTTCGTTGTGTCTGAATGTGACTGATTAGACCAATATGAGCTCAGAATGCTCTACCACAAGTTGGGCACAGAGTCCCTGTGAACATTTGGGATGGATACTTCAAATTTGCACATCCTAAGTTTACTTTGTGCTGTCTCAATTCTGCTTTGCTCAGAGAGCACAGCACCCTTTCTGATGTGGGCACACCATGCTGAGCAGTCCTGTGCCAGTGTATCCCATGGTGCACAGTCAAATCCAAAGTTCTTGAGAGAGACCTTGAGAGTTTCCTTGTATCACTTCTTCTGACCACCATGTGATTGCCTGCCCCATGTGATCTCCATAAAACATTCTTTTTGGCAAGTGTACATTTTACATTTGAACAATGTGGCCAGCCCTTCGGAGTTGTGCTCTCTGAAGCATAGTTTGAATGCTAGGGCTAGGCTAGGTTGAGGATAAGGAAATTTGGGTTTAGTGATAATGGAAAGATCAGGGGAACTCCAGATCTAGTGGGAAGATTCAAGGAGAGTTCAGGGGGTTCCCAGAGCCTGAACCCCATCAGCAGGAGGCTGATTTCCCTACCACATTACTTTCCAATGATTCTGTCTTGGCTATTGGAGTTGGGGGCCAGCCTATCCCACATTCTATCTCCTAGCTTTGAGTTCAGTTCCTTATGAGCCCAAGCATCCCCTTTAATTTGCTGGGTCACACAGCTCCTCTGTCAGTGGGATTGCCATATTTGGTGTACAGTTTTCACCCTTCCAAAATGGACCACTTTGCAGACCTCTACACATATAAAGTGAATTTTCCAGCAGACAAGAGGAAGGGAGGAGGCGAGGCAGGAAGGAGACTGCCCACTGGTAGAGGGAGGGGGCCAGCACATGTCTCAAGTCATGTGGGGGCCAAGGATAGAGAAGTGAAAACAGAAGGAGGAACACCCAGGGACCAGCTAGGAGGGAGAGGCCTGGTGAAAACCAAGAAGTGGAGAGGAGTGTAGACAGGTTTCACTGGCTGGGCACAGGGCAGGTGGATTGGCAGGGGCAAAGGTCTCCTATCTGTGTGTGGGGTGTCGAGGCCACTGAGGGGCAAACTGAGGGGCAGAAGCAAGCCAAAGAGATCACAGTGCTGTCTGGCAAAGTTAATTTAGGGGGGGGTTTTGGATGTGGATTTCCTTCAGAATTCTTTAGGTAAAGTCTAATAGGAATTCCTGTACTGACTATACAAGATTTCCCCATCCCCTTGCTTCCCTTGCTCCCCATTGCTCTTGAGGAGGGTTCCTTGGATCTCTGGTGGTGCCATGCAGTGCCCACTACCCTTTGGGCCTCAGGGGAGGCAGAGACTAGCTGTATTCAAGGAGATCCTATTGTCATCCCTATAAAAACTGCTTGACTTTCCCCTCTTGCAAACAGTGCCCCTTACCCCTGAGGCAGAAGAAAGCATGGAGCCTGTCCTCCATGGCCTCACCACACATCATTCTGATGAGGACTAGATTCCCCTGTGTCACCCTTAACTTACTAGTCCCCACACCAGGTGAACTTACAACAGAAAGGAAACACGTTTATCACTTTATTCAAGATCTTAGGCTCAGTGATTCCTTAGTGGTCCCCGCAAGTCTCAAGGCACTTAATCCCTCCACAAGTCTTAGCTTTGTTCTCCTGGATGCATCCAATGTTTCAGCTATTGATTTGTGTTCTGCTTTTTTGACCTTTTCTACCCAAATAGCCAGAGTTATTGGCTATTGTTTTTATTTCCTTTCCCCTTTAAAGGGGGGGCATCTTCCTCAGGTTTTCTGGGATTCCCCTCCCATCTCTTCCTCCTTGTTCCAATGAGATCTCCACCTCCTTCCACCCTCTCTGGAGAACCACTTGGAAGGGGCCATTATGTGGATGACCTGGCGCTATGTTCCCTTGACCTGATGTCAGGAAGATACCACCTTCCGATTCATTCTTTAACAAGCCCTAAGGTATAAAGTGAGCTCCAAGAAGCTTCAGGTGGCCTTGCCCTCACTTCATTGCCTAGACTTTACCATTTCTGAAGGTCCATGATGCTTCTGGCCAGATTGAGTACAAAGTATGGCCAGTTTGCAGCTCCACAGTAAAGAAGAATTTCTGGCCTTTGGGGGATTGGCTGGCTCCTTCTGCCTGTGGATACCACCCCAGTCTGGCCCTTGAAGTAACAGCACAAAAGTGGCCCTAGATTCCGCAGAAGCACAGGAGGTACTTGCTCACTCCAGAACCCCCTCTTTGCCGTCCCTGCCCTAAGCCTCCCTAATTACAAGGAGCTTTTCGTGCTCAGCTGGCATGGGAAGCCCAGGCTTGCCTCAGGGCATGGGAATGCCTCTGGCCGATTTTTGTAGTTGTTTAGTCTCCTGTGCTTTTTTTCCCCGCTCATGTCCAACATGTCCAACATCCCATTTGGGATTTTCTTGGCCAAGATACTGGAGTGATTTTCCATTTCCTTCTCCAGCTCATTTTATAGATAAGGAAACTGAGACAAACAGGGTGAAGTGACTTGCCCAGGGTCACCCAACTAGTAAGTGTCTGAGGCAGGAATTGAACATGTGTCTCTAGCTCAGGAAGATGCAAGTTCAATTCCTGCCTCTAGGCCCAGTGCTCACTCCATTTAGTAGCCCAGGAACTCGGTATTTGGTTCCAAGCTGCTGCTACTCTGGTAGAGAAAGTCCAACTCCTGGTCCTTGGGCATTCCTGTTAAGGTTTGGGGTGATGTGGGGGCCCCCAAATACTGACATGCCCAGTACTGCTCGAATGAATTCAACACAAACCTTAAAGCCAAAGGAAAACAAAGTTTTAAAGATTCACCAGACTGGGTTGACTCTTAAGAGCCTAAGCATTTGTAACGCTTATATTAACAAGTGGGCCAGATAGAATCTCAGCTAGGCAGTGTCAGAACTGGATTGAATCTGAGCACCTTCATGGAGGTGAGATGGAATTTAAATACAGAAAAAGACTGAAGGAAGAATTCGGGTGTCACCAAGTAGTTCTGGGGTCCCAGGGATGGTCTTGATGGGGGAGGTCAGCCTGGAATGTAGATCAAACTCAGGGAGGATCCTGATGGGAGGGGCCAGCAGTCCACACAATCCACAATCCTGGCTGGGCCATTTGGACCTCAGGAGAATGCCAAGAAGTGGCTGGTAATAGGATCAAAGGGAGGAACATCAAAAGAATGCTAAATAGTAGGGAGTATTTGGGTTGAGAGAAATGGAAGGGGAATCCAAGGAGCCCTCCTTCCCCGCCATGGCCAGACCCTCTGAGGCCCTTCAGACAAATGAGACAAAAACCCTCCTTATCCAAGGGAAAAAAGTCTTGGTTTGGGCTTGTATCTCATCATTCCCACAGCTCTCTTGGTGCTGTTATAGCTTGAGGCCACCTCTGTAGTCCCTGGCTAGCCAGATGTGAGCTGCTCTTCCTCACAGAGAACATTCCTCTTTCCTAGTGACTTTTCCTAAATCCCAGGACCCTTCTTCAGATCCCCCCAGACCCTGAGAACATCTTTCCCTGATCATGACTGCCTCTGTACCTGTCCACAAGCCTCTGCTGCGGATGGGGCACTAATGATGGACCCTTAAAAGGCCCTGACCTTTCCCACATGGCCAGGTCCCTGGCACTCACCTGGGGCACCTGGCCTTTCCCTGTTAATAATCCTTTCAACTGCCTTTTCATTGTGGCCCTGCTCTAGACTGCCACTCCTTAATTCCATCTAGACCCTTTTGGTTACCTCCCTGCCACTCCAGACTATTTGGCCACTCCTAGATCATATCCAGATTTTCCAATATTACTGTATTAAAGGTCCATCTTGCCTCCATTAAAGTGCTCAGATTCCTTAAGAGTCTGGCCCATTTGTCAATACAAGTGTCACAATAGAATGGATTCTTAAAATCTTCCCCACCTCAACCAGTGTTTTAATAAACCTTGTTTCTGGAGGAAGAAGGGGGAGGAGCTGAGGGGTAGCCGGTGTGGGGGGGAGTGGTGGCCAGTGGTGGTGATGGTGGTGGGGGGGCCCTGCCGGGAAAGATGGTGGAAGTTGGGAATTTTTGGTAGATTCTAATTTAGGATAAGATGAATACTAATGAAAAGTCTATTAGCCACTGTGATTGTTAAAAGTTATTGAACTTATGAAGCTATGGCAGAGAGAGAGACAGCATCATCTGTGCCCCCAAAGTGTGGACCATACATTTCTTCTGTCACTAGTTGGAGTATGAACTTGATGATTCGTGGAGTAGTTCTGTTTTTGATTGGAGTGTTTCTTGCATTAGTATTAAATCTACTTCAGATTCAGAGAAATGTCACACTCTTTCCACCTGAGGTGATTGCAAGCATCTTTTCTTCAGCATAGTGGATACCACCATGCTGTGGCACAGCTTCAGATATACATCTCCAGATTTTCTTTATGTTTGTTCTTGGTTACCATGTATATTTTTTGCTGGTGGCATAACAATGGGAAACATTGGTCGACAGCTGGCTATGTAACGAATATAAAGTCACTGCAGAAAAATCTCATCAAGAATGAAGAAGGCAAAAATATGTTTTGTACAGAAAAAAACCTAAGATTTAAAGAAGCCTGTAAATTATAAAGATACCAAGAAAATATTGGACTGTAAAATTGCTAAGATGCAGTTTTTCCCTTCACTGGTATATATTTCTGCAATCTGTGATTGCTACTTCTGTAAATCAATTACAAATCTTTGTGTATTTGATTTAAGTAACTGTAAAAAATGATGATGCACCACAAACAAGAATATTGGTTAACAGATGTTTTAAATTTTTTTTAACTTCTATTGTATCACAATGTTAACGTGCCAAAACATGCTATTATTGTCATACATAAGATGAATATGTTATGAACATTTGAAAAATTACTGAAATGGCATAATATAAAGAGGAAAGCCAAGAACTCAATTAAACAGCTGTTACTTTCTCTTTTATTTTTTATTTTCTTATTATTTTTCTATGAACAGCAATGTGAGTTATGGGTACCCTACTTTGTGGCTGGGATTCTATCTTAATGTGTAAACAAACGCCTAGAGTATTTGAAATTTTTGTCTTTTGTGATAAAAATGAACTTTTCATGAAATGTTTTTAAATACATATCTACCTGCAATACTGCAGAGGATCCAAAGAATAAACACCTGTTTAGACAAATATTACTAGTATTGTATGTGAAGCCCGTAAGAGATTGTCAGCATTCCTGTTTTTTAGTCTGAGTTTAGGAAAGGATGGAGTAGGTAAAAATAATGGTCATGGAAGAGCAGAACTAGAATGAATGTGAATTTTGAAAACCAAAAATGACTTTCTGCATCTATGCAACGTTTGAAGTGGCTTTTTAATAATCGCAAGGAATTTAGCACCTCTTAATTCTTTTGCACATTTAACAGCCCCCAAATCTGTAGAAATGAAGGTTCTAAAGTTATTTTGGGGGGTTCTGGTAATGTTAACAAACCTCCGTGGCTTGATTGACTTTTCATCGGAACCCTTGGATTTACAACCTTGTTATATGCAATTGAGGACATGTAATTTTTTTATGTATTAACATACCTAATAGTGAAGAGTTCCAGTCTATTGGTTAAATATGTATTGAGAGTTTTATGTATATTAAAGGTCTTGTTTAAAAGTTAAAAAAAAAATAAACCTTGTTTCTGACTGAAAGAAGGCTTGAGTCTAATTCTTTTGAGGCAGGACCCGCATCTTTTGCCTTTGAATGTCAGGGTTCCCAGCACCTCTAGACTTCAACAATGCCACCTGATCATGAAGATGTTGTCCTTAATAAGCTGTTGTTGATAACTTTTGCCTTAAGGATGAGAAAGGAAGTCTGCCATGTGAGTTTGCTGTCTGCTCCCTAAATGCTGTTTTGGTTTCAGGATTTCTGCCCAGGTGACTGAACTTCTCCTCCCCTGGATGCCTGCATTTTTAAAATTTACATTGAGAGCAGATAGGCCTTTGGAGTAGTACATGCTTTTGGCCAGCTCTGAAAACTCCAAAGTTTGGAAGGAGGCTGGTTTCTATCCATAATGCTCCATGTAGGCTCTTGAGAGCCAGTTCCTTCATTCTCTTGACACTTGTAAATGCTTGGTGCCCACATCCTCAGGTGACTTTATCAGTAAAGGGAATGCAGCAGCTGACCATGAGGCCATGGCTAGGGCACTTTCCTTGAAATGCTTCTCTTTTCACTTTCCTATGTCCACTGTTTCTGAGCCACCTGGCCTCCCTCCCCTTCTCTGCAGCTGCTTAGTGACAGCCCAGTGGAGGGTCCAGAAGCATAGCCTAGAAGAAACCTGATTTAGTCTCATTGACATGAACATCCAGGGATCCCCCATGTTTTCCATTCTGTAGCACATTCAAACCAAATGGAGGAAATCATAAGGGAGATTCCATGAGTCACACAAGCAATTAAATTAATCTGCCAACAATATCCCACTTGCATGTAATACAACCTAGGGATTAGAATTGAGACTACCCCCTAGGAGCCCATTCCTTACCACGGGGACCTTTTGTTAATATTCAGATAAGACTTCAATGGACTTCCCCCAGAGAAGTCTAAGCACGTCCTAGTTATGGTGGACATGTTCTCAAGATGGATGGCAGCCTTTCCATGCAGAAGGACCAGTTCCACCACCATCACAAAGAGATTACTTATGGAACTCATCCCCAGGTTTGGAGTTCTACTGGTCATAAATTCAGACAGGAGGATGCATATTAAAGGTCAAAGCATCTCCCAAGTAGAAAATAATATAGGATATAACAGATGCTACACTGTGGCTATTGTCCTGAGTCGTAAGGAACCCATAAAAGGAAAAATCAGTACATTGAAACAAGGTTGGTTAAAATATAGGAACAAATGGGGCTTACTTAGTTGGGTCAAAGACTTACAACTGGTTCTTATGCAAGCTTGAAATCTGGCCAGCCAAGAAACAGCCCTTCTCCTCATGAAGTCCTCTTTAGACAGCCCTCCAGAATCCCCATACTATACCTACCAATGATGGGGTACAAGGCCAAGCAGAGACCTTTTTCCCTTGGATGGGGGGTGGTGGGCTTTTGTCTCATTTGTCTGAAGGTTGGAAAGCCTGGCCTTGGGGGCCCCTTGGATTTCCCTTACTTGATTTAGCAATTCTTTTGATATGCCTCCCTTTGATCCTATTACCAGCCACTTCTTGGCATTCTTTTGATCCAAGTGGCCCAGATAGGATTGTGGATTTTCTGGACTACCGATCACTCCCAACAGGATCCTTCCTGGGTTTGATGTACATTCCAGGCTGACCTCCCCTATCAAGACCATCCCTGTGACCCCAGACTACTTGGTAACACCTGGATTCTTTCCTCACTCTTTTTCTATATTTAAGTTCCATCTCATCTCCATGAAGGGGCTCAGATTTAATCCAGTTCTGACACTGACTAGCTGAGATTCTATCTGGCCCACTTGTTAATACAAGCATTACAAATGCTTAGGCTCCTTAAGAGTCAACCCAGGGGGGCAGAGCCAAGATGACGGAGTAGAAAACAGGGTCTCCCCACACAGCCCATAAAGTACCTGTAGAGAGGGACTCTTAACAAATTTTGGAGCAGCAGAAGTGGAGAACAACAGAATGGAGGAGATTTCTAGCCCAGGGTGACCTGAAAGGCCCATGGGAAACATGGGTTGCACCGGATGCAGAGCAGAGCTCAGAGCCCAGCCCAGCCTTTGCCATGAGGTGCACTGCTCCCAAATAGCCCTCAAGGGCAGAATCTCCAGTCACAGAATCCCCAGTCCCAGCAGCAGCGGGTTCAAAGATCCCTCAACCTACAGGCGCCAAAGGTCAGTGACAGGTTTTTTCAGCTGGTCAGGAGGGGAGAAAGGCCTTCCCATAGCTCTGGCAGCAGGCAGCTGCCTCAGAAGCTACATCGCAGGCACAGCAGCTGCATACATTGTTGGAATATAAAAACCCCGGGGGGCACTGAGGAGCTGATCCTTGCCTCAGCTCTGTGTGGAGGCCCTGGGGGAGCCGGTCTTTATCTCACACTGAATGGTTGCTCTGCCCATCCAGCTTATCTGAAAATCAGCCCCCAGTGCTGACTTGGGAACGGGAGGCCAGGTGGCTATGGAGAGGTAACTGCTAAGATCTGGGCACAAAAATCCCTCTCTGCATCCAGACCAGTACACACTTGATCCTGCCACCTTGGAGGAACTGAGATCTCAAAGATTCCCAGAGTATACCCTAGTCTTGACAAAGGACCCCAAAGTCAAGTAACTGGTTGGGAAAAATGCCCAAAAAAGGGAAAAAAATTAGACTATAGAGGGTTACTTTCTTGGTGAACAGATATCTTCTCCCATCCTTTTGGATAAGGAAGAACAATGCTTACCATCAGGGAAAGACATAAAAATCAAGGCTTCTATATCTCAAACATCCAAAATAAATATTCAATGGGCTCAGGCCATGGAAGAGGTCAAAAAGGATTTTGAAAATCAAGTTAGATGGGTGGAAGAACAACTGGGGAGAGAAATGAGAGAGATGCAAGAAAAGCATGAAAAATGGGTCAATACCTTGGTAAAGGAGACCCAAAAAAATGCTGAAGAAAATAACACCTTGAAAAATAGGCTAACTCAATTGGCAAAAGAGGTTCAAAAAGTCAATGAGGAGAAGAATGCTTTCAAAAGCAGACTTAGCCAAATGGAAAAAATGGTTCAAAAGATCACTGAAGAAAATAGTTCTTTAAAAATTAGAATGGAACAGATGGAAGCTAATGACTAAGAGAAACCAAGAAATCACAAAACAAAGCCAAAAGAATGAAAAAATGGAACTTAATGTGAAATATCTCATCGGAAAAACAACTGACCTGGAAAATAGATCCAGGAGAGACAATTTAAAAATTATGGGACTACCTGAAATCCTTGATCAAAAAAGAGCCTAGACATCATTTTTTCATGAAATTATCAAGGAAAACTGCCCTGATATTCTAAAAGCAGGGGGCAAAATAAATATTGAAAGAATCCACTGATTACCTCCTGAAAGAGATCCAAAAAGAGAAACTCCTAGGAACATTGTGGCCAAATTCCAGAGTTCCCTGGTCAAGGAGAAAATACTGCAAGCAGCTAGAAAGAAACAATTCAAGCACTGTGGAAATACAATCAGGATAACACAAGATATAGCAGCTTCTACATTAAGGGATCAAAGGGCATGGAATATGATATTCCAGAAGTCAAAGGAACTAGAACTAAAACCAAGAATCACCTACCCAGCAAAACTGAGTATAATTCTTCAGGGGGAAAAATGGTCTTGCAATGAAATAGAGGACTTTCAAGCATTCTTGATGAAAAGATCAGAGCTGAAAAGAAAATTTGACTTTCAAACCCAAGAATGAAGAGAAGCATGAAAAGGTAAACAGCAAAGAGAAGTCATAAGGGACTTACTAAAGTTGAACTGTTTACATTCCTACATGGAAAGACAATATTTGTAAGTCTTGAAACTTTTTTCAGTGTCTGGGTAGTTGGTGGGATTACACACATACACACACACATACACATACACACAGCACAGGGTGAATTGAATAGGATGGGATCATATCTTAAAATAATGAAATTAAGCAGTGAGAGAGAAAGATATTGGGAGGAGAAAGGGAGAAATGGAATGGGACAAATTATCTCTCATAAAAGAGCCAAGTAAAAGACTTTTCAGTGGAGGGAAAAAGCAGGGAGGTGAGAGAAAAAACATGAAGCTTATTCTCATCACATTTAACTAAAGGAATAAAATGCACACTCATTTTCTTACAATACAGGATAGTGGGGGAGAAGGGGATAGGCAGGGTGGGGGGATAATGAAAGGGAGGGCAGTGGGAGGAGGGAGGATAATGAAAGGGAGGGCAGTGGGAGGAGGGAGCAATCTTGGGGAGGGATATGGTCAAAAGAGAGAATAGAAGCAATGCAGGGCAGAATAGGATGGAGGGAAATATAGCTAGCCTTACACAACAGACTATTATGGAAGTCATTTGTAAAACCACACAGATATGGCCTATATTGAATTGCTTGCCTTCCCAAAGGGAATGGGTGGGGAGGGAGGGATGAAGAGAAGCTGAAACTCAAAGTTTTAGGAACAACTGTTGAGTATTGTTCTTGCAACTAGGAAATAAGAAATACAGGTAATGGAGTATAGAAATTTATCTTGCCCTTCAGGACAAAAGAGAAGATGGGCATAAGGGAAGGGAGGGAAGTCAGAAGGGAGGACAGATTGGTGATAGGGGTAATTAGAATGCTCGGTGTATTAGGGTGGGAGGAGGGGAGAAATGGGGAGAAAATTTGGAACCCAAAATTTTGTGGAAATGAATGTTGAAAACTTAAATAAATAAATTTAAATACAAAAAAAAAAGAGTCAACCCAGTCTGGCGAATCTTTAACAAACTTTGTTTTCCTTTGGCTTTAAGAAGGCTTGTGTTCGAGCAGGACTGGGCATGTCAGTATTTTGGGGCCCCCACATCACCCCAAACCTCAACACCTGGAGCAAGTTGGTCTTCGATAATGCCTCTGCTGTCAGAGCACTTTGCTTCATAGGCTGTTCTAGAGGATATCACCATTACACAACAGCTGTTCTACCACAGCCTCCCACAGAACTGTACCATTTATTGCAGTTAGAACACTGGGTCTTATCAAGCAGTTCAGAAGAAAACTGAATGGCTGGCCCTTCTGAATGAAAATAGATGGGTCCCATTGTCCAATAGCATTTTGAACAGGCAAAAACTTCTGTCTACAGAGAAGACTGTTGGCAAGTAACACAACACATTTGGATTGAACTGATTAAAAACTATATATTTCTGTAAAATTTTGACATAATTTTCCTATGGAAACTTCTGTGATGTAGGCTTTATTACTAAACTTTTAGATGAAGCAGTGGTTAAGTTTCTTCTGTCCAATGTGAGTTATGCTGAACTGTGTATTATAATCAAACTACTGGGGTCTCCTTTGTCTATGCCCATATTCATTTTCCTGTAATGCGGTTTCTTGTGTGTTTATACCTATATAACAGCAAGTAGCACTGGAGGGCTGTAACAGTAAGTACCCCAAAATACACAGGGGAGCTGCTATCTTTGATCTGCTTCTCCAAAAGGAAAGGCAGCTCTTGAGGGGTTAACAAACCCCTTTAATCAAACACATTGTATGTATCATTGCTTTAACCAAATACATAGGTGGTACAGTGGATAGAGAACCAGTGCAGGAGTCACAAGGATGTGAGTTCAAATCTCACCTCAGACACTTGACACTCACTAGCTGTATAACCTTGGGCAAGTCACTTAACTCCAGTTGCCTCATCCTGGGTCATCTCCAGTCATCCTGATAAATATCTGATCACTAGATTCAGATGACTGTGGAGGAAAAGTGAGGCTGGTGACCTGCACAACCCTCCGTCACTCAAAACAAAGTCAAGTGCAAGTCATGTCATTATTTCTCTGATGGCATGGTCTTCTTTGGCAATGAAGGACCAACACACACATGTCATTTACCTAGTTCAGCCTTGAACTAAAGAAAATATAGAGAAATCAAAGATCAATAGACATGGGTTCCTCTGCCTGACTTTAGTCAATATATGCATCACAATTCAACACACAGGTCCAATTGTTTGACCATAGTTGCTAGAGAGGGAAGCACCGACATCTGGGTTTTCAAAATGGGGGCAGGGGTGTGTCCTTTCCAGACTCCTAGTCTGGCCAAACAAACACTTCCAGTCAATAAGCCCCAAAATAAAACCTCACCTCAGAGTCTTTATACACTTTTTTAGAGCCAGAGAGCATCACATCTCTTGAGAACCAGTGCCTCATTAACAAAAACTTGGACCTTCCTACAAATCTTCCCACACCTGACAATAGGTGGGAAAGATCCTCTTTAATCACATTATTCTGAGGCACTTTTAGCAAAACAAAAATGGCAAAGATTCTGCTTTTCTTGGCCTTACAAGGGCCCTGTGCTCTAGGGAGAGCCCAGTCATCATCCTTCTCCTTTATTCCAATGGAGGCACTGATACCACATCACCATTCAGGCAGGAAAGAACTTCTTCATCACCTTCAAAGAGTGGTGGGGATGAAGTCAACTGACTTTCCAAAGTCTTCTCTCTCACTGACACACCAGGCTTCTATCTGACCAATCTTACATCCACCAGGATCTCAGCTCTTAGTACAGAATGAAGGCAAGATAAGCTGAACATTTTAGAGGATAGAGTTGCCATTGATTACCTCCTGCATGGACATAACCATGGTTACCAAGACTTTCAGGCTTGTGCTGCTTCACTATTTCAAATAACAGTCATCCTCTTGAAGTCCACATAGGGGACCTGCAGAAATTGGCTATAAGTATCCAACAATCCTTCCCTGGTGATTTCCTGGCAAACTTGATTGTGGCCCTGGCTGCCTGGAACTGAATGGTTCCATTAGATTCTGACTGGGTTTGTGAGACTCATTTGCCGTTTTTTTTTTTCCCCCTGTCTCTTTCAGTGCTTGGGAAATCTCCCTATATCTTGTGGTACATTTGTTTTTGGGCACAAGTCTAAGCTCCTTGGTTCGCAGCCCCTGATGCTCATTCCTTTTGGTCCTTCTGACTTGTTGGGAAAAGGTCCCTATCTGTCCTCAAAGGAATTCTTTCAAATTCTTGATAAATGGACAGTTAAGGGGCAGGCTGCCTCCTGACTCAAATCATTTCAATGAACTTCCTGTTAAACTTTAACTGAGCTCTTTGCTTCTGTAATTATGATTCTGCTGCTATAGGAATGTTGGGTTTTAAGAGCCTGAAAGGGTGAAAATTGTGGGGAAACTTCATTGCATTCATTGTTTGAACCAAAGACCAGCCTTGTTTGTTGCTTGGAGGCCAGATTTATTGTTGACTCCAGAAATGTTCCAGGGCATCCAGAAATTAAAAAAGGAAATTTTTTGAGATCTACATTTTAAGTAATCTAAATGAGGACCAGTCAGCTGCTGTTTTCGCATTTCTTTGTTTGAACTCTATAAAACCTGTAGCCCTTAGAGGTTTGGGGGAGCTGATCACCCATTTTGGCCCTCTGCTCTGCTGGGTGATTTCTTTCTGATAACTTTTTCAGGCAAATTAGTTTTTAGACTATCCATTGCCTTGTTTGTTATATGTATGTGTGTACATTATATATGTATATGTAATTATACATAATTATAATTATAATATATATCTGTTCAAGAGACAGATGGGAGAGCTGGTTCAAAATGTGAATGAATTCACTTAGATCTCCTCTATAGCCATTGGGAGCTTTATTGATGCAAATGCAGAGGGCCTGAGATTTAGCATGGAGCTAAACAAAGACAGTGATGTAGAAAAAAGACTAGACTTATATAGGATGATTTTAGGGTTTCCTTATGGGAATTGGAGATCTAGGGTGAGTCTAGTGAGATAAAGGCACAGGGTGAGGACTATGGATAACACAAGATAAGGAAATCCCATTCCCCAGGAGGAGGGGTGGGGACAAGGAATTTTATGGTCCCGAAGAAGGGGAAGTTGTGGTAAGGCGAGACTTCAGGGCACTGAGGACTTCACAAAATCAATATTATTTTAACTCTTAGGGCTCTGTTTCTATTTACATCATTTCCCCCACTCAAACACTAGGTAGGAGAATTCTTTAGAGGAAAAGGGGCTTCGGTCATTGTCTTCAGTTGCTGCTTCCTGCTGAACAAGGGTGAAGAGTCCTCTTCAGGGACCAGAATAGGTTGGGTGGGAGGAGGTGTAGTGATCAGTGTGGAGTGCAGAATGCTGTGCTAACTGTGTCCAGGGTGGAGAGAGGCAAGCCACTCAGGGTCATCAAAGGCAAGGGTTGGTATCCTAACGTTGCTGTGGGTGAGAAGACACAAGGCAAACTAGGAGTTAAACAAGCACAGACCCAGTAAAAAAGTGAGTAAAATGATCAATAATGGGGTCACAACGAGGGGAAAGAAGGGAGAGAAACCGCGACCCCCAGGAGGAAGTACGGGGAGACATCAGGCTGGAGTGGATGGCTTACATCCAAGAGGTTGCCTATAATATCCTTTGAGTGCTCAGATGAAAAATTCCATGCAGGATCTTCAGGGAATCTACGGGAGAGCCATGGGGAGTAAGTCAGTATCCTGGGCAGGATGGTGACACACCCAGCAGTGATATGTTCTGCTTTGCCCCACAGAGTCCCCGTTTGAATTAAGGCATTAGATTTCCCCTCCCAAGGAAGCAGGCCTAACCCTTGGCACAGGGTGGGAATCAGGAATCAGGTGGCTAGGAACAGAAATGGGGCCCAGAACGCAAGTCCCCAAGGTGAGGGGCGACAATGCATAATCTTCTTTGCTCCCTTTTCTGGCTAGTCCCGCCAGCATCTTATCTCACATCTCTCTTCCTGCCTCAGCACTGCTGTCTGCTTCACCATCCACCCAAATGCTTTTGGGAGAGGGACAAAGGCACTGTCCGTGCCTGAGGGATGGTTGGGGAGGGAAGTAAAATGAAGCTGGAGCAGCATCCAGGGGATGAGAGTGTAGAACAGGCATCTTTGCTGTGCGACCATCTGCAGGTGGACAGCATAATCTAGGAGACACATCTGATAAACACAAGTTCCATATGCAGGTCCCGAAGAGGAGCATTAGAAGTGACGTCAGAAAAGAGGAAAAAGAAAGAAATCAAGAGCCCTGTGATATTGTTATTTACTTTTGACATCCAGGATTTTCCAATCTTGTTATTTTCTCAGACGTTTCCGCTCTGATTCCAATTCTTTTGGGGGGATCAGATGCCATTGAGGAGCCAACTCCGTATGTGTAAACATAAGTTACAACACTATGCAGGTAGAAGTTTTCTGCCCTTGAGCTTAAGAGTTATGCAGATGAATTTACTTGTAAGAGACTGACTTTCACTCCATGGTTACCATAAAAGACTTGGCAGGATCCATAAGTAACTCATTTCAAAACAGTGCATAGCAAAAAGTTGCTTATAATAGAACATGTTTGTACCACAGAACATAGAACACACAGTATAAACAGGTATTAATTCCACAATAGTAACAAACTTTGAATGAAGTTGACTTTTCCATTAATACAAAAATATTCCACATTACCTCCCTCTAAGAAAATTATATGAAATTCTTTTCCTCAGACTGAAAATGTTTTTGATCTAGTTTCAGTAGTTAACAGAATAGCAGGTAGGTCCCTCAATCAGTTGTACTAATACACAATTATTTTAACATCATTTTGAAACTTCTAAGCACCTTATTCCATTTAGACATACATCTAGTAACAGGCTAGGCCAAATACCCATTTACTAAGTTGTTTAACATATAAAAGGAATATAATCTTAGGCTGAATAGTTCACATCTTAAACACACCCTTTAATGTAGTAGCTCAGATGTATCCCAGCCTTAGTCTGTGGGGTAACTGTATTTGTACCTTCGTTTCACAAATTTCTTTTCCCTTTGTCAAACTACTTCCATGTCATTCAGAAAGAACGTTCTCTTCCAGAGATTTAATCTTTCACATGGCTATGCAGGAGTACTAATTTACCCAGCTGGGGTATAGAACAACTACCCATTCAGATTGACTACTTTCTTTGATTACAGAAATTTGCCATAAAAAGGAAAAGCAAGGACATGAGAAGGTAAAACATCAGTTTTGCAAACACGTAGCATCACTTCCACCTTACAGCCAGACTCAGGAATATTCAGGTGGGAAACATTCCTTTTCAAAGGAACACAATGGGGAAACTGAGCCAGTAGGATCCCGTCTTAGGCAGAGGCTAGAATTGTCCTGTCAGCTGTTCTAGAGGAAGATCTCCACCTGTAATGGTCACATTTTCTCTGAGTAGCTTGTGGCATTTCTCTCAGATGGCAGATTGACTACTGATGGATTTTTATGATCCACCAGATAACTCAAAACCTATTTCATTATAGTCACAAGAGCTTTTACATCAGATGGCAAGTTTCACTAATCAAATATTTTCAAATTCTCACCAAAGCAATTTCCTTCTTTAGGAACTCCATGACTACTCAGTAGGAATTCTGCTACACAGAAGACTTTACACAGACCTGATAAGAATTTATGACTACATAGTTCCAACAATCCTTGTTTTAGTTACCAACCTCATAACCTGATAGTACGATTCTCAACCTAACAACATATACATTATAAGAGAAATTGCTTTTCTCTAACATAGGTAACACAAAATTACACAAAATTCAGAAATACATCCATACCACAAGCATGTATTTAAAACTTGCAACAGAACCAATTAATTACCAATCAGGGGACTATAACTTAGTTGAATGAGCAAATCAAATATGGATTCATAATCACTAGTGGTAACACTTTAATTTCTAAGGTCCAATACTCTTGGCACTTTAACAGGAAAGATTATTATCCATAAATTCACATTTTTGCTAACCTAGAGGGAACTCTTGCTGAGTCCAGCTGCAAGGATCTGGTGGCCAGCAGGCCAGGAGAAAAGGGTGATCCAGTAGGAATGGTGTATGGGATGGCAAGACCCTTACTCAAATTGACTACTCAGAGACATCTCAAGGTAAAAACAGAAGATCTCCTTTATTCGGTTCTCACAAAAAACGGGCGGTCCCTTCACCAGTAAAGCTGGGGTAGAGAGGCACCTTACAGAAGCAGAATGGCAATTTATATAGACCCTGACATGAAAATCCCCCTCCCACCACTGACCATTATTCTCATTGACTGAGAAGCAAGGCCTTACATTCTAGGAGCGAAATCTAACCAATCCCTTTTGAAACCCAGTTCAAATTTCCCGCTCCTGGACATTACAAAGCCTGCAAAAATACATGTCATTACATGCAAACTAGGCATTGAGGAGTTAGTAAGTTGTATCCAATCATTGATCCTAATGCAATACCTAGCCTTATATGGAAATCACCTGACTCTGGAGGAATGGAAACCTGGGCCCAAGGTCTCCTCCACTCCAGGGAGAAGGCTCCACATTCCTGAGAAGTCTTCACTAAATCTGTTCCCACTCAATAGGCATGGGGACAGGGAGTATTGGGGTGCAGAGGGCAGGGAGTACCCCTAGTTTTCCCAATTCCTAGTGATGAGTGAAATGGGAGAATTGGACTTACCC
This sequence comes from Bettongia penicillata ogilbyi, assembly GCA_023548195.1. NCBI lineage: Eukaryota > Metazoa > Chordata > Mammalia > Diprotodontia > Potoroidae > Bettongia > Bettongia penicillata. Next base: position 8,799,506 of record JAJHZJ010000132.1, on the reverse strand, counting down.
TTCCAGGTAGGACTTTGGAAGGTGTGGCCAGGTCCATGGCCTCCAACTGCTGGCCCCAGAGCTTTTCAGTCTTGGCTGGAGAGCAGTTGTAGTTCCTTGTCTCTTTTACCTTTGAGACTTAGCAGACTAGAAAATGCAAATCCCTCAATGGAGGGGAAGAAAAGGATAGGGAGAGAGGGCATCATCTAGGCAGTTTTTCCAGGCTCAGAGGCCCACTGATCCACCTCCCCAACATCCCACAAGGGAGGGGAACAACACAAGGTACAGAGACCCTGAATACGGGGTACAGGGACCCCCAAAGAAAACCAGGTGCAGAGGCCCACAGGGCAGAGACACTGAAACCCGAGTGCAAAGGTCCACCTATTCACCTCTCCCAATGTGCCATGGGGGAGGGGAAAGGAACAACACAGGGTAAACCAAGGTGCAGGGGTACAACACAAGTTAAAAAGTCTGCTCAAGCAGAGCAAGATGCCTTTTCCTTTGGTTTTGGAGACCAAATTTCTTACTAAGCTTATTTTGTTTAGAAACTCATTCACAAATTACTTTTCTAGATTATACTGAGGTCAGGCTCTGTTACAATGGAACATTAATCACTCTTCCTTAAGATCTCCTCCCTGAATACCCTTCCCAAGAGTCTCCAAGCAACCTCTCACCACTTTTCCCAGCATCCCAGGAAGAAGGGAGAAAAAAATAAGAGTAACCCAGTCCTAGGGTTATAGGACCCTTATACAAGGGTCCACAGTCCAACTGACCGCCCAGAAATCAGTGAAGCTGCAGATGCTTCTGGCAGTGTCTGGGCCCTCCCGGGGTCACACTGCTGGGGAGATAGTGGGAACAGAAAGGTTTGGGGGAGAGAACAAAGTAAAGGGCACTTACTTCTTATCCCAATGGCTAGGAGAAGATCATAGGAGTTCAATTAATATTTGGACTCCCAGGTTTTGGCACCAAAATGTTGAAGAGAGAGATGGAAGAGCTGGTTCAAAAGGTGGATGAATTCACTTAGACCTTCTCTGTAGCCATTGGGAGCTTGACTGGTGCAAATGCAGAGGGCCTGAGATTTAGCAAGGAGCTAAACAAAGGCAGTGATATAGAAAAAAGGCTAGACTTGTATAGTATGATTTTAGGTTTTCCTTATAGGGATTGGAGGTCTAGGGTGAGTCTAGCAGGATAAAGGCACAGGGTGAGGACTATGGATGACGCAAGATAAGGAAATCCTATTCCCCAGGATGAGGAGTATCTTATGGTCCAGAATAAGGGGGAGTTGTGGTAAGGGGAGACTTTAGGGCACCAAGGGCTTCACAGAGTCGGTATTATTTTAACTCTTAGGGCACTGTTTCTATCCACATCAATATCCATGCACAACATCATGTCTGTACAGCGTTATATGTTGAGTGAATGCTCTGAGAATACTATATAGCCCCAAAGAGGAGAAAGGGTAAAAATGTGACGCGATGCAGATGTGATATATGTGATTTTTAGTGGATGGGTAAACTTCACTTTGGAAAAAGCAACAAGATTTGACTGTTTCCACTTGAAAACTAAGATATATGACTAGCTTTCAAATGCTTTAATCAGTTAAAGAATCTACTTAAAGAGCTTGCAATAGCTGTAATTGTATCAGGAACCTCAGAGTATCTGCTATTGTGACAGTGGAAAAACCATTAGAAAAAGACAAATGAGAAGGATGGTTATAATGGCAAGTTTTAAATTTTGTCCTGAGGGTAATAAGGAACTGCTGAGCTTCATTCAGGTCCATTTTGCATGTTGGCAGATGCCTAGCCATACACATATCTAAATATACAGGCCTTGGGCATGTGTCATTTTCTTTTGTTTGTTTATAAGGTCTCAGGTTGGATAAGGACTTCCGCATATAGAATAGTTTTAATTAGTTGTCAAGAAACTTATGTGTTCTGTATTTTTCTTTCTTAGAAAATGTAAAGGTAAAGAAGACACAAAACAACTTAAACTACTGTACCTTGAGATACAGACCTTATACGTCCATACATTAGGAAAAGAGAAGGAAGGATTTGTGTTCCCCAGGATGAGCAGAAATAGTGACCTCTGGTCAAACCATAGAGTAAGTCAGGATATGTTCCACTGAAATTTTAAAATCATTCATTTGACACTGGAAAACAAAAAATGATTTGGTTGTTGTCTGAGAGAATAAACCCCAAAATGTGAAATCCTTTTAGAAAGAATTTATTAGCCCATTTAGTAAAGGAGAGCAAACCAGAAAGGAGGTGTGGCTCTTTCTTCCAGGCTGTGGAAGATTTGCATTATACAGAATTTAAACAAGGGTGAGGCATAGGAATACCTACATAGTTCAGCAATTTTTGCCCAGAAGGCAACTGGAAAACTAGGTAGATTAAGATGGAAATGAGGAAATGTAAATAGTCAATCAAATTTGGGTGAAGTCAAAACTTAAGCTTGGGTGAACCTAAAATGACCTGGGAGTGGGGACTCAAAATAAGAAAGCTTTAGGTGGATCCAGAACCTGGAGGGCCCTCAAATATCTTGTAGCCATCTCTAGCCGTCCTCGAGAATTACTGGGGTCAGACAACATTCTGAGTGTAGATAATCAAATAAGGTTGGACTTAAACAGCATAATGGTTTTTCCAAACAATATAATAAATCATTTTTCTCCTACAGTAAAATACTGTCATTCTAGATAAATGATATTTTTTAGAGTTTTACAAATAATAACTAAAAATCTAGTAGCTTACCTGTCCAAGGAGATACATAGACAATAAATATAGAATTCAGTGTTTTCTTATACTCAATAGAAATGGTTACTTAAGGAAGAGATAGAAAGAAAAATTCCATTTAAAATAATTGTAGACAATGCAAGACACTTGGGAGTCTACCATCCCAGACAAACCCAGGAACGATGCGAACACAAGCACAAAACATTTTTCATACAAATAAAATCAAATCTAAACAGTTGGGAAAAGTATTAATCACTCATGTTTCTCATATTAGTATCAAGTTGGTTTTTTTCATGACTCTCATGCTCACAAAGATCCCCAACCATCTTTTCTTCCTTACCATTTGACAATGGAGAAATATGATCTGGGGCCCAAAGGCCTTGTGTGCCCTCCTCTAGCTCCCAGAACAGGGGTAATTAATCCTTCTTTTCTTTCTTTGAAGTCTTCAGGGACCCAGCCAAATTCCAATAGGATAATTGGTGGGTTTATGGTTGTGGTTTACATAAATTACAGAAACATAACACCGGTGACATTTATCTCAAAGTGGAAAATGAAGCCTTCTCTCATCTAGAGGTCCTTGGGATTGGTGCCATTTGCAAAGTCAACCATTCTCTTGAGGAGGCAAATGAGTTTCCTTGGGGATAGAAGGGATTCTAGGAAATTAATTTTGCTTGTTTTCCAATAGTTAAAAGGATATATGAGTTCCACAGGGAAGCCACATTTCTGAAATGTTTAAAGGAGAAAGAAAGAGGCTACAACTTGAAGAGGGGAATATGTTGTTTAACTATAGCCCTGACAAGTAATGGAAACAATGGGGAATTAGGGTGAGGAGATACCTTGGTTTGAAGCTCAGATCTCATATTTATTTACTTATTTTAAAGAAGTTAATTATTTTATTAGAAGCCAAGAGAAGGGAGGCAGAGTCAAGATGATAGAGCACATTGAGTTCTCCCAACCCAACTCTCTAATCAACTTTTAAAAATTGTGGGAATCAAATTCTGAAAAGGATAACAACAACAAAAAGTCACAGTGAGACATTTTTTAGCCCAGGACAGCTTAGGAAGACAGAAAGAGGGATCTGTAGACACTGGGATAGAAACTGGCAGGGAGTATCAAGTGGCATAAGCAATAGTGGCTATGGGACTTGGAGGCAGCAGTTGCTGTGATACCATGGGAACACTCAGTACCCAAGGATGGTAAGGAGACTAAATCCTTGGTCAGAAATAAATGACAGGGGATTCCTATGCTAGCATTGAGAGAGCAGGACCAGAAGGTACCATTTGGCAGCACTTTTGTCAGTTACTCAATTCCAGGTTGTCATTCCAGTACAGAGATAAACAGTTGTGGTCTGAAGTTTAGAGAGAACAGAGGGTAAGAGGGTAACCTGGGTAAGGACCAGGGCACAGACTAGGAGGATAGTGATCAGAATTCTCTCCAGATGACACCACCTTAGAAATACAAGAAACCTTCAAGTCCCCAGATCTAGTCACAGAAGCTCAGCCTAACCATCTCTCCAGGCACAAGCAGAACTCAAATAAAACATCAAATTCAAAGTCAAGAAATAGGCTGGAAAAAGGAGCAAAAAACAACCAAAATGCCATTTCTATAAAAAGCTACTATGGGAAGGAAGCTCAAGACATAAACTTGGAAGAAAGATACCAACTCCAAAGGGGACAATAACTTGAAAACATATACAAGCACACCCCCAAAGGGAAAAAAAAAATTATATTGGATAGAAGCCCAACAGGAATTTCTAGGAAAACTAAGGAAAGAGATTTTTTAAGAAAAGCAAAAAAAATTTTTTTTAAATCAGATAAGAGCAATAGAAGAGAAACTGGGAAAAGAAACGGGTAATGCAAGAAAATTATGAAAAGAGAAGTAACAGTTTGTAAACAAAATATAAAACCTTGATGGAAAAAAAAAACTCTTAAAAATTAGAATTGTTCAAGTGGAAACTAATGACTCCATTAGACATGGTGAAACCAAGGGAAGCAGTACGGTGCCTGGCACATAGTAGGGCTTATCAAAAGCTTGTCAGATTGAAATGAATTGGGCCCAGAGACATGGTGCATGCCTCATGTTCAGGAAATACTTTAAAGATGTTTGTTGAGTTGAATGGTGCATAAGGTCACTCAGGTAGTAGAAAGCAGGGATGCAAAGCTAATGAATCAATCAAAAAGTTCTTATTAACCAGTTACTAAGTACCAGGTATTGTTGCTAGGAGCTGAGGCTACAAAATCAAAACAGAAACAGACTCTGTCTTTATGAAGTTCACATTCTAATGGAGGAGACAATGTATCTACAACTGTGTACATATGAGATTTATACAGAATAAATGGAATGCATTCTCAGAGGAAAGGGACTGACAGAAAGGGTTACTAGGGAAGAAGCCTCCTGCAGAAAGAGGGATAGGAGCTAGAGATGGTGCTGTCACACAGGATTTGGTTAGATATGGGAAATGAAAACCATAAATACTCACACTGCTTCCTTCTCAACTTCAGCATTTCAAGCAGACCTAGGATATGGCCACTATTCCCAGACTATATTTTTCTCCTTCTAAAAATGGAAAGGTTTTCCTAAGCCCTCGTAATTCTATTGCCTTTCTGAACTATTTCCTATGTATCCTAACTATAGTTTGCTTGTACATATTTGTCTCCTTCATTAGATTGTAAACTCCTTCAGGGGCTGTCTTTTGCCTCTTTTTGTATCCCAAGTACTTAGCATAGTGCCTCGAACTTAGGAGGCACTTTAAAAAAATGTTTTTGACTGACTGACTAGTAGGCATAACTGTGTCTTGGTCCTTCACTTCTCACCCCAGAGGCCAGAAGCTTTTCTTCTTTACTCAGTTGAATCATGGTTAGTCAAGACTCAAAAATCTAGGGGTAAATAGTCCTAAATCATATGATTTATCTATCTTTGCTATTTAGAAACTTATAAGAACTCTTTATAAATGAAATCAAAACCATCAGATTTTTTCTCATTTAGTATACCCTCCAGCTAGGTGGGTGGGTAGGTGGGGGAAAGCAACCTTCAAACCTTGTGTTTTGAACTGAAGTTCAGTCTTCTGTTCTGTTTATTTCTGTGTCTTCCAAGGTAGTCATTGGCTTCCTCCATTACAGTCTCCTCTTGCACAATTAATGAAGAGATATGAGGCACAGAGCACTTATGATCAATCATAGTTTGTATGAGACAAAATCAGGAATTAGAAACATTTAAAGAAATGGAAAAGTCCTAGTCTTTGCTAGCTACAGGCATAAGGAGAGATCTCAAGGAGCTGCAACAGCCAGGATGAGGGTAATCTCCTACAAAGAATGAGAGAATAGTGCATGTTAGGAACAGCAGGAGAGTCACTATGACTGGATCAGTGATTATATGGAGGGGAAGGCACAGTGCATAGAGTGCCAGGTCAGGAATCAGGAAGACCTGAGTTCCAGTCTAGCCTCAGACACTTACTAGCTGTGTGATGGACAGGTCATTTAACTCTGTTTGCTCAGTTTCCTCATCTATAAAATGAGCTGGAGAAGGAAATGGCAAAGCCCTCCAGTATCTTTGCCAAGAAAATCCCAAATGGGGTCACAGGGAGTTGGACATGACAATGACTGGACGATCACTGTGCATAATGGGACTGGAAAGACAAGGGGAATCCAGGTTGTGAGGGGCTTTGCATGCCAAACACACAAGTTTATATTTGATCCTAGAGGTAATAGGGGGCAAGAGAAGCTTTTTGAGCAGGGGAGTGCCCCACTTAGATCTCTGCTTTAGGAAAATCTCTTTAGCAGCTATGTAGTGAATGGTGTTTGGGTTTTTTTTTCCCCATTGCTCTGTGCTGTCTCCAACAACATCTTTTCTCCCTCCCCCCAAAGGATAAAGATGCACTACCACTGAGGATATCTTAAAGGCCATTCTGAGCTCTGGGGGCTCCTAAAAGGACAAGAGTTCCTGAAATCTAGCCAGTCATAGGATACCTGACCCTCCACAAAGAGAAGGTACTACCCCCAATCAAGAATCTCAGAGGCCATGGAGGTCAGCTAGTCTCTCTACAACTTAGCTGAGAAGTGGTCATCCAAGCTCCCTTTGGAAGCCCTTGAGAGGGTAGAACAAAACACCTCTCCAGGCCACTCTGGGCCACTCAGGGGCAGTTGTCCTGGAAGGGAAGGTATTCTAGACCTCACATCCAAACTGATCTCTTTGAGATTTCCCCTCAAGGCAGTTACTGTTCCAATCCTCCAGGGTCAAATGGAGCAGGTTATATGTGGCAACCCTCCACAAACCTGGAACAAACTCTTTGACTCTCCTGAATCTAGATGTCTCTAGGCTAAATATGCCCAGTTTCTTCAAATAAATCTCTTACGACTTTTCACCATCCTCTGCTCTCTTTCCAGCTTATCCAAGTCCTTCCTAAAACACTAAGAACCAATATTCATCTTGTTGCAGCTACATTTGCCTTTCCAGTCTTGTTATGTACAATGGCCATTGTTCTATTGCTTTTGATCAGGGATAGAGGGCCATATTTGGAGTCAGAAAGACCTGACCTAGACACTTATTAGCTGTGTGACCCTGGGTAAGTCTTTTAACCACTCAGCCTCAGTTTCCTCATTTGTAAAATGGGATTAATAATAGCCACCACCTCACTCAGCTGTTGTGATGATGTGATAATATAGGTACAGCAGTTTGTGACTCTGAAGAGCTGTAAAAATGCTTAAAAAAAGCTCAAACCTTTTAAAATTCAACCCTATAAATATATTTTCGTGAGTAGATTCAAGGGAAGGGAGAAGAAGATATAAAGAGTCATGGAATGAAAGATCTGTTTGGCCAATGATGCCACCCCCTTGCCTTTGCTTCTGATGCTGGCTTTGACTCTAAAGACCCATTTCATATTGGAACAAGGTCAGCCTCAGCGGGGTGCTGCAAGGCTCAGAGGAGATCATGTATGCGAGCACGGGTGTGTGTGTGTGTGCGTGTGTGTGTATGTGTCCATTACGACCGAAGCTCTTTGTAAATGAGGATCTTTCATTCCTTCTCTTTGTATACCCAGCATTTGGCACTTTGGCTAACACTTAGTAGGTGCTAATAACTACTTGTTGATCTATAAAATACTTTGTCAGCCTTAGAGTTACAGAAATGTTAGCTGTATTTACTAATATTTATCACCATGATGCTATAGTACCTTCCACCTCTTTTTCCTTACATGTTCTCATGGATCCTTCATCATAGACCTTGAAGGAAAGCAGAGAATAACAATACCTCATATTTCTACAACATAATCACATTTATGAAGTGTGTTCTCCACTCTCTAGGTAGATAAGGAAAGTCTGATTTTTGCTACTTTATAGATAAGGGAACTGGGCCTCTGAGAGGTTAAGGTCCCAGAGCCCAGAGACAGGAGCCCAGGACAAGCAGACCAGTCTCAATGGCAAACAACTCACTAGGCTTTGGTCTCCAGAGCGTCTTCCCCTTTCTCTGAATTATGGTCAGCTCTGTCTGCAGTCACACTCCCCCGGTTCCTTGTCACAACATGGAGGTAAACTCTGGTTCTAAAGGTTTCTGTCAACAGAGCCCTGGCTCTGGTTGCTCTTAACTGCATGGGAAAGCTCTGAGTCTGGGCCTAGCAACAGATGCCCCTTTGTGTCATCTGAGGACAAGCCTGGCTGAGGCCATTGAAGTTTATTGCCAGGGGGATGACCAGGACTGGAAGGTGCTTTTATTTCATTCTATTTATTTGTTTATCCATTCATTTATGCATTCATTCATTCATTCATTCATTCATTCATTCATTCATTTATCAGCACAACTGCTCTTCTTAGTCTGAGGGATTCTGATCTGCTTTAGTGAAAGCAGTAGCCATAAAACTTTAAAATGTCCTGACAGTCTGAGCAGTCCTACAGTGGAGTGGGCTAGCTTAGGGGAATAATAACTTTCTCCTCATTGGAGCTTTTCAAACAGAAGCTGGATGACCGCTAGTCTGGTTTCTTCCTTTGGACTAAATGGCCACCGAGGGCGCTTTCCATTTCACACAGTCTGTGATTCCATGACCAGCGACATCAAAGATGTTTCAAAGTACGGAGGCAAGAAATTTACCTCATCTTCCAAATCCAACTGTGACCACGAGGATGTGGGCTGAGTCACCTTTCCCTTCTAGAGACCAAGTTTGAACCAGTAGCCAGGAGTGCCATCTGGCCTTCAGACTTGTTCTGTTAAGAGCAGCAGTAATGGTCCAGAGGAGCTGGAGGAACAGTGGACAGAATCACAGGCTCTCAGAATGGGAAAGGACCTCAGCTGTCTTCTAGTCTGTCTTGTACCTGCCCAAAAGTCCTCTCTCCAACACACTCATCGCGAAGTTGTCAGCCTCTACCTGGAAGCCAGGACCGGAGACTCACTGTCTACCCGGCTGGGCTGCTCCGACTTGTAGGAACTTTCTCCAGATTCTACTGCCTTCTGCCTTCCCCCCAGACTCCTCTCATCCTGGGGCCCCTTCTCCCCTTTGTGCATTCCTCCCACAATCCCTCTTTCCTCTCCCAGCTCTGCTTCAGACTCTCCAGACTTTATTGATCTGTCCTCACTTGGGCCCCTTTCCCAGGTCCTTTCTAGGCCTTGTCTTCTCTCACCATAATGGAAGCTCCCTGAGGGTGGGGTCATCTTTTGGCTTGTATCTGTATCCTTAACACTTGGCACGGTGACGCGTACATGTTGTTACTGTTGTCGAGTTGTTTTCCAGTCGTGTCCAAGTCTTCATGACTCCAGTTGGGGTTTTCTTGGCAAAGATACTGGAGTGGTTTGCTATTTCCTCCTCTAGCTCATTTTATATGAGCAAGCTGAGGTAAACAGGGTGAAGTGACTTGCCCAGGGTCACACAAGCTAATAAATGTCTGAGGCTGAGTTTGAACTCATGTCTCTGTGACTCCAGGCCCAGCATGATATCCACTGCCTCATCTAGCTTCCCTGCCTGGCACTATTCAGTGCTTAATAAATCATTGTTGCTTTGCCTTGCCTTGAATTGCATGAAGAAGATCTCTGTCCTCTAGGGGAGACACAATCAGTAAGCAATCATGTATTTATTAAGTCCCTACTATGATGGACCCTGTGCTAGGCACAGGGGATATATAAAGACAAAACGTGAGTCACTCTCTGTCCTCAAGGACTTTCCATTCTATGGAGGAGGGGTGACAAGTATATACATTTGAATATACAAAATAAATACAAGGTCATTTTAGGGGGCAGTTACTAAAAAGTGGGAAAATTTTGGAAAGACCTCCTCATGAAGAAATGGCAGAAGAGATGGAGTTTACTATCACAGATTGGTCTGGATGTTATGTTTCTCATGAATACAACCCAACATTTCATCAACCCTTTGGTCACCAAGCCACAGCTCTGGTTTCTCTTTCTAAAGTATGTCCTCTGATGCCAAACAACTCCTTAATTATCTGGTCAATTCAACATGTCTTTATTGAACAGCATTGCCCTCCCTCAACAGCTCTCATGCAGCACTTGGCCAAGTGTTTGCCAACAACATTGTGACATGTGTCAATCAGGAGTCATTATCCTATTCCACAGCTGGGGAAATCAAGGCTCAGACATGTGCATCGGATCATAACTTTGTAGACCAGAGGGAACTTCAGAAACTTTAATCCAACCCTCAGTGTTGTTGATAAGGAAACTGAGGATAAAAAAGTAGAGACTTGCCCAGAAGATCACATTCTGGAAATTTAATTTTAAGCCTCCCTGTTCTTGACTTTTGTACTTGGCATTATTGCAAAGGTTAATGGGACAACATGACATTGCTACCCTGAAAATTTAGAAGAAATTTTCTTTGCCATCGAAAAACTTGCTGCTTTTTGTTCAGGACAATAGAAAGCAGCATGGGACAGCTGGGTGGTGTCATAGTGAATAGAGTGCCAGCCTGGAGTGAGGAAGATGAGCATTCCTGAGTTCAAATCCCACCTGAGACTCTTACTAGGTATGTGACCCTGGGCAAGTCACTTCACCCTGTTTGCCTTAGTTTCCTCATCTGTCAAATGAGCTGGAGAAAAAGATGACAAATTAGTTCAGTTTTTTTGCCACTAAAACCCCAGATGGGGCCGTGTAGAGTCAGGCATGACAGCAACGAATAACAATGAAAAAGCCGCTCACCTTGATGTGACCAATGGACCGGCTGCTTCTCTTCTCCCAGAAGGTTTTAACCATGGATGAATCGCTGAGCCCTGTTGTCCAACACTATTCTTCCTTCACTTACCTCTTTTAAAATCTTTCTAAAAGTTTTGAGTTTGGAGGCAAGCTTTGGTATTGAAGCCAGGACTTAAGGGACCCTAGATTTCAGAGTTGGAATGGACCGTAGAGATCATAGGATCATAGATAAAGAACCGGAAGGAACATTTAGAGTTCTGTGACTGAACATAGGCAACTGTCCGCTGAAGACTGAGCTCAAGAGACCAGTAGAGAGGCCCATTCAGGAAAGGCACCAATCCCTGAGAAGAGCCCAGAGGCCAAGTACCACCCACCAGCCCTACCCAGTAGCAGCAGGCACCCTGAGTGGCCTGATCTACCCAGCCTAGCAGCAGATCAACCTCTCCAGCAGAAATGCCTTACCTGAAGAGGAACAAACCCAGATGAATCAAAGGTCCAGCTTCATCCTGCAAATAGTCAGATCAGCTAAATAGCAGAATAACTTGTATTGAATTTCATGAGACCTTCTGGGGAGAGAAAGGCTATTGAGGACCCATAGTTCTGGAGCTACCTTGTCTCTACATGTGTGCCTCATTACTATTGTCCCTTAAGTTAATGCCTACTCTCTCTCTCCTTGGATTCCTGGTGTATTTGCTGGAGAGTGTGCCCTCTGCATTAGGAGCAGGGAGTGCTTTATAAGAGTTGCTCTTGCTACACTGTTTCAGTAAATGTCTTTGCTAAAGAACTGAGTCTACTGGTTGATTGTTAAAGAGAAGCACACTGGTGGGGGCTTATGGATTAATGTTTAGGAGAAGAGTCCCCTTCCCACCCACCTGTCCTATAACTGTGGGAATAGTAACAGACACCCCTCTGGGGACCCAGTCAGCCAGTGATGGTGTGAGTGCACCCTCAAGAGGGTAGGAGTTACATGTGCATTTCAAAATATTTTATTGAGGTTCTTTTCTTTAAAAAAATTTTTTGTTTGCATGTCTATTACCACTCCCTCTCTCATTTTACAGATCAAGAAACTCAGGTTCAGGGTCTATAAGTGGCTTGCTGGAGATCACGCAGGTAGTAATTATGACCAGTGAGATTTGAATCCAAGTCTTAATTCCAGAGTCAGTGGTCTTTCTGCTGTAAGAAGGTTAGCTAATCCACTTCCCTCAGTTAAGAGAGCTACCTATAGCCTATGTGGCTAGTAAGTGTATGTGAAATTGATTATTGATTGATATGTAGCCAAGAATCTTATTAATCACTGCAATAGCCATTGTTATCATATCTATTATTATCTAATATATCTAATATATAATATAGATATGTATTATATTTAGTATATTACGTTATAGCTAAAGGCTTAGATTTAGAGCAGTTTTGTATAGGCCTTGGTAGTGTGATATTTGATAGACTACTTATGTAGTTCTGAGCAGTAAAATACTTGGTAGGAAACTGTGCCTCTCACTTTGAAGAAGCACTATGCCTCATTTTTGGCAGAGATAAAGAAGATGAAGGAAGGGTGATTTAACCTGGTCATGGGATTTTTTTTCCCCAAAATTGAGTTTCTGTAGTACAAGGGAAGATGAGTTTGGGAACTTTCCTAAGATGTTGGCTAACTCTGCATCCCGATTACCATGAGCTCTGGAAGATCCGCTTGAGCGAGTTAGCACAATTATGAACAAATCACAGTCCTACTTTAGCTGGTACCAGTTGACATTATGTACAGAACTTATATAACCAGGTCGTATAAAAGGATACTCTGACTGTATGACTGGGTCTTTGATCACTCAGGGATCATTAATCAATGTCTGGTAATTGCTAGTCTTACCAACAAATAAATTATTCTTGGACTTTGGTGCCTCAGTTTCTCAGATTTCAGTTTCATTTCAGATTTATCATGACATTTAGGAGACAAGACCCAAATCCACCATTTTCCCTCCCAAGAAGATGGTTGTCTCATTCCAGAAACAAACAGGCATGCATGCATAAAATATTGAAATGTAGGCCATTCGGGCATCTCTGGATCTTCTAATGTTGTCTAGTTCCATTCAGTTATCTCCATCATGTTTGCTGTCCTGAGAGAGAGGCTGTTGTATGCACGAGGCCCAGCAGAGGGCAGCCATACCCTGTGAACTGGTTTAATTTTTCTCATTTCAAGTTGGATTTTCCTCTATGAATACCAACAGACTCCCAGCAGCTGGAAGAGACAAGAGAGGTCATCCATCTCTGTGATTAACCAAGGATCCCCTCCCAAAAACTTGGGCCAGAGGTGCGTCCTCCAGCTGCTGTCCGAAGGTCTCCAGCTATGGGGAGCTGTCCACTCCCACCCAAGACAAAATTTTAGCCTGGTTTCATACAGCCTAAATTCACTAATTTTCAGAGGACAACACAGATTAAAGAGACATTGGAGGTCCAATCCTTCCTTCCATTTTACACATGAGGAAAATGAGGTTTGGGTTTCTCCAATGTCATATAGTATATAAGAGTGTTTGGGACAGAGCCGGGGTGGCAGGTTAGGCTAGGGCTTTTTCTAACACACCATGGAAACAATCTGTAATTTCTTTTTTAAATTATTCCATCATATTCAACTCAGACCTGTGCCCTCTGCCTATGTATACTCCTTCTTGCTGCCCTAATGAGAATGTTCTTATGAGTTACAAGTATCATCTTCCCATGCAGGAGTGTAAATCTGTTTAAATTCCTTACTATTTCCCTTTTTAGACTTCTCTTGACTCTTGTATTTGAAAGTTAAATTTTCTATTCAGCTCTCATCTTTTCATCAAGAATGCTCAAAAGTTCTTCATTTCATTAAATATCCATTTTTTTGGTAATCTCTTAAGTATGGGTGAACTCTTGGTGTAAAAACCAATACAAATCTCAACCTGTCAATGATTTCACTGGCAGGTACTCCAGAGGCCCTTCAGTCCAGTCTTTTTACTGAAGAGGAAACTGGAACATGGGAATAATGAACTAGCCCAGTGTCACAAGGAGTTAGTGACAGAGCTGAGAGTCTGACGCCAACCATGTTCGGTGCCCTCCTCATTGTCCTCATCCATTTTTTTTGCCACCTATCTGCCCCACCTCCAACCAGGGAGTGTTTTTTTAAAGCTTTCCCATATGAGACTCGCTCTGTGGCATACAGTAAGTACTAAATAAATGTTTGTTGACTTGATTGGAAATGTCCAGGAGAATGTCTTCATTGGGTTGGATTTTGAGGAAGAACCAACAGCAGAACTCCAAGGAGGTCAGGGCAGTCAGAGCTTTGGCTCAGTCATAGACTGGGAGGCTTGCTCTCCCACCATATGTGTATGGCCTCTGTAGCAGTGGGCTTATGCTGGTTTTCTTGGGTCTTTCTCTTCTATGCCCCCTACCCTACTCCATGAGAGCTTGCTTTGTGCTGCTTGTCCCAATCAGCTTTGGAGTATTTGCCTTGGGCATAAAAATCCTTAGTCCCAGATCTGCTCCATAGAAGGGTTGCAGGAAGGAGAAAGCTCCTTATTGGGCTGGGATGAAGTCTGGAGAAGGTTCTCTTGGCTAAAGGGGATGCCAGACCACACTTCTCAAAGCTACCTTTCCTTCATGGGAACACTGTGACCTAAGAGAATGGGAATGGAAAGGACTAGGGCTATTTAACTTGGGAAAGAAAATACTTTAGAAAGATATATGATGGCCACCCTCAAATACATGAAAAGCAGTCATGGGAGCAAGGATTAGACCTGTCCTATTTGGACCCAGAAGAGCAATGGGTACAAGTTGCTAACAGCTTGGATTTTGGCTTGATATAAGGAAAACTTCCTAAGCATCAGAGTTAAGCCATAGTGGAAGAGGCTGTCCTGAGAGGAGATGATTTCTCTTCACAAGAGTCCTTCAAATAAAGGCCTTTATACAATCACTTCTTAGGGACCCATGCAGTGGAGTTACTTGTTTAGGTAGGGGTTGTACTAGATGCTCTTTGAGGCCCCTTCTGGCTCTCAGATTCTGTGAGGACCGTGTCAATGACTGAAGAAGCTTATCTTCAGCAGACTTTGGTCTCACCCAGACAAAAGACAACCAGGTGAGCAGGAATGAAACACACTTGAGCCTCTGATCATGAGCAAGAGGGAAATGAAGCAATCTCAGCTACAGAGGCATCAGCAGATGGCAGTAGTGAGATAGCTAGGAGCGGCTGCCCACTCCAGCCCAGCCACCCAAGTCCATCTTGTGAGCTCTAGAGCGAGAGGGATGTTTCTAACTGGCCTGGAAGAACCAAGAGTTCCGTAAAGCCAGGATGCTTTGCCCATCCCAGTATTCTGCTTTGTCTTCCAGGGGGAGCTGGAAGCTATTCTGCTGTGTGTCTAAAGGATTCTTTCCTTTTCTGCTTTCCAAAGAATCTTATTCCTTCTCTGACATGTGTGACCTGTGTACTTGCAAGGGGCACGAGAGACTTGGACAGAAACCAGACTTCCCACGTTCTCCGCTTTTGAAATTATAGATTAGAACAGAATTCACAATGGAAGCTCCTTGAGGTGGAGGACTGACTTGTTTTTCTTTGTATCAGCAGTGCCTAGATCAGACCTGGCACATGGTAGGAGCTTAATAAAAGATTTTTGGAATTGGAATTGAATGAGTGGGAGTGTGAAGAATTTTTCTACGATGGAAAGACCATGGCTTTGGAGTCAGAGGACCTGGATTCAAATCTCACCTAATATGGCCTCTTTGACCTTAGTCACTCAGTCCCTCTGGATCTCAGTTTCCTCATCTGTAGAACAAGTAAGTAAGCAAGACTTGGACCCTCTGAGGTCCCTTCCAGGTCTGGGAGGATCTGGACTCGTCATTCTTTCTTCTCTTTTCTTTTTCAAGTTTTATCATTATCTTTACGTTTTTCATCACCTACATTTCTCTGTATATTCCCTTTCTCTTCCCATGGAGCCATCCCTTATAACAAAGAATTTTTTTAACTTTTAAAAATTCAACAATATTAAAAATTCACCAAGGCCAATATTATAGATAGAAAGATAGTATGTGATTGATAAGTAGATGATAAATAGAAAGATATAGGCAGATAAACTGATAGATGATTGATAGAGGATAGACAAATAGTGTTACCCACAATTCCACAGCCCAGTAAAGAAGGAAGGGAGATAAAATCTCATGTTTCCTCTTCGATCCAAGTATTTTAGATTCAGCATTCAATTTTAATTGTTCATCATTGTTTTTCACAGTTCATTAAAAAAAAACATGACACCAACTTGACTCCATTAAAACAACCCCATTAGTGTATTCAGCCAGAACAAAATTCCTCCCACCAACCTTTCCAATGGCTCATCCAAGGATCTTACTTAACTACGTGACCATAGCTGCCCATGTGGGACATCAGCATCCTCTCCATGGTGGTCTGACTCATGCTAAGTTCTAAATCCTTGTCTGCACTTCCTCTTCTTCTCTGTAGATCTGTAAGCTTTTCTTGGGTGACTTATTTCTTCTTGATTAGCTGAGGTCCTCCTACCTTATTCTTGCTCTTTCAGTTTCCACCTTTCGCATTCCCCTTTCTCACAATTGTGCTTTTCACTACCTCTGCTGCTTGATGACAAATGGCGTGCTCATTAAGCTAATTGGGTGTTCCTCCTTAGCGCTTGTTTTCCTATTTTGCCTCCAACCTTAAATCAAATTAAGCTTGGCTGGGGAAACCTGCCCTTCTGGCAACAAACCCATTAGAGCTCTCAATTACATTCAGATCTAACTTAATGCATTTCATTATGGCCAGAAGAAAGGTCCATCAGAAACAAGGCTACTTGCCTATTTGTTTGCTTTTTAACCACTAATGGAAAACGACGGTCACATCAATGGAAATATTCTTAGGTGGTCTGGGGGGAAACCTTTATTCTTTGTGCAGGTAGAATCAGTCTGTTTGGTAGGTCCTCAAAGTCGAAAAGGCTCTCGGCTACAACTGCTGCCACTGGTTCCCAGTCTAGAATCTTCTCAACACATTCCAAAAGGTGGCTCCTTAGCCTTTGCCTGAGTCTTGAAGTGAAGAGCAGTCTACTGCCCCTCCAGTAACCCATTCACTTGGGGAGAGTCCCATCCATTAGAGTAATCTTTGCTGGTGCTGAATGCTTCCCCCGGCAACTTTCACCCACCGCTCCTTGTTCTGCCCTCTGGGGCTAAGCAGAACCAGGCTAATGATTTGTTCAGAACATATTCTTTCTGTTCACTTGTCTGCCCTCCCTGAAAGTCTCTGCTTCCCTGGGCCAAATGGCCCAGGTTTCTTCAGTCCATGTTCTCGTCACACCATCCAGTGCTCCCCACAATCCTGATGACCCGCATCAGTTGTATGCATGGTTCTTGGTTTAGCAATGCTCTTCCCAAAATGAACTCCTCTCCCTCCTCCTCACTGTCCTCCTCCTCTTCCTCTCCTCACTCCTCCTAGCTACCTAGCACTTATGTAGCTCATTAAGGTTTGCAAAGCACTTTACATGCTCTATCTCATCAGATCCTCACAATGACCCTGGGAGGCAGGTGTTATTAGGCTGCTCTGTCTTCCTCTTTGTTGCACATGAGGAAACAGGCTGAGGGAAGTTATGACTTGCTCATTGTGACCCAGGAAATGACTGAGTCAGACTTGAGCCTGCTGCGCCATCCTGCATCCCTAATGTAAATACATGAAAGAGCTGGAACATTTCTGAAGCCTGGTTTCTTCACAGAGGAGTGTGTGTGTGTGTGTGTGTGTGTGTGTACACATGCATGTCTAAATAATCCCAATTCTCTCTCTCACAATTATTTTATTGATGCCTTTCTTTTTTATTTATACCAGTCATTTCTTAGGCTGAACTTGTAACAAAGAAAATAATTAAACAAAACCCATCAATGAAGCAACCAAGACTTCCAACATCCACATCTGCATCTCTGTGTGACCACCAAGATGGATGAGATGTGTACTACATCTTATATTCTCTGGGACCAAGGTGGTTTATTTTATTTTATTTTCATTCATCCATTTATTTATTTATTTTTCATTTTTAACACAGTTCATATCAAATAGAACAATTCCAACTTTTGGTCAGGTGATACTTCTTTTTAAAGCGTTTACAATATAGACTACAAAAAAAATTTTTTTAAACATTAACCATCCGAGACACAAATAATATTTATGTTTGCTAACTTCACAAGCCCTTGACCTAATTATCTCCACAGTATTGCTAAGAATTAAAGGACCCTAACTTATTGTTATTGCTAAAGTCCTAAACCTAATAGCTTAATTTTAGATTTAAGCTCGGATGTTTCCCTACCAACAATCTATAATTTAATAGATCTAGTATTAAGCTTACAAACGTTTTGACTATAGGAAATTGCCATTAAGAATAGGGACATTGCAGGGAACCAATATCTCCCCAACTTCATGTCAGTTCCAAGTAGGAGTAGATTGTCAACTTGCATTCAGTCAGGCTTAAAGTCTGCCAGGTGTCAGTAAGGAAACTGAGTCAGGAGAATCTTACCTTAGCCCAGGCTGAACAGCTGCTCTCCCACCCTTCACAGGAGATCACCTTTTTCAGTTCATACTAGCATCTCACAGGCTTACTGGCATCATGGATTGGAGGCTCAGACCGCCTTTGTTGCTATGCATACCTGGCATTAGACTCAGAAGAACAGTCACTTAATAGTCCCATAGCATCTTAAAATAGCAAGTTTCAATAACCAGGTTTCAAATATGACTATTATTTCACTTTGGCTAAGGAACATCTTTTGAGGCAAGTCTTAAGTGGCTTACATGCCTTTTTATACATGTTCTAGTTCCTGATTAAATAGCAATCATAAAATCAATTTTACCATTAAAACCTTAACTTTTCCATTAATACCAAATTTTCCCTGAGGTTACCTGCCTCTAGGAAATTTAGACTAAAATTTTTTTCCCCAAACTAGATGTCTTTGATTTATTTTTGGTAATTAATTCAGTCAATTGTTTTAATACTAATTGCTTTTAATCACTTTGTAACATGTCCAATTTTTCTCCCCATCACTCCCCTACCCCCACCCCCTAATACCTTGCATTCTGATTACCCCTTCCCTCAATGTACCCTTCCTTCTATCACATCCCACCCTTCCCTTATCCCCATCTTCTCTCTTTTCTTGTAGGGCAGATAAATTTCTATACCCCATTCTGTGTATTTCTTATTTCCTGGTCATATGCAATAAAAATTCTCAACATTTGTTACTAATACTTTGAATTCCAAATTCTCTCCCTCCCTCCCCACCCCCACTGAGAAGGCAAGCAATTCAACACAGACTAAATATGTGTTGTTTTGCAAGACTTCCATAATAATCATGTTGTATAATACTAACTATATTGCCCTCTAGCCTACCCTATCCCCACTTATTTTTTATTCCCCCATTTGACTTTGTCCCTTCCCAAAAATGTTTAGTTCTAGTTACTCCCTTCTCCAATTCGCCCTCCCTTCTATCATTCCCCTCACCTCACTAGTCCCCTCCTCCCTTACTTTCCTATAGTGTAAGATAGATTTTCATATAAAATTTAGTGAGTATGTTATTCCCTCCTTAAGCCATATGTGGAGAGAATAGCTTCATTTTTTCCCCTCTTCCCTTCTCCCTTTTCTCCTCCAATGAACAAGACTTTTCTTATCTCTTTTATGAGTTATAGGCTTCCCCCTTCCATTTCTTCCTTTCTCCTCCCAGTATTTTACTCCCTCACCCCTTAATTCTTATTTTATTTTTTTTGTGTGAATATCATCTCTTCTGATTCAACACAACCTGTACTCTCTGTCTATATGTGTGTGTATGTGTGTGTGTGTGTGTGTGTGTGTGTGTACAATCCCTCCACCTACTCAAATACTGAGAAAAGATTCAAGAGTTATAAATATTTTCTTTCCATGTAGGAATGTAAACAGTTCAGCTTTAGAAAGTCTTTTATGTTTACCTTTTTCCTGTTTACCTCTTCATGCTTCTCTTGATTTTTGTGTTGGAAAGTCAAATTTTCTATACAGTTCTGGTCTTTTCATCAATATGAATGCTTCAAAGTCCTCTATATCATTGAATGACCATTTATTCCCTTGAAGTATTCTTGGTTTTAATCTCAGTTCCTTTGACTTCTCAAATATCCTGTTCCTAGCCCTTTGATCCCTGAATGTTGAAGCTGCTAGATCCTGTGTTATCCTGATTGTATTTCCACAATACTCAGATTGTTTCTTTCTAGCTGCTTGTAGTATTTCCTCCTTGACCTGGAACTCTGAAATTTGGCCACAGTATTCCTAGGAGTTTTTCTCTTCAGGTCTCTTTCAGGAGGTGATTGATGGATTCTTTCAATATTTATTTTGCCCTCTGGTTCTAGAATATCAGGGCAGTTTTCCTTGATAATTTCATGGAAGATAGTGTCTAGGCTCTGTTTTTGATAATGACTTTCAGGTAGTCTCATAATTTTTAAACTGTTTCCCCTGGATCTATTTTCCAGGTCAGTTGTTTTTCCAATGAGATGTTTCATATTATCTTCAATTTTTTCAAATTTTTGGTTTTGTTTACTAACTGCTTGGTTTAACTCATAGTCATTCATTTCCCTGAACTGAATTCTTTCTTTCAATGAACTATTTTGTTCAGTGAGTTTTTGAACCTTCTCCTCCATTTGGCTAATTCTGCTTTTTAAAGCCTCCTTCTCCTCATTGGCTTTTTAGACCTCTTTTTCCAATTGAGTTAGCCTCTTTTTAAAATGTCAGAGGAAGTCAAGGCCCCTGCCTCCAGGGCCTCCAAAGGTAACTTAAATTGGGCTCAGGCAATAGAAGAGCTTGAAAAATGAGTTAGCAGCTTTCTAAAGGAGAACCAAAAAAATGCTGAGGAAAATAACAGCTGAAAGGATGGGAGGAGACACCTGTTCAGCAAGAAAGTAACCTTCCATGGTCTTATTTTTTTTCCCTTCTTTGGGCATTTTCCCAGCCAGTTACTTGATTCTGAGTTTCCTCTCCACAACCACCTCACCTCCAGTTCCGCCAAGCCAGCAAGTGGGGGGTGAGATTCAGATGAGTTGCTCCAATCCTCCAGGGACTTTAGGCAGGGGCAGGGAGGATATTCAGTGTGAGATTAAAATCAGCTGGTCAGGTGGGGGCAGGGCCACCACACAGGACTCAGTTCCCTCAGGGGTTTTACAATGAGGCCTTTAACAATGGATGTGGGCTGCTGCCTGCCTAGGGAGTCCCAGTCTGCTGCTGCCTCTGCTGCTTCCACCTGAGGAGGCCTGAGTTACGGGGACACCCTGCTCCCTTCTTGGCCAGCTGAAAAAACCCTCTCACTGACCTTTAGTGCCTGTGGGTTGAGGGATCTGTGCTGTCACTAGAGATTCTGTCCCTGAGACCTGCTTGGTCCTGCTCCTCCTAATGCCATGCAGCCAAGGCTGGGCTGGACTCTGGTCCAAGTCCATTGTGACAAACCTTTCCCGTCAGTCTATCAGGTCACTCTGGGCTACAAATCTCCTCCACTCCATTGTTCTGTGGCTTCTGCTGCTCTAGAATTTGTTGAGAATTCTTTTTTACAGGTATTTTATGGGTTGTGGGGGAGGAGCTAGTGTATGTGCATCTTTCTACTCTGCCATCTTGGTTCTGACCCCTCAGTTTATTTTATTTTTAAAAGATACTTTTATTTAGATTTCTTTGGTTTCCATATGACGTTCAGTTCTCTATACTAACAGTATACCTTGGTAGTGTACTTTCCAGGGATGTACACATTGACACTGAGGTTGATGCATGCATTGCCAGATCTAGCTCAGTATTTGGGAGGCTCTGAGGAAAAGTTTGGGAGAGAAGAGGTATTAGACTGACTACCAAACTGAAAGTCTACAGAACTGTTGTGTTGATCTCATTGTTGTATGCCTGTGAAACATAGGGAGTCTACCAGTGCCATGCCAGGAAACTGAATCACTTCTATTTGAACTGTCTTAGGAAGATTCTGAGGATCACCTGGCAGGATAAGGTACCAGACACTGAAATCCTTGTTGGAGCTGAACTGCCAAGCATTCAAACTATACTTCCATAATAATCATGTTGTGTAATACTAACTATATTGCCCTCTAGCCTACCCTATCCCCCCTTATTTTTTATTCCCCCATTTGACTTTGTCCCTTCCCAAAAATGTTTATTTCTAGTTACTCCAAAGGGCTGGCCATGTTGTTTGAATGTAAAATGTAAACTTGCCAAAAAGACTATTTCATGGAGAACTCACATGGGGCAGGCAATCACATGGTGGTTGGAAGAAGTGATACAAGGACACTCTCAAAGTCTCTCTCAAGAACCTTGGGTTTGACTGTACAACATGGGAGACACTGGCACAGGACTCCTCAGCATGGAGTGCCCACATCAGAAAGGATGCTGTGCTCTATGAGCAAAGCAGAATTAAGACAGCACAAAGTAAATGTAGGATGCACAAATTTGGAATTTCCACCCCAAAAATTCATATAAACTATCTGTGCCCAACTTGTGGTAGAGCATTCCGAGCTCATATTGGTCGGATCAACCACAGTTGGACACACTGAAGCTTCACTTTATCATGGTGATGTCATTTTGGTCCTCTTTGAAAACAAAGGACAACAACCATGTCCCTCTACCTCCCTTACTCAGACAGCTATCTCTTATGCCAAATAAGAAAAAAGAGAGAAGAGAAGAGAAAAGAGGGGAAGAAAAGAGGGGGAAGAGGAAAGAAGAGAAGGGAAAACAGAGAACATTTCAAGGAAAATTAGCTAACACATCCACCAAGTTCCCTAGGACAAACTGTTTCAGACCCATAGTATCCCACCTCTGCCAAAAAGGGGAAAAGATACACTTTCATATTTCACACAACAGTGTTTCAATTTTATCCTCTCTTGACTTTGCTGTTTCCATTGCATATCTTGTTTTACTGGTTCTACTCACTTACTTTTCATTCATTCATTCATTAGTTCATTCCTTCATTAATTCCTATGTTTACTGGTGACTGGGTCTCCCTGACTCCCCTGGGCTAGAAGTGTTGTGGCCAGCCCAAGCTCCAGAAGACCTTGACCTGCCCCTCTTCCAGTCTGAGTCAGTTTGTCCCTCCTTCGGCAGTCTTCGGCAGCTACCTCTTCCTCAGCATTCATCATCTCACTCCAGCTGGTGTCCAGGCTCAGTTTGG
Organism: Bettongia penicillata ogilbyi; assembly: GCA_023548195.1. Lineage (NCBI taxonomy): Eukaryota > Metazoa > Chordata > Mammalia > Diprotodontia > Potoroidae > Bettongia > Bettongia penicillata. The sequence goes on along the minus strand of JAJHZJ010000132.1, from coordinate 8,776,530 downwards.
ACAATGGCTGGACTTCAATCCTCTGCAGCTCAGAATTTGTGTCTGAGCCCCAGCACTGCTCCTGTCTCCATCAGTCTCAGTGTCTCCAATAACAGATTCTAGGCCTGAGCTACCACCACCAACCCTGGGGATTGAGATTCAGGTCTTCTTCACTTGAAGGCCAACACTTTGCTCAGTAGGTCCTCCTGCCTCAAGGAAGAGGAAAGAGAATAAGCATTCATTAAGCATCAGACATTGGGCTAAGGACTTTTCACCTGTCTCATTCAATCTTTACAGCAACTCTAGGAGGTAGATGTTATTGTGCCCATTTTACAGCTGAGGAAATGGAGGCAGATAGGAGGGATTAAGTTACCAGGATCACACAGCTAGGAGGGAGTCTGCGTTCGGATTTGAACTCTGGTCTTCCTGACTCCAGACTCAGTGCTCTATCCACTGCAGTCAAACAAATACACAAACACACATGGCACTGTTGACTCATTGCCACACATATGTCATTAATAGTCTAAATGTTTAAAATTCATCAAAACCCATAGCTGGTGATCTAGTACATTTTCCAATAGTGTTCAATAACATGTTCTCTCAATCTCTCTTTCTCTCTGTTTCTCTGTCTCTCTCTGTCTCTCTTTCTGTCTCTGTCTCTCTGTCTCTCTCTCTGTCTGTCTCTCTCTGTCTCTGTCTCTGTCTCTCTGTCTCTGTCTCTGTCTCTCTCTCTCTCATTCATTAAGGTAGTGAAGTGAATGCATCCAACTTTGCCTTCCAAGTAGGAGCTGGACAGAAAATCACACCTGGATTTTTGAGAGCCAAATGCATGGTGGTGCTGCTGAGATTCTTTTCATCGGTACAAGCTAGTTCATCTCTTTCATTTTGTGAACACAGAAAAATGAATTTACAAACCCATTTCCCCTTGGGTGTTTGCATAATCCAAGTCCCTGAGAAACTAGCTCATCTTCTATTGTAATTCCTACAGCCAAAGTACCACAGCAATGGAAGAAGCCTTGGGGCCATAGCAGGCAACATCTCCATCCCATGAAGGAATGATAGCAGCTGGCATGTGTATTCACTCTGAGGTTTGCAAAGCCCTTTTACCCATACTATCTCATCTGATCTTCACAATAACTCAGTGAGATAGCTAATTATGATCCCCTTTGACAGACAAGACAACAGAGGCAGAGAGAAGTTAATTGACTTGCCCAGGATCACATCACTGTCTGATGCTGGATTTGAACTCAGGTCTTCCTAACTAGTTTACTGCACCAATTCACAGCCCTGCTGACGAGTGTTCTTTATGGTTCTTATGTTCTTGGTCAATAAGTGTTCTTATGTTCATGGTCAATTGTCTTCATTCAATTTTTGGACTAGTTTTAATTATTACAAGCTTTATTTTTTAAAAGTGAGCTTAAATCTGGTTCCCACTGCCGTTTGTTCTGCCTGCTAGACCAAGGCAAATCCCCTTCCATGTGACAGCTCTTTAGCTAGAGAGCTAGCTAGCATCTCCTCCCTCAGCTTCCTTCTTTGAGCTAAACATCCCCCTTTCTTTTCATGATTATCGTTATCTCATTTTCTCTCCTTTGGATAAATTTCAGTTCGTCAATGTCTCTCTTCAAGTACAGTACCTGGAAGGGAATAGGGTCTTCCAGATATGGTCAGACTGGCATAGATTAAGAACGTTCACCTCATTCAGGACATAATGTCTCTTTTCACACAGGCAGAGATGTCATGGGGGACAGCTAGGTGGTATGGTGAATAGAGTGTTTGTCCTGGAGTCAGGAAGTCCTGAGTTCAAATTTGGCCTCAGACACTTCCTAACAGTGCCATCCTGGGCAAATCATGTAACCTTGTTTGCCTCAGTAAAATGGTCTAGAGAAGGAAATGGCAAACCACTCCACTATCTCTGCCAAGAAAACTCCAAATGGGGTCATGGAGAGTTGGATGTGATTAAAGTGACTGAAAAACAAGCAATAAGATGGTATGAACTTTGGTATTATGTCCCACTGCTGACTCACTGAGCTTCTTGTAGCCCACTGAAATCCCCAAGTCAACTTGGCTAGTCCTAGTTTGCCCATCCTGTGTTCATTTAGTTGATTTTGTTTTTTCTCTTGATCAGCTAATGCAGGGTTTCTCCTTTATTACTCTTCATTTTTTCTCACTAGATTGGGTCCACCATTCCAGATTCTCAAGCTCTTTTGGGCTACTGATTAGCTGTGTGACCCTGGGTTGGTCATGTAATCTTCCTAAACCTCTCTTTCCTTGGCCTTTAAATGGAAAGGGGAAAACGAAATGAAGAAGCATTTATGAAGTGCCCACTATTTGCCAGGCACTGTGGTAAGTGCTTTACATTTGACTGATATCCCTGGGAAGTAGGTGCTTTACAGATGAGGAAATGGGAGCAGAGGTTAAGTGACTTATCCAGGGTCACAAGGCTGGTATCTAACTCTGGATTTGAACTCAGCTCTTTCCAGCTCTAAGCCTAGTGCCATATCTACTGCTATCTTGAAGCTAGTAATACTTATTTCCTGAAGTTATTGTGAGGAGTAAGATAATTCAGTCAGTCAGTGTCTAATATGTGCCAGGAACTGTGCTCAATGTTGGAGATACAAAGAAAGGCCAAAGACAGTTCCTTTTCTGAAGGAGCTCAGAATCTAACGGGGGAGACAACGAAATGCTTTGGAAACCTTCAAGTTCGATGCCAATATCAGTCATTTATATTCTTTTATTATATGATGCATTGGCTCACCTTCCCAACTTTGTGCCATCAGAAAATTAGACAATTACGCTTCCCACATCTTTAGTCATCATTTCCAAAATATTCAACAAGATAGATCCATTGATAGGGTCCTATGGTGTGCTATTGTCATGGATTCTACTATTAATCAGCTGCAAAACTATCTTTTATCCATTGTAGCTATGCCACAGTGGGTAGAATGTTGAGCCTGAATTCAAGATTCCTCTTTGTGAGTTCAAATCTGGCTTCAGATATTTACTAGTTATATGACCCTGGGCAGGTCACTTAATCCTCTTTGCCTCAGTTTCCTCATCAGTAAAATGAGCTGGAGAAGGAAATGGTGAGCTACTCCAGGATCTTTGCCAAGAAAACCCCAAATGTAGTCATGAAAAATCAGATACAACTGAAATGACTTAACAACAACTCTTCACACGGTTCACAAAAGTATCATGGGAAAAGGCTGACAAGGTGGCTTGCTGAAATCCACACATCCTGTGTCTACAATATTCCCTTCATCTGTCAGTCAGATAATCTTGTCAGAAAAGGACATTTTGATCATTTGGCATGATTGGTTCTTAGCCAACCCAAGAAGGTTCTTAGTGATGACAGTGTCTGCCTCCTACATGCTCACAAATCATTTATTGAATAATCTGCTCTGTTATCTTGCCAAGGGTGGATGTCAAGCTCACCAGTCTATTGTTTCTAGAGTCTAATTTACCCCTCCCTACTTTCACCTTAGATTTTGGGAGCATCCATTTTAGTGAGTTCAGAGAAAAGATAGATAAGATATTACGGTCTAAAATTCTATATGAGAAAGCTGCCCAGGAGTGATAGGGAAGTTCTCATGTATAAACTTTCAGAAATCATTCAGATGAGGAACCTGAAGAGACTGATGAATGGGGCCACAATGGAATGGACTTTCCCGGGAGATGGGTGAGGATGATGAACACGTGGTCAGGGATGTACAGTAGATTCTTACATAGCTTGGGAGGCTGAACCAATAAGGATATACAGAGAACTCACCAAGCAACTTAAATTTATTTTTCTAAATTTAATTTTAACTTGTTTTCAGTTCCAAATTATTTCCTTCTTTCCTCTCCCTCTCTGTCATGGAAAAGGTAAGAAAAATAGAATACATGGCATATAAATATATATTTTATATATATATATATATAATAAATTTCTGCATTTTCCATGTTCACAAAATGCAAGAAAAAGAAAGAAATAGAAGGAAATATATTTCAATCTATCCTCTAAGTTTATCAGTTATGTATGTGGAGGTGGAGGTTGAGTTCTTTGGAATTTTGGTGGGTCATTGCATTGATCAGAGTTACTCAGTCTATTAAAGTTGCTTATTTTTACAATATTGTTTATACCGTTTAAAGTGTTCTCCTGGTTGTGTTCATTTCATCTGCATCAGTTCATACAAGTCTTCCCAGGCTTCTCAGAAACCATCCCCTTCATCATTTCTTTTCTCCCACCAGTTTCCTGTTCTCTTTTTTAAATAATTTAAATTTAGTGTTCAACATTCACTTCCATAAGATTTTGAGTTTTAAATTTCTCCCCCTCCCTCTCTTCCCACCTCCCCAAGATGGCATGCAATCTGATATAGGCTCTACTTATATATTCATATTAAACATATTTTCACATTCATCATGATGTAAAGAAGAATTGGAACTAATGTCTTCCACCATTTCTTATAGCAAAATAGTATTCCCTCTCATTCATATACTGTAATTTGTTTAGCTATTCTCCAATCGATGAACATTACTTCATTTTCTAATTCTTTACGACTTCAAAAAAAGAACTGCTATGAATATAAGTATGTGTGTATATATATATATATATGTATGTATGTATATATATATATATAATCAAAGTATATACATATATTCTTATGGGCTCTTTTCCTTTTTCTTCGGAGAGTATAGATCTATTAGTGGTATCTCTGGGTCAAAGGTTTATAGGTCACAGTTTTATAGTCCTTGGGGCATAGCTCCAAATTGCTTTCCAGAGTAGTTGGACTAGTTTTCACAGCTCCACCAACCATGCCTTAGTGTACCTATTCTCCGCTTCTCCTTCAGCATTTGTCATTTTCCTTTCTTGTCATCTCAGCCAATCTGATGGGTATGAGGTGGTACCTTAGAGTTGTTTAATTTGCATTTCTCCAATTAGTAGTGATTTAGATAATTTTTTGACGACTATAGATAGCTTTGATTTCCTCCTTTGAAAACTGTCTATTCATGTCCTTTGACCATTTATTAATTGGGGAATAGCTTTTTTTCTAGTAAAATGTGACTCAGTTCTCTACATATTTAAAAAATGAGACCTTTATCAGAGAAATTTGATACAAAGATCCTCTCCCCATCCCTGCTCCAACCCAGTAGAAAGTAACTAGCTTTTCTTTTGATTTTAACTGCATTTGTTGTATTTACATTAAAAAAGTTTCCATTTTATGTAATCAAAATTATCCATTTTAGGTCCTGAAAATGTTTTCATCAAACCCCCAAGCCAGGATAAAGACCTAAATATCATACTTATCAGACCTGCAGATGACACAAATCTGAGAGCTAAAAACATTGAAGGAGAAAACTAAGAAGTTTTTCTAGTCTTTGTTCTCACTTGGATATTTCTAAGTCCCACATAAGCACCTCTGAGCCTGTGATGTTTGAGTTCAAGCATTTTGGGTCCACTTACCTTGCAGGTTAAAAAATAAACCCAACTCAATTTGGTGTAAAAATAATTAAAGATAGATCTTTCTCATTTTTCTTCTATTGGTTGTTCTTTTTCCCATTTCTATCCTTAAATACCTCAGGCTGCTCTTTTCTTCTACTGGAGAACCTGTGTTCAGAATGCCTACTACTTATGTAGTTTCTTGTCAAGCTTTCTTTAAATTGGTTTTGCCCTCCATTACCTCAAGGAGGAAGAGCATTCCAGACATGGGATAAGCTTAGGTAGGAGATGAAGTATTGTATTCAGTGAACAGCAAATGCACCAATTCAGCTGCAATGTAGACTTCACAAAGGGTTGATAAATGTGTGATTAGCTTGGAGAAATGGGGGAGTTAGGTTGTGAAGTGTATTCCATCCCTAGTCAGAAGCCTAGTATTTCTTTATCTTAAACCATCTAGAAAACTAAATCTCAATCTCAGATGTAAAGAGAACACATTGTGATTGTTGGGGGATGGGGATGGGAAAGAAAAGTCCTTAGCTTTTTCAATCTTTTCCTATAAGTCCAGCTCCTTTCATTTGCATAGAACAGGAGAGCATGATGGGAAGCAGGTGGAAAGTAGTTTGCTTATTAAAATTTCATTTAACCCTTCTTCCATTTGTGGGAGTAAAATCATGGTAACTCTTGCCCCAACCAGGGATATACAATAGGAATTAAGAAATAAAAATTAATTCCTGGACATAAGTTAGAGAGCTGAGCTGTGGGACTCAAATGTGACAATAGAGAGACAGCTCTATCCCGTTCAGTGACTAGTCTGACTGAAGGAAAGAGCTTCATTATCACTGCCTGAGAGTTCTCCCCATGAGGGAAAAGCTTACCACAGCACTACCTAGTGCATAGTGAATAAGGTAAAGAGACTGAGTGTAGATACTAAAGATTATCTGTGACAGAGATGTGACACGCAGTGGGGTGGAGGCCCCAAAGAGGTTGCCACCAGGACTTCACCAGAAGCATTAGGAGCTCCATTGCATTGAAGGTGTGAATGACCCATCTGGCCATAGGGGTTTGCCATGTGGGTATAGCCCAGGCATCCTTCCTATGCACATTGACTTTTCACTGAAGGTACTGAGGGAGCTAAAGTCTTGGGGGAGAAATGACTTGTCTTTACTTTGATTATCATGCTATTTCATTAAATTCATTTGCTTTGCGCTAAGTCTATCTCCTGGTTAACTAGTAAAAAGAAACACAAGGATGGGACTTGTAAGCTGTTTTGGGAAAGACTCACTCACAAAGTATCTAGAAGCTGGGACAGCCTTCAGAGGTCCTGTGGGTGGGGAGAGGCTTCTCTTTTCTTTCGCTAACCTTTCCTGGATGAGCTCTGAGTATTACAGGGATGCACTACCTACTGGGTACTACAGGATTATTTCTTGTGGGATGTGAGAGGTCTTTTTCAAAACATCCAGCTCCCTTGTCTTCTGGAAGACCCTTGAGTTGGGTACCTCCAAGTGTTCAGTAATCCTTCCTTTCATTCCTCTCAAGACATTTGTCCACTCGCCACCTTTAGGCAAATTTCAAATTCTCCTTCTGCCTTTTCTGACCATTTCTCCTCTGCCATGCCAGGGCATGGCCACAAGCTGCAGGTGTCCCATGGGCTTGTCCTAGGCTCTCTTCTCTTCTCTATACTGCTTCATTTGGTGATCTCATCACCTCCCATGGAATGAATTATCATCTCTGTGCAGATGACTCTCAGATCTACTTGTCTAGCACTGATCTGTCCTCTGACCTCCAGTTTCTCCAATTGCCTTTACATTTTGAATGTCCAGTAGACACAATCAACACGTTCAAAACAGAACTCATTTCGCCCCCTAAACCCTCCTACCTCCCTATTATTATAGAGAGCACCACCATCCTCTCAGTCCCTCAGGGACACAAGCTAGGAGTCATCCTGGACTTCTCCTTCCCTCACACCCCTCTCCCCAGCCCCTCATCTTCTTGCCAAAGTTTGCCCATTTCACTTGTAACATGGCCCCTTCTCTGATGCTGTCGCCACCCCAGTGTGAGCCCTCATCATCTCGTACCTGGTCTGTTACAATAGCAGCTGGTGAGCGGGCCTGCCCCAAATCTCTCCCCACTCCATTCCAGCCTCCAATGAGCCACCAAAGAGATTCTCCTGAAGTGCAGGTCTGATCATGTCCTTCCCCTACTCCACAAACTCCAATGGCTTCCTATTGCCTCCAGGATCCAATCCAAAATCCTCTTTGGCCTTCAAAGCCCTTCCTAACCTGCCCCCTTATTTTCCCCTCCTACCTTTCAGTCTTCTTGCACCCTACACCTTGCCATGTACTCTTCGATCCTGGCCTCCTTCAACACTGGCCTTAGTAGCCATCTAGACCAGGGGCTCTTAATCTTTTTTTGTGTTCTGGCCTCCTTGGGTACTGAGTCTGGTGAAGCCTCTGGACTCCTTTTCAGACTCATGTTTTAAAATGCAAAGTATAAAATACACAAGATTACAAAAGAAAGCTTTGAATATTGAACTAGTTATCTAAATATTTAGAAGACAAGTTCCTGGACCTCGAATTAAGGACCTCTGATCTAGTCCAATACCTCACTTTACAGATGAGGCTCAAGCCCCTAGAGGTGAAATCACCTGTTTAAATCATCTATGTAGTAAGTGAGTGAAAATGTGAACCCAGGTCCTCTGAACCCATCCTCTTTCAACTGAACTATGCTGCTTCCTTGGTTACCTGTTGGCCAGCCCTGCATCCATGCTGAGTGAATGAAAATGAAAGCTCTTGTCACTTTGAACCTGTAATGGCTACACTTATTTGTGTAGCTAGCTGCTAGGAAATCTCTGAGTCCTACAAAAATCATCACTGCCTCTCTTTGCAAAAGAAAAAAAATCCGCACCTCTTTCTTAGTTGCAAAGTTAGATTTTCTGTTCTTTTTTACCTTAACAGAGGTGAACTGAATAGGAAGTGTCAAAGAAATATTATTAACATCATTCTGTGAATTTTAGATTCAAGTCTGCCAGAAACTCATTTAATTCAACGTCATTTCTAGCAGAGAAGGAGAGGGAGGAGGAGAGGAAGAGGGATGGAAATCCAAAATGGCATCATTCTCTCCTGCCCTCCATGTCTCAGGGAATATTTAGAATACTGAACTAAATCATAATCTAACAATAAGAGTTGGGGGTTCACATGTACAAAAATATTGATAGCAGCTCTTTTTGTGGTGGCAAAGAACTGGAAATTGAGGGGATGCCCATCCATTGGGTAACGGCTGAACAAATTATGTCTAGAAGAAATGATGAGCAGGCAGATTTCAGAAAAACCTGGAAAAACTTACATGGACTGATGTTGAGGGAAGTGAGCAGAAATCTGTAACAGCAACATGGTGTGACAATCAACTTTGACAGTCTTAGCTCTTCTCATCAACACAATGATCTAAGACAGGGGTGGGGAATCAGTGACCTTGAGGCCACATGTGACCCTCTAGGTCCTCAAGTGAGGCCCTCTAGGTCCTCAAGTGAGGCCCTCTAGGTCCTCAAGTGAGGCCCTTTGACTGAATCCAAACTTCACAGAACAAACCCTCTTAATAAAAGGATTTGTTCTGCAAAACTTGGACTCAGTCAAAGTCACACTCAAGGATCTAGAACGCCACATGTGGTTCAGAGGCCAAAGGTTCCCTACCCCTGAAAGACAATTCCAAAAGACTCATGATGGAAAATGTTATTCACATCCAGAGAAGAACTGTGGAGCCTGAATGCAGATGGAAGCAGGCCATTTTCTCTTTTTTTCTCTCATGGTTTTCCCCTTTTGTCCTGATTCTTCTTTCAAAACATGACTAATGTGGAATATGTTTAATATGACTGTGCATGTATTACCTTTATCAGACTGCACGTTATCTTAGAGAAAGGGGAGGGTAGGGAGGGGGAAGAATTTGGAACTCAATCTTATAAAAATGAATGTTGAAAACTAAAAAAATATTTTTTAAAAGAAAGAAAGAAAAGTTCAGGGTTAACATTCCAAAACAAATGACTATGGGTTTCTTAGTTGACCACTCCCCTCCACTATTCTCTAGGAGAAAACCAAGGGGACCTCCTCCCTTCCATTCATAGCCAATCCTTCCTCCTGGAAGAAGGGTGGGTGCCAGCAAGGACTATTAAAGATGGAACTTTAGCTCAATCATCCCAGGGGGAGAAGACAAGATCTAAACAAGAATAATTTTTTTCTGTTTTTGGTTGCCACTATTATTCCAGGTCCCTAAAGAAAGGCTTTTGTCCTCTACCTAACCTGGAAAGGGTCATTTTTTTAGATCAGAGAAATATTATTTTTTAATATTTTCAGTTTACTACAAATGAGGTATTTACCCTCAAAATGGCAGATAATCTAAATGATTGGAGCATTGGCATGTGTTTTGATACATAAAGGGTGTGCTGGATGCCGTGGTGGACATGGGAATCAAAGATTTGGGTTCAAATTCCACAGACATTTATTAGTTGGAAAAACCGCATGACAGAGAGCGTTTCCTAAGTCTTTACAGCTTACAAAGCATTTTACATGTTATCTCATTTGACCCTCAAACAACCTATCAAGAAGTACGTGCTATTACTCCCATTTTATGGATGAGGAAACTGAGGCAAACAAGATGCTAAGTGACTAGCCCAGGGTCATGTATCTATAAGTGGTTGAGGCAGGATTTGAACTTAGGTCTTCCTGACTCCAGACTTCCCTCATCCCGACATAGAGCATTTAGGTGTTTTGCAAGGGATGTTAATATCCCTTATTACTAATTACCACTTTATATAGGAAACTTTTGACTGTTGAATAATGAAACTCTTTTCAGCCTCCTGGCCTGTCCCAGGTGACTCTCTACTCCATCTATGTACCCCTTCTCTCCTGGAGGAGGATGGGGTCCAGTACAAATCGGTGTCCACACCCTTCCTCCTGAGACAGGAAGGTAATCCATTCCAAATCAAAGTAAAGCAAAGACAGACCATGCTTGCCATCAAAATGCCTTCAGCACAGTGACAACCCAGTAAGAGAATTGGAAAGCAACCCTTGCTTCACTGATCCTTCTATTTTCTCTAAAAGGTCAAGATAACTGGAGGAGGGCAACACATTTCACACAGAGGATCATGGAAACAAAACTGAATGGAACCTTAGAAGCTAACTTGTCCAATTCCTTTATTTTTAGAGATGAGGAAACTAGAGGCAGCCGGGTGGCCTGATGGATAGAGTTTTGTTGAACCTGGGGTCAGGAAGACACAAGTTCCAATCCAACCTCAGAGACTTCTCAGCTGGATGACCCTGGGCAAGTCCCTTAGCCACTTCCTGCATCAGTTTCCTCTACCGTAAAATGGGGATCCTAACAGCACCTGCCTTCCAGGTTATGAGGATTGAATGAGATACTCGGAAGGGGCTTCCTTGTTGCTGGCCTGTTGTTTTCAGTCATGGCTGACTCTTCATGTCCCCATTTGGGTTTTTCTTGGCAGAGATACTAGAGTGGTTTGCCATTTCCTTTTCTTCAACTCATTTTACAGATGAGGAAACGGAGGCAAACAGGGTTAAATGAATTAGCAAGGACCACATAGCTAATGTCCGAGGCCACATTTAAAGTCAGGGAGAGGAGTCTTCCTGACTCCAGGCCTGGCACTCCATAGATGCTATTAGAATTAGGAAACTGAGGCCCAGGTGGTTTGTGACTTTTCCAATGTCACACAGGCAGTAAACATCGGATATGGGATTTGAACCCAGGCCCTCTGACCCTAGAGAGCTCGCCCTTGCCATTGTATCGCACTTTCTTAACATAACAGAGTGAAATTTCCTTTGACATCGTGTATTTTGTCAAAAACTGATTTGACAAACGTAACAATTTTAGTGGACCAAGAATTTCAAACTAAAATTTCCCAAGGGTCCTAGTAAGTCACTGAATTGAACCCCACTGGGGTTATTGATATGGAATAGTTTTTTGGTCCAGAGTTTTGTTTTCATCTGTGCAAGGCCCTCCCTGGTGAGGAAATTCCCTCTATCACTTCAGGTTGATACCTGCTCTGCTCTGCTCAGAGAACTGCCTGGGGCGACGAGACATTAAGGCCCAAGTTACAGCGCCAAGTGTCAGTGGTGAGATATCTAGAATTCCAGGACAGCCAAACACAGAATCCCCAGCAACGGATTTCCCAGCCCTGCCGTGGGCCACCTGGTTGGGATTTACATCCATGCCCGTGGAGTAAACAAGAAAACCTCATGAAAAAACCACAAGACCATTTAATGTAATTTATTTGAAATGCTTCCAGAAAAGTTTAAGGCCATTACACAAAAAAACATTCTTCATAAGAGCCTTCAATGCCTTTCTTTCCATGGGCCAACTTAGAGCTGCCTCTTTTCCCAACACTCTGGCCAGCCCGGGCCCATGGTCTCCTCAAAGGACATTCCCTTTCTCATTCTTCCCTCTTGCCTGCTTTCCTTAGTGGTAGGCTGTTACTCAACATGTCCACACCTCCCCTTGAGAAACAAACCACTTTTAAATAAGCTTGTCATAGAAAAAAAAATTCACCTTGTTTAAAATCTATAAATACAGAAATGGGTTTTACAAGGAAAACTGAGCACAAGGGTTTGTTTCTTTTTAAAATAATAATGTATTTATACCTTGGGTTTCTTAATATTGATAATCCTGTCACACAAATTCCTTTAATGCACATGAGATATGTACAAGGTAGATTGACACATCATATTTATCCCCTTTTTGTAAACTTGTAAGACACATAAGATAAAAAACGAAGAAACGAAAAACAACCACCCATTTTTGGCAATAACTTAGCATTATCACTACTAGTGCTGGTGTGGGTATAGTTTTGCACAGTTCAGCCTTAATATTTACACTCTAAGGGAGAATTTCAGTGTATTTAGCATACTTAAAGCTCATATCCCACCCTGCCCTGCCAATCCATAGTGATGATGATGGGTAAGTGTCTCTGGTCCTCCATGGGTTGGCGGGCTATATGTGTGAGAGATCTGATTCAAATTTCCTCTAGAATTTACTGAATCAGAATCTGGGAAACACAAACATGATTCCAGTCACCGCACTGGGCCAGAGGCCACAACAGAGCAAGCCCTGAGGCAGAGATGAAGGATGGGGGTGTTGGTTTCCCAGATGGAAAATGGATTCATGATTTCAATTCCAACATTCCCAACTCAAACCCTAAAGGTCAAGGAAGATCAATTCACCTTCTGAGACTTTATTCCTTGTCTTGTACTTGTAAACAGAGCCATCACCCCTATCCTGAAGGTTTTTTTTTCTTTTTAAAATCAGTTTTTCATTCCCATGTCTTGGTATGTCCATTTAGGACTATAAAAGGGCCAAGGACAAGACCCACTCGATGCTTACTACATTCACTCATTGGAAAATTCATAGCCCAGGATCCCCAGTGACATGGCCTGGTCATTTCTATGGCCCAAGTCCACGGTTTTGACCAAGTTAATCCAAGTCATTGACTCTTTCTGGTCCTGCCTTTGCTTCTCAGATGTTATCATGACCTTCCATAAGGGGACTATTTGAGACACCAAGGAAACTCTTTGCCTCCCTTCCCCCTTCCATGTCAGGAGGAGTTCTTGAGAAACATCCGTAGTTCTGACATTCCTTTTGTCCCAGCAGGACAAGTGAAAGTAACCTTTTGACAGATATAAGACACTCCTGGAAAACAAGTGGAAATGATGTTGCACCAGGGTCCAACCTGCAAGCTGGCAGCTACAGCAACCCAGGCAAAAGGACAAAGACAGGGGGCCGTGGACACTGTCAGGAAGGCCTTCCAAAGTGCTTCTCCAAAACCTGTCCATCTGTGGAATGCAAATACTGTACAGGTAAGCAGACCCAGGAAGGACGGAGAGATTCCTGTCAAACGTTGCTTTCTATCTGTTTGCCGTTCCCACCGCAGGAGTCTGTCTGTTCCATGCGCTCACAGTCGAGGCTGACCTCGCTTGTGTCCATGCTACAGTCTGACTCACTGCCTGACTGGTCCATTTGCTCCAGCTTGGTTTCTCCGCTGACAGGGGCGGAGAGTGGAGAAGACTCCTGGGGGCCCAGCATCCCAGCCCGACCCTCAGCACACACCACTGTCTCTTTGGCTTGACGAATGCAGTTGAGCCATTGCTGCTTGTTGAAAGTGTCGCTGGCCTGCAAGGTGTGAGACTGGCTTTGGGAACCACTCCTGAAGCTGACGCGGAAGAAATTTTTAACTAAAGGGAAAAATAAAATGTGTCAGCATCCAGATGGTTCCTGGTCAGTGAAAAAAAATCAGATCCCCATTTCTAAGGCCAAACATTGGCTACAAGGCAGAAGGAAGGGGAAAAGTAAACAATGATAATAAAGACTGAGTTTTTCTAAATCAGCCTAGGCAAGTTATATAGCTTCTCACTTCACCTATCTGCAAATGAAGCCACTGTCAGAGATCTTAATTTTGACTTTGAACCGCAGAATGATAGAACTAGAAGGGAGCCACCTGATCCAACCCTGAGGCCCAGGGAAGTGATGAAATTTGGCAAAGCTCATGGATAGTGCAAGGCCTGGGATTAGAACTCAGGACTCCAGTGATCCTTCCAATACCCCATGATGCCTCCCTCTCTCTCTCACAAGGTAAGAAAGAATGAACACCAATGACTGAATCCTTGAAGGATGTTTCTAATGAACAATATTCCCTATGGATTGAAATTGGGCTGGGAAATTCAAACCCTCACCCCTTAAAACTTCCTTTAATCCCTGGTGTCTTCTTATATGCAGATGCTGAGCTGCTCTATGACTCCAAGTGGTTTTGTTAACACCCTTTGTTTTCTGGTACTTTGGGGACCAAATCTTATGCTTTCATTGGCCCTGGGAGCTCTAGGTGAGGAATTTCCTCTACCAATGCTAACTTCCCAAGGATACCAGTGCACTGTCATCTTCTATTCTTGCCACCTGATAAGTCTACATTCTTTCTGTTCCTATGATATAATTCCTCATTAAAGTCTTTTCTTCCAGGTATTCTCCAGAGTTCCTCAGTGATTATATATTGTAGTCTGCTCATACCTTCCATGGGCCTCTTCCGTCTGACTACTACCTATTGTGGAGAGCAGGGCCTTCCTGCAAAGTGCCAGGGAGAAAGAGTCACTTTGCACCAAGAGTGGGGATTGCTCATCAAATCCGCAAAAGGAACTAAGCTGGGAGGAATAGGTGATCCCCTGGATAGCAAAATCAGGATCCCAAAAGAGCTTGACAGACTAAGGCACTGAATTGAATCCAAGAAGAAAAAATTCAATGTGGATAAGTATAAAGTGTTCCTTTTGGACTCAAAAAATCAATTTCACAAATACAGGGTTAGACAACAGTCTTTCTGAAAATTAACTGGGGCATGCTAGGGATTGCAAGCTCAGGATACGTCTAAAGGGCAATGAGACAGCTCATAAAAACTAATTTGGGAATGGGGGTGGTAAGAGTCCCTTTGTACTTTGCCCCACTCAGACCATAGCTGAAATGCTGGGCTCCCATCTGAGTGCCACAGTTTAATGAGGACATTGATAAGTTGGAGAGGGTTCAGGAAACCAAGATGGTGAATGAAGGACCAGGAGTGATGAAGACTGGGGTGGGGGGGCGTGTCATGATAGCTGCCTTTTAAGTATTTGAAGACCAATTCGATGGTAGAAGGCTTGGGCTTATTCTGCTGAGCCTGAGGGAAACCAGAGGTCAATGCTGAAAGGAAGTAAATTCAGACTCAAGGTCAGAAAAACTTCCTAACAATGAGAACTGTCCTTAAGTAAAGTGGGTGGCCTCAGGAAATGGGTCTTGCCATCCTTGGAAGTCTTCACACACAGCTGGATGAGCATCTGTCAGGGTGGTATGCCATAGAGGCGATTTCTTTTAGAAAGGATTGGATTGCTCAATCAATATACATTTAGTAAGCACTTACTATGTGTTAAGTGCTAGAGATACAAAGAAAAGCAAAAAAGGAAGGAGAGCACAGTCTAATTAATAGGAGGCTAATGAGGTCTCTTTCAACTCTCAAATTCTGTGATTCTGAGGGGATCTGATGGGAGTGGGAAGAAATGATCTATTTCTGTGTCCCCACAAGTCAATGATATAGTCGATGACAGGAAACAGTTGGTCATACATCCTTTCTAAAGTAAGTCAGAGCTAATAGGACAGATTCTAGGGGCTGGGATAGTGCACTGGACTTGGAATCAGGAAGATCTACCTTCAGTTCTTTCTTCACACACTTTACTACCTGAACCTTAAAATACTCTCTCCTACTATAAGGACCATTAAAAAACCCAACAAAACCCCAACTTGGGTGTTCATACTTCTCTCGTTGTTGGTGAAGGCTCCTCGGATGGAGCCGCCAAGCCGCACCTCCCCATCCTGTAGGTCATCCAGCAGAAGGTCCCTCACAGGGATTGGCTGTCTGTAGAGTTGGTAGCACAGCTGCTCATTGTGGGTGACAGGCCGAGTGATGACAAGCACTTCTTGAAACAGGAAGACGTGTAGCTTCTAAGTAGAAATGAACAGAAACCCTCATTCACTCCATGAATTAAAATAAAAAAATAAAATAAAAAAATGTTCTCTCAGAAATCATAGTGCTCAAGAATCCATTCTAAGCCTTCTCCTTTGCTTAGTAGCCATTGACCCTTAAATTTCAGCATCTCCACTGGGGTAACACCATTTCAGGGCCCTCCTTCCAAACCAGGGACTTCATTTTTTTAATGTGTCCTGAACCCTCTCTGGCAGTCTGGGATCTATGGATTCTTTCTCAAAGTGGTGATTTGAAATGTATAAAGTATGTATATGTAAAATAAAATACAGAGAATTACAGAGAAAACCAGTAACAATGAAATACAGTTATTAAAAAAAGAAACCAAAAGCAAAACCAGGAGTGGGGTACTGGGGCTGAGATCTTTAACTTGCCCCCTTCTCATTCCCTTTTCCTCTTCCATCAAGTAAAATGTGATGCCTTTTAATTCCTTAGGGGCCTCCAACCTTTAACCTCACTGTTTGCCCTTGGCTACTCTGCAGAAAAAGAAAACAGCCAGTCCTCAAGCTGGTCAAACCTGTTCCAGGCCCAGCCACGAGGGCTGCTAGCCTGTAAGGACTAGCTCCATGCCCACATCAACGGCAAACAGCTTCCCCTATAACCCGTTGAAGGCTGTCCTGGAAGCCTGAAGGCCTGAATACTGTTTCACTGACCATCTCTGTGACCACGGGCAAATCACTCAATCTGCCAGAGCCTCAGTTATTTCATCCAAAAGATGGGGTGAAACAGATGTTCATGACCTGCCTGTCAGGGTGGTTCTGAGACAAGTGCTCTGCAACCTGGAAACACTTATCACTGCAGAAAATTTCAAAGAAATAAGACCATCCATGGCAACTGGAATCACCCAATCAAAGCTGCCCCCAGGCCTGGGAGGGCCCTGTCCATCTGCTCCTGCTGGATTTCAGTCCCATCCTCGTAAGTTCCAGGTCCCAAGCACTACTCCCTGGCCACCACCATCTTCCCAATAAGAAATAAGGACCCTAAGAGCAGCCAGCATTGCTATCTATGGTGCGTTAAGTTTTGCAGAGAGATGATCTCTTTGGATTCTCACAATGGCTCTGGGAGGGAGGAGTTATTAATACCATCATTTTACAGATCAGGAAACTGAGGCTTAGAGAGGTCAGATGTCTCACCCAGGGTCCCATGGCGGGGTGGGAGTAGGCAGGGAGCATCTTTGCTTTTGTACTTGCATCCCTGGGGTTTGGCACACAGTAAGCGCACAAAAAATGCTTGTCAAATGGCTAACATGGAAATATATTTTGCATGACTTCACATGTATAATCAATATCTTTTTGCCTACCTTTTCAAAAGGTAGGAGAGGGGCAGAAGGGAGAGAATTTGGAACTCGAAATTTTAAAAAATGAATGTTCAGGTTTTTTACACGTAACTAGGAAATGTTTAATGAAATATATTTTTAAAACATGCTTGTTGACTGAGGTGGGAGAAGAGGGAAGGGGGCAGCATCCAGGAAACCAACAGCCACCAGGTGACCCACAAGGTGAAGACCACCCGCTACTTACCACACCCCTGCTGTTCTTCAGTTCACCATGGCAACACAGAGCCCTGGAGCTGTCGATCAGGGAGTCCTTCTGACCCTCTTCCAGATACATCAGCCGCTCCTTATAAAAGCGGCATTCGGACTCTCCAGTCTTGGTGTTGATCTCAGCCACAATGCCCTGAATGATGTTTATCTGTGGGGAAGCAGAAAGTGGAGCAAGAGCAGAGATGACAAAACACCCTCAGTGTCAGCAATTGGAGTTCTTCTGTGACCTTGGACAAGTCACTGATCCCGTCTGCTTCAGTTTCCTCTTTGGTAAAATGGGAACCACAGCAGTGACTACTTAGTGTCAAATGGGATAAGCTTTGTGCTGTGTTTCGAAAACCTTACAGCTACATAAATGCTAGCTACGCATTATCATTATTGGGTTTGGATTCCTAAGTGCAAGCTACCTGATAGTAAAAGTGAGTTTATAATTTGCAGCCCTAAGAGGAGGCAGAAAGGGGCAGCAGCCTGCCCTTCGTGTGGACTCAAAGTAAAGGATGTTTAAGAATTCTGTGTCTGTCAGAATTCCTGAATCCCATGGCAGAGGGGACCTCAGCAGCCAGCTAGTCCAATGGCGGGGGGGCCTTCACGTGAATCTTCACACCCCCCCTCATCACCACCTCTGAGCCTTTGCTTGAGGGCACCTAGTGAGAAGAAGCTTCCAGAACCTCCCTGGGCAGGCCCCTCTACTCTTGGCTCAGCTCCATTTATTAGGAGGGTGTTTTTCCTCCTATCGGGCCTAAAGGTGTCTCTTGACAACTTCCACTCATCGCTTCAGGCTAGGAGAACAAAGTTAATCCATCTTTAATACTAAAGACAGCTCCCTGAATAATTGAAGACAGCTCTCCTGCCCAGCCTGCCTCACCCAAACCCCAAACTTTCTCCGGGTTATGCACAAGGAATGCTGGATTTAGATGAGAAAAGTTGGACTGGCTTCTCAGGGAAGTCTTTTAGTGACAAGGCCAACACATTCACAACCTGTAAGGCCCTGGGCCTCACCACTGAACCCCTGGGACGTTGGACCTGCCAGTCCATATCCACCCCTCTTATATATGCGCTGTTTCCCTTGCCTCACCACTAAACCCCTGGGACGTTGGACCTGCCAATCCATATCTACCCCTCTTATATATGCGTTGTTTCCCTCACCTCACCACTGAACTCCTGGGATGTTGGACTTGCCGGTCCATATCCACCCCTCTTATATATGCGTTGTTTCCCTCAATAGAGCATGAGCTCCTGGAGAATAAAGATTGGCTAGGTTTTTATATTTGTACTGCTAGCTTCCAACTAGCACATGCTAAGTGCTTTTTCATTCATTCATCTTTTAATACTGAACACATCAGAATGGGGCAAAGCCTGAGCTAGAAATGCAAAGGCCTCAAAGCAGATGTTGGAAGTAATTAGGCATATTTCCTTACACATCCAAGGACATCCCTGGGGCAGTGGGGTTCCAGGGTCACCACCTGCTGCAGGCTGCTTGGCTGAGACAGTACTAAGGGCAGCTCGGGGGTACTCTACCAGGTATCTGGTTCATAACATTAAACAGGTAAGAAAACACAAGGATGCAAAGGAAGCCACAAAAGTGGCAGATGGTCTACCAGAAAATACTTAATGGATGAGGGAACCATTAATTTAAATTGTTTAAAAGCTTAGGGTCAATCACATTCTCAAGTCCATTGATAAGAAGGCTTGAAGGCCACAGGGAAAGCTGTAACAGAAGGCAAACCCAGCCAGAGGAGCCGCTGAGCTCTAGGGAAAAGAGCAAGGCTTGACCACTGGGCCAGGGCCCAGGCCGGCTGGTGTGTGTTACAGCAAAAATGAAGTCATGATGAGCTCTTATGAAGCGTGAATGTGGTCAGGACCTCTCTCTGGGGGAATGTCTGAGTGGCTCTTTTCAGGGGCAAATGAAACCCGATCTTTGTGACCATGAAAGCAGTCTGGGGAAAATCTTAGTCCAGCTTCTGTACTCCTATCAAAGCCGGATGAAGGGAGGTTCTGTGGAAAGCTGAGGTCCAGCTCCCGCCTCATGACAAAACACCTAATCCTTGACCTGTGATGGTTCCTGAAGGTTGTGGAGGCTTTGGTATGAGCCCAAAAACAAACGAGATCTTGGAGTGACTCGATCTTGTCCTACAACCATGACACAATGGCATTTAGTGTTCAGATTGCCTGGTACTGCTTTGTCTGCCTCACACCAATTACAGCTTCCCTTGTTTGTGGTGTCAGATTAATTTCAATATGCTCATTCATTACATTAAACTATGCATAAGACAGGTTAGGAAGCCAGTCTTCCTCTGAAACAGTTCACAGACTAGAAAAAAAAAGTTTATCAACCACTGATATAATAATGATGATAATCTCATTAAAACATAACATTTTAATGTTTATCAAGCCCTTTACAGGCTAAGTTGATCCTGACAGCAACTCTTGGAGGGATAGTTATCCTCACTTTACAGCTGAGGAAACTGAGGTTAAGGGACTTATTCTGGGTCCTACAGTTAGCAGGTGTCTGAGGCAAGATTGGATTCAGGTCTTGACTCCAGTACCAGGGCTCCATCCACTGGTCCACCTAGAGAGGTGCACATAATGGGGAACCTGAGGTAGATGTCCCCTCTAAAGTATTTTAGGAAAAGAATTTCCAACCCCAGATCATGTCTCTACTACTGTGTCTTTCACAGTGACCCTTTCCATAACATGTCAATGACACCATGGGAAACATGCCTGACTAGAAATAGATCATGCAGTATTGCAGACAAGCCTGGTAGCCCTTAGGGACTAGGAGGATGAAGGAAAATATGAGCAAGTCCATGAAGGAGAGGATGAGGAGGAGAATCACCACAATGATGATGGCTCACAGACATCTCAAAGAACGCAAGTGATTACCAACCACCAGGACACAACTAAATGCCGCCAAGACGAGCACCTAGGCCATCCCAGACTGCATTAGAGGCAAGGTGGGGCTTTGGCGGTCCCAGCCCTATGGACGTGTGGAGATTTACTCTGTCCTCAGCTGACTTTTATCTATAGATGTAGACAAGGAGTTAAACAGAAAAGAGTTTGGGCCTTGGTGTCAGAGCAGATAGGTTTGAAACCTGGTTCTGCCTGTATATACAACTTTGGACTAATTATTTCTCCTCCATGGGCCTTAGTTTTCTCATCTGTAAAACGAAAATGTTGGTCTAGATGAAAGGAAATGTGAAATCCTTTCTAGAGGTCTCCAGTCCTATGACCTCTCCGGGTCTTAATTTTCTCATATATAAATTGGGAGGTTTAGAATGGACGAATTTTAAGATCCTTCTGCTCCTAGGTTTCTGATCCTACAATTCAAAGTTGACTTTTTTGGGATGGCACTAAAATAGCCAGAGTCAGTTTTATCCCTCATTTATTCTAGTAATAAAAATAGACCTGATTGATAAGCAAATGCTTCCGAACTCATCCCTCCTTCCCCTCTATACTTTCTGACTGGCAACGCACCTTAGTGGATATCCGCTGACTGAATATCTGTGAAATGTTCAATACATTTTCTGAGGACTTTTAAAAAGGTTCTTTTCAAAAAAAAAATTATGATCTTAACCAATCAACTGATGTAAACATTTCAATATACGCAGAAGGAAACAAACAAGGACCGTACATGAAGTTGGGACCTTTGGCGACCTTTTTTTTTTTTTTTTCCAAAGTGTACACTGAATTTAACGTGATAGTAATAAAACTGCCCCGCTGCTTATTGGCCACCCATTCTCCTGAGGTCTTTTTCCACAAGCCTGGATCTGACATTCTCACCTGGCTGGCCAACTGCTCCAGGACAAGCCTTGAGTTTTCCCTTTTTTCCCTCCCAACACGTAGGCACCCCTCCAACAGCATCTGTCCAGCAGCCTCGGAGAAATGTCTTTGATCCACTTCTCTCAAGGCTGGGAGCAAGTGAGATTCAAAGAAAAAGCCTCAATTTAGAGCTGGATCCTGTGGGGGCAGTGTTAAGGCTCTGAGTTGAGCCCCTCAATCTGATCAAGACCTGACTAACAGCTAACAATTCTGGGGCATTTTCAGGTTTATGAAATGCTTTACAAATTCTTTTCTCATTTGATTTGGATTCTCAAAACTCTGGGAGGTAGATGTTATTATTCCATTTTACAGATGAGGAAACTGAGGCAGAGGTTAAGTGACTTTACCAGGGTCACCCAGCTAGTCAGTAGCAAGCATAATGGTTTCCTAATTGACAGATGAGGAAACTGAGGCTCACTGGGGGTGAGTGGTCATAGCTCAGACCAGTACGTAACCCTCCTTCCTGCCAGATCAGCATTTTTTCCACAATCCTATTCTGCCCACAGAGAAATGGTCACAGTGCCTCTTACTCCCCCTTCCCTGACCACACTTACAGCTTCCTCCAGGTGTTGTTGGTCTGGGTTATCATTTGGAGTGTGCCTCAATATTTCTCGGAGAAGCAGTGGGTACTTCACAAGTCGACTTCGGGGGATGTCGAGGAAATTCCAGAGGTCCAGCTTCCGACTGAAGGGTGATTCCAAGCAGCGCTGGAGGAAGTCCTGCACGCGGTGGTCCTGTTTCTTGTGGTCCAGCAACGCTTTGGCGGCAACCTGGTTACTGCAGTAGCTGTCGTAGGAGCTGAGACACGGTAGCTAAGGAGGAGAAGATGATACAGGGTTGGAGAAGGAGCTGGACAAGACAGTCTGCCCCTTCACCAAGAGAGCACACCGCCTGGCTTTGTATTATCTGAATACAGGCCAAAAGGATGCATTTTGTTAGACACAGTAGGAGCTCCTTGAGAGTGGGGATTGCCTTTTTTTTCTGTTTTTATCTCTAGGGCTTAGCATAGTGATTGGCACTTAGTTAATAGACACATGCTTTAATTAAAATTGAAAAACACTTAAGAAATGCCTTTTCATTCATTCACGACATAGAACATGCTGTCTCCTTATTTACCTATTTATCCATATCCATTTATCTAGAACATATAGGGGTGGAGGTTCAATGAGGTGACTGGCATCCAAGGACTCTTCCAGATCTAATACTCTATGAATAATTCCCTTTTCCCCATTAGCTATTGCCTAATTCTGTTTTCTCAACATGTACTTGAACAAGTAATATCTTGAACACAAGTATACAGCTCTGTAGCTATCCCTCTTGCATCTCACTGAAGAGACTTGCCTCTTAAAGGTATTGATCTTTTGGTTTCTGATTGTGCTTTTTGATGAATTAGCTATCTTTCCCAGTTTTCTGTCCAACATAGACTTGGTTAAGTGATTGATGGATGAATAACCTTCCCCTAAGAGTCACTGATGATGACACAGAACAGAAAAGAGGAGAAACGCCAGGGAACCGCTAGCAGGAGCCTAGAAGTTACTGGGCATCCGTGGGATGATGAAGTACAAAAACTTTAGAGCAGAGCTCAGGGAAAATCCAGATCCAGGAACCACCCGGATATAACTGTTAATGTGTTTGTGAAGGTTTGTGACTTATCAAAGGTTGCTGGGCATGTGGATCTCCCTGCCTCCCCACAAAATGCTAACTTCCCCAACACGTCCTCGTGAGCTATGAGCCCTTTCCTTGTCCACAGATGGTGATGGAATAATTGTGGCTGCTGGAAGCTTTGAAGAATTTATGGATTCTATCATGGGGCTGCAGGAGTCTGGAATTGGGAGGGGTCTTGGTAGGGAGCTAGTCAAATCTGTCTTTGAAAAAGGATCTCTGCTACAACACACCTGACAAGGGGGTGTCCAGGTTCCATCCCAAAGACTCGAGTGAGGAAGAACCCACTCCCTCTCTCTCAGGGCAGCCGGTTGGGAGGAGGTTTTTCCTGACATCCTGACATCAGACTTGAATGGCCCCTGCTGTTCCCACCTATTACTCTTAGTGTGGGGCCAAAGAAATCTCCCTTAGCCCCTCTCCCAGGCAATAAACCTGTCAAATACCTGAAGAGGGCTTTTCTCCTGGTTGAAGGAGAGCCATGTTCATGGAGTCAAGGTCCAGCACCATACTGGATGCTCCCCTCTGTCCCTGTCACATTTGCTCATCATTCTTTGAACAACACTACTAGTCATCATAACAGCTGGTCTTTCAAGTGTCTGACCGTGACAGTCAAGATTTATGACCCATTTCAATAACATTTCACAGTCTGAGAGTACCTTCTTAAGACAAAGCTATAAGATACAGGAGCATATGTGGCTTCTTCAAAGAGATCTAGCTAACATAGATTCCAGCTGTCATGAAAACAATTAATCAACCGTTTTTTGAATGCCTACTGTGTGTCCAGGGGCTGAAAATTTGAACAGATGATCACATTTTTCACAAGTAAAAATGTAGAAAATATTCAGTGTGGCCACTGTTTAGACACGATGGTTATTCTAGCATCTCATCTTATTTCCAGAATTTTGTCTTTGTTCTCACATCCCCAACCCTCGAGACAGAGCCTGGCAAACAGTGGAAGATTAATAAATGTCTGATCCATGAATAAATACATTCATGTACAGAGATTGCCACTATAAAGGAAATCCAGCCAGCTCAGGTTAAAACAATTATTTGTTGAGGAAACAAGTGAAACTCTTGACATTTGGTGACAAGGGGTCTACATGTGAAGAGGAGCCCACCCAGGGCTACCAAGGAAACCGAAACTTTCTCAGGCACTACTCCCCCAAAATTTGGGAGAAAATTGGTACGCTTTAAAAAAAAAAGAAAGAAAATCGTCCAACTGCTGTTTGCTTACTTACAATTTAGATCAAGGTTAATTAAAATGGGCCTCAGGCCCTGTTCATTTAGTTTCCACTTCCTCTTTTACCAAAGCCCTAGAAATGCCCAGTGTTTTCATTATACAGAAACCAATCAGCAGAAACTAGAGGATGTAAACTAACCAGGGAGCCCCCTTCCCCATCACTGCTGACTGCCCAATTGTACCATTAATCTCCATTATCCCCGCCAGGTTGTCATGGTAACCAAGTCTGCCTCTAATCCTGTTTTCACACTTGGCAGGTTTGCTTGTTTCCTGGGCCCACCAAAACTGAGAGGCTGAGCTGACTTCACCCCTTTGTGGGCCCCACTTTAATCTGTACATCAGGGGTGTTTTCTAGGCCTCGGAAAGCTGCCCCCTCTTAGCAGCCAGCACAGGGTCAAGACTTGCCCTGAATATACAAGGTGCTCCGTTCAGGTTTGGTGGAATGAGTCAAAGGGAGGAAAATACGGTGTGTGCATGTGCGTGTGCATGTGTGTGTGTGTGTGTGAACATTCACACACGCTTATTACTAGCCAAAAAAATCCTGAGGGATTTTTCAAACTACATCTACTCAGCCTTTGTCTTTGGGAGGGAGACTATTTTTACTACGGGGTTTTTCCCCTCCACACTAGATCAAGGATTCTTAACCTTTTTTGTGTCATGAATGACACATGAATAGTGTTTTTAAATACATGATAGAAAAATACACAGAATTACAAAGGAAGTCAATTATAGTGATAGTAATATAGTGTATATATATATGTATATATAAAATTATAGTGAACATTAACAAACTAAGTTCCAGGACCCAGACTGGCATCCTGTTTGTACTAGCTGAATTCTGTTGCAACAACTTTACTGTGTGGATCCTGCAGATGGCCCCAGGGTGCGGATGGCTTTAAGATAGATGGAAGGACCCTTAGAGGTTCCTTGGTCAGTTCATTCCCTTCCTTTCACAGAGGATGCAGCATGGTACAATACCTCGAGACCTGGGCTCCAATCTCCTATTGTTGATATTGCCACATATGGGCTTGGGCCTAAATCACCTAGTCCGCTGGGATCTCAGTTCACTCATCTGTAAAATAAGTGCACTAAATGATCTCTAAGGTTCCTTCCAGCTCTCAATGTAGGATCCCCTTCTAATAGAGCTGGATGGGTTCACATCTATTTACTTGGATGTGGCCTGGAATTAAGCTTTCTTGACTCAGCATGTATGTTACAAGGGTTTTACTTCTGTTTTTCCTCTTTTGGAGGTAGGCAGAAAGAGGAGATAGGAGGGAGAGAAAATAGTTATCTGTGAAAGTGAAATATGAACGTTGGGTAAATAAAAAGAACTCATAGCCTGGAGAGAGGAAGAGTTAAAGCAGCGGATTTGGGAAATGAAAGCTGCCTTTCCTTTTGACAGATGGTACCCTATCCCACCAACCTTGTGCAGAGGAAATAGAACAATCCTATTTTTTTTTTGTCTGTGTTTCCTGTCTCTCCTCCAGGTATTAAAATTTCATTAGAAACTAAATTACCCAAGAGCTTGTCCTAGAGAACTAATAAATTATTTTGAAACTTTTAAAAGGGTAGGATCAGACTCAAATTACTTGGAAAGTTACTTCTTTAGGATTCTGTTAACTTCAATGACATGCTCTCCATCATAGAGGACTTTGAAGCCTCTATGTGAAGGCCTAGGAGAACTCCCCTGTGTCCCAGTCCTTAATGTCTTCAAAGTTAAGTAACTATTGGGGGTCAAAAGGTCCAGCCAGCACCAGCCACCTCAGAGGGTCACTTGTTTGAGAAGGAAAAGAAAATCACTTTTTCTTTCTTTTTGGGGGTGGAGTAGGGGCAGGAAATAAATTCATCTTTCACGGGTCGAATGGGCTTTGAAAAGCGTCCTCATTTGGCTTCTCCTCGAGTTGTTTATTTTGTTCTGTTAAGAAGCCCAGGCCTCACACAGATGTGCCCATGTTTGCAGTTCTCACCCACGTGAACACATCAGCACAACTTGGGTCAGTTGAGATGGAGAAGGACCGTTTCTCATGGGGGTCTGCTAACAGGCTTCTCTTCACTGGGGGCAGTCCGTTTGATGTCTGGACCGGCCAGATAGCAGCCAAGTGGTCCTTTCTGGTCTTCCTTCCACGTGTCTGCAGTGAAAGTGCTAAGGCCCCCCAAACTTGTCATTTGGTTTATCTTTGGGAAAGGGACTGGACCTGGGATTTATTGCTTTAGGGAACTCCAGGTGAGAAATTCTCACCATCAGTGCAGACTGGGCCCTACTCTTCAGGGAGTCACTGAACCGATTACTAAGAGGTCAAGGGACTTGTTACTTGCCTGAGGTCACAAAGCCTAGTATATGTCAGGCCCAGGACTCAAATCCACACCTTCAGGCATTCCAAGTCAAGTGTTTCCCAAAGTTACCAGGCTGCCTCTCATTCACCTGACATCTATTTTGTATTTAATTATTCAGATAGGTGTTGGTAGAAGCTTCCTGATGGCAGGGACGGGTCCTTTTGTCTCTGCATCCCCTCTGCCAAGAACAAACAATTGTTCTGACAAGTGTGCATTAAGTCTTTATCATGTGTCAGGCCCTGGGGATTCAAAGACAAAAAAGAAAACAGAAACGGCCTTTGTCCTGCAAAAACCTATATTTTCATGGGGTAACAAATGAAACTCTGATAGGGCATCACCAAAGTCTTATTGCAGCAATACGCTTATTCACCCTCTATAAGTAGATGCAAAATGTATTCGAGAGATTCTAGGTCACTTTGGGGATGAGGCATGAGCTGAATGCATCAGGGTTAAGTCCTAAAGGAAACAGGGATTCCTAGAGGTGCAGTGGAGGGGAAGGGAGCTCCTGGCCTGGGGGATCGGGACAAAGGCACAGAGATGGCAGATGGAGGGCAGTGTGCAAGAAGGAACAAGATAGACAGCTAAAAGGGCTTTGCACTTTGAGTGGAACTGAAATTCCTTAAAAGTTGAGCCACAGGGCCTTCAGAGCTAGTTATCAAGACGACATCTGATTCAGTTCAGAGGGTGTTTATAAAAGGGAAGACTGAAATAGAGGATACCAGAGCCATCTTTTGGGATGTGAGAGGCCATCACTTAGAAGAGAGATCAGCCCAGTGTGTTCTGCATGTTACCATGATTTCAGGTGTGAGTTTGGACCAGGAGGCTGTTGAGACCTCTGCCACCTCTCAAATGTTGGATAGTCAGTATGAATGTGGCAGTGTGCTGGCTGCTGCCTAACCCACTTCTACCCTGAGTTTGGATCCTACTGAATAGCTTCAAGATATGGGAGAGTCCTTCATGTAGTAAAAAGAGGGTTGGACTTGATAAAAAAAATTAAATAAAAAAAACCTGTCTAATATGACAGCATCTCTGTCCCGGTTTGTTTGATTTAGCATTGCAAACCAACATTTGAAGAAACTAGACAGTCACCAGTACATTGGTGTTTTAGTAAAAGTGACTTCTCATCATCAATAATTCTGGGTCTGAGTGGTAGAAGACAGAGAGGAGCACCAAGCCATCTTAGGGAAGACTGGGTACCACCCCAAGTCATCCACGAATCAAGCAAGTTTCATCAGGAGAGCTGTCCTTTGTACAAGAGGCTAGTTCTTTTCTTTGGAAGATTTTTTTTTTTAACATGGAAAGTAGTTTGAGCACAGAGCACATTAAAATGAAACCCAAAAATATATGATAAATTGAGTTTTCCTGAAATATTAAGGACTGCTTCTTGAATTATTCATCTCGGAAAATTACTGGGTCTCCAGTTGGCCTGGAGACATTCCAGCCCTGATACTAAAATGATCTGCCTTGATGAGAGACCCCAAGATTGTCACTTTCAGACACAACTGACTCAGGGTGAATTCCCAAAGCACAACAGAAAAGGCTCTCCACAAGAGTCCAAACTCAATTCGAGCCAGTCACCATTTAGTAAGCCCCTACTGTGAGCATGTCAGATCATGATGTCCCTCAATAATGAAGGACAATCCCAAATAAGGACAAGTAAGAAGTAAACCTTTAAACACAATGCCCATCACACCCCCAACAACCCCCTAATTTAGTTAGTTAGGGTCTAGATAACGGAATTTAGGTGGTGAACCAGTCCCTCTCCCTTCAGGGCTAGGCTGGATGTTTTCCTTGTGAAAATACCCTTGCCCCAAAGCATTGCCATCTCTGCAGACTCTGAGAATTAAAGAGATAAAAAAACTTGGGAGAAGGGAATAGATTGTTCTCCTTTGGGAGGATGTCTTCTCTCTCTCATATATCAATGGCTATGGGATCTCTTCCATATTGGCAATGCCCTTCAACAGTGCAGGTCACCTCCCCTCCATACCTGCTCACACATATGGTGGGGCTCTTGACTGTGTCACAGGCTCAAGGATTGAGAGCTGGAAAGGACCTGAAAGGCCATTGAGTCCAGCTCCCCTACTTGACAGAGGATGCTGGAAGTCCCCTTCAGGGCTCTTGGCATTATGTGAGTGTACCAGAGAGGATCTTGGCCTGTCACATAACTGACCCAGCCCCTTTCCAGGCTCCACACCTCTTCGATGCTATCTTTTCCAGCTCCTTTCTGTTGGCGATTTGTCATTGGTTATAATAATCACCATAATAAATGATGGCGAGCATAACTCAGATTATCTTCACAACCACATGAGGAGGTAGATGCCATTATTATCCCCATCCTATACATGAGGAAACTGAGGCTGAAAGCACCGAGGTAACATGTCCAGGGTCATACAGCTGGGAAGCGGGACCCCATCCACTGCATCACCTAGCTGCAGAGTCTATTCATCCCCACCAGATAGCCCCAACTCCATGACCTGGAGCTGCTCAGTCTATTCATTCCCACCAGATAGCCCCAACTCCATGACCTGGAGCTGCTCAGTCTTCCTGGGATTGGGTTTCCTGCGCTGTAAAATGGAAGGAGCAGACTAGAGTCAAAGGTCTCTGCCGTTCTTTCAAGGCTGGGATACAAGATTCTATCACTGCCCATGGCCCTCAAGGTACCTTGCCAAGACACTGGCATACTCCACTCTCTTACGTTAAATATTTGGAGCATTACAGTCTCTCAGTGGCTAATGGATTACTTGGCGATAAAGAGTCAAAAATAATTAGCTCGAGCTTGGACGTGCTTAAGATGACCAAGTAGCTACATGGTGCCATTGGCCTTGGCCGTGTCTATACAACTACAGGGTGGCTTGATGGTTTCCCTTCATATCAGACCAGAGTTCTGTAGAGATTTCTACATGGAAATAAAAATGGCCCCCAAGATGGCGGTGTCCAAGTAATGTGAATGACAGACTAGATTTTTATCTTGCAAGGACTACATTCTCTCCAAGGAAATGAAACGGTACAAGCCACACAAAGTGGATATCAGATGGCTCATGTTTCTAATGAGGATCCCTATATATAATATATGTATAAGATAATGTATATTATATATAATGTAATTAATGATAAACATAGCTTTAATAATAATAAGTTTACAGTAAATACATAAACAGCATAAATATTATCTTTTTACTTGAAAACTATTTTCTCTCCCTAGTCTGAAGCTCAATAGAGGTTTATGGAGGGGAAAGGAATAATATAAGTTAATTAAAAAATAAAAATGGTCAAGTCATGAAAGCTTCTTACCCATCCCACCAGGATTGGGCCAACATGCTCAGTAGATCCATCGGCCTTCCTAACTTCTCGAAGCTGGCTAAGAAGGTCTAGAGTTGAGGAAAGAGAAAGGAAAATATGTTTGTTACACATCCTGAGATGAATGCCGCTGGGCAGAAGGTCTTGGCTACTCACATTATTACATAACCAATTCTGCATTGGTTCTAACGCTACTTAATTAGGTCTACATGTCCTGACTCATCTGGGGAACCAAGTCTCACCTTCATGCAGAGGGATTAGAGAGTCCAGCGTTCCAAAAATCTGGTTTAATTCTTGTTCTGTCATTATGGAGAGTTTAAGCATGGGGTCATGATAAGCCTGTGAGAGCAAGGTGAGAGAGAGAAGGCTACAATTAAAATCCAGGGAAACACATTTACCAAAAAGTCCTATTAAACTTTTTCTTTTTTTCTTTTTTTGGTTAAGATACACTCGGCTAACAAAACATCCCAGAGACAAGTGAAAAGTCAGATAACAATAAAAGATTAAAGGGTGGTGAAGGTCACGACAGAAGCAATGTTACACTTGGTTGAAGACGTGAGTCATTCATGGCTCTGTGAACCAGACACATGATCACTGCGACAAGGAGCAAAAAAGGGAGGGCTTCCCTTTTCGGTGGGGAAGGCTGGGAAGGAGAGGAGTAGCTAGAGATAAGGATATAATGCAGTGAGTCCCCAACTCTGTAGGGGTTTGGAAAGAAGCTGGACTGTCTGGAGAGCTTGCAAAGACATTAGAATTGACCCCTATGGACCCTCCTAAGGTTCCACGGAGGCGCTTCATGGTGAAGGGCACTCAATGCCAAGATAAGAAATCTGAGCTTTATTCTGCAGACCATGGAGAGTTACTGAAAGGGGGATGGGGTTCCCAGGGAAGATTAGTTCAATCATCCCAACCTGTAGGACAGACAAAGGGAAGACTCGGGTGGCAATAACCTCAGTTAAGAGGAGGCTATAATAACAATCCAGGGACAAGGGATCAAATATGTCAGACCAGAAGTTCCCTAGTCCAATCCCCTGGTGGAGGAAACTGTGCCTCAGGGAGGAAAGGTGACTGTCCAAGGCCATGTCCAAGGTCAGTGGCCAAGGCAGGATTTGAACTCAGGTCTTCTGCTCTCTCCACTCCCACTTAACTAGAGTGGGAATGGAAAGGAAGGAGGATGAGAGTTAACATTTGAAGGAAGACTCTACCCATCCACATCCATCTAGTTATCCACTACCTATCCACTTATCCATCCATCCATCCATGCATGTACTATCCATTTATCCAGTTATCCATCCACTATCCATCTGTCTGGATGGATTTATCCATTCTCTATCCACTATCTGTTGTTTTATCTATCCATTTTCCACTTGTTTATCTATCCATTCATATACTCATCCACTATCCATCTTTCTTTCTACTATTCATCCATTTACTCATCTCTCTCCCCCCACTCCCCTCAACTATCCATCCACAGTCCTGGGCCTTATGCCAGATCCTACATATAGTAGTGGAATTAAACCACATTTCCCCCTGAGCTGGCTGGAGAGGCTGTTTTCCTGTGGGTGCAGTCTAGAGAGTGTTTAGCTCTTCCTCCCACAAGGCCTTGGTGTGAGGCCCAGGGGCCCTTTCTGCTCTTTGGGTGACTGTCCTAGTCATAATGTACTCTCACATCTGTCTCAGATCCGTTTAGAAATAAGAAAGAAAAAATAAGTCGATGTGAAAACAGTCAAGGGATTTCAACTTTTCTTTTTTAAATACCTTCTTTGCTAATTTCAAGTCCTCTATCAAGTCTTCTTCTCCTTGGGAAAGCTCGAATATTGCCTGAAAGAGAAAAAAAAGGCAATCTGATGGTGCTTTTACTACCTGTATGGTGGTTGGGACTCCTGGGTTCCAGGGCAGGCTCTGATTCCCAATCTAATGCCTGATTCTGCCTCCAGGTATCTTCCCCAGCTGTCCCTCAGGCCTGGGACCTCTCCCCTCCTCATCTCAACTTCTCTGCTTGCTTCAAAGTTGAACACCGGCCCTCCCTGCTTCTAGAGGAAGCCTCCACCAACCTCCTTCAGGCTAACTATCTGTACTTTATCCTAAAAACAGATCTTGTACATATGCAGTTGCTCCCACGTGGTCTCTTGCACCAGACTGGGAATTCCTTGAGGGCAGGAACTGTCTTTTTCACTTTCTCTGTATTCCCAGAACTTAAGAGGCACACAGTAGGCACTGAATAGAAGTTTGCTGACTTGAGTGTGTGTGACAGACATCAGACTCTAGGCCAAAACTTCCTCATCTGTAAAATGGGAGGAGGGGAATGGGGCTAGAAAACCTCTAAGGCCCCTCTTAGCTCTAACCACCTGTGATTATGGGACCAAACAAAACCCTTCATTTCCAAGCCACACACTGTACTTAGCCAGTATCACCATGGTCGCTAGGCTGGCTCCTGGGCCTTTGTAAATAAACAGCTGAGAGACATCTCGGCTGTGGTTGTGGCTGATTCCAAAGCGGTGGATTTGGCCAATTGCAGGGTGGCCACCCAAATTCTTCCCTCTGGGATTTAGGCAGGTGTCAGTACCCGGAAACCAGGGCCGTTGAGTGGTTGTCCTCCCTGGGCACTCAGTGCAGCATGGGTGCCCACTTCTCCATAATTTGTGGGCCGTAGACCCACAGGGTCACTTACTGTTCTAAGGCTCCCCAAACAAGCTGAGCATGAGCGAGATAAAAGAAAACACAGTAATGGTTTGTCCCCTTGACTGTCTCCATCCTGAGAGTCCAATTCACAAACTGCCTTTGTAGGAAGCAGGGCTACAGTCCTCCAGGGAGGCTTCTCTGGCTCTCTCCAGACCCCCCCTCCCCCATACCACTTCTCCCTGCACTGCTAAAGAGGCCCCAAAGGGAATGATATTTATAAAGCATTTTGCACAGGGTCTGGCAAATAGAAAGCACTTAATAAATATCAGTTCCCTTCCCATCTCTATTCCTTACTCCCTGCTTGGGAAACTGAATAGACTTCAGAAAAAACAGGGCAGTGCAGTGCAATAGGCAGAGTTGGAGACCTGGGTTCATGAATTCCTTCTGACACATACCTTGGGTAAACTACTTGTCACCTCTCAACGCCCCAGCAGCTCTGTACGTCTATAAACTGAAGGGCATGGGTGAGGGTGTTTCCTCACACAAAAACGCCTTATACTGATGAAATCCTAAGTCCGGACCCAAAATGCCCCAACTCTGAGGTAACGTGAGGTCTCAGCAGCAGGGCCAGGGTTCAGATTCTGGTCACTATTAACTAGGTGGATCTCACACCAGCTCCTTTTCAGGAATGTACTGCCCTTAGCGCACTCTTCTGCACACGCAGAGGGAGTTTACATGTTGGGAGTTCCTAAGCAAAAGAAACTGCAGGCCCCACCCTCCTGCTCTCCTTCTCCCCCCAAAAAGAAGGGAAATGTATTTCAGTCAAGGATCCCACTTAGTCATCCGGGGAGGTCATTTATATATTAACCCGAGATCCAACCTCTCTTTGACAATCATAGGCATCATCATTACATTTGCACAGCATTTTAAGGTTTACAAAATGCCGTTCTCACAATAACCCTGTAAGGTAGGCGATGTAGTCACAGGTGTTGCTGTTTTACAAATGAGAAAACCGAGGTCCAGTTAAGGCCCAGGCTTGTCCAAGGTCACACATGTAGTGAGTAAGCACCAAAAGTGGGATTTGAACTCCTGTCCTCTTATCTCTGAGCCTGGGTGCTTTCCACTGGACCACACTGCACCACCATCCATTCCAAAATTCTGCCATCTCTCAATGTAGTCAGCAAGTGTAGCTTGATCCTCATGGGACCATTTATTTAGAGGGTCCATGGAGTCCAACCACCTCATTTTACCAAGAAGGAAACTGAGTCACAGAGGAGCCCAGTGACCTGCTCAGGGTCTCCCATCTGATAAATGTCTGAGGCAGGCTGTGAATTCAAGTCTTCCCAATGCCAAGTCTAGGGCTCTGCCTGCTACCCCAACCCAGCAAAGGCCCTGAAAATCCCAATCTAGATGAGGGTGGAAGAAATCAACAGGGAAACGAGCCAATTAGAAAACCTGATCTCCTCCTGAAGCTTTGGGGTATCTTTCACTGCTATATCTGGAAGCCTCATTAAGGCTCCCCTTTATTTTTAAACACAGGTTTTTCTAGATGCCTTTTAAAAATAATACTATTACTTCCCCAATGCTTCCCCGACTGAAACTCGAAAAAAAAAAGTGGCTAAACGGATCGGTGCACAATCTGACTGTATCTGCAGATGAGATGCTTCCTTGTGAACCTAGAACCCATTGCCTCTCTCTGCTAAGACAGCTCGTCTAGCTTCTCTGTGACCCTGGGCAAGTCACTTTACCTCAGTTTGCCTCATCTATAACATGGGAATAATATGAACACCCATCTCCTAGGATTATGGGAAGCCCAAGGGATAATGTATGCAAAATGTCTTGCAATCCTTAAAGCGCTATCTCAATTTAGATGGTGATGACTACAGCAGAGATTGAAAGACGGGACTAAGAGGTCCTGTTAGTAGCTTTGGAGCTGGAAGGGCCCATGGAGGCCTTCCTGAAGGTCTATCCCTTTCTTTTACCAATGAGGAAACAGACACCCAGGAATGTGTTTTGCCCAAAATCATACAAAACAGGAAGTGCAGGTGGAGGAAGGAGAAGTGAGCCCACGTCCTCCCCACTTCCAGCCCTCTCTCTCTACCATGCTCTTATTTCTTCACTTTAGGACATACATGTGTTAAGTGATAATGATCAAATTTCTTAAAAATAAAATTTTTTAATGCACTTAGGGAACTCACTATTTGTTTTTAAAGGAGCAATGCAGAGCCTGGGCTCATTTATTTGTGTGGGGAAGTTCAGATGTTCACTGTTTCCCTGCATGGTGCGCCTTCTTCTGATCTACCAAGAATCATCCCAGGATGGAGAAATGGGGGGAGCATTTTGCAACAAGGCCTGGATGCAAGCCTGGGGCAGAAACCCCCCTGTCCCAGCAGTAATCAGTTCCACTTGTGTGATCATACTGATCAGCCGGGGTCTAATTAGGGTCCTACCTCTTGGCGTTTGATCTCCTTTGAGGTAAGCATCTGGTTGACACACACATCAAAGGTCTCGCTCCATAGCTTGCTATCCCTTCGCTTGGTGCTCGCGGGAGCCGCATTTCTAGACCAGGGTCGTGGAGCAAGGATGTCGGGGCGACTGTCGCTGCGGAAGCTGATCGAACGCTAAATTGATGAGAGAAACAGAAATAGAAAACCATTACTGATATCAGTCTGAAGACCTGGTGGGCCACAGATGAGCCCAGAGATATGAAAGTGAGGATAAACCCCACCACACTCTCAGGATGTTGGCCAAGCAGGAGATGTACATCATGGACCTGAAGTCATCTGAGAAACCCTTGGCTTCCTTGTTCTACAGCTAATGACACTGATAGTGAGAGCATAGCCAATGTTTCATCCCAAATACCAATGCTAAGAATGTACCAACAAAAATGTATGACATATCCTTCTCTCAGTGTTTGGGTATGGGATGCAGATGGAGCCTCAGGTTCACAGACACTCGGCCCTGCTGGGTTCAACCCTAACATGCCTCCCCCTTCCAAGTTTAGAACTCTGGAGAGGAGGGGGCTGTAGAGAGAATGGAGCTACTGAACATCACACTTGAAGACCTATAGAACACTTTTCCAATAATGTCCCATTTTACAGATGAGCATGGCTAAGTTACTGGCCCACAACCACATATATGGTCAGGAGTCAAGATTTCAAGCCACAGTCTTTTCATCACACCACTCTGCTGTTTGTAAAATCAGCTGTGATTTCTGACTCTTAATTTTTACCTAGGGGCATAGTGGTATAGCTGGCTCCTTCAGTCTGTTAAGGTGGTGGAACTAAATATACAGAATGAGACACAAATTTGTGGCCAGCGTGGGAAGTTTATGTTTGACTATCCACATTTGCTACAAGGTGGGTAGGGGAAATGGGAGGGCCTGGAGTCCTGGCTCTGGAACCCCTCATCCATGTGACTGTGAACAAATCACTTGGCCTTGCCAAGTCTCAGTTTGCCCATCTGTAAAATGGAGCAGGATGATGTTTGCAGTATGTACTTCACATAGGTAGGTGCTTGTAAGAAAAATTGCTTTCTACTAAAAAAAATGCTTTAAACTGGAAAAAATATTCATTAAAACATTAAAAGCAAAAGCAGAGTCCAATAGATAAAAAAAAAGCATGTCTGGACTGAAATTCCTTTTTCTTTTGTGGTGGAGGGGATAGGAGGCAGACCAAGCCCTCTGCACCTAACAACCCAAAGCCTCAGACTTCTTGCAATCCTAGTCTTATCCGTCTGATCACAAACAAGCAGAAGACTCCATGAACAGACATTTGTCAAGTGCCTATTATGGACTAGGGATATATGGTCCCTGTGCCATCTTTGCCACATGTGCTAGGCTAAGAGTTCACCTGCACATACTGAGTCATGGTACCATGGCCTACATCTGGAATCCATGACACCATACTGGGCCACACTAGAGGCTGAGTAAGGAGAGTCAAGGGACCAACTAGACTTCACTTCCAGGAAATAAGTTCTCCCTAAAGAGTGGAGGTCATTCAAAAGGAACCTTGCTGAGAGAAGACTCCTTGAGCTTCCCAGAGGTCTTTGCAGCCACCAGATGAATGCATGCTCTAGACAGGTCAGTGCACACACCACCCTCCCCCTTCTCCATGACTTTATCTGCCTGACAACCCCACAGGGATTCCAAGAGCTTTGTTGGCATGGCAGAACTGTCAACTTCTCAGGAGTTGCTGGGCCACCCATCCAGCAATCATTATTGAGGAAGTAGTACCCAAAGACAAAATGAGAAACAGGTCCTGTCCTCAAGAACGTGCATTCTCCTTGGCAGATATGAAAGCGGATTAAGAGTCTACACCATGAGGTGAGGACAGGGACTCAGAGGAGGATGACTGGGATGGTGAAGGACCCTGGGCTCATGCCATGGGAGGCTGGCTACAGGAACTGGGGAGAAGGCAAGATTGATCCAGGGCATGAGAGCCATGTTCAAGTATCTCAAAGACTGTGGAGGGGGCTCAGTCCAGTGGTTGGTGGGAGGCAAAGGAGGCTATGAAGGCTTGAGCTAAGGAGGAGCTCCCTGGTAATGAGAGCAAAATGGCAGCCTTGTTGGCCTGTCAACTCCTCCATTAGGCTGGGAGCTCCTTGAGAGTAGGCATTGCCTTTTCCCTTTCTTGTATGCCCAGCACATGGCACAGGGCTTGGCACATACTAGATGTTTAATAAATGCTTGTGCACCATTGACTAATGTATTTCAGGATCATAGATTTAGAACTAGAAGGTATCTTACAGACCTCTGAGTTCTCCTGCCTAATTTTACAGATGAGGAAACAGGACACAAAAGGCTAAGCCTAAAGTCATATAGGCTGTAAGGATCTGAGATAGGATTTGAACTCAGGTCTTCTGACTCCCAGTCCTCTACTTTCACCACTACACCTTCAAGTCAACATATGATGCTATCCCTGATCACATATGTGGCAGAGGGAATTTCTGTTCACATGTGAGTTGGACATGAGGTCACACAGATCATCTGCAATTCCAAAAAAATTCTGTGATTCTGTGGACTCTCTAATGATGTCACAGCAAACTCCTTAAAACTGGGAGCCAACCCAGGAGCAAATGCTGACCTACGAAAGAGCCATCTGCACCTCCAGGCCTCAGTTTCCTCATATGTATAATGACAAGGCTGGCCTGGATGATGGTTAAGGTCCCTTCTAGTCCCAACATTTTATGGTTCTAACACCTTGAGCATCATCAGCCCATCCACAAAAATTGCTTTGGCTCGGACTCTCCGAGGTTAGAAAATTCTGTGAGGCTTGCACTTGCCACACCTCACTGAGGTTCCTGCTGGTCCTGGGGAAAGGACACAGAGATTTGAGAAAAGGCCATGCCCAGGACCATGGGCCAGGGGCCATTCTACAACCATGCTTGGAAGCATCTCACCACAGGCATGAGAGAGATGACAGGAAGTACACTGAGTCACAATGCATCTCTACAGTTTCAGTTTCTAGGACAGTGAGGGGGCCTTTGGTGGAGTGGAGGTGGGGGAAAGGAAAAAGCTGAAAAGCACATTTGAAATAACACTTTCACTTGCTAAAATTAAGAGCCTGCCCTTTTCAATTCCCACCCTCTGAACAAGTGGGTTTTTTTCTTTTCTTTTCTGAGTCTCCCTAGCTTGCCTCGGCTGAAAGTACAGGGGCTACCAAAGGCCCAGTCCCACTCTGATCAATCAGCTCCACTGTGATCCTCAGTCACAGTAGCACATACAACCAAGCCTTGGGAAGGCATTTTGTAAAACTTTGCTGTTGGTCAAGATTGGGACCAGTGAGAGAGCAGGGATGGAGATGGGCAGATCTCTTCCTACTGGGAAAAATATTCCCTCCTGATGGATAGATAATCTGCTCTTGGGAGTATCATGAAGGGCCAACTTTGGGGTGCCATACAGAACTGAGAACAGACTGAGATGGCACTGAACCAAATCCACAAACGTTTGGCCCCATGGGTGATCCTTGGGATGAGAAAACATTTCAGGGCCATCATGAGAGTGCAGGAGTGAGGCTGGCTGGGCAAATGAGACAGAGAGAAAAAAACAAATCCCATGTCTTAATTGGCAACAGCTAAAACAACATGGCTACAATCTACGTGGATGGTGCAGATGGCAGCAAGCATGTGTATACAAGCATACGCCCAATAATGGGAAATGGTTCAGCAGGTGGGGGCTGAAATGTTCATCAAATGGGAAAAATGGAAAATGTGTAGATGGAAATAGAAACTTGGCAAAAAAGAGCAGTAAATGGAAATATTAGACTTATTAGCCATGGTTCCCATGGACTGTACTCTCATGTCCCTCTAAAGAAGAGGTATGTTCCTAACAGAGAGGCAGTGGAAAGAACACTGAAGGAGGAAGGGCTGGTTTGGAATCTTGACTCTTCCATTATCTGTGTGGCTTTCACCTCTTCCATGTCCATATCTGCAAATGAAGGGACTGCGGGATCACAGAACCAGAGCTGGTGGAGAAGCCCAGCTCCAAACCCCTCAGTTTCTTCAGATGATGAAACTGAGGCACAGAGACCCAGCACTCTTTCCGCTATACCAAATTTCCTCTTCTTTTCTAGAAGGACACAAAAGCATAGCCCACAAAAATGGTAGCACCAACAAATCTAATTTGACCAGCTATGTTTTTCTCAAAGACATTCAATCACTTGACTAAAGTCCCATGCAAGATCTGAACCTGGATCTTCTGGAATAGGTGACTACCAAGGTTCCTTCTGGCTCTAAGTCTGTGATATCTCCCTCCTCTTTCAGGAACCACCTGTAGCTCCTTATTGTCTCAAAGACAACAGTTCTTAACCTTTTGGGAATCCAAGACTCTCCCTTTTGGTAGTCACGTGAATGCCACAGATTCCTTCTCAGATTAAGGTTTTTAAATAACTGAAGGAAATGCTAAATTTCAACTAGAGGTTAGTGCAAATGAAGACCATAATTCTTATCCTTCCATATTCATGGATCCCTCCAAGAGTCTGTGTTACCCCTAGTTAAGAAACCTTGCTCTAACATCAAACACAAATTCCTCATCTTATCATGTAAGGTTCTTTCTAATCTGGCTCCCATCTACTCCTCCAATTTTATTTCCTGTGCCTCTCTTCCAAGCATTCTTCATTTCAGTAAAACTGACCTAAGTTGGCCCATCTTCAGCTTCACTTCCAGGTCTAGAAAGTCCTCCCTCCCTTCAAGATAAAGTCCAGGGCCCTCTTTTAGATGGGTCTTGGATTTTAATTTGCTTTCCCTTGTTATGACTTGTTATTTTGCATGTTGCTAACCTGAGTTCATGTTAGGTTTCCCCAATAGATGGGAAGCTTCTTGAGGGGAGGGACTATTTTTGTCTTTATGTGCCAAGAACCTAGCATAGAGCCTGGAACATAGTAGGCACCTAATATAAATTTGGTGAATTTTTATCTTGATTCACATCTGTGGAGTCTAGCAATGACCTTGTATGGGATACCTTGTATGGGATATTATATGAACTTGTCCCAGAGAAATTCTCCACTTTCATGTTATTTCCTTACATGTCTTCCCCAACTCTGGCCCCTTTTAGGCAGATTAAAAAAAAAAAAAAGATGAACCCAAACCATTTGGTAGCTCAGAGTGGACCATGGAATCATGGCAGCTGTAGTCAGGACTCAAGTCTCCATTGGAAGGTCTTCAGAAGGCTTGAACCATGAGTCATCATTCTAGATACATCGCTGCAGTTAACTTTCAACAAACCTATCTCCTTAGCCACTCTAACAAAGGCTTTGGAGTGGCTCACAATCCTGCCCCCACATGTAGCCTACCAGGGAAAAAATAATGAAGAGGGGGAAAAAAGCCTACTTATGTAGGGGCAGAAGGAAAGTGTGAATCTCTCTGTCACACAAAACAGAACAGGAAACTGAGAGGGTAAGTGAAACATATATTTAGCCTTATTTTCAGTCACGTTCAACATTTTGTGACCCTATTTGGATTTGGAGTGACTTGTCATTTCCTTCTTTAGCTCATTTTACAGATGAGGAAACTGAGGCAAATAGGGTTTAGCAATTTGTCCAGGGTCACATAGCTAGTAAGTGTCACAGGCAGATCTGAATACATCCCCTACTCAAAAAACTTGGATTTTTGCCTAGGCTGAAGTAGTCATTCATGGGCTTAATCTTGTTACTAATTGCGTGGTGTGGAAGTTTTGAATTGCTCAGTTTTCCTGATCTGAGCTGGTTATCCCCTCCCTAGGCAGCCCAGCAGCTGTCTGCTCTCCAAGGGCTTACCATGTTGGTGCTATCACCTACTGTGGGTCAGAATTCCTGAGTTAAAGTGATCCCCACTAGCCTTGGCCCCTCCAACAACAGGGATCAGGTGTGTGCAACCACCTTCATTCTTGGCTCCCTCAATCACTCGTAATTTTTCCTAGACATACAGTAAAGTTCAATTCTTCAGCACAGCCTTCAAGGTCATTGGCTGCCATGCCCCAAAATAGTCTGATGGATTTTTTCTCATGCTCCAGCCAGATAGAGCTGTTTATAATCCCATTCCCTGAGCTTCCCATTTCCATGTCTTCTCTTCCTCCCAACTCTGCCTGTCCAAAGTTTCAAGGCTCATCTGAAAGCCAGCTCCATTCCTGGAACTTTACCCCTACTCCCAACACACCATGAAATAGAGAGAACAATCATTGCCTTTGAGTTGCCTCATCTTACACTGCCAATGTAATGCAATCAAGAGTATTGACTTAGGAGCCCAACGGAAGGCCTATCATCCCGGAATCTGGTGTCAGAGAATGTGGGCTCAAGTCCATACTTGGCTACATTACCTTGGACAAGTCCCTTCCCTTCCCTGGGACTCAGAAAGAGTTGATGGCTAACAGTCACTATAACTCAAAATCCTAGGACGCTCTATCTGGATCACGTCCTGTCTGGACCTCAGTATTCCCA
The DNA here is from genome assembly GCA_023548195.1 of Bettongia penicillata ogilbyi. Classification (NCBI taxonomy): domain Eukaryota; kingdom Metazoa; phylum Chordata; class Mammalia; order Diprotodontia; family Potoroidae; genus Bettongia; species Bettongia penicillata. Next base: position 8,735,154 of record JAJHZJ010000132.1, on the reverse strand, counting down.
TCTACCAAATGAAAGGGCGAGACTAGGGGGTGCCTAAGGTCCCATCCAGGGCTGACTTCTGATTCTGTAATTGTTCATTCTCCCCACAGTGCCTAGGACAGGGTCTGGTACAGAGGAGAACACTCAATCAATGATCAGAAAATGGCACAGAAATGGGGCTGTGAAGTCTAATCAATACAGAGGGTGAGAAGACAAGCTGTGAACTCATCAGAATCAAAGGTCTGGAAAGACCCAGGCAAGGAGGCGTCTGCAGAGACAGACTTCACAGACTGCTAAGACTGCAAAATTAGAGTCAGAAAGGATCTCAGAGGTCAAGTTCAACTCTCTCAGTTTTACTGATGAAGAAACTGAGGCAAATAGCAGTCAAGTTACTTGGCCAGGGTCACACATCTTGTAAGTGTCTGAGACAGGATTTGAACCCAGGTTTTCAAGTCCAGGGACCTATCCACTACACTCCCTAAGCTAGCTGTTTCCTGAAATCTACAAAGTCTCTGGAAGAAAGGTTGAATACAATAAATACCCCATTCAATCTGGTGAGAAATATCATAAATGAGATTAAGGATTGCTTTTTGGCAGCAGCTTCAAGACATGCCCTCCATGGTGAAGAAACGTCACTGCAGAGAAAAGGCTCTTCCCACTGAGCCCCACAATTCCAGGGCTGGAAGTGACCTTCACCTACACCTGGTCCAACCTGGTCATTGTTCAGGGAAGGGACCTGAGGCCCAGAGATGGACAGACTCCTGCTCAAGGTCACCAAGTGAATCAGTGGCATCCTCCAGGAATCCCTTCTCAATCCCCCTTACTTCTAGTGACTTCCATCTATGCTAACCGCTTCCTCTTTATCTGAGCTATAGCTGGTTTGTACCTGGTGGCTTGCATTTTGTCTCCCTCATGAGACAGAGCTCCTTGAGGGCAGGGATGGTCTGCTGCCTTTCTTTGAATCCCCCAGACTTCCCATGCAGCCTGGCACACAGCAGGTGCTTAATAAATGCTTATCGATGGACTTATTTCACCCAGTATTTGTCCTTTCTTTAAAAAAAAAAAGACACTTATGAAGTGCCTGGTGGGTAGAAAAGCCCAGGGCTCTTGCCCATGCTAACACTGATATTGCACAGTCTGGTGCTGCAAGTCAGCCCTCTGATTCAATAAGCATTTATTAAGTACACACATGCAGATCACAGATCATAGCTTTGTTCCTTGACTGTCCGATATCCTGGTCTCCTGGCCTTATAGAAAAATCCCTGGATTTTAGGCAGGAATGAAAGGATGATTAGTAATCAAGCAAACAAACATTCTTTAAGTACTGACTCTGCTCCAGGCACAAGACAGGGCTCTGGGGATGATACTAAAAGGACAGCCCCTGCCCTCAGGGACTTACACTTTGTTGGGGGAGATGACATGCACACATAAGTAGATGCCAACTATAGGAGAAGTAAACACAAAGTAGATGGTGAGGTACTGGAGTTGGGGGCAAGGCATCAAGAAAAATCTAGAAAGTTGGGGCTTGAACCAAACTGATGGAAACGACGGTTTTTAAGAAGCAAAGGTGAGGAGAGGACATGCACTTGGGCAGGGGTCAGCCAGTACCAAAGCCCAGAGATGGGGGATGAAGGGTTATATAGGAAGAATAGTGAGGATGGAGGCCAGTGGAGTGTGTGAGGCGGGTCATGGATAAGCCCAGAAGGGAAAAGAGGGGTCAAGCTACGAAAAGCCTGAAATTCCAAATGGAAGGTGAGCTTATGGTTTACCCTAGAGCCTATGAGGGGTGGGGGGAAATGAGTTCACTGAGTAGGGAGTGGCATGGTGAGGAAAAATCCTTTGTAGCTGAGTGGAGGGTAGAGTGGAGTGGGGAGAAACTTGAGGCAGACACATACCCATTGGCTACTGGTGCTGAGGTGAGAGAAGACACGTTAGAGCTACTGTGAAAGTAGAACTAACAATACTTGGTGATTGATTTTGTATCTGGAGGGAGTGAGAGTGAAAAGCTCAGGGGGAGCTATGAAACTTGGGATCTGGAGTCAGGCAGACCTGGATTCAAATCCTGCCTCAGACACTTACAAGTTATATGACCTCTGGCAAGTCACTTTAAGAAAATGTTTGCCTCAGTTTCCTCATCTGTAAAATGAGGATAATAACAGAACCTACCTCCTAGGGTAGGTGTGATGAGAAAGAATGTAAAGGCTTTTCAAACCTTGAGGCACTTTGTTTTCATGATTCTAATGATGAACACATCATGGACGCCAACCTTGGAGTCTAGAAGTAGTGCCTTATGCAGAAGTAAGAACATTCAGAAAAGGACTGGATCTGGAGGAAAGGAGAGCGAATTCAGTTTGGGATATGTTAAGTATGAGGTGCTTAGAAGTGTCCCCTGGACAGCTGGTGATGTGAGACCCGGCTGAGGCATCTGCATCAAGATGATTTGCTCGTTGAGCCTGTGGTTGCTGGTGAGGTTAATAAGAGAGAGAAGAGAGGCTAGGACAGAGGTTGGAGGCCACCCACATCCTTCCCCAGTCTCAACAGCATCCATTTTTGGTTGTACACACTCAGAGTTCATTAGAGATCATGAAAACAAAAGAAAGCTAAGAACTAACGAATGTTCATTTGGCTTGTTTTTGGATTTGACTTGTTCTAGGACCCATTTTGTTTGGGGAAAATAAACTTTTTCTTAAAAAGAACTGACTTTTAGGAAACTAACTTTAATGGAAACTTGCTGAGAGGCGCTCCATGCAAATTAGATGAGAATCCTTCTCAGACACACCTAGTTCTAGCCACATCCTCCCCATCTGCTGGGCCCAGCTGGACGCCTGCCTTCTCCAGGAAGCTTCCCTTGACCAGCGCACAGATCTCCTTCTCCTCTGGCTCCCTCTAGAAGTACTTCTTCCCAGTTCCCAGTCCACAATCAGGAGCTGCAATTCATCTCTCCAATCCAATGAGCATTATTAAGTGCCCTTATACACAGGGTAGTTACTTACATTGTTAGACTGATTCCAACCTTCCCGCCATCTTGTACCCTTAGCTAGATGGACAGTTCCTTAGTTGTGGGGTCCATGTTTCTGTCTCCTCTTACAGCTTTCACTGTGCCTAGGATAGGGCCAAGTGTACCTGCATTGACTCAGTAAACACAAGGCCTTGTGCAAAACCCCTTGGATAGACCCTGATGTACAGTATGTGTCATATGGAAGATTATAAGTCTCTGAGTTAGAGACAGTTACTGTCCTTGAGCGCTGATAAGACTTTCTTCTCAAGGAAGGGAATACAACACTTGGACATATCTTATTTGAGGTAGTACATTTGGGTGCATGAAGCTCATAGCTCAGGGGTGGGGAACCTGCAGACTTGAGGGCACCTGTGGCCCTCTATGTCCTCAAGTGTGGCCTTTTGACCGAGTCCAAGTTTTACAGAACAAATTCTTTTATGAAGGGGATTTATTCTGTGAAGTTTGGATTATGTCAAAGGGCTGCACTTGAGGATGTAGAGGACCACAGGTGCCCTCAAGGTGCAGGTTCCTCACCTTTGTCATGTTTTTTTGGAAAGATTCTGGGAAAGGCCCCTCAGCTGCTGTACTACCTTCCTCTCATCACCTACTTCCCTACCAAGTCCTCCCCACCCCCCATCTGTAAAGTGAAAGATTGGACCCTCCCAATGCATCCCCATGTGCCCCTTCCTGCCTTTCCATTTTTCTCACACTTCATTTCCACCACAGTCCTCAGCTATCCTTCTACACTTCACACACTGATCTTGCCCCCATTACTCACAGACTATGTTCCATCTTCCACCTCTATCCCTTTGCCTTGACTGATGGGCATGCCCATAAAGTCTACCTCTACCCGTTGGCTTCCTTCAGGGCCCAGGTCCAATCCCACCTTCTTGAGGAAGACTTTGCCAGTGAAGGGACTGGGGTCCATGCTCACACAGCCAGCAAATATGAGATGTGGCCTTTTGACTCATTTCTGCTCTACACAAGCCTACCAATACACTTCTTGGGAAGGGGCAGAGTCAGGATTCACACTCAGGTCCCTTGACTCCAAAGAGAGTACATTGCCTCTCCTGGCTATGGTATTACAAACAGAAATATTTCATTTCCAATATCCTGATATATGAACAGGTGATAAAATCATAAAATGGGAAGGATTTAGTAAAGAGGGAGAGAAAGGTGACCAAGTGCTGGGATTCAGGCGATTGAGCCAGGGTCCAGACAGGCAGGTTTGTCTCCCAGACACACACATCCCAAGAAGAAAGGCCTGAATGAGATCATCACAAATGGAGCATTACAGAGCAGGAGCCAGCCTCACTTTCGAATGCAGCCACAGCATCGGCTGTCTGAGCCTTCAATGAGAACAACAGCTGTGCACAGCTGTGACAGGGGCTCAGGGGAAAACGTCTGGACAAAACTCAATTTACTTTCTTCCCTGCACGCAACTGGAACGAATGCAGGTCTCCTTTCACAGCAGGGCCAAATTTCCCTTGTGAATAGACCAAGGAGGGGTGAGAGGCATCTCGACTGACTCTGGCTGCTCCAGGATTTAGATCTTCTGGATCCAGAATGGACAAAGGGGCCTCCATTCCTGACAATGCCAGCCCTGTGGGAGGAGGTAGCAGCTCTCCACGTGCAGAGTCGAGCACACAGACCATGAGCAGAGGAAAAGCAAAGGCTGCTATGGCCCAGATGAACTCCTTCACAAGCAGGGATACCACAGCGAACCATCATGTCCTGATTAATGACATCGAGCTCTCTCCAAACGTGTTTCCTTGCCTAAAGAAGCTAAATGCACACCCTGGGGCATCCAATGGCTTTCCTGAGCTCCAGAGGAAGAATGTTCTTCTACCCAAGAGCCAAAGAAATGGTCCTGAGACAAGGACAGACCTAACAAAGAAGGGATCTCTTCTGTATCACCTCTATGCAGATGACTCATGGATCATCAGGAGCATGGCTTGGGTCCAGATCCTGCCTACGTATGATCTCGGGAAGTGATGTTTCTTCTCTGGTCTTTCAGAAGTCTCTGCAGCACTAGGTCTGTGGCTCTATGACTCCATATTGACATATTCAGCTCCAAGCTCTCTCCTCCATTCTAGTTCAATAGCCACAATCATCCTTTCTTCAGAACATCCTCCCAGGATCACAAACTTGCCATATCTAACTCCTCCCTCCTCTTAGAATGTCTATTTCTGTTGAAGATACTGCCAGGTTAGAAACTTGGACTCATCCGGCATGGTATAATAAAGGTGATAAAATGCTAACCTTGGAGTCAAATCCTGCCAGACTGGGTTCACATCCTGCCTCTGACCCTTACTAGCTGTATGATCTTGGGCAATTGGCCTCTAAGGCTCATTTTCCCCTTCAGTGTTTCTAACTCCTCTGGGATGATAGAGGTACCTCTCTAGGCCTGGACAAAGAGGGGTAGGAGGAGAATTAGAAATACCATTTTTGTTGCAGGACATGGGGGCTTGGAAGTTTGGAGGAAGTGATAAGGACCAGAACCAGGGTGGTGACAACGTATAGAAAGCAGGGTAAAGAAAAACAGGGAAAGAATCCACCAGCCTTGGTAACTAACGAGAGGCTAAGTCAAAAATCTCAGGCATGTAGATTTATAACTAGAAAGACCTAGTTCAACCACCTTGAAGAGGTCTTGCTCAAGGGAAAAACATGAGGAAGAAGAGGAGAGAATGAACCAAGAGAAAAACCAGCGGAAGGGAGCAGTAACTTCTCTCTGGCCTCATTAACCATCACTCCCCTCTCATGCTCTGGGGCCCCGCCACACTGGTCTCCTCCATCTGCTCCAAACACCCATTTCCCACCTTTGAGCTGGTAACCACCTCCCTCCTTTCTTCTGTCTCCACAGGACCCCAGTTCCCACACCCCCTTCTATGCAAAGCCTTTTCTGACCCCCTCAACTGATAATACGGTCCATGGGGTCACACAGAGTTGGAATGACTGAATGGCCAGGCACCACCAGCTGTTAATACCCTCTCTCCCTAACTACCTTGGATTTATTCTCAATGATTTGGGGAAGTGTTGGATAGAAGACAGGCAGCTGTCCTTGGAGTCAGGGAGGCCAGGGACCCCAGACAGGTCATCCAACCTCTTTCTCAGGGCTGGCTGACCTGCCCTGGAAGGGCTCCTTATCCCAATGATATCCATTTCCTATACTTAGACATGTAGCTGCTGTCTCCCTCAATAGAACAGAAGCCAAGCTTCTGGAAGAGGGAAATGTCTCCTTTTGAGGGGAGTCTTTGTAACTCCAGCACGCAGTAGGGGCTTCATTAAAGTGTACTGATTCTATTTGCATTCCCAGTGCCTACCATGGTGCTAGGTTCGGAGAAGGCACTTACAAATAACTATGGATTAACTGATGGCTGGATTGGTCTTTGTGATGCAAAGAAAGGCTCTCAGGCTCACATCCTCGCTTCTAGAAACACACATGGCTACCCGTTGCTGACCAAATAAGAAATGTCATCTTTCGTAAGACCCATTCGAGGCTCTCCACCATTTTTTGGAGCTTCACCTCCTTTTCCCCGCTGTGCTCTCACCTGCCTCCTCGATCCCATCCTTCCTCTCCCAGGAGTCTAAGGTCGCTCCTACATTTGAGTTTACCTCATATTCTTCCCTTCCTCTTTATTCCCATGGGGACTAATCCTGGTGCAGGGCTCTCATCATCACGTGGTTGGATGACTGAGGGAGCCTTCTGCAGCACAAGTCAGCGGAGAGTTCACTGACTTGGAAGTCAAAGGAGCTGGGTGCAAATCCTGTGGCAAGTCTCTTCACCTCTACTGGCCTCAGTTTCCTGATCTGTAAAAGGGGGTGGGGGGAATTAATGGTCCCAAAACATGTTTTTTTTCTAGTTCTAAATCCATAATACTCTGTCTCTAAGATCTTGTCTGGCTGTATATGTGACCCTAAAATCCTGCCTCTATTTGCCTCTCATTTCAACGACTGTCAGATTCATCTTCCCTATGGTCGGTCACATCACTGCTCTGCCCAAAAACCTTCAGTGGCTCTCTGCTGCTTACCGAAGTCCCAACTTTGCCTGACATTCAAGGCTTTCCACAATCTCAAGCTACCCAACCTTCCCAGTCCTGCAATCACATATTAATGGACCTGTACCAACTCTACACTCTACCTGCATGTGTCTTTTGTTCCAGGTGTCTCCCTATGCCTGATACACCCTTTCTCCATCCACTACACTACTACCCATTCTTTTATACTCAGCTCAAATGCCTCCTCCTCCATGAAGTCTTCCTTGATTTTTCCCCTGCCACCCCCAAAGCAGGAATCACCCTTTTCAAACTTGTACCTCAAAAGGTATCTTGTTTGTCACTCATTATGTCTTATAATTAATTGTCAACATGTCACATCTTCCTACAATGTGAGCAGGGACCATATCCTATTTATATTTTATATCTCTCACTATGTAGCATAGGGAATGAAGTACGTACAGGTACCTAATTCATTTGTGGTTTCAAAAACAGAATAAACTCTGTTTACCCCAGATATAGAAAACTATAACATGTCTTCTGCACCACTTAATTTCCCTCAAGTGCCCAGATGAGGAAAAAGGCAAATAAATATTTCATAGACCCTCCAAGGTTATGTCATCCAGGCTTCAGCCTTCTATATAACACATCCAAGCACTGGTTCTGTCCACAAAGTCACCCCAGAAACTACGCCAAATGCTCTGCTAAAGTTCAGGCAAACTCTATGGACAAGAGGCCACTAAGGAAATGATCCTATCAACAGAGGAGTGTAGGTTGTCTGGGTGACCTTCTGTTAATGAAATCATACCTGTTCTTATAATTTAAATAATTTAATAAGCTTAATAGTCTAAGACTGCATGAAGACTTTTTGGATACAAAGACTTTTCAAACAACCCTTCTCTGGGCATTTTCTATAGTTTTGTCAGGAATCACCTCAACTCTCTGAACATCCAGCTCCACATTTGTCAAATGAAGGGGTGAATTAGATGTCCTCTTTTTTTTTTTAGTTAAGGTTTTATAATGAGCTTTGCTATATTTTTGAGTAGTTCAGGTAATTGGAAAAACGCTTTTGAAACAAGCCTCATTTGCTCAATTTCTACAGCACATGCTTTATTTTTCCACAAATATCTATTGGCTGAATGAAGAAAAATCCACCCATTATCACAGCAACAAAGGCTTCTTCAAGTCATGGGTCATGGCACCCAGTATTTACACAAGACACAAACAATTATTCCTTTCCCAAGAGTTTAAACATTAAGGAAATGACAACCCTGAGAAATCCTCCGTAGCACTAAGACTAGGAGCCCACAGGGTTGAAGCGTACAACTGGTTAACTCTCTTTCCTTTTCAGAAGAATAGCCCATGGGCCCTGGTCCAGTGTTAGGTACATCTCCACTCCTCTTTCCTCTGTGATGCCCCTGAGACCATGAGACTGGCTCAGCCGGCTACCATCTTTGAGTGCCTTGACCATGTACTGAGTCTTGGAGAGGTGATCTGAATTCCTCCAGGACCTGAAGGAACTGTCTGTCCAGGCACCTTGGAGTGGAAATCCCTTGATCTCTGAGCTACCCCTCCCAGTCCAAAGATCACATCGTTGGGGAGAGAAAACACAAATGAGATAAAAGTGGAGAACAAGGGTCATCTTCTCCCTTCTCATCTTCTGTAGTTATCCACCCATTTTCACTTGGAGCAGGCTTTTGCCCACTTTTTGCCTACCTCTTTTCAAAAAAGCCATCGGGGGAGATGTTTAGGCCATGTACCACCAGCTTCAGCACTTTCAGCGTTTGAATTCCTGCCCTGCTTCTTTTAATTTGAGGGTAGGATGTTGCAGACTTGTGACTTTATGGGTATAGAGAACCCCTAATGAAGGAGTTATTATTGTTCGGTCATTTCAATTGTGTCTGATTCTTCATGGCCCCACTTGGGGCCATGGCAAAGATATTGGAGTGGTTTGCCATTTCCTCCTCCAGTTCATTTTACAAATGAGAAAACTGAGGCAAAAGGGGTTAAGTGACTTGCCCAGGGTCACACAGCTAGTAGTTCAGATCATATTTGAACTCGGGTCTCCTATCCACTGTGATACCTAGCTGCCTCTATAATGACAATAACAGATGATATTTACGTGGTCTGTTACACTTGTTGTCTCTGGATCTTTGCAAAAAGCCCCATGAAGAAGGTCCTGTTAGTATTTTTACCCTCATATCAACTTCCCTCAGGCTCAAGGAGGTCAAGCCCTTCCTCCCTCCAAATTCAATGCTCTTTCCAATTCACCAAATGACTTTTCTTTATAATTTTAGTTTGCCTGTGAGCTCCCTATGCATCCACATCCACCTTTCTTCTTCCTCATCGGAATTGTTTCAGTTTGTATTTTTAAATATTCACTCTGGGCTTCCTTTGGGCTAGCTTTTCCCTTAAAGTTTTTTTTCTTCCAAGGCAATCGATGTAACTTGCCCAGGGTCACACAGCTAGTAAGTGTCAAGTTTTAAGCCATGGGATCCTACCTACCCTTTCTCTGAACCTGTTCCCAAGCTCACAGTGCACGTCAGACCTTGCCTCTACAGCCCTCATGACCTTCTCTCCTATGAATTCCAAGCTGACCAATCACTTGACCACAAAGTTCCTATTCCTTCTGCTTCAGCCAATACTTGTCCTTTGTTAGTTCCACCTTTAACCATCCATATGGTCACATTAATGCAAGCCCAGGAACCCAAAGACTGGAAGAAATTAAACCTGACCTGAAAGAAGATAGGTGATGAAATATTCAGTACAAGAGGCCTTAGGAGCAAATTTATTAAGCTGGAGTGAGATTGGAAATCTAGTCTGAAACTCTGAAGGCAGCTGGTAGTATTCAGAGAACTGAGGCACAGGGCAGATGTCAGAGGATCAAGACAAGGAGGGAAGGATACTTCCAAAGTCTAAATTGTGAGTCTTCCTAGACTCAATAACACAAGATATAGTATGAAACTAACATCCCATGCCATCTCCGCGCACTATTTCCACCTTCTCTGCCAAAACTGGAACTCCATCTCAGGAACCACTCTGGGCTGGAAGAGGTAAGACTTTCTTGCCCAGAACCATACCTTCTGCTTACAGCCTGGCCCCCATGTAGGCAAAGAAGCCCTGCTCTCTCTGGAATGTAACAGGGACTGGCCTACTTCTATCTGTATCTGTAGCACCTGGTATACAGTATGCATTTAATAAATACTTCCTCCTTCCACATGTCTGTCTAGGGCAGCTAGGTATCTCAGTGGATAGAGGGTTGGGTTTGGAGTCAGGAGGACTCTGAGGCCAAATCCAGCCTCAGACACTTACTGTGTGACCTTGGGCAAGTCACTTAAGACTGTTCACCTCAGTTTCCTCATTTGTAAAATGAGCTGGAGAAGGAAATAGCAAACCACTCCAGTATCTCTGCTGAGAAAACCCAAGATTGGGGGTCTGTCTGTCTGATTGTCTCTCTGTTTTCTGCAATCAGCCTTCTCTAGAGTTCAAAACTTGCAGCAGCATGACAAGGCACAGAAGTCATCATGAGGAATGATAAACAGAAAAACTTGAGGGTACAAAGAACACCCTCTACCGTAATATGAGTTCAGGTAGTTTGGTCCTTTGTTTCACAGTCCTTTTGTCCTGGACTTTGATCAAAAGAAAGAATGTTCATAAATACATATCTGGGCACTGGGGCTCTAGCAACGCCTGGCTTTCTTTGAAGATGTTTTAGAAGAGTGAGCATTTAATTGCTCACTGCATATGCTGCTTCGGAGAGCTGGCCTTTTGATCCTTTAGGGTATACTGTGATGAAGCATTATTAACATGGTCATGCGTTTGGAGATCCAGCTCTGGAAGGAAACAAAGTGCTGCCTCTGAAAATTGCTGTGACAGATACCACAACTTCCTGAGCAATGCCATGAGAACATTTTACTATGAAAGGATGTCTTTTCTTTTTCAAAAAAAAATCCATTCCCTACCTAGTGGTAGAGTATATAGGGCTGAACTTGGAGCCAAAAGAAAAAAAACCGACTAGGTTTAAACCCCACCTTTGACACTAGTTGTATGACTGCAGTTGAGCCATTTGATTTCCCAGGCCTTGGTTTCTTCTTCTGTAAAATAGGGGTGATAAGATTCAGGCCAATCATTTCAGAGATATGTGTGAAAGTAAAATATGAGCTTAACGGCTGCAGTGGATAGAGTCTTGAACTTAGAGTCAGGAAGGCCAGAATTCAAATCCTAGCTGTGAGACCCTGGGAAAGTCATTTGATCCCTGCCTGCCTCAGTTTCCTCATTTGTAAAATAAAGATGGTAAAAAGCATCTATCTCCCAGGATTCTTGTGAGGATCATGTGAGATAGTCTTTATAAAATGCTTTGCAAACCTTAAAACACTATATAAATGCTATTTCTAATTATTACTAATTATAAAATGTTTGGTGAACTGAATTACATTGATGTGACATGTAATATGGAACATTTTTTATTCTATAAGGCTTGCAGCCAAAATCTGGGTCCAAATCCCAACTGCTAGAAGCAGTAAGGTGCTGCAGTGCTGTGCCTAGTGTCAGGAAGACCTGGGTTCAAAGCAAGCCTCAGACATTCACAGCTGTGTCCCTGGGCAAGTCACATAAACTCTATCTACCTCAGTTTCTTCAGCTGTAAAATGGGGATGACAATACCACCTTCCTCCCAGGATCAAATGCAATAATATTCATAAAGCATTTAGCATGTTGCCTGGCATATAATGGGTGCATAATAAATGTTTGTTTCCATTCCCCCTTCCTATTAGCTATGTGATTGTGAAAAAATCACTTCGGTCCTGTGACCAGTGGTTTCTTTTTTCCACAAAATGGGGAGAACCATCTTGAAACACCTCTTTCCCAGGGCGCTGAGAAGACCGAGTGATAACAAGGTATGCAGTACTCTGTGAATGTGAGTTGTGATTGATGCCTTCTTGGATGGAACTGGGATAGAAATGGTCCTGAGATGAAGGGCATTAAAGGACCCTTAGTATCATTCCTCTGACTATAAAAAGGCATGGCCATTCACAGGGTCAGGGGACTCCATCTGCAATTTCATTGGTACTAGGAAATCCTGGGTGAGGAAATTCCCTTTACTAAAGCAGGTTAGCGTCCTTTCTCCAGAAGACATTAAGTGATGGCCAGTATATGTCAGAGGGTAAACTTGAACACAGACCTTCCTACCTTTAAGGTTGACTGTCTTTACTATGCCAGAATGTCTCTCGGGCCCATCCCTGGGGCCACTCCAAGGAAGAAGTTTAAGAGTTCTGGGCAGAGTGGAGGGCCACGGGACACACAGCTGCACAGCAAACCCCGATGAAAGGGGCACTCCTTACCTGCAGGGTCTGACTGAATCGCTTCAGTGGAGTGGCCTTCACAGGAGGAATGAGATTGGCCAGCGACGTGACTCTGGACAGGGGCTTGACCCGCTTGTTACTTGGCTCCTGTGGGTATCAAATCAAGCAATGAGAAGGGTCACTTTGCAGTGGATGACATCACATGACCATTTTCTGCTACTTATTTGCCCACCCCAGGCCGCAGGCACATCAGCTATGCCGCAGAAACCCTCCCGGTCACCAGGGACCGAGTCCTGGCTCCCCTGTGCTCAGGAGAGAAGGAAGGAGGATGCTCATCACTGGCTGCATGCTGAACAGGAAAGATGCTGCCTCGAGGCTCCCCACAGATCTAACGGTTTAGGATCCTGAGATTTCCACTTACACATTGCCACTGGGAGGAATCCCCTTCCCAATGAGCCCCCTCCTGCTCTCTTATCCATTGACATTGCCAGGAAATGAAACCATGGCTCTCGTGTTTTGACTTTTAAAAACCTTGTTGTCTCCATCCCTCAGGTTATTCTCCTGCATTCCTTTCTTGTGTTTTTATTTTTTAAAAAATTTGCATTTTTCTCCTTGAAGTCACTAAAAGGAAAACAAATGAACTTGCTGGGCTCTTAAGAATGCATCTCTCTCTCTCTCTCTCTCTCTCTCTCTCTCTCTCTCTCTCTCTCTCTCTCTCTCTCTCTCTCTCTCTCTCTCTCTCTCTCCTCCTCCTCCTCCTCCTCCTCCTTCTCTCCATATATATATATGCATATATATATAATATTCACAAATAATAAATTAACCACAAAAAAGAAAACTATTATACAGAGGAAACCAACAATATGATGAGGTTTTATGAAACTATGAAGTTGTGAAATAAGCAATATTTCCCCCCACGCACCCCCCAGCAAGGTTGCAGACAACACCAACAACAGAGAAATTCTCAAAGGACAAAGAGGGAAGGAAACATTTTAGAAGCACAAAGAGACTAGTTACCCTGGTCCTCCTAACCTCCATCTGACACTGCGTGGACCATGGACAGCACATGGAGAAGGCAGCTGGGGAGAGGGAGCGCCAGCCTGGCTGGCCTCAGCCAACATCCTCGCCTTCCCAGCCAAGTCCAGAATGGTTCATCTCTCTTTCTCGGCCATGCTTCCAAAGTTCCTTGAGTCTGCCCTTGAGCTCAAGCTCCCGAAGCAAATCTGGTTGCCTGCCTCTCCAGCCATTCAACCCTCAGGCATGACTCCAAGGTGAGGGGCCTCCTTTTCAACACATCTTCCCCCGGGGTTTAGGAAAACCAAGCCCAAGGGTGTCACAGGGAACTTCTCAGTTTGGATGAGTGGTTGGGAGACTTTTCATAAGAAAATCCCCAAAGATGAGCAGGCTGGACTCTTGGGGGAGGGTGCAGGCAGGCAGGAAGCCAGACCTATGTTTCAGGGAGCCCAGCGCCAGGAGGCTGATGAGGTATGTCCTACCTGGCGAGACCTCACCTTCAAGAATCCAGCATTGGCGCCTTACAAAAAAACAAGCAGTCACCATCCAGCTCAGAGTCGCTTCTCTCCAGCTAACTAGTCTCTTCAACCAGCTTCGCAAAGGAGGGGATTCGTCCTTTGCTTTCCATGTCAATGCAGCACACAGAGGCACTGATGGAGCCTTCGGAGTCTCCCTGTGATCTTCCTCTAAATGAGTCTGGCTCCAAACATCAGGGCTGCAGGGTGACTCTCCTCTGACACAGGCTGCCTCCCTCCCTCTCCCTTCCTACTCCCTCCCTCCCTCCTTCTCTCAGTCTCTCTGATTGTCTGCTACACTGCAGAGAGGGAAGCCAGAAGTTCCTGGAAAGGAAGCTAGGGTCAGAGGCAAGCTCCACTGGACAGCTCGCCCCATCCTCTCCGGACATGTCTCTGCCACTACTGCCTAGAAGGGGTGTGGGGTGGCAGCATGTCAGATTTTGTTTTCACTCCACCAGGTAAGCCAAAGGGCACATGTGTGTGGAATGCTCCTGCTCGATAGAACACGGTGTGTGTGTGTGTGTGTGTGTGTGTGTGTGTGTGTGTGTGTGTGTGTGTTTGGCTGGGACCCGGCAGGGGGAGATGAAGCATTCCACGAGTACCCAGTCGTGATATCTCATTCCTGTGTCATCTTTCCTAAGGTTCTCTTGGTGTTGGCTACACATCGTGCATGATGTGGCCAGGCTGGCATTTGTTTTTCTGCACAGCTAATGCCACAGGAGCAATGTGCAAACACCAGGCAGGGTGTTAATTATGACAAAATTAAAACCACTCTCCCAGGGGATATTTGTGCAGGACGGACGTCAGTCTGCTCTGATAGGCTGGTGCTGGCAGTCTGGGTGGCCAGGCGGCTGTGCAAGGGGGCCTCGGTGCCACTCTTTGCTATGATGGTTCCATAAGGAGGCAGGAGCCAGTCCAGATACAGAGAAGGGAAGAAGGTGTTGTTGGATCTGGGGGTGACCCATGTGAAGGACACTTCCAGAGGAGTATTCTCAGCATGACAACAGTGATATTTTCTGTGTTGTCTAGAGACATACTTCAGGGAGGGTGCCTTTGATTAGGTCAAAATTAAACCTTCTTCCCTGAAGATGACTGCACCCCAGAATAGACCCCACTCACCCCTGGCAGAGGCTTCGTATTTTTCCATGAGAAGCCAGAAAACAACCTTCAGGTAACATTCACTGTCTGACAACCAAGGTAATGACCAAAATTCAGGCCAATTAACCACTTCTGTTTTCTCAAAGTGGCAGGCATGCTTTTCCATGACCTGAAGTGTGCCCAGAATCAGCCAGGGAAAACGGACAGGTCGCAACTATCAGAAGGGAGATGAGGCGAGGGAGGGAGGAAATAGGACACAGGAAAGAAAGTCAAGTCTGGAGCCAGAAGACTTGGGTTCAAGTCTAAGTCCTGTCCTTTATTGACTAGGTGACCCCGGGTGAGTTCCCTCCCCTCTCTGGGCCTCAGAAGGGGCAGGACTAGCTCATCTCTGATGTCTGCTTCTGCTGCGGGTATGTGACTCTATTTAGTGATTTATCTTTAGTGACCCAGCTAGTCAATTATCAGAGGCAGGATCTGAACTCAGGTCTTCCTTTCTCCAAATCCAACACTTTTTCCACAGTTTAGTGGAAGGAACACTAGCTGGAGTCTGGGGATCTGGGTTCAAACCCTAGCTCTACCACTGGCAAGTCACTTCCCCTTCCTGGGACTCAGTTTCCCTCTTTGGAAAATGAGGATGTTAGACTCGATGACCTCTAAGGTCTCTTTCAGCTCTAGAGATTGGATCCCATAATCCATCACTGTGGTTATATGGAGACACTACCATCCCGTGTATATCATAGAGTATTTTCTCAGTCTTCACTTGGTTAGTGATGGCCCAAACTGAATTGTGTTATTATCACTACCTCCTCCTCTACATCTTGGTCCCATCAGAGCTCTGTCTAAACGAGCTCATGGACCTGCCCTGGTTTCAAGGCAGTACTCCATGTGACCACTAACCCCAAAGCTGGGATTTAGGCAGGTAAGAGTCAGGACCTCTGAGTAGATAAGATGATGTACCAAGACATCCCTTCATAAATTCTATATTTGTGACCCCTTCTGGGCAGTTAAGTGCTGTCATGGGGGGCAGAGGTTTATTGTTTCATAAATGATCTTTTTCTTTATTTTGAAAGAGGGGCAAGGAAGGGGAAGAGAGTTTCCATAAAGGAAGTGAACTGGAATTTGAAAATGTCTCCCAGGTGTAAATTAAAGTGCAGAACTCAGAGTGCTAATTTCCAATGCAAACACACACACACACACTTAAATGATGAATTGTGTATTTAAAGTTAACTGCCCCCCCCATAAGAACACTAAGGCAAGAAGTAAACATTTAAATTAAAAAAACAAAAAAAATACAAGTATGAACATTATATTTCCTATAGA
This sequence comes from Bettongia penicillata ogilbyi, assembly GCA_023548195.1. Lineage (NCBI taxonomy): Eukaryota > Metazoa > Chordata > Mammalia > Diprotodontia > Potoroidae > Bettongia > Bettongia penicillata. The sequence continues at coordinate 8,718,935 of JAJHZJ010000132.1, read as the reverse complement.
TGTAGTGATTTAGATTTCACCCAGTATATCATTCCAAGAAAGGAAAGAAAGGGAGGGAGGGAAGAAGGAAGGACAGAAGCAAAGGATCAAAGAAAGGAAAGAAGGAAGACATGGAAATTCCCATCATGTTGAGTGTGTATGGTTTGTTGATTTGTCATTCTTTCCAAAACCTTCATACACATGGCTACCCCCAGAAAACTCCTCAGTCCCCACTCGAAGATGCCAAGTCATATACTTTGTTCTTCTAGCCAGGAGGATCCTGGGGAGCAAGAGGGAGGACATCTTTCTGCTCTTGTGACTTAGCAAACTATATTTTAAAATGATGAAAAGCATGTGTTTGCAGTTTGCCTGACTCCATCCAATTCCATGCTGACATCTGTAAAAGGGTCAGTGCCTCAGTGACCTCTGCTCAGACTATGGTCAACACCAACAGGGTAGGCAGGGCATGGAAGGTTGGCACTAGGCGGTGCAGGGAAGCTCGGCCAGGCAATGCCCAAGAAGCGAGTGAAAGCCAGAGCGGAGCCTCTCAAAGATTTTGGAAGGACCAAAATATTTACAAAGTCAGCCTTCCCTTTCCCAAAGCATCAACCCAACCCAGGGTCATCTGCAGTGTTCTGCTGGTCTTTCGTCCGTGGATGATTTGGGCTCTCCTTATCATATAAGATAAACTCAAGAATGTATTTTCCTCTCCATCAAGTTTTGTTTGAAAAACCAACAACCTAACAACTGTCTGTATGGGTGAGTATTTTTTTTTAATCAGTAAAGGAAAATTTCTGTCCATAGCTTTTGCACACAGTTTTGCACAATGCACAGTTGCACATATTTCTCTCCCATTAAATCTCAAGCTCCTTAAGGGCAGGGACTAGATTTTTAAAAAATTGATCTTTTAGTTTTGTTTTTTGGTCTTTGATTCCCCAACGGTCATTAACCACCTAGACATCTGAGGAACACAATGCCCAGCACCTAATAAGGTCCTTAATAAAGGCTTGCTGATTGTTGGCTGACTTAGAGAGCATCTTAACAAATACTCTAAGAACTTTCTCACTTTTTCATATTAATTTGGGGGAAGAGATTAAAAACCTAATTATCTCAGAATTCCTGCTTGGCCCAATCTCAGGATCTCCAAATGTGGTCTTGATCAAAGCCCAGTGTGGTCTGCCACATAAAGCTGAGGATGGTGAGGAGTTTTACCACCTGGCTTAGAGGGTTTTCCTGTCTGTAGGGGATATGATTTCACCTGTAGCAAATAGGAATCCATGTAATAACCAGCCATATTTTACAGATCACACTGGAAAAGACCAATTAGAATTGGATCTTAGGGGTCATCTTGTCTCAACCTATGCCTAAGAATTTCAGTTCAGTTCAACCAACGTGGAAGTCCTTGTTATGTACAAGACACTGTGTTCCACAAATGTCTCCGTATTGCCTTTGAATGCATTTTGCTTGTACAAATGTGAACTTATTGTTTTCCTTACGAGAATCTGAAGCCCTTGTGGACAGGGGCTGTTTCATCTATTGCCAGCTTCTAGCTGTGCTTAATAAATACTTGTTTCCTGAAACACAAAAACAAAATGACGGAGAAGCCGCTTTCTCACAAGGCAGTCCATTCCACTTTCAGGCCACTTGTGCAGTTACTTTTATGGCTGTTACACCACAGCCAAAACGGCTCTTTTGTGATGCCTATTCTGCTCTGGCCTCATGAGCCCAGCAGCAGCCGTCTAACGCCTCTTCCCTGGGAACCCCTTCAGATATCTCCCAAGAAAGTTAGTCACATCACCCAACTCTAGCCACAGACTCAAGATCCCCAACTCTTCCTTCTGATTTTGATGGGGCTTGGCTGTCACCATCTTGGTTGCTTTCAGCTTGTCAATGTGTTTTCTCAAAGATGACACCCAGAACCAAAGACATTATTCTAGAAGCAACCTAACAAAGGCAGAGAGTGCTAGAACATCACATTGCTGCTCCTGGAAGCCATGCCTAAGCACAGGCATTTTGTCAGCTGTCAAATCATACTGTTGATACCTACTGAGATTGTGGTCCACTAGACTTCCCAGATCTTTTTCAGAACTATTACTAACCATAGGAACTTCATTGACTGTTTTATTGCACTCATCTATAACTTGACTATACTAACCTTAGCACCACCCAAACTTTCTCCAGTTCCAAATATCCATGACTATTAGCACATAACAACAAACTCCACTTTCATGAGCAAAGTGTCAGTCTAAAGTTATTTGGGGAGTCTTTGCTCTCTTTTATAGACTATTTTCAGATAACCTTTCCCAGACTCAGGGGAAAAAGATCTCCAGGGGCCATGCACCACTCATCTGAGACCACAAATGGAAAATCTACAAGATAAAAACATTTCTTAGTACTGAATTTTAATAACTTTCCATTAACATAAAAGAGTGTCAAGGAGCCCACTGAGTCAAGACTCGGGTAGAAAGGCCAGTCTGATTTCCTCCAGCCACACTGAACTAATGTATAAGAATAAGAATTTCCTTCCAGTCAGACATTAGACCTTGGATGTCAAATGGATTGAAACCCATTTTATTCCATTGATTTGGGTTGTTTTCATCCTCTCTCACTCAGGAATATCTTCTGCTTTCTAATTACCACATGCCAAGAGGCAAAACAATCTAATAAAGGTCAACTTTGATCTTCTTTTGGGGGGAGAAATGTGTGTGTGTGTGTGTGTGTGTGCTGTGTCCTTATACTAAAGGCCTACTCTGATGTTTCATTGCAGGTAGCAGGTGAGTCTGGTGCCAAAAACCAGGAGAGAAAGGTTTCCAGGACTCCATCCGTCACTCTGACCCCAGCCTCTTCTAGCCCACCAGTTGTGGATGGCACATTTCTAAATGCTAAATCTTAATAGGACAACATCTGGCGACAGTACCCCACCTCCTAAGGCAGGGAAGTTGTAAAGCTGCCCTGGAAGAGGGGCCCCTCCTACAAATGAAATCAGAGCACCAAAAGGCATACCCTATTCTGATGCCTGCCTCACTGTGGCCCTGTCCTGAGTGCCAGCACAGAACTCAAACAGGAATGGCATGGCCTAGCAAAGCCTCCATAAATGTCAGCTAGTGCCTTAATATCGCTCTTATTAGAACGACACAGATGGTCAAACAACAAAAATTCTCTAAAATGTACCCCTTCCCTTCCATCTTCACTATTAAGTCTGGGATGGATCAGTCTTGTTCATTTGTGATAGAAAACCAAAAGGAGATAAAAGCTACTGGGGGGCGGGGGGAGGATCAGGAGGCCATAAAATGTTGCATTGTTTTTTTTAAACCCATTTCCATAACTGTATTTCTGGTCACCAGGTTCTATGTACTTGATTTTCTGCATTTAAAGCCATGATTCTTCAAAGGGGCCAGTGACCTCACAAAAGCTGGGCATCTGAGATCTGGAGGGTTTGCAAAGTTATGTGGATTGAAGGGAGGCCCTCAGATAATGATCACAGATAAACCACCACCAAAAAGTTCCCACATATCCTCTGACAGACAACCTGTCCAACAGCTCTTTCTACTTTAATGGGGAACTTAAAATGGTTTTTTCCCTGCCCACTTCTCCATCACAAAACCCCCACCAGATTATTTTGATTCAACCCAAGGAAGGCATAATAAGTGAGGGTCACCAAATTCAGCCCTAGGGGGCAGGGCCAAAAAAACCAAATGACCATTGCCTTCTGGGAGGGGCATTCTAGCCGAGTTAAAACTCCATACAACGTGCATCAGAAACAAAGTCAACACAAGGTAAGTCCCAAGTCATTCACTGGGAGACCAGATCGCAGGTAGTTGGGATGGATGAGCTGATGTTAGTATTATTTAAGGGAAAGGCATTGGAGAGAATTTAGCCCCAATGTCCCATTCCCAACAAATCCAGAGTTTGTTTGCCATGGCAGCAGAGATAGATGATCTGGCATAGCAGTGGGCATCCCTACAGACCCTCAAAGTTTGTAAAACTCCAGTCATATGTTATCTTATCAGTGGACAGTCACAATCCTTCTTGCCACCCCTGTGAGGGTATTAACTGTAGCTATCCACTATCCTATTTTACAGGTGAGGCTACAACTGAGAACCCACAGGCCTGGCCAGCAGCAGAAGCCCTCACCTCCCCTTTGGCTCAAAGCCAGCTATCACTGAGCTGCTGTCCAAGCAGGCTTTGGGTCAGAGGCCGGCAGGAAAGCACAAACTCCCAAGGGAACCCAGGCTGATTAGGGCTGTTTGCTTTGTGGAACTCAAGGCTCCAACAAACAAACCAAGCCGAGGGAAGAAGCCAGCCTTTGTCCTCTGAAGGGTGGTTTCCAAGATGGGGCCCGGCACCCATGTGGCAGCCAGGGCTTTGCAGGTGAGTGGTGCAGGACCTAGGAAACCAGCCAGGAGCCACCCCCACAGAAGTCATCAACACCTCTGTCCACTCTAGGATATTCTTACCAAGGAGGAGGACCTGGTACCTTTCCAGCAGAAAACGGACAGGACCTAAACTCATGATGGGCAGGAGATGGTTCCCTTGTGTCTGTACACCAACTCCCTAGTCCTTGCCCAGTGACAGGACAGAGCTGGTGCTTCAGAAATGCTGGCTGATTGAAGAAGGATTCATGAAATTCATGATTAACTCAAGGCTTCCTCCCTCGCTGCTGATCACAAGTGGACAAACTAAGAACTGAGATTCCATCCGTCTTAAACCTCTCCCAACTGTCCTGTGGTGGAGACGGTACTGAGACCAATAAAATGACCAGAACACGAGTTAGTGGGACAATCCGGACGGTCCTTGAGCAGGGTCAATGGGCCCCTAAACCATTAGGAATCAGCGATAAAATGAGAAGGCTGGGTGGACCTAGCCAATCGTTGCTGTGCTCGTCAGGACCAGGAACCAACCTTTGGGCAGCTGAGACATGGGGAAAGGTGGGTACAACAAAGGCCCATTACCCTTTTCACCTTACCAACCATCCTTCCCTACCCATAGTTCCATGGGGGATTAAATTACTAGCAGCAAGGTAATGAAGTGGAGAGAGTTTTGAAAGTCAGGAAGACCTGAATTCGAATCCTCCCTCAAATATTTACTAGTTGGATGATCCTGAGCACATCCTCAGTTGCTTCATTGGTAAAAGGAGAACAACAGGGACACACACCTTGGGTTTTTATGAGGTTGAAATGTGTTCCCTTAAGTAAAAAGCTTTGCAAACTTTAAGGTTCTCTAGAAAGGCTAGCTATGGTTATTATCATTAGGAAAATTCCTAGAGAAACCTTCTTCTAGGAGTAACCGAGACCACAGGGAAAATGAGGTTTGCATCATAAATGCCTGACTTGCACGCAGTCACGCTGGCTCATAGGAATCATTTCTTCCTTTTCTCAATTTTTGGAAATCATCCCTTAAATAATATGTTCCATTAGACTAGAAGCTCCCTGTGGGCAGGGCTTGCCTTTTGCCACTTTTTATATCCCCAGTGCTTGGCAGAGTGACTGACAGGCACACAGTAAGCCCAATATAAATGCTAGCTATCATCAGTTTTATGACTATTATTCTCTGAATGGCCTTAGCCAGGCGAATCCTCCAGGCACTTGTCTCCTGAGGAAGTAAGTGCTTATCAGTCTTGTCATTTTTGGAAGAGTAATGACCCTTGACCCAAAAGATCAAAAGTTCTTTAGATTAGAAAAAAACTTTACCAAGAAGATCTACACTGTCTCCTCCCAAATCCCCAAATCCCAGCCATGCCTTCCCCTTTCTAGACTGAATCCCTTCCTCTAGTCATGGCCCTACCTCGTTTGGCTAAGTGAAAACCAATATTTGCCAGTGGAGACAGATTACCTTTAAACACAGGAGTATAGAAAAGAAACCCAAGAACTGATTAAAATTCATCTGTATCCTTAGGTTCATAGATTTAGAGTTGGAAGGACCTTTAGAGGTCTCATTAAAGCCCAACTCTTCATTTTATGGATGAGGAAACCAAAGCGCATGGAGGTTAAGTGACTTGCTCAAGACCAAATGGAGAGTAAGCAGTAGGGCCAAGGCTCCAAGGCCATGGAACACCTCTCCCATCTGGTCACGTTGCTGCCCTTTTCTTCAGGGGAGGACTACCTTCCTTGATGTCCTAAGCTTGCTTCTCTGCTCAGGGGTCCATGCAATGACCTAACGATGGCACTGACCACAGGACTGAATCTGTGACTGTTACAACTCATCAGATCCCTCCAAATTGGAAAGGCCCTAGAAGGGAGGCGGTAGATGGATTCACCCCATCCAATATATTTCAGAGAGGCCATTGCTTGTCTGCCACCTATCTAATACCCGTGTCACACCATCTCATTTCTAAGGTCCAGCTCAGCTGAATTATTTATCACCTTTATTCTTTGTAGTATCCCTCCAAATGCATTATTTTCCCAGCACTTCTAAAATCAAGCTAAGAATTTTCCTGATCCCAGGAGATCAGCAGTGACCAAGGGTCTGACTTGCCTGACTACACACACACACACACACGGTTACAAATAGACCATCCTGACGGTGCCAATAACATAAAACTTCTGTCTGAGATGCCATATTTCTGGGCAACGTTTCCCTCTTCCATTGCTTTGAAAGTTATTAGTTAGAGTCCATGCTGTGAGGGTAAGTCAACATTTGTCCTGGCCAAAGGCCCACAATGGCTATTTTATTAGTCTGCTACTGGTGAAGCTGGCCTGAGATGAAAAGCTTGTAATAAATGTGCCTCCAATACTGGAGTTAGGTAGGAGTGTCCAAGCAAGACCTCTTTGACAGGAAGTAACTATTTCTTCACCTCAGGCCCAGGGTAGAAAAGCACACCCACTTCTAGACTCAGTTCCTTTCAGAAAGAGCCAGTACAGAGCCTTCAAACTCATTTAAGTCATGCCTAGACATGGCTCTGTGGAGTTTCACAGGAGAAAGGAAGCCAAATGTTTAGCACAGAAGGACCTAGTTCTAAATTTGCCTTCTGTTCCTCAGGCACAACTTCTGCTCTATACACTAGCGACCAAATCATCCGTGTTCAATCACTTAGAACAGAGACTTCCTACAAAAACAGGAGTTGTATCTGTAAGACCTTCAGAAGAGCCTCGCCTCCGGGTGTCAGGAGAGAAGGGAGCTCCAGAATCCTGACCCAGGCAGCCTAACCCAGTAACCCTGAGATGTAACCCATCACCCAGGGGATGATACACCTGCCTAGGCCTTCTCCCTGCCTTGGGCAATGCCAGTAGGAAGTGGGACCTGGAGTAGGGATGAAGGCTGCTTCTAAGGCCCCAGAGGTTTCACTTTCTGTTGCTCTCCATCAATCTGTGGACCAGCTTTTAAAGAGGTATTGGAGTGTCTGGTAGACTTCTCTTAGGAAAGTTAGGGGTTCTTTTGCCAAGTCAGTGGTAGGTGGAAGGCAGGGGAGGGAAGAAAGGACAAAGGATACCCAATTGGCGAGTTCTGTCCCTCTTTCCTATGTAAGGGTCTGAGGCAGGTGTGGCTGTCAATTTCTCCTCACCTCAAGAGCTCTGGTCTTAGATTCCAACCCAGAGGGGGCTCAGCTAAGCAGGGCCTGGGGGGAATCTTACCACAGTTTCTGGCGTGAAAATACTGTGACCATGGAACCTCTGAATCCAAGTCTAGCCACGGAAATGCCCCAGACTGGTTTCTCTGCCCCTCCTCAGCATGCAGTAAGCCCCCTGATTCTCTCTATGTCTAAAATTTGCCCCAGATTCCACTATTCTACCTTGAGCTACAATACCTACCCATGCGGATGACGCCATCATGGCAAACCAGTCAGACTACCCCTTCTGGTCCATTTCCTGATATTTCACAGATTCAAAAGAATTTTTTAAAAATAATTTTTATTGATTTCTCTTTTTTATATCACCTAGATTTGTCCCTGTATCCCTTCTCCTTCTCACCCCATCAGAGAGTCAGCCCTGGTAAAGATTTTTATTAAAGAAGAAGAGAAAAAACCCAGCAAAACTGACCAATATTACGAAATACACAATTCTCCACAATCCATTGCCCACATCTCCCCGCACCCAAAAGACAGTGAGTATGAGTTTGTGAGTGTGAGTGTGCATCTTATCTTTGCCTTAGAGCCAGACTTTCCTCTGTAATTTTCCAACCTCTGTTATCATCAGTATAGAATTTGAAAGGTTGTAAAGGCTTGCTCCTTGGCCCCTGATTTGGGGCAAGTTTTTTTTTTTTTAAGTAAACTATTCAAAACTTTTTGAGAAAGCAAAGCTTGGAGTCTTCGGATGGATTCGGGGGAGGGTCCCCCCTGGGTGAGGTAGTCTCAGCAACGAGGAACCAAGCTGGGGGGAGAGGGAGGATGGAAGCTCTGGGCAGAGACAGACACTCACACTCAGGTATCACCTCTCTCATGCAAAGAGGCTTTGATCTGCCAAGCAGAGATGGGCTGAAATCCCCTAAAAGCCAACTGGAGGTCAGCCCATGCTAGTTGCCTGGCCAAAGAAGTTCCCAGGAACAAACCTCAAATATGCTTTTAGATGAGATCAGTCGTACATGTGGCCTAAAAGGTGTTTTTTAGTTCACTCTCCAGTACTTTTGAGGCTAGGAAACTGGCATTAACCAACCTCTAATATGCTTTTAGGGGATTAACAACCCCAGATGGGGCCCAACAGAACATTTCTGTTCTGAAGGCAGTTAGCTAGGTGGCACAGTGGAAAGAGTGCTGGAGCTGGAGTCAGGAAGACCTGAGTTCAAATCCAGCCTATGTCCAATGACCCGGGGTACGTCATCCACCCTCTGTTTCCCCCAGTTGGGGATAGTAATAGCATTTACCTCCCAGGGTTGCTGTGAGGATCAAATGAGACAGAATTCATAAATCACTTAGCATAGTGCCTGGCATATAGTGAGCACTATAAAAATGTTAGCTGTCATATTTCTATTATAACAATAATTATCTACTAATCAGTTCTTATTATCTCTTATTCTGACAATGTGAGGGTGGTTCAGAATTAGTAAATGGATATGGGTCAAAGGTGTTTATAGGATCACAGACTTAGAACTGGGTGGCTGAGTCCATCCCCTCATTTGACAAAGGAGGAAACCGAGGCCCTAGGAAGGAGTTCCATGACTTGCTTCAGATTATCAGGAAGTAAACACTGGATGAGTTTTGACCATGGGTCCTGATTCCAAACCCAGTATCCTTCTCATCACCCCCATAATCACACCCACATCACACACATCCCCCATGACCACTCATTAATCCAAGTGGTAGGACATAGCCACATAGTTTGTGGAGGAGAATTGTCTTTCCATGAGCCTCCTTAAAACTGAGTGAGAAGGGTATAAACTTTGTCCCTCCTCTCTTAATCTGACTTCCTGCCAGCTCCGTGAGAAGTTGAGGGGAAGCATCATCTTCATTTCCCAGGAGAGGGAGAAATGGCAGCACTCAGAGATCAGAATCTCATTGTCCCTTATAAGGACAGTTTGTCCTGACTGAAAGCAGGAGATGACCAAATATCTGCCTGTCAGGTGCTCATAGCCAGGAGCAGCTGGCGGCACACAGAAACAGCCTGATCTGGCAGCTGGATTTGAGAGGGTCCTCTCAAAATTCTGGGTCCTCGAAAGGGACAAGCACAAGGGATAGAATGCTCCAGTAGGATGATGTATGTTAAAGCACTTGGCACACTTTGAAGCACTATGTAAATGGCAGTTATTAATTATGTACATGATTATTATAAATATATGAATAAATTATGTTACAGATAATAAACATTCTTTATTATTATATTATTTACATCAGCCAGGACTCACAGTGGTGCCTGGGAGGGGGTGCAGCTAAGTGTTATTATTTATTCCCATTTTATACTTGAGAAAAGTGAGCCAAATAGAAATTAAATGACTTGGCCAGTGTCTGAGGGAGGATTAGAATTCAGGTTTCCTTGGCTTCAGGCTCAGCACACTATCCAATGAACCACCTAGCTGCTTTATATTTGATAGAAGGAATGATTTTGAGGGGCCAAAATGGCAGAAATCTGATATACTCAGAAACAGAATATACATCCCTTGCTTGTCCCCAGAAATCAACGTCATTATTGTTCAGCCATTTCAGCTGTGTCCTCCTCTTCGGGACCCTGTTTTGGGTTTTCTTGGCAGAGATACTGGAGTGCTTTGCCATTTTCTTCTCCAGTTTATTTTACAGATGAGGAAACAGAGGCAAACTGGGTGAAGTGACTTGCTCAGGATTACAGAACTAGTAAGTGACTGAGGCTGCATTTGAACTCAGGTCTTCCTGACGCCAGGGCCAGTGCTCTATCCTCTAGCTGCCTGCCGGAGTCAACAAATAAGCATTTATTCAGGGCTTGCTATGTGTCAGTTACTGAGCTAGATAATGGAAATACCAAGAGAAAGGAAAAGCAATCCCTTTCCTCAAGGAGCTCACATTGTCATCCAGGTAAACACCATCCACACAGGCAGCTCAAAGCAATGTGTGTCATCAGGCAGTCGGTCAATGAACATATTACGTGGTCTGATAAGACTCAGCAGCTTGTGAGAAGAAAGTTTTCCTAGAGAAGGCAGTGTTTAGACAGGGTCTTAAAGGAAGCCATGTTTAGAGCCAGGGACCTCCTTTCTTTAGTTTGCTGAGACCACTGCCCAGAAAACTGATTATCTGAGAAGTAAAGAGCTGCCAGCCTCAGTGTGTCAGCACTAGGTTGACTGAAATAGAAGGAAAAAGAAATTCTTTCCTTCCAATGATATCCAACCACCCCCTGAACAAAGGCACTCAGCAGAAAGTAAAAAAATGAGAAGCAGGAGAAGGGCGGCTTGGTTGGGGAAGCTAAGGCGAGGTTGACCTCTCTTTGCCCCATAGCCCAAATGTTCATTCCTAAGAAGGTGGAGGGGGAGAGAGAAGCCCAAAGCAGACTCTGTGGGCCAAGGCAGCCGGGATTCTGCAGCCCCAGTGAACAGCAGGAACTTCAGAATGCCAGTCAACAACAGATATTATGAAATGACTTGTCAACGGTGCCGAGCTGGTTCCCAGCTGGCAATGAGGCACCGAGTATCTGCAATTGTGAACATGGTGATTATGTGGGTTATTTCTAAACCTCAGCAATTAATATGCAACCAGGGATATCATTATCTGTAGCCTATTAAAATTCAGAAGGCCGCGGTGTTTGGAAAAATGAAATCCCATGAGGCAGTAAAGGCAGAAAGCTGTTCTGCTTTGGGACTGGCGCAGGCCCACCGCATCCTTTTGGACCAATTTCAATTACAAAGCACATGGGGCGATGAAGAACCCATGGCATCTGGCTGAAAGAACCACTACTGACCTGCTATTTGGTTGTTTTTGTTTGGCTGAGGGGTGTTGGGTCAGTGGAGGTCCCTGGACCAGTACTGCCAAGAACTGGGGCATCCCCTGCTTCCTGGTGGGAGCCAGGCAGGAGGAGCATCCGTCCTCTCTCCTGGAAGGTCTCCTCTCTACTTACTCTCCTTTCCTCACGTCAGGATCCTTCTGACACTTGGGATCATAGGAGGGGGATGGGCAAGTCCAACACAGAGGCAAAGGGTTTTATCAGTGATCTCCGATGTCCACAGCAGCCACCTGAAAAACTTGTTCCTTTTGTCCTCTGTGGCTCAGGGGCCCGCAGAAGTCATGCACTGCCAAGGATGGAGGGAAAGGAAAATGATTTGCTCCCTGAAGCCTGTTCAGTCTTTCATAAGCTGGTCCTGCCTCCATTTCCTTGACCAAGTATCACCATTAGTGCTAGACACACGCACGCACACGCACATAAATCTCTCTAAAGTAGGGGGCTGCTCATCCTTTTTTGGTGCCTTGCCCCCTCCCCTTTGGCAGAAGGAATCCCTTCTCAGAAGACTGTAAATGTATAAAAGAAAACCCTCCAATTATAAAGGAAGCCAATTATATTGAAACATAGCGACTGGCAAACATTAAAAGTTCCCAGTTCATGGACTCCCTGAATTCTCTCCATGGACACTTTTTTGGGGGTGAGATCTCTAGACTTTTGGTTAAGAACCCATGGTCTAAGGGGGAAGAGGCTTTGATCTATCGAGCAGGGACTGGCTGAGCTACCCAAGAGCGGTTGAGCTCCACGTGGGTGCACCCATTATTGATTACAGGGCGGGAGTGGGGGGCAGGGCAGAGACAGAGGCAGATCCTGGTGGTCACTGAACCATAGCATGGCTCAGAATCACTGACCTGGGTGCCAGCCAGCTGTGGGGGCATTTTCCCACCCAACTCTGCTTGCAGACAGAAAACTGAGAAGTGGAGCGGAGATTTGGACTTTGACCACAGAAGTCAAAGACAGCAAACTTTAACCTCTTGGGACTGCTCACAGATCTTTCTACCTCCCCTGGTTTCTCTGGGCTCCAGTGAGTCCTTTGTTTCCTGGCCCTTAGCATATCTCAGAAGGTAAGCTGCCCAAGGGCAGGGACAGTTCTGGTTTTTCTTCGTGCCAGAACTTTCCCCAGTACACAGGAAAGGCTGCTGCTTGTTGGTTGACCTTTCCCTTACATGCCCTCCAGTTTTGATTAGAGACTCATTACCTGGACGTACCAGGTATATATCAAAAGGCAGCACCATATCCAGACCTACCAGCTCACCAATGAATGGGGGGAAGGAGGGCAAGGAACATGAGACCTGGCTGCCTTGGGTGCTAGCTAGAGTCAGTGACTTTCCTTGAATCCCCCAGCACTTAACCTGGTGCCTGGCAAGCAGTCGGTGTTGTTCAGTCGTGTCTGATTCTACATGACAAAAGTCATGAGGCTTTCTTGGGCAAAGATGCTGAAGTGGTTTGCTCTTTCCCTCTCCAGTATGTCCCCATTTTACAGATGAGAAACTGAGGTAAGTAGGGATTAAGTGACTTACCCAGGATCACACAGCTAGTAAGTGTCTGGGGTCAGATTCGAAGTAGATAGAGCTCTGGATTGGAGTCAGGAAGACCTGAGTTCAAATATGGCCTCAAATACTTACTAGCTGTGTGACCCTGAACAAGTCACTGAACTCTATTTGCCTCAATTTCCTCATTTGTAAAATGAGCTGGAGAAAGAAATGGCAAACCACTCTAGTATCTTTGCCAAGAAAACCCCAAATGAGGTACAAAGAGTCAGACACAAGTGGAAAATGGTCAAACAGTAACAAATGCTATTTGACTCATTCCAGGAAATAAAGCAGCTAAGGCTCCGATGTAAATCTCCCAGACCCACTAGCTCCCAGTTTGTTCCCACCACGGCCATATGGAACAGACTGCCACAAGCTACTAGGATTTTGAAATGCAGCCTGGATGTCCCCTCTGGCTGGATTCTACTAGATTAGAGCCCTGATTCAGAGCAGGAAAGGACCTCAAAGGTCATCTCATCTAATCCCCTATTTTACAGATAAGTAGGAGCGAAAGGGCAGCTCCAAGGTCACATGGGTACTGAGGGCCAGAGCACAGACTTGAACCTGGGACCTCTTGACACTGAATCTCCATTTATCTACAAGGGCCCTTCATTTGATTTTCTCTCACTCATTCTGTCCCTTTCAAATGCCTTCCAGACAAGCATCAAATCTAAAAAAAAAAAAAAAAAAAGTCCCAGTATCCTGTTGGTACCAAGTCAGACACTGGTGGTTTGGACATTTTTCTATCTGGGGTACGCTGGGGTCTTGTCCCTGTTGCTGACTGTGGATCTCTGAGCTACACAGACCACATGAGCCTCATTTGACAGGAAACAGGGCTTTTCTTCAACATTTTGCTGCATTTGTGATCTCAACACCTTTGCAACAATTTAGACAAGGCCCATCTGGCCTTTCCCATCCCAGGCAACTCTCAATACACACACACACACACACACACACACACACAATCCATAGATTACAAAGGAAGGCAATTACGCTGAAATGCAATTCCTCAAACATCAAAAGTTCCAAATTCATGGATTCCCTCAGTTCTCATCAAGAGCTCCCACCAGTCCAACACATGGGATCTGTTTAATATGATGGCGGCCTTCCTCTAGATATGTCACAGCCAGAGCTGTAACAAGGGATTTTGCCACTGGGGGCCAGACAACTTCAGTTGGGCAGTCAGGGCTGTGGGACCAAAACCCTATGGAGGGAAGGTAACAGTCCACCTGGGAGCTCGCACTTTTTTATAATTCTTCTAAAATCAATAGTAAAATCACCATCCTGGTGATGGAGTCAAAGTTATGTCTGTTCCCTCTAAATATCAGCGCCCTGGGACAGAGGTTTGACTGCTCCACTTGGTTATGGCTCTGTGCAGTCTGGTTCCTCCCACCACATGCCTCCCTATTGCTAACCTAGCATTACTCAACTTAAGTTTTTGTGTGATTTTACTCACTCATCATCACTGGAAGAATACTGGTGCCCTTTATTTCAAGGGGTAAGCTGAAGGCCTTTTTAACTGCTGGCAAAGTTAGGGCCTTGGTGAGTACCCAGTAAGCAACCACTGTTGAAAAACTGCCAGGCTGGTTTGGGGGGGGGGGGCATGCTTTTTGTCCTCTGTCTCTTCACTGAATTCTCTCACCAGGTCGAACCAGCTTTTTCACATGTTTAGCCAAAGGGCCTCTGAAAAGAGGAGCACTTTGGTGGAGGCTGGGAGATTGAAAGGCACTTAATACCAGTTTTATCTATTTGTCCTCAGTCTGTTTCTGAGTCTGTTTCAAGAGCGGAAGGAGATGGCTATCTGAGCAGGGATGGCCAGAGTTGGGATGGCAGCCACTGCCCCCGGCTCCCTGGTCTGGAACTCCCAACACCATCTCTCTGATCACAAAACCCCTCATTCTTTTAATGGAAAACTTACATACATATGTCTGAGTCTGAATATATATATATATGTATGTATGTATATATATATATATGTATATATGTATGTATATTGAATAGAATTCAATAGACTAGAATATATTCAATATACATTCCAATATATATTTCTATGCATATAAATGCATTTATTTATATATGTATAGTCATGCCATTAATTTATTTTTCAATCCAAATCTATTTTCCATCAGGTCTACTTGACAAATATAGTCATTCCAGCTTGGTAGTCACTTATTTTTTTTTTACATAGTGGTCAATCACATCTTTGTCACATGTTTTTATCTAAACATTTTTTTTTAAAGTTTTCTTGAGATGGAAAGGAAAGAATGTAACAGGGGGAAAAGGAGGCTAGTGGTGATTTCACATGAAACTTCATCCTTAAAGATTAAGGAAAAAAACCCACCCACTTTTCTCTCCTTTCAACCAATACCCTGTTTGGGGTAAAAATCTTACTCCATAGCTTTGGATACAATAAATGTGTCCTTTACACTGTTTGCCTTTACACTGAATTGGCACGCACTCCAGACTTTCCTTTTCCCTTAAAAGTCCCAATATTTGAGTCCACCTCAAGATTCGTAGGTGAGACTCCGAGGGAAATTCTTGAATTTGGGGCATGTCACGCAACATTCCAGCACTGAATGGAATGGCTGAGGTTGGGTTCTCACAGAATTCAGATTTATAGACAGATCATGGTAAAAGCCAGGTTTAGAATCTGGGTCTCCTGATTCCCCATCAGGGGTCTTTCACATTGATGAGTTTCTAGTGGGCAGCAGAGATGTCAGGAACCTCATACAATCATGAGCTCTAGGCTATCCGAATTAAGACAGAGTGAGGTAACACAGTGGATAGAGTACTGCCCCCTGGAATGAGAAAGACTCTTCTTCATGAATTCAAATCTGGCCTCAGACAATTATTAACCATGTGACTTTGGGCAAGTCACTTTGACCTATTTACCTCAGTTTCCTTATCTGTAAAATGAGCTGGAGAAGGAAATAACAAATTACTCCAGTATCTTTGCCAAGAAAATCCCAGAAGGGGTCACAAAGAGTGGGACATGACAGAACAATAAATTCAAATGAGTGTCTTAGAAATCTGTTTCTGATTCCCCAAATTATGAACCAATGGGGATATCCATCTCTATGGTAAGAGAGGTAAGTCTAGAACGAAGGACTGGATTTGAGGTCGTGAAGACCTGGGCTCAAATTCCACTGGAGGAATTCCACTGTACTAGCAACTCTAACCTCTCGAGGCACCAATTTTTTCATCTGTAAAATGAGGATAATGATAGCACTTTCTTCAGAAGCTCATTCCAAGGAACAAATGAGATCACATAAATCAAGTATTTACAAACACCATATTTATATCACGATATAAATGAGATCATTGTTATGAGACTCCTAGATGACCATTTGAAATTTCATTTCAAGTGTTGGGGAATTCCTCCTTGCTTTATTTTGTTGTTTTAAAATCCTGATTTTATAACAGAGCACAATAAACTCACTAGCTATCAACGTGTTCTATTATTCTGCTCTGTCCATTAGAAATGATAAGATTAATCACAGATAATAATAACTAATATTTATAAAGGGCTCACTATGTGGCAGACACTGGACTAAGCACTTTACAATTATCTTATTTGATTCTCACATGTCTGGGAGGTAGAGGTTGTTATGATCCCCATTTACAGATGAGGGAACTGAGGCAGAGGTGAACTGATTTGTCCAAGGATACCCAGATAGTAAGGGGCAGAGAGTTGAACCTAGATCCTTGGTCTTCAAATACAACATTCCTCTCACCACACCATGGTCTCTCACTTAATAAATGATCAACTTTTAATGCTCTTTATTTCTCCCATATTAGATCACGGTCAGCCACACTGGGCTGGTTCTGGGGAATGTTGACCAAGCTTTGAGTTAGTGTGAAACCTGGGATGGGGCTCAATCAAGACTGCCTTGAGCACCTCCATCCATCCCTCCTGTTTGGGACGTCTCTACCCTGGCAGTGGTCCTGATTAAGATCACAGGCAGGCAGCTTGCCCAGTTAGGACTCTAATTTATGACAGTGCACTCTGGGGAGGGGCAGTGACTGGCCAAGTTTCCCGGCCAGACTAGCACACCATGGGAAGTCGCATCATTTAACCCAACTATCTCAGCCATCACGAGCTTGAGCACTTTCCTCTGGGCTATGTTGACTTCGGCCTCTTGTTCTTTAGTCTTTCCTCCCTGGGACCCCCCACTTTATAAATTTGACTTTCAGATGAAATGCTGGGTATAGCAGAGGCCAGCTATCAGGATCCTGACCTGATATTCTTTTAGATTCTGACACAGGCCCATGTTTTCATTTAATTCAATAGGGAGGGTTAGACTTACCTCTCTCTTCTCCTCACCTCTCTGCTTCTTTCTCCCTCCCCTCTTCTGGACCTTCAGGAAATCCCATACTTCTCCCTTCTTTTTGAAAACAGTACATGTACACAGGTCCAAGAAAACTAGGCTAGTTTTTGCCACAGTGAGTTCAGGACAGAAAAATCAGCTATCACAATTTTGAAAGTCTGAGAACTAAAAGAAGATTCTCTTTGGGATTTCTGTGTATTTTCATCTGTTTTTGTCCATCTCAAATCTTACTTTAACCAAGGTAAGCCATAACACAGTGGCCTCTTACATACAGGCCAGACTGACCTCATGGGTCGCCATCAGCTAACTTCTCTATCCATGTAGGTGGGGTCCTTTCCTGCCCACACTCAGAGCAGTCAAGTCACCGAAATATGGTCCCTGAGATGCTTTTAATACGTCCCTTGAAATATCTACTGATGCTTTCAGGTCTAAGAGACCCTAATCAGGACCGACACTGACACAGGCCAGGAGAAAGGGCTCAGCTACAGTCTCTGGGAGACACTGGCCCCATCATTCAATTCCTCTGGGTGAGTTATGTGCATTCATGGAAATCACCGAAACCCTCAGATCCTGCGACCCGCTTCCTTTTTTTGCCTATATCTGTATCTCCAGTGCCTGGCGTGCCTGACCCACAACTGGAACACAATATATGTTTCTTGCTAGATTGTTCTATCTGGTGCAACCCACTTGCAGAATGACATAACAACTCCAGGTGAGTCCCCTAACTGTTTCCAGATTTTGAAAGAAGCATTCTCTTCCAGCAACACAAAAGGACAGGTGATCATCTTCATTGTCAGCCTTTGAAAGCAGAAAAAACCCAGGACCTCTGACAATGCAAACCCTTAAATGCTGCCCATGACAAATTCTACCCAAAGCGAAACGACCGAAACAATTTCATTTGCTGCCCTAGGTTAGGCTCCCTTCCCCCACTGATCCACACGTCATTAATGATCATTAGTGAGCCCAGAGCTTGGTAAAAGCAGGACCTGACCAACAATTTATTTTCATTGAGTTGTTATAAAAACAGTGGCACCATTCCAAGTTTTGCAGGCAAATAATCCTTTCAGAAGAGACACAGATGCCAAAGTATCAAGCACAGGGGAGGTCTTTTGAGTCTATTTATTTCACTGAAGATATCAGAGCTCAAATGATTCCTCAGAAATCTTTTCACACAACTTGGATAAACAGGTGCTATCAACTGGACATAGCACAGGTTTCTACGAATTGAAAGTGGGGTACCCAGTTTGAGATTTTCTGGGGAGATGAGTATGATGGGCACAAAGCCAGGCTGACCAACTGAATCCTTAGCACAGAGAGGTCTTCCCCTGGGCTCACTGCAAAGATGTGCTTAGCACAGTGCCCACATGCATAAAGCAGGTGTTTTAACAAATGCTTTTTGGTGGAATGATTGTCTAACATGCAAAGATAAAATGAAACAAGTTTTTAAAATGTTATGTTTTATAGCACAATCATGTGAAAATATTTCATGGCCTGCTGACATTACTCATTACATAGTTTTCTCTTCTTAGAGTCAGTTATGCAACCTTTGAGGTTATCGAGGGCAGTGGAAAAAGCCAATCCAACATGTATTCGGCGTCTACCCATGTGCCAGGCACTGCTAGGTTCTGGACATACAAAGACAAGGATGAAACAATCTCTGCCCTCATTGAGTCTAAATACAAGATGAAATACAAAAGATACACAAAGTGATTCCTGGGGAATCATCCGACCCGATTGGGGATTATTTTGAGTCTTTTGACCAGTCCGGGCTTCTGTTTCCTCATCTGTAAAATGGAGGGGGTTTGGCTTCCAGGGTCCCATCAAGGTGACATTCTAATCTTGTGGCAAGATTAGATTGTCCTGGAAATACCAACAAGTAGCAAAAGAGAGAAATGCCCACGTTTTTCCTTATCTTAGACTTACTGAGTAGACCACAAATGGCTTTCAGGGAATCAAAGGGGTTTTAGTTGGAAGGGCCCACCGCAGCGATGGGGCCCAATCTAGAACTTAAATACCTGGAAAAGCACCTTAATCTAACTTAGCCAGTTAGGTGAGCCCATCCCCTCCCAACGCAGCCCAGAGTACGTTGAGCTACCTGCCCTGGGAGAGGGTGAGCTCCCTTTCCTTGGAGGTCTAACAGGCTGGGATGTTGTTCCCAATGTCACAACTACATTTGCCTCTTAATTAGCTAGATCCCTTTCCTATACACCATCCTTGAAATACTTGAAGACAGCTATCATCTGATCCCCCAGTTATCTCTTCTTTGCCTAAACATCTTTGGTTTATTCACCTGTTTCTCCTATGGCACACTGTTCTTTTCCCAAAGAGGACATTCTAATCACTATCTCTGTGTCTTTGCAAAGGCTGAACTCCATGTCTGTAATGTTTTTTCCTGCTCTCTTAGAAACCCTAGCTGCCTTTAAGAGGCCTTCGTAATCCCCCTAGTGTGGTAATTAATACATTCTCTCTTCCCGCTTCAACTAATATTGCTTCCTCTCTCTGGGACACAATAAATTATAAATAATAAGGAACGGGGACCTGATGGTTCTAAAGTCTCTTCCATTCCTAGGCTTCTGTTAGGCCAAATGGAATGTAAGCTCCTTAAGATCATGGAATAAGCATTCACAGCTCTTCTTCTGGAATCTAGTAGGCAATACATCTTGATTAGTTAAATAATTAAGTGAATGAATTAGTAAATACTTCTTGATTGAGCCAATCAAGGCCCTTCAGCATTCTGGCTGCCCTCTTTTGGACACTCCCCAACTTATCCATGTCCTTCCTAAATTGGGGTGCCCAGAAAGGAACACAATATTCCAGGTATAGTCCAATGAGGGCAGATTATAGTGGGATTCTGACCTTACCAGCCCAAGATTTCGTTAGGTTTTCTGGCTGTCAAAGCACATTAGTGATTTGTATGGACCCGGCAATCCACTAAGACCCTTAGATCTTTCTCAGACTAGTGTCTTCCTCATATTGCATTTGTGAAGTTGATCTTTTGAACCCAAGACCTTACATTTATTCCCTGTTCCATTTCACCTTATTGGAGTCAGCCTATGTTCTAGTCTTCCAAAACTTTGTATTTTTATATCAACAGATATCAGATGTGTTCTAGTTGTCTCTCCCAGTTTGGTAACACCAGTAAATCAACCAGCTGTGTATAATCCTATTCTGGTCATCAATAAAAATGTCAAGTGGCACAGAACCAAGCACTGATCCCTGTGGAATTCCATTGGAGACTTCTTTTCAGGTTGAAATCAATCCATTAAAGCCCAGTTTTTGAGTCTAGCCATCCCCCTGGTGGATTCTGAACCTATCCAACTGTATGATTATGGAGGCCATCTTTCCAACCTAACCTCTCGACAGTATAAGATACTTTATCAAATGCGGCACTGAAATCTTGTATCCTTCTGATCTACATACAAGAAAAGTAGCAACTCTGTTTCAAACAAAGAAAGAAATGAAAGCTCTCCAATGAGACTTGATCTCTGTGAACACTATCTCTTCATCCAGATATTCATCAACCAGCAAACTGGCTTGTATGAGAGTATAGTGAAAGCTAAAAGGGACCTCCCTCATTTTATAAGTAAATGAGGTCCAGAGACATCAAGTGATTTATCTAACTAAAGTCATCCCAGGTAATAAATATAGGGCTGGAATCCGAACCCAGGGCTTCCTACTACTCAGTTCTCATTCTGAGAAAATGACAGTCTAACTCATAACCATTTGATAGGAAATATTAGATTCTAGAAATGGTATTACTAGAAGGATTTTTTTTTCCAATAACATAGCTAGGCTTTAGCTGATTAAAATATAAACCCATTTTCTCCTGGAAACAACTAAATAAAAATACCCCACCCATGAACTGGCCCCCACAATTGGGACCAACTTCTAGGATCACATACTCTTAGGCTAACGATGCTTATACTTTCTGGTGTGCTTTCCCAGAAAGACTGGGCGTTAACTGTGTGACCGTCAGTGACAATAACAACACAAACCAAGACTTCACAGCCAGCCTTCTCTCAACCCAACACAATAGCTCCGAGAATGGAAGCAGACACCGAGCGACCTTTGTGCTCTGAAAAGCAAAGAAAGGTCAGAAATAGAGGCTCAAGGAAAGAAATCCATCTTACCACGGCAAACCATCATCAAGGGCATAAAGGGACCCATCCCGAGAGTCTCAGCAAGCTGAATCCCAGTGCTGAAATTAGGAAAATGTCCTATTTTCTTAGGGTTCCCCCCCAAGAACTCACTTTCTTCCATATTATGGGTTTGTCATTTCAGTGAGAAAAATGATCAATCACAAGAGATACTAAAAACAAGAAACTGCTATTTTCCTTGCACATAAATTAATGTCCAAGGTTTAATTTTGTTTTTAAAATTATCCTTTTTGAAAGACAGATCCAGTAACGAGGCTGGATTTTCAAATGAACTTATTTTGAATTCTTTTTCTATACTGAGGACACCTAGTGGCAGAAAACTACATTGCCATTTGGTTACCTGCTCAGTAGGAAGTAAGCCAGACTTCATTAACACAGGATGTCCCTGAAGTCTTCAAGTCTTTTTTGGGATACTCTGTTTGTTCTGATGGACTGAAAGCTACAAAACGTTTACTCCACAGTGACTTAAGCTTCTTTGCCTAGTGTGGCCTCCATCTGTCAGAGCATAAAGCTGTCTCATGGCTGTGATGCCAAGGGCTGGAGCCTGGAGGAACAATGTGGAAACTCGAATTTCTAACATGGGGCTGAAATAATGAAAGCCTGCCAGGTTTGCTAAGAAATCTTTCCAGAAGTTCTCTGCTGGCCCCCTTCCCAAATAATGTAAAATGGGGAACATTATAGTTTGGGTCCCAGAAGGAAAAAAAATCAGTATTTATTATTAACAACTATTAATTTAATGGTTCTTTAAGGATGACAAAAAACTTTACAATTATTATCTCAAAACAATCCTGGGAATTGGGCGCTGTTGTCATCTCCGTTTTACAAACAGGAAAACCAAGGCAGACAGAGTTGAAGTGACTAGCCCAGGGCCATAGCTAATAAAGTGGTCTGAAGGAGGATTTGAACTTGAATTTTTCTGACAGCAGCCTCAGTGGTTACAAACAAGATTCAAAGGCAGAAAAGCTTGAGTAAGAAGGCTAAAAGAGCTGGGTTCAAGTACCATTTGTGCTCCAAGCAAATCAAGTCCTCAAGTACTGCAGCCTGCCCTAAAACAGTATGGAGTTCCCTAATCTGAGAGCCCCCACATCCAGGAAGCCAAGTATCTGCATTTGTAGGGTTCAGAGATCTCATTTTCTTCATGCCTGGAGCTGTTTTCTTTCTTAGAAACCTTCAGGTAATAAATAACGAAGAAGGCGAGTCAAACTTGAAAAACCCCTCTGAGGGAGGGGCGGGGATTTCTGACACTACCTTCTCTTGCTCTGACAGGGCCCGCTTCTGCTTAGAGTGAGAAACCTCATTCAAATTTGAGCCTTCTCTTACCCTCTGCAAAGTTCATTGGGATACTCCAAGCAGGGAGCCCAGGGTACTAGGAGCTCTAGCACAATTAAAACTAGGGGTTTTGGGTTTTGTTTTTTTTTTTTTTTGGTAAAAATCCAAGAGTAAACTAGCAAAAAGTTGGTGGGGGGAGGAAGAAAGTTTCTTATTAAATTAAAACAAAATTAATTAAAATAAGAGAGTTGGGATGCTTTTCTACACGGAAGAGTCTGAGGACTGCTGGTGGTGATGAATCTTTGATGGGGCCCTGAGGGATATACATAATTTATCGACCTAGGACCAGGAAAGTCACCCAGGAAGCACACTGAGTCCTTGGAAGCCCTGGGGCTGGGACAGGGCTAAGCCAACCTGGTGGGATGGATCACACTCTGCCCTCCCAACCCCTCAAGCTCCTGGAGGGCAGGGCCTGGCCCACTTCTGTCTCTGGAGCCTCAGGTGCCCAGCCTAGCACAGGCTGGACACAAAGTAGGGGCTTAGGGAATGATGAGGGACTCGAATTAAATGTATATGGTGGCTATGCTTCCAGGATGTGTGTTGACCACTGATCTAAAGATCAGGAAATGACCGGCGGGGCGCAAAGGGGCCCCTACTGTACATTAGCAATGATCCTCCGTCCAGGTCTAGCAAAGAATGAACTCCCTGGTCTGTCTTGTTCAAGTCACTCCAAGAGGGAAGAAGCCCCCTCCCCCGCTCCCTTTGGGCTTTCTAAGGAAAAGGGAGCAGAGGGCAGACCCCACACCAAACCAGACTCTCTGGAAGGTGCAGGGCCTCCGGCAGCCCTTTATCTCCAAAAGATAAGGATTCGCTCAATAGTCACATTTCCCACCACCCCCTAAGTGAGCTCTCTAGCCAGCAAGCTCTCCCTCCCTCCCTTCCTCATTCTGGTTGGATCCTCCATTTACAGACAACTGGCCAGCGCAGGACCAACCGAATTAACTGCACCTGCCACTAAGAGAGGAGAAGGCGAGGGGCCAGCGGGTCCCCTGTTTGTTTGCCGGTGATTTGCAAACAGGAACCCCCAGGAGGGTCTGTCTGCAAACGTCGCCTTTCCTTCCTCCCGAAACCCCAACCAAAGGAAGTCCAGGATGAGATGAGCTGGGCAGCCCTTCCCCCTATCCCTCTGACATCTGGGTGATACAAGGAGAGAGGGGCACTCCTTGGCCCCCTCGGGCCGGACAGAAGCACCGATAGGGGGCACGGGCTGGCAGGATATCGGCGGGGTCCTGGAGAAAAGGGGTGGCTCTAGGGGGTCTTCCATATGAGTGTGTGAAGGGGGGGGGGGAGAGAGAGAAGGAGAGAAGAGAAAGAAGAAAGGGAGAGAGGAAAGAGAGGAGTGCATGTGTGTATGTGTGTGTGTGTGTGTGTGTGTGTGTGTGTGTGTGTGTGTGTGTGTGTGTGTGTGTGGTGTGCACTTTCCCTCCGGGAGCAGACGGGGGGGTTGGGGTGGGGAAGGGGGAAGGAGAGAAGGCAGGAGGGCAGGGGCAAACAGACAGAGGAAGAAAGGGGTGAGGCGCGCCCGGGCAGGGCAGCGCAGGGCAGGGCAGCGCAGAGCCGGGCTGGGAGCCATACCTCGGTGTCCTTGGCCGGGCAGCTGGCCGTCTGCGCTTCCAGTGCACAGTTTGCCCTCTTGACCGAGAGGTAGAAGGGGTAGTCCTTGGCCACCATGGTGGCAGCCGGGGGCGCCGCGGCCGCCTCGGGGGTCACAGCGGGCTCCGGGCGCGCGCGAAACGCCAAGGCCAAGTTGGGTGTCACCTCCACGGTGCCCGGCGGCGGCAGGAGCGCGGCATGCGCCCAGTAGCTAGCCCCCGCGGACCATGCCCGGCCGTGCGAGCCTGCCAGCTGCCGGGCTCGGGCTGAGCGCGGAGCGTCGCGCGGTCGAGCCTAAGAAAGAAGCGGCGGGCGCGCGGGGGCTGCTGCAGCTGGTGCCGGCAGCCGACGGACTCCCGGACCCACGGACCGTGTAACTCGACTCTGCCGGAGCCCCGAGCCCGCCCACCCGAGGCTCAGGGGCGGGGGCGGCCCGAGGGGGAGGCGCCCGGCGGAGCCGGAGCCGAGGAGCCGCTTACTGAAACTCACATGTTAAGCAACCCGAGGAAAACACTTGAGGCGGCTCTGTGCCCCCACTTCTCTTTTTTGGGGCTATCCCCCCCGAATTCAGCTTCCCGGGAGGGAGGTGGGCGTGGCCAGAGAAAGGACCGCTTCTCCAGCAGCTGCCTCTGTCTCGGATGAGACGGACCGCGGGGCTGCTTCCGCCCCCCTATCCCCCACCCGCGGTGGCTCGTTCTGTGGGCCACCCTGCCCGTGGTGTGGGGAGTTGGATCATGAGGAGGTGACCAGAAGGGGCGGTGTTTGGGGAGCGGAACCCCCCTTTAGGGGGGCCAGGCATCCTCCCTGGCTGCCTTTGTGTGCCCTGCCGGCCAGCTCCCCAGCCTTGGCAGCCTCTGTTTTCAAGAATGCCACTCCGAGGCTGCCCTGATCACAAAAGATTGGGGGGACGGGGAAGGGGCGCTGCAACTGCTCCCCTCACCTCGTTTGGCGGATGATATTTAATTTCCATTTACAAAACCATCAAAATGAGCTCTTCCTTTCCTTTGAGAGTGCGGGTTGGGGGGGTGGTAAGGAAAGAGGGCTGATCCCTGATGTTGTTTGGGCTGTGGGCGAAGGCAGGGCACGTCAGAACAGCTTCTGCTCTTGGGGAAGGAAACATCTTAATTCCTGATCCCTGGTACCTAAGCCACACCCTGGTTGGTCCTCAGTCCTTAAGGACGCAGCAGAATTTCAATTCAGCAGACATCTATCTATAAAGTGCCTCCTTTGTGTCAGTGGTGCTATAGGCTGAGAATCTCGGGGGGGAAAAAAGCCAGCCCCTCCTCCCTAGGAGTTTATGGGAGGGATGGGATAATACAGAATAAAAATTAAAATGAGTAAAAATAAATACAATGTCATGGCGGGGTAGGGTGGTCAGTAAACACGCTGAATTGGGGAAAGTCCTCTCTAGAAGGTGGCTCTTGAACTGCATAATATGCTTAATTCTAATAACAATAACGAAGCCCAGAAACTTCAGGCATTTTCTTCCTGCGTGACTCACTACAGGTCACTTAACCCTTCTCAGAATGCATTTTTTCATCTGTAAGAAACTGTGCCTTATCGCCAGCGTTTTTGGGGGAGGGGTGTCAAATGAAATGGAATAAGCGAAGCAATCTCTACATCACTCTCTGAATCCTAGCCATTGTCATCACCATCATAGATGAACTAAATATTTACCAGGTGCCAGTTATATAGAGGGGGTTCCAAAAGACTGCACTTTAAAGCCTTAATAATAATTCTATAATAAAGCATTTATAGAGTGCCTAATAATCTTCTAGGACTTGATGTTTATCAGCATAAGGCTGGCAAAGGGCTTTAGGGTATCTCCCCAACAACCACTGGAAGTACATCTTATGATAGTTCTTATTTTACAGGTAAGGAAACTGAGGCTCAGTCAAAGTGGCCACCTTCACTCCTGGCCTCAGGGATTGAGATCTCACTTGTGAGCCAAGAGGGCTTGGAGCAGCCCTCACAAGACTGCTTGAACAGCCCAGTTCTGTCTGGGAACTTGGCCTGCCTCTTCAGTCAAGGAGAGATTGTCTTTCATTTTTAAGTTAGGAGACTTCTGTCTGAATCCCAGCTTGGCCACTTAGCTGTGTATTAGGAGGCCAGTCAGTTAACCCCTCGAGTTTTGGTTTCCTCATCAGTAACATTAGGACAAAGACACTTCCTGTCTCTGCTACTTACAGGATAACTTTGGCTAAGTCTCTCCACATTTCTCCTTGTGGTTTTCTCATCAACAAAATGTCCGAGATAACCCTTCCAGCTCAAATATATGATCCTACGGCCTTGTAACAAAAAAAAAAAAAAAATCTCTGTCCCTGCACATGCCCCTCCTCACAAAGGGACAAGAAAACCTAAAAATAAACTGAACTAGATCATGGGAGAGAGGAAAGCCCTCTCATACCAGCTGGAGGCAGAGGACCTAGAGGTTTCATCAGATCCTGCCTCAGAGGCTGCCCTCGGCCATTCCCTGGTAGGCAGGCATTAACCCCTCTGCACCTCAGTTTCCTCATCTGTAAAATAAGGGAGAATTGGACAAGATAGTCTCTGCGGTCCCTTTCAGCATTAAATCTAGGAGGGGCGGGGAGGGAGAAGAGACCTATAGGAGAGAGTGTCAAGAGAAAAGGCTTCTTAAGCAAAACAGACTGCAACTTTTAATAGTAATAGCTATGATTTTCGTTGTTCCTGGATTGGACCTCAGTCACGTTCCATTCTGTGTCTCTCTGCCCCTCCTTCTCTCTCCCTGTCCCTGTTTTTCCCTCTCTCCATCTCTCTGCCTCTCTCTCTCTCTGCCCTTCCTTCCCTTTCTGGCTCTCTCCCTCTCTCTGTCTCTGTCTCTCCCCATATTGTCTCTACTGTGGCAGAGCAGGGCTTGGGTGGGTGAGATCTCACAGGTACTTGGTCTTAGCCCTTGTTTTCAGTAGAGAGACACGCTCAGCACCTGGTATCAGACAGAAGAGCATGACTCCCAAGGGGTAAACTCAATGAAGATTGATTTGAATGCACCCTTGGTGAAGCAAGGCATGACCACATGTGTTAAATGAGATTCGAGTCATGAAAATCCATCAATAAGAATTTACTAAGTGCTAGGGGACCAGGGATGCAAAATGAAACAATGCCTGTCCTCAGTGAGCTTCTATTCACAATTTATCTCAACTCCTCGATTTGTCTTTTCAAAATGCACTTAAGTTGGACTACTGCCTTATTTGCCATATTTAGGATAAAGCAGATCCTTCTTGGTTATCAAACAAGAGGGAGTCAGGGACCCAAAGGACCTTGTTGCATACATAATCTCTCACCTAAAAGGTGGTTGCAAAATGTGATTCCCAGGGATGGTGAGAGAGGAAGATGCTCAGTATAGAGTCCTGCTCCAGCTTTGGGAGTCTTAATGTTTAAGTGTATGTGTGTGTGTGCGTGTGTGCGCACACCTTTATGGGCTTATAGCCTAGCTCTGCTTTAATAATCAGCTTCATTTAGGACTTGCCCTCCCCACACAACATTATAATCTTATAAAATGTTCCACAGTCTTGGGACTGAAGCAATGAACCTGGTCTTGTATTTCCAGGAGCAGTGCCAAGCACCAAGGTGCTACCTCATCTGAGGTAACTGGACTGATGAGGTGGGTGGACACCTGTGGAGACAGGGAGAGAAATAATGATAACTCAGATCCATAGGGTGCTTTCCAAAACCATTGTTCAAATCAACTTAATAACATGGGAAGTACTTTATCTCCATTTTACAGAAAGAAAGATGGAGACTGGGAGAGGGTAAGTAATATGCTTAGGGTCACCCAGCCAGTGTGTGATGTAGAGGAGGCATTTAAATTCCAGAATTTTAGAATTAGACGGGATCTTGGTAGTTGACTAGATAAAACCATTTTCCAAAAGGAATACAGCTCTCCTCTTTTTCCACTGGATTTCCTTACCTTTTGAAAAACAGAGATCCCTGGGTAAAAATGTTTGCTCCAAGAACCACTATAAGTTAGTCAACAGCCAACAGCCATTTATGTTCCCAGCACTGTGCTACTCCCTGGGAATACAAGTACCAGCCAAAAAGAAGTCTGTTCTAAGGGCCTTCCTTCCTCCAGCCTCTTCAGCCCTCCCACACCAAACCAATCTGACACTCTTGGAGCACAGATCTGACCTTGTCGCTCCACTGCTCAAGAAGCTTGGTGGCTCTCTATTGCCTCTAGAATGAAGTACAAACTCTGACATTTAAAACCTTTCCCATTCTGACTCCACCCTATCTTTTCAGGCAGCTTATGGACTATTCCCTTTCATTTACTCTAGATCCAGTCAAACGGAACTGTTTGTTTCCCACCCACTTCTCACCTCCATGGTTTTGCACATGCTGTGCCCCCTGCCAGACCTGAATGCTCTCTTTGTCTCTTAGAACCCCCACTTCCTTCAAGGTTCAGTTCCAATGGCATCTATTACAAGAGATCTTTCCTTACCAGGTATTAATGTTTATAATAAAGAACCATAGCTAAGGAGAATATATGTAAATGCATCACATACAATAAGGTGCTATATAAATATCAGCTGTTGCTATTATTATAATACCAAACAGATATAGATGGGATAAAGCAAGTCCTCATTCCTATTGCCACTTGGGCAAATGTCTGTGGAATGACCAAACTGCTTGCCCCCTCTGAAGCTTCAGATTTGGAAGTCTGGGGAGGGAGTTCTAAGGGAGAAGTCGTGGTGATAAACTCTGCCAAGTTGGGACTGGAGCTCCCTGACAGACTGAAGCACAAAAAAGCAATCAGCCCACGCTATGCTCAGGCTTAAAACCATTTCCCTATTAGTCCTACTCACTAATTTGGAGAAACACGTCATGGACACTGGTTTTGTTTTTTAAATTAATTTTTTATTTTAGTACATTTTAAACTTAGAAATCTGAGTCTGAACCATCAACCAGCATAAGCTGCTACAGCCTCCATCTGCTACCTGGCTGCCAAAACAATCTTCCTCAATGAAGGTTACTCGCCTGCTCAAGAATGTTCAGCGACTCCCAACTGCCTCAAAAAGAAAACAGGAATGCCTCTGTTTGGCAGTGAAAGCCATTCATAGTTTGACTTTTGCTGACCTGTCTGGGCTTATTTACTCACCATCACAAGCTCTAATTCCAGGGAAATTGACCTCTTGAACTTGGCATTGGGGACATAGCATTTCTGCTTGGTCTTTCATGCCTCTGCATGCCCCCCATGTCTGGAGCACATGCCAGCCTCACAGAGTCCTTCACTTCCTGGAAGGCTCAGCTCAGGTGCCACTTCATATAGGAAGCTTGGCCAGAGTTGTGTACAAAGGTGAGAGGGGAGACAAGGGACTGTCTTTAGGTAACAGGGAGGGAACAAGTTAATAGGGAGAGACTGTATATCAGGAAAGAGTAGGGATGACAATGGAAGCAATCTGCTTTAGAAAATGGGAGGGAACATCAAGGGAACACGGAGGGGGTAGGGTTAGCCTTGGTAGGGAGATCTTGGTCTCCATCCAAGATCAGAGTGAAGGAGGAGATAGGGGATGATGACATGAGAAGGGCATTAGATAGAACATGGAGATCTTAGTGCATGGTCCCCTTTTTTGGTGAGGTTCTCAGCTGAGAGGGCAGGGGCTGGCATGGAATACTTAGAGAGATAAGGGGGTTTAGCTCAGTGGTGGTGACCTGGACAGAGAACTATTAGGGAGGAGAATGGCTGCCTGGCTGCATGGAAGGCTCAAGTAGGAATGGAAGACATAAATCTGGGTTGGCCCCAGGGAGCAGAGATTTGGGACTTCCTCTGGATCTGCTCAGCAACCTGAGACCTGAAGTGAAAGGGGAAGATGGTGGGAGTGGTTAAGGTGAGAGAGGCAGGGCAAGGAGGAAGTGATGGAAGGAAGGATGGAGGGTCATGCAGAGTTGTCCTGAGAGTGGCCAGAGTGCCTAGGACATGAGTGGGGACCATAGAAGGGGTGAAGACAAAGGGAGGGGCAGAATCATAAAGAGATTATGATAATCAAAAGGACATTTCTGAGAGCTTGGATGTGAAAGTGGGATGCCCGTGAACAATGGCAGGTCCAGGCTCTGACCATCCCAATGTGCAGCTGAGGTGGAATGGAAAAAATGACCAGATTCAATTCAATTCAATAAACATTTATTTATTAAGTACCTAAAGGGGCAACTATGTGGCAAAGAGGATAGAGTGCTGGGCTTAGAGTCAAGAAGATGAGTCTTCTTGAATTCAAATCTGGCCCTAGACACATACTAGCTGTGTGACCCTGTTTGCCTCAGTTTTCTCATCTGTCAAATGAGCTGGAAAAGCCAATGACAAACCACTCTAGTATCTTTGCCAAGATAACCCCAAATGGGATCATGGAGAGTTGGGCACAACTGAACGTTCCTAATATGTGCCAAGCACTGTGTTAAGCTCAGGTGTTATGGATCTCGTTGACTTCAGACCAGAAACATGTTGAGTTTCCACTTTTACCATCTCTTAAAGACAAATGGGCAAGGGACACTTATCTGAAAAAGACAATGGGTCTCTGTCCTAGTGTCAACAGCGATACTGGTGAATCTTTGCTTTTGTGCATTGAAACATACTAGACTTTGATGAGCGAACCAGACATCCCAAAGAGGAGGAGAAAGAGAAGAAAAAAGGAGGGAAAGGGCTCTTATTGTTTTACTTCATAAAAGAAGCTTATAAAATGTTGGTGGTAGTAAAAACAACAGAACAGAGAGTCATGATCACCTTAAGAAATTGAGGAAAATAGAACGTATAAAAGCATCATCTTTCTCTGCACAGTTTCTGCCAAAAAAAAACTTAAATTGTCCTTGGACAAAAGCTGCTATTAAGTAGAAATATTTTGGGAAATATTACACACACGCGCACGCACACACACACACACACACACTCACACACACCTTCCTGGGGCTGGATGGAGTGCTTTTCCAAGATGGCGGCACTTCTGGATCTAGTTCATGGAGTTAGCTAACTGCTTCACTCCCAATTACTCTGGAAAGGTTAAGTCAAGAAGGATCTCAGAAAGAACGCAATGACATCAGTAAACTTACTCTCTCCACAGGCTTATATCATCTCTCACCTTTAGTGTAAATGTCCCAAAGGAGATACCATACCATCAGATGCAAAGTCTGTGCCCATCTTGGATGAGAATATTTCTTAATCTTGTATGATGAATTCAAGAAATAATGTATGGTTATTTCTATGTCTTTGAACCAAATATTTTTCAGTCTAATAGAGATTGAGTTCCTCCTCTGTGCAAGACACAATGGGAAAAAGACATAAAAATGACCTATATGTGCCTATTATATATCAGATTCTTATTCTGTGCCAGACATTGTGCCAAGCACTAAAGATGCAAATCAAACAAGACAGCTCCTGCCCTCCCAGAACTTATATTCTAATAAAGAAAGAAATCTAGCAGAGCAGGGGCTAGGGGAAGAATTTTAGACAGGGAAGTCAGAAAGAGTAGTGATCAGGGTTCTAGAGCAATTAAGTGACAAATTTTCCCCTGGAATGGTGTTGAGAGAGAGAGACAGAGAGACAGAGAGACAGAGAGAGAGAGAGAGAGAGAGAGAGAGAGAGAGAGAGAGAGAGACAGAGACAGAGACAGAGACAGAGAGACAGAGAGACAGAGAGACAAAGAGACAGAGAGAGAGAGAGAGAAAGAGAGAGAGAAAGAGAGAGAGAGACAGAGAGAGACAGAGAGAGACAGAGAGAGAGAGAGAGAGAGAGAGAGAGAGAGAGAGAGAGAGAGAGAGAGAGAGGGACGGAAGGAGGGAAGGAGGGAGAAAGGGGAAGAGGGAGAGGGAGAGGGAGAGAGAGAAAGAGAGAGACAGAGAGAAACCAGGGAGGATGTGCACCTAGCAGCCTGATGGCCTGAGACTGGGCAAGATTGGGTAAAAACTATAAGAAACTTATAACTCAGTAGAAGAGATAAGACTGGAGTGTAAATAAATCCAGGGTATCTGCAAAGTCTTAGTGTGGTTCTAAGACTTTAGGGGTGCTCTGTACAATACAGAATCTGGTAAATGTCACTGAAGAAATTTGAAGACAGGGCATGAGGATTCTGAACAGTGAGGCATCAGTTTCTACTGAGGGAATCAGTAGGGACTTCTTGGAGGAGACTATGTTGAAAGGATGGGCAGAGTTTCAACAGGGAAAGGAAGGGGTTTAGGGTGGAAAGGGCTTTCCACATCTGGAAAAAAGATGGGCATAGGTTCAGTTGGGGACAGATGTGGGACATTTGGAGGGATTAGTCAGGAGTCCAGTTTACCTGGAACATACCTGGTGTGTGAAAAAGAATAGGATAAAGTTGGAAAGGTAGACTAGAGGCAAATTATAGAGGTCCTTGAATGCCATACCAGGTGGTTTGACTTATACTTGCTAGAGAATGGGGAGTCATTAGCAGGGAGTAAGGTGACCATCGCATCACAGAGTATGAAGCTGGAATGACCCCAAGTCCCTTCTAGCTGAGTGAGCAACACATCCAGCCCCGTCATTCTGCAGATAAAGAAACTAAAGCCCTGTTGAATGACCTACCTAAGACTCCATTGAAGCTCCATTTCACATCTGAGCTATGCATTCAGGAGATTCATCTAGCAGTTGAGTAAAGAGCTAAGAACATTAAATTTCTAATAACTAATAGTATTAATAATTCTAGTAAATTGACACATGTTCTAACAATAATAATAGCAGTAATAAATTCTCATAACCAGTAACTAATTTCCAGGTTATCTTTGGGATTTCCATCAGTTTTGCAGTCTCATCTATAAGTAGAAATCTCTAGGATGGGCAAATGAGTAAAGAAAGCTGGGATTTAGGAGAGGGCTGATATTTTTGCAAGTATGCTGATTTCTTTTTTGGCAGTGCCACATTCAGTTTTAAGTTGTAAAGCTATTAGCCCAGATCCCGGCACACAGTCCGCCGATAGAAGGCTGGCTAGCACTGCTTGGTTCTAAGGGAGCACTAGGGGTCAAGTGGTTGAGTCTGAGTCATTTATCTGCAGTTCTTGCAGGATGCTCTCGGGAAGATGACAAATAATTGTTATTCTTCCTTACAACTTTTTTAAAGACACACATAGGAAAGAAGTAAGGAAGGATGAGTACGAGAAATCTAAGTTTGCCACCAGGTAAGTTAAAGAACAAAGCAAAAGAGATCAAAAAAAGGCCAAGACCTCGGTCCTCAAGGAATGGGTTACTGCTCCCAGATGAGAGGAAGAAGGGGTAGGGTAAGTGCTAATGATTGAGAACCTTCGCCCTTGGGGCAAGTCCAACTCTGTCTCTGAAGCTTCCACCCACTGAGCCCAGAGTTCTGCTCTCTGCAGCTGGGCAGAGGGCTTACCAGCCCCTCAAATACCACAAGTATTGGCAGGCCTTGATGACATTTCCTCCAGACCCTCACCCAATCTCCAAGCTTCTCTCTTCAGTGGGCAATGTCCAGCATCTCCAGTTTCTACCAGTAGAAGGGTACGATGATCAAACTCACTAGCTTTTTAATTAGGATATATACACATGTACAAAGTTGGCCTGGAGCACCAGCCACGCAGGTCTGATGTCCTGGCGGCTAGAGATATGAAGTCAAAAAATGGAAAGTAGTGCCAGGCTTCAAAGAGCTTACATTCCACTGGCAGGGAAATAATGTGGTACAGATAAATACAGATAAGATGAATAGAAATATTTATGGAAATGTATAGAATTTATAGAAATAAAATGTACTAACAATTGGGGAAATCAGGAAGGCCTCTTGGAGAAGGTGCCATATTAGCCCTGCTGGGAAGGAAGCTCAGAATTCCACCAGGGCAGGAGGAGCCCCTTCCCAAAATGGGAGGGAGTCTGCAAAGGTATGTTGGTAGGAGATGGCTGGGCACAGGTGAGGAGGAAGAACTAGGGCCTTTTGGTGGGAACACAAAAATAGAGGAGGGGGATGGTGTGGAATCTGCCTGCAAAGGCTCTGAATGCCAGATAAGGGTTTTGAATGGTGTCCCAAGCTCCTCATCCAGCAGGGGAGTGACATGGAGAAGATGAGCTTAGAGTCTGAGGGAACCACAAACAAGAATTACACATGGAAAGGTTCTAAAGGAGAACCAAGCAAAGTGGGTAGAGCAGTGGTTCTTAACCTGGGGGTTCAGGAACTTGGATAGGGAAAAATGTATCCTTATTTCAAGTTGGTTGATTTCCTTCTTCCTCCATGTATTTTATTTAATTCCTTTAAGAAGAGGCCAAGGAGCTTCCCCAAACTGACTGGCCAAGGGGCCAGGACATGGCAAAGGTGGCACAGAGACGTTCGAAAGCTGTACCAACATTACTGTTAGTATTGTGCTCTCGGGCCTTAGGGTGAATGATGGCCCAAAAAGAAACGACTGGGAACTTTCTGTCTCCTGCAAGCCTTCATAAACACACATGTCCACGTGCAGACACACACATCCCCACACGCACGAACATACAACCTGTCCAATAATTCCCCCTGTTATTGCAGAGCACGATCCTACTGCTACTCAGGCCTGAGGGTGGGAGAGAAGGTTCCAGCTTTCTGAGAGATTCTACCTGCTCTTTTCCTTCCTTCCACATATCGGTCCAAGCCTCAACCCCTTCTTCAGCTTGCTCTAAAATAAAGCATGGGGCATTCAACATTCTAGTTCATTTCCTTAAACTCCAAATTTCAGGCTAAATTTTAAGGGTCAGCTTTTTATAAGAGGAGAAGTCTTGCTTCTCTGTCATCTTGTAAAATGGCTGAGTCTCTAACAAAGAAGTCAGACATGGGCCATGGAATCAGTGTGTAGGGCACGCGCTTGTTCTGTGATGCCCTCTGCTCCCCCAGGGTGTCCCAAGGCAGGTTAGAAACAGCCCATGTTGTCCATCTCTCTCATTTGTGAGGGAGATTGTTTGGGTGGAGACAGCAAAGGAGAGTACATGGTGGAGAAAAGGAATCCTCCAACTAATACCAACTCTCCTGCTCCCCAAGGGTTCTTCTCAAACTTTAATGACCCCTGATGACTTGCCTGAAGGCTTAGAAAAACCAGATGCCACGGATACTTCAAGGACAGGCTCAGGGCTGCCAGGAAAACCCAAGGAGACATAACTTTTATGAGGCAGGCAATGCCCAGATGCCCTCCAGGAGCAAGGCAGCCTCTTTCACTTCTCCCAAGTTGGCAGCCCTGTGGCTGAAACTCTGGGGCAGCAACAGTCCCTATACGACCTCCTTCTGAAGATTAAACCATCTTCCAGGAAAAACAATCTGTGGCGAGGCCAAATTATATTGGGGGGAAACGGGAGAGGCCTATGCTTCAGGAAACCCTTTTTAGTGCAGGTTAGAGGTTCCCACATGTTAATGACATTTTCTAGGGTATTTATTAGAGTAAACACTGTGCATTGGGCCTTGGCTGGTGAACAAAATTGCTCTGTGTTGGGCACTGTTTTTTTCATTGCTGGGTTATTGCCAAAATCTGAAACACCAGCTCTTAACCCTGATTCTGCATTTTCTGGGTCTGGTTACTCTCCGCACCCCAGATGTGTTAGAAGTGCCTGTCATCAATGCTCAAAAATAAATCTAAGAACGATCAGGCAGATCCTTAAAACCGAAGGGATCAACATTCTGCTTGGGTTTCCTGTTCATGAAACTTTATAAAAACAACCCAACCATTAAAAAAAAAAAGCAGCCCAAACAATGGCTCAGTATTCTTCCCCCAGACGCTTTCCTCATGCCACTCTGAAGTTAGGTACTCCATGGCCATGTGGTTTCCTGAACTGAACTCTGATGAAGCCAACACATCTCTCTCCCCCATCCTGGCACCACTCCTGTGGGCAGGGTCTCCCTGCACCACTGAGTCAGGAGCACAGCAAATGACAGGATTATCTTCCCCACCAGGATTCCATAGGTCAAGTCCCTTGTGCTGATCTGAAGCCGGAATGAAGGGATGGGGTGGGTGACTTGGGGTGGTTTCCTTCCTTAAAATTAACTTCTACTTCCTGAAGAAACTTTGAATGGAGAAGAAATAGTGTTCCAGAGAGTGAGAGGAAAAAACAGAAAACAACACAAATGGGCCTGCTCCAGCACACCAGCTGGGAAGATGAAAAGAATGCTAACGTATTTCTGTGTTACAAAATTAATGGGGGGAGGGCGCAAGGCTAATGGTATTTTCCTTCAAAATCTTCCCGTAGCCTTCAATTAAATTTGATTAGACCTAGATTTAGACCTGGAACAGATTTTAAAATCCACTGACCCCAACTCCCTAATTTTACAGATGAGGAAACTGAAACCCAGAAGTCATAAGGGCATAGACTTCAGAGGGCATCAAACCCATTTCCCTCATTTCACAGATGAGGAAACTGAAACCAAGCCTTTTTTCCCCTCATTCTTGACTAGAAAGGAAACGGTGATGCTGCCATTCAGGAGCAGAATGGAGGATTTGGGGGCTGCTTTTGGTTCTTTGTTTTCTTCTATGAGACAATTCATTAGCCTTGCCATTTTCAAAATGGAGGCTTGAGTGCTGGGCGCAGAGGAAAGATCACTCTCATCTGTGGGAATAAGCCCCCAGTACCTTGGGAGACCTCAGAGACACAGAGTTCTCCACCGGGCTGTGCTGCTAATTGACATAAGGGCAGGCCACTCACTTGACCTATCTGGGTCTCAGTTTTTTCTCTAGTAAAATGGGAGGGTAGGAGGAAGTCAAAATGATGTCAATAATCCCTTTGGGTTTGAACATTCTATGCTGCTACATAGGACCAGCTACTTTTTAACTGTGTGACTCTGGGAAAGTCACTTTACCCTTTTTGCCTCAGTTTCTTCATCTGTAAAATGAGCAGGAGAAGGAAATGGCAAACCACTCCAATCTTTGTCCAGAAAACCCCAAATGGGGTCATGGAGTTGGACATGACTGAAACGAACGAACAACACCAAAAATTATGTCAATTTTATTTTGCTGTGGATAGGGGTGCATGGAAATCTTTGACTGCAAATACAAATCCCATCCATGGGTCTGCTGTCATTTCAGTTTTCAGATCTCCCTTGGTGTTTGTGTCCCCAGTGCTTGGCACACAGTTGGCACTAAATAGATGCGT
The DNA here is from genome assembly GCA_023548195.1 of Bettongia penicillata ogilbyi. NCBI lineage: Eukaryota > Metazoa > Chordata > Mammalia > Diprotodontia > Potoroidae > Bettongia > Bettongia penicillata. The sequence goes on along the minus strand of JAJHZJ010000132.1, from coordinate 8,681,631 downwards.
GGATTGATGCAGCTTGCATTGTGGTTTAACTAGATCAAGCCATATTTTGTGAAGGCTCCTTGGGAAGTCAAGTTAAACTGTTTCTATCAGGAAGTTCATCTGTAGACCTTTTTCCTTGAATATCAAATGTGAGAACAAATAATAATAAGATAGAGCTCACATTCATTAGTTGCCTGAAGGGTTATGAAACACCACGGGCACTTTATCTCGCTGGAGCTCAGTGCTACCTTCAATTTATCCTGTCTGGAGTTTGTTTGTCTATAGTTGGTTTCATGTTGTCTCCTCCCATTGGACTGGAAGGTCCTTGAGGGCAGGGACTGTCTCTTGTCTGCCCTTGTATCCCCCATGCTTAGCACTCTGCCTGGCACATAGTAGGTACTCAATCTATGCTTACTGGCTATTATTATCTCCCTTTTACAGATGAAACTTATCCAAGATAGTACAGCCAGCAGTGCCTGAGACAAGATTCCAATTCGACCTTCTTGACCCTAAATGTGATATTCTTTCTTTTATGAAATCCTACCTCAAGTTGGGGGGGAAGGGTCCTCTAAATGTATTCAGGAAGACACTTAAAACGAATAACAGTGCTTGAGACTTCATTGCCTGGAAATAGCATTTAAGGGAAACCACATTTGGATCTACAAATAACACAGGATGATCCAAAAATGCCTCCCAGGGGCTTTAAATAGACACTTCCTTCATGGGAGTCAGGGCCCTGCTGTCTATGACACAAGATTTGGTTCCTACCTCGGTGATCTCCTCAGGGGTGTTTGGAGGAAGAGAGTAGCCTGTTCTTAAGCTGGACTCAAGTTTCTTTGTTTTGTAAATCCTCCCCACAGTCACAACTTCCCTTCTGGTCTGCAGGACCGACACTTTTATGTCTAAAGTGGCAGGACCAGGCCTGATGATGCATCAGGTACAAGGAGTTCTAGTCCCTGCTTTGTCAGGGTTCATGGGGGCTGAATGTGGTGGACAGCAACCACTACTATAGAATGCACTTCTGGTGTGGACTATACGTCCAAAGACAGGAGCCATCTGTAACCTAAAAGTCTTAGGGTGGGCCTGGGGCAAGGACACGCAGTCAGAAGGTATCGGAGGCAGCATCTGCTCCCAAAGGCTTCAGGCTGCACTCTACAAGGAAGCCTATATGTTGATAACAAATCAAAGCAACCAAACATTTCCCCCCAAATGCCATAGCGACAAGATGCTTTTAATATTCCACAAAATGGCAAAACCTACCAGAATTTGGCCTGTTGGGCACTGGAGCAAAGGCTGCAGTGTCCGAGAGGTCAAATACGATCCAGGCACCAGCATCACTCTAAGATCAAAACCCAGGCTGGGTCTGCTCCTGGTCACAAGGAACAGCCCCTTTGGTGACCCAGTGCCTGGAACACAGAAATAAATGCTTGCTGACTGACTGAGGGATACAAGAATCAGGATGTTTCTCTCAATTAGATTCTGCTAGGTAGAGGAAGAATATGGGAAAATCTGAGTCAAAACCACTCAAATTAAAGGGGTACAACCTGGTTGCTCTGAGCTCTAAATTCTCATTCAGAGTATGCTACATGTATACAATACACATCAAAGAAAAATACTGACAGTAATATACTGAGATTTTATTATCATTAGTAATAATGGCACTTCTATTGTACTTAAAAAATTACAAAACACATGATAAATATCTCATTTGATCCTGACAACAACCATGGGAGGTAGGGGCCATTGTCTCCATTTTACAGATGGGGAAACCAAGGCAAATAGCAGATAAATGAAATGCCCAGGGTCTCACAGTTAGTATCTGAACCCAAATTTAAATTCAGCAATCCTTGACTCTAGGCTCTCCACTAAGGAACAAGGGATGTTTAGCTTAGAAGGGAAAAGACTGGGGGTACACAATAGTGCTTTCAAGTGTCTGAGGGGCAGTCTTATGTGAGAGGATTAGGCTTTCGTGGGATGGCTTAGGGGGAGAAGTAATAGAGGATTTTGGCTTAATCTAAAGAAAATGCCAAGACTCTGATGGATATGGGAGCTCATTCTTGCACCAGTGGAGATTACAGACCATGCAAGCATGCTCATCCTGCACTACTGAGGTCCCTGTCTACCCCAAAGCTCACCAACATGCCAGAGGCCTTCCTTGATTTCTGCCCAAACTGTAAGCTCCCAGGCTGTCCACCTGTCATCTCTCACTCATCACAAAACCAGCCCACCTTCTCTTCCTGCTACTTAGTGCCTCAAAGATTTCCTTTTTTTCCGACTTTTCTTCAGAATTTATCATTGGCGACAGGTACCTGCCCACATCCGCCATTGCTTTCTGTGGGGTGCTCATCTGGAGACGGGATCCTCTATGTCTTCTATTCCCTCCTCCAAATGTCCTTTCATGTACTTACATGGACATATGTCTGCTCCCTAAGGAACATAAGATATTGGGAGGGCAGAGAATGTTTCATGTACGTCACAGGGCCTGGCACAGAGTAGGTACTGAGTAGTGCTTGTTGATTAAGTGAGGAACTGAACTTCAGAGTGAGAAGGTACCTGGGAGGACATGCAACCATGCTCTTACTTAAGGATACCCAGTGAGCAGGAACCAGTACTCGGGCAGCAGCACATTCCAATTTGGATCAGTTCTGTTAGGGGGGTTTTGCTCACAAGGTATGTGGTAATGGAGTAGGACAAAGACCAACATTTTTCATGTCGGACCCTTTTCAGGCTGAAGAACCTTTCTTTGTGCATTTGAATGGGCTCACCTATTCTACAGGGGACAAGCAGGGAACCCACCAGCACCCCTCAACAAAGGTGGGGTGTCTGGAACAAAGTATTTGTTTTTCATATATATAACACTGCCTAGGGTTACTGCAAAGAGTGTTTCATGAACTTCCAAATTCAGAGCACAGGATCAACTCCTGTCTATCACCAGAAGGAAAAGGGAAGGAAGGAGACAAGACAAACAAGTCTTCTGCTTCTTTATCCCTCATCCCTGGGCTGCCCCTTGGAGGGTGACACCGGCCAGAGACAGAATGACCCCTCCAGCATCCTCATCTGTCCAAGTCATCCCAGGTCCTTCTCAGACCAAGCCACGGGGGCCGATGCGGTCACTTTACAGAAAGCCCCCACCAGAAGCCCAGTGTGATCCCCAAGGTTGGTATTTGATGAATTGTAAAGGTCCATCACCATCACTGAGTCTCTGACTGGCTGGTGACAAAAGCAGCCTGTTACCTGGTGCCAAAAAAATGATTAAACCAAGGTAATTCTGGGAGCACTGAGAAAAGAACAGGCTTGAGGCACCATACCCAGGCAATCAAAGGCAGGAGGAAAGACTCCAGACACCCACACGTTCATAGCAGAATTTTGGTCTCCCTTCTCAAGTCTCTACCCCTGCCCTTCCCGCATCCTCCAATCAGCTCACAAAGTGATTGTCTTCAAGTCTGACCAGGTGTCACTTCTCCTGCTCAATAAACTCAACTGGCTCCCCATGACCTTCAGGATCAAATAGAAAATCCTTTGTTGAGCGCTGGGGGCTCTTCAGAATGTGCCCCCCCCACTTTCTGGTTTTTTATACATCAAAACCCTCCATGTATCCTCCCATCACCCAGCCACATTGGCTCATTTGCTATTTCTGGGACACAGAGTTTCATCTCCTCTCTCCATGCCTTTATTTTCCTTCCTCATCTCTGTAGACCCCATCAAGGCTCCCCTCAAGTTGCCCCCTTCTGTAGGAGGCTGGGACATTCTTTTCTGGGGTGACTTTCCATCCACTCAGTCGATCTCGTGTTGGTACGTAATTACTTACTTCTTGTCTCCCCTATTGGCTACAACCTCCTGGAGGGAGGGGCTGCTATTATCTCTCTTTGAGTCCTCAGCCCTTAGCAGAGTTCCTGGTGTGTAGTAGATGCTTTAAATAAATGTTGGTTGGTTTTTGTTGCAGCACTCGAAATGCACGTCCTTCAACCGGGGACATGCTGAACCAGTTGTTCCCAACATAATCACTAGCAATCCACAGGACACAAAGAAGGAAGGGAAGGTGTGAGCAAAGCCAAGCAGGCAGAACCTGGAAGACCACGTGCAAAATGACAGCAACAGGTTAGTGGAAAGGACTGCGGAAAAAGAAGTTGAGCCCTGAAAAAGTAAATGACCAAGCCTGGTCTCAGAGAAGAGCTGAGAAAGGGCATGTCCTATATTCTTCTTGGTCAAGTGGAAGCCCTGTGGCTGTGGAGTGAGGCAGCAGAGCAGGGCATTGGGCCTAGAGGCAGGAGGACCTGAGTTCAAATCCAGCCTCAGCCTCTTTGGATACCTCATAAACCTGAGTACATCACTTAACCTCTGCCTGCCTCAGTTTCCTCAACTATAAAATGGGGATAATAATAGCCCTAACCCTCCAGGGTTGTTGTGAGGATCAAATGAAATAAGATTTGTTTACAAATCTCCAAGCCCTCTCTAAATACCAGCTGCTATGACTGGTTTGCTGAATTATGCCCCTCCCTTCTTTTCTGAGCTTTGTTTCAAGAGACGGCTCAGTGGGTAGGGAAGGCAGGGGAGGCATATATTTCAAAACAAATCTGATAGAAAAACAAAAGTTATCAATAAAAAGGAGGTAAAAATGTTTTAAATGAGTCAGAGGCCAAATGAACCTTTTCTCTCCCCCCTCCCTTTTCTTTGATAGAGGTTAATAGTCTGGTCAAGTAGGAGAACATATAAGTAGTGGTTCTTGGCTTCATCAAAGGCATTTGACAAAGCCTCTCAAGAGTGGAGACAGCTAGTTGGTGGATTCAGTCTCAGACACTTACATACTAGCTGTGTCACTCTGGGCAAGTCATTTAACCCTATATGCCTCAGTTTCCTCATCTGTAAAATGAGCTGGAAAAGGAAATAGCAAATCATTTCAGTAGCTTTTCCAAGAAAACCTCAAATGGGGCCACAAGGGTTTGGACACAACTGAAATGGCTGAACAGCAACAAAAAACATGTACCACCCACACTGTGCCAAGGCTAGAGTAAGGCACAAGTTAGTCTGGGTGCTGAGGAGCTCAACCTGCTGACAGCTATGTGTGTAGGAGAGATGTATGGTGCAAATGGAAGGTGAAGTCAGGGGGTTGGAGAGAAGCAAGAAGGGCCACTGCAGTAGATGGGAGTTCAGTCCTGAGACAGAGGTGAAGAGGGAGGGCATTACAGGCATGGGGCACAGTCAGTGCAAAAGCCCAGAGAAGGGAGAATAATCAGAGTATAATCAGATGGTAAAGGAGGAAGGGGCCAGTAAAGGGCCTTAAATGATCAATAGAAGCCCCAGACTTGAAGTCATGTGGGCCCTGCCCCCAACATTTCTAGTCTGATGAACACGAGTCAGTCACTGAACTTCATCTGTAGAACCAAGGGAGAGGAGCCTTGTTGCTAAGATAAGCCCTAGGATTGCATTGATGGAAGGATTCCTAGTGAGTGAGCTTCCTCTGCCCCTTCGGAATAGCAATGAGAGGCACCCAGGGCAGGGACAGTGACATGTCCAGGGTCACACAGCCCAAGGTTGGCCCCTCTCCCCACGAGGTCAAGTTGCCTTTCTGTCCTCTTTCTGGAGATGATTCTATCTGCAGGGACTACCTGAGATGGTGGAACTGGAGGAGAGTCCTGAGAGGTGGGGATGCAGCTGAGGGCCCCCCCCACCAAACCCTTTTCAGTTTTGTCCTGTTTTATCTACAGGTAGCACAAGGCTGGGTGAGATACCCAATACACTGGAAGAGGGAAGCGAGGTAACAGACCCCAGGCAGTGGGGGTTAGATACAAAGAGCTCTGTGATTTATTACCCTCTGACACCCACTGGTTTGGAAGGGAAAAGGCGGCCCTGGGAAAAGGGAGTGCAGCCAGCACAAAACTGGCAAGGCTGATAGAATTCTCTAAGATGAACGGGCTGAGCTTTTTCATGAAGGTCGTAGGTAGAGGGAGGAGCCCAAGGGGGTTAAATTTGGGAGTCAAGGACTCCCAAGGAAGGACATGAATGTGGAAGCCAGTTTGGCCTGTCCCCCCAACCCCATAGGTGGGCAGATCACTTCAGCTTTCTAGACCTCAGTGGCTTCATCTGTAAAACAAGAAGTTTAGCTAGCTGACCTTGGGATCCTTCCCAGATCTAAGTCTGTGATCTATTAATCCAAAGCCTGAGAAATTTTCCCAATTTTGGTAAATGCCACTTATTTAAATCCCTCTGAGGCTACTTCCTGCTGCTGTACGCAGCTGTAGGCAGGATCATGGGACTCCAAAGGAGAGCCCATAGCGTGACTCCCTTCATTTCAGTCAACAAACACTTATAAAGCACCTGCTATGTGCCTCAATGACCTCAAAGTTCCTTTCAGCTCTGAGTCATCATGGGTATGTTCTAGAGAGGGAGAGTCCTCGACCCTTTCTCTGAGAAGAACCTTAAATAAGGCTTCAGACAACACATACAGGCTGGGGGATCTTTGTTAAGTCACTTAGACTCTGTTTCCTTGAGAGGTCTCCAAAGCCTCTTCCAGCTCCAAATGCAATAGTCATTTACTGAGGGCCTACTTCAAGCCAGTCCCTATGCTGTCACCTGCCCTTAGGGAGCTAACACTTTATTGGGGGGAAATCCTGAGCCTTCAGATAATTACATACAAACTATACTGCGAGTATACAAAATAGTTTGGTTTTTTTGGGGAAAGTATATGTTTCATCTCCAAGACTTGTGTGTCTATACATCAGCATATTCCCTCCTCTGAATGTACAACCCCCAAAGTGGGCACTGCCAACTTCACCAAGAAAGGCTGACTAAACAAATAGGTGAAAAGCAGTTCCTCCTTCAGCAGCTTTTCCCAGTTACTGCTTTTCCCCACCGGCAGATTCAATGGCAGAGAAATGAGTAAATGAGCTGAGCTCTCGGAGGCTAGCTGCCAGTCAGGGGCAGGCAAAGGGAGGATTTCGTGGGCTGCGGGTGGGGGTCCTGAGAGGAGGCACAGCTGAGCTCTCATCATTTAAAATGACGATGCTCAAATTACGTGGGCTCAGCTCAAGTACAGAAAAGATCAGTCTCTGCTGTTACATCAGGGAACATTGCGTTTTTTTTAGGGAGGAGGAGATTTTTTCATGCCATGAGCCAAATAGCTGTGCACCTGTCAAATAAAGAACATAGATGATTCATCCTGAGTTAGAAGGCCACCCCCTCATTTCAGATTGGGAAACTGAGGCCCAGAGAGGTTGCAACTCACTCAAGGTCTCTCCCTAAGCAATAAACTCTGTGGCTCCCTCCAGCCTCCAGGACCCAATACAAAATCCTTAGCTTGGCATTTTAAAGCCATTTACCCCCAGCCCCTTCTTACCTTGCCAGTCTTAAAGTTTACTCCCTAATCCAGCCATATCATTGTCTTTGCTGTTCCAGCACACAACACTCCACCCAAACTTTGCGACTTTTCCCTGGCTGTCCCCCCATGCCTGAAGCACTCTCCCTTCTCACCTCTACCAAGTGGCTTCCCTTCAAGACTCAGCAAAAAACTCAGTTTCTCCCATAGGCCTTTTCCCTACTTCTTTTCCCTATCCCATGCTGTGAGGGCCTTTCTTCTGAGATCACCTTCCACTGACCTTGCATTTATCTCTTAGGAATATAGATATCCGCATGGCATCTCCTCCATTCAACTGTAAGCAAGGAATGCTTTTGCCTTTCTTTGTACCTCCAATGTTTCATCTGGTGCCCAGCTTATAGTAAGTGCTTAATAAATGTTTCCTGATAGACAGAACTAGTCAACATCCAAGGCAGGATCTGAACCCAGATCTTCCTAATTCCAAGTCCAATGCCTATTCTCTCCCCAATGGCCTACACTAAGTCCAGAGTGGAAGGGAGATGCCTGGGATATCTCTGGTATAGAATCGCAAAGAACAGAGAAGGGGAGAAGAGCATGACGTGTGTGCAAAGCTAACTGTGGCATGAGGTCACACTCCTTTGAGACTGAAGGCTGGTTCTGGGTGGAAGTACCCACAACCTGTGTGTGGCTGCAGTTCCTAACTGCTTCCACTCCATTGGGAGCACCCTTCAAGCTCAGTGAAGAAATACTTTTGTCCTCACCCTTGAAATGCACCTCAGGCTCAACCCCTTTGATCAGGAAGAAGGGGCTATTTAATTTATCAGGGTGTCTGAAGACAGGGGTGTCCTGACCTGTTACAAGGCCCACATCCAAGAAAGCCCAGGATAGCTGGAAGGAACTACAGAGGCCTTGTTAATTCCTTGGCTGTCCTGCTAGCTCTCACAAAGAAGCTCCATGACCTACTCAGATGATATCTGGGGGTGAGTGGACTGTACTGGGCATCTAAATGCCTCCCAATAAGTGTACTTGAAAAAAGATAATCACCTCAAAATCCCTCTGAGCAAGAAGCCTGGGGCAGTGAGCTGTCCAGTCTATTTCTATACCCCGGCCATCACAGAAAAAGATCTCTTGATGGAGTCTGGAAAATGACTTTATGGAGGGTTGTCTGGTTCTGTTTTTATTTATGAAGGTTCATCTACTCTCTGTTTAGACTAGAAGTTTTTTAGTCTTTTTTATTATCCCTATTTTACAATAGAAAAAACTGAGGAAGACAGAAATTAAGAGATTTTCCCAGGTCACATACCTAGGAAGTATCAGAGGCTGGATTTGAACTCGGGACTTCCTGACTGTAGCTTAACACTCTATCCACTGAAGCAGCTAGCAACTTCAATTGTTAGGAAGAGGCTGGAAAGTAAGATGTAATCATCCTTCTGGAAAGAATATTCTGCTCATCTCCTTAAAGTTCAAGGTTATTTAGTTGTGGGTGGTGGTAAAGATGATAGGAGACTCTTAGGAATAAAATTCCAGCATCTCCCTGATCTCTGTTGTTGGGCACAGCTGCCTCCACTGGACACCCCCAGCCACACTGGCATTGAAATATTAATCCATACTCTTTTGAAGCCAGCCTCAAACCACACTGGTTCTGGATTCATCTAACTGAATTACAATGCAGTCCACATCCCTCCATCTTCCTCATATGAGAAACATGAGATCCATTACCAACAGCTTAGCTAAAAGAGAGACAGGAGATATCCCCTGCACCACCTCATCTACTAATTTAGAAATTTAGAAGGGAGGTTAGTTTGACCTGACCTTTTCTTATTTCAGAGTTTGTCTCTGTAATCTCTGCTTCCTTTTCTAGAAAAAAAAATGCTGCCATTTTCTGTGAAAAAAAATACTGTCTTCCTAGAAGCCGAGCAAGGGGAACCATACACACAGAATCCTAAGAGTAAAGCCCTTTTTCATTCATCAGTCTTTGTCAAGATAGCCACAAACATGGATTAACCCCTTATGCTCATTGTTAGGCAAAGACCAGAATCACAACAAAACTCCTGCCCCCAAGGTGATTTGAATTCACTGGGGCATCTTGTTACCTATCTTTGGAGGGTGGTTTTAAAGTCTGTAGTAAATGATAGTGTGGAAATAACTGACTGCCTTCTATCAGAGCCCTGGAGGCTGGAGTCTGAGGTGACGTTATCAATCAATCCATCAACAAAGATTTATTAAGCATCCCCTGTTGGGCTAAAGAGTGATTCAATGAATATTCTTCAAGTATATGCTTATCTGCACTCCATTTCTAGGGAGGATGCTTCTAGGGTGCTAGGTTTTCAGCCCTTACAAAATAACTCTTCGATGTGTGAATACTTACATGTATATACGGAAAAAGAGACAGACTGAGACACACAGCGTGGGCATGTTTGAAAAAGCTACTTGGGAGGGAGAATAATCCTTTAATGCAATTCTGCAGATATATGGATATCAGCTCTAAGACCTCTGAACCTCAGAATTTTTATAAATGATGACAAGGAGCATGGAGGAATACCTCCAGACCCTTTGTAACTACTTGTACAGGTAAATAAATGCCAATGCCTCTGGTCAGAAACAAAAGCAAACCACCTAACTGAGAGGCCACATTTTCCTATTAACTCACCACCTTATTCTGAAAAAAAAATCCATGGAAACAAAGGCATGAATTGAAGGGAAAAGACTAGAAGTGTTTCCAATAAATACAGAAGTAAAGCAAGGATGCTTCCCCACCCCACCATGAATTCCCATAATGACAGAAATGCTAGTGCTAACAATGAAAGAGAAAGAAATTAAAGGCATAAGCATAAACCAAGAAAAGATAAAAATATGCCTGTTTGGGGATGACAGGCTGACTTAATTAAGAAATCCTGAGAATCAACAAAGATATGTAATGATTAATAAGAGGGATAGGGGTCAAATCTGTAATTTCATGAGTAGAGGAGAATTCCTAGACAAAGCAGCTCCCTCAGCACTTTCTCTAGACCAGGGGCTGGTTCTTCTACTTTTGGCAGTTTGGTGAAGTTGATGAATATAGATGAATAGACCCCTTCTCAGGATGTTTTAAAATTAAAACATAAAATAAAGAACATAGAATTTTACAAAGAAAATCAATTATATTGAAATCTTATCTATCTATCTATCTATCTATCTGTCTATATCTATCTGTCTGTCTGTCTGTCTGTCTTCCTGGCTGTCTGTCTCTCAAATGTGTTACAGGCTTCAGATGAAAAACCCCTGGCTGAGCATTGAGAGTTAAGTGACTTGCCTAAGGTCACACAGCTAGATTGGAGTAGGGAGGGAAGTTGAAGAGACTATTGATAACTTCGATAAAACTGCAGGATACAAATCAACATTTTTTTTAATTGCAAAATCCAGAAGGAAAGGACAGGAAGGGAAATATCCTCAAAATAACTATAAAATGGGAGTCATAGTAACTACATCTGGGAGTCAATCTAACAAGGTACTCTTAAGGCACACAATTACAAGCCCTCTGCACAGTGCCTGACACAGGTGCTTGGTAAATGTCTGTTGGCTAATTCAACAGGCTATCTCATGTAGATAAAGGAGATAACAGATACCTAAATATCAGAGGAGAGGAAGAGAATGGGATCCTTTATGTTTCTAAAATCACTACTCGAGGGACTTTGTGGCTCAGGGACCATGGACAAACCACCTCTTTATCTGAATCTCAGTTTCCTGAATTGTAAAGTTCTGTCACTGACTTTGGTTCTAGCTTTCACTATCCCCCTGTTGAAGGAATCCAAGGTGATAACACAAAGGGGCCCTATAAATTGTACAATGGCTATTAATAATAAGAATAAAGCTATTTAAACCTGAGTTCCATAAAAGGACTAAGAGGAAGCACATGTTCCTTTTAAAACCAGGATGTTTCTGCATTCAGACTCATCCAGGAGGGAGACAGGATTGCTCAAATGCCTTCCCTACTTGTATCAGAGAACAACAAGGTTCCCTAGATGAATCACTGCAGAAACAGGGATTGACTGCCTCAGATCTCACACTGATATTCCAGCTGAATCAGGAGTTAAACGTTGACTTTGGGTCAAGAGGTTTCTGCCGAGGCTGTTTGGGAGGAATACACAGATTCTGTCGGTCCTAGAGAACATGGCAGATCATGGGGATGGTGAAGGTCGAAGCTCTGCTTACTTGCTGATTGGGGCTAATTTTGCAGGCGAGTAATTTTCACAGTCTGACAGTTTTCTGAAACCCTACACCTGGAAATCAGGGACAAGTTGACAAGTAGCTCCCTAGATCTTAGCTTTCAGTGTTTGTTGTGCCAAGACATCTGGTAAAAAATGATCACTAGTAGAGTCAGGCAGGATTTACTGTGCACTTTGACTTATCATAAGAACTCCTTTCATGAGATTAAATTTTAATAATTAAAAATAAAAATTAAATTCTATTTTAAAATAAATTTTAATAAATTAGCATATAAATGTATTTTAATTCAAATGAAACAATTACAATCTATTTTGCCTCCCTCCTACCTCTACTGAAAAGAAAAAAGAAAAGCAGAATGTTTGTAATATGTATAGTTAGTGAAAACTATTTCTATATTGGCCATGTCCAAATAATAAAGGTCTCCATCTGCACCCTGAGTCCATCATCTCTCTGTTGGGAGGTAGACAGCACGTTTCATCATCAGTCTTGTCCAGTTGTAATTACAACCATTCCTTCCTGATGTAATATGAGCCACAGAATCAAAGACTCAGAGCTAGAAGCAAATTCAGAGGCCATTCAGTCTAGTCAACTCAACAGATAATGATGAAGTGCCTACTGTGTGTCAGACACAGCTAGTGCTGGAGGTGTTTCATTTCACAGATGAGGAAACTGAGTCCCCAAAAAAGGCAGCAACTTAACCAAGGTCACGGAGGTACTCCTATATCAATGGCAGAATTTGAATTCAGATCCTTCTCACTGCAAGTGTAGGGTCCTATTCACTATGCAGGATTGCTTCTCAGGTCAACAGCTTCATTTCACAGATGTGGAATTGTGATGCATTAAATAGGTCATGATTGTGAGAATAACACAGTTAGCAACAACTTCTCCCAACCCCAAACCACAGAATGGCTTAACCTAGTTGGGCTCTGAGAGAGTCTACACATGCCGAATGAGGCTGGAGACTTGATGATTTCTGACAGTTCTAAGACTCTATGGTTTCTACCTTACTTAGGCATCCTGGGAAAGGGCTGGAGTGGGAGGCAGGGAGACCAGGGGCTCTGGAGAGTGATGGCTGTGACCATATATACAGGTCACATGACCTCTCTAACCCCTCAGCTTCCTTCTCTATAAAATCAGGAGACTTGCCAGGATGGCTACTAAGGTCCCTTCCAGTTCAAAGTCCATGATTCCATGGTCCTTTAACTAATCATTTACAGGCATGCCTCATGGCCTCTAAACCAGCATCTTCCCAAATGTTTCCAAAATGAATTTCTATAATCTGGATTGTGTGTTAAGCATATTAGGTGAGCTCCCTTCACTATAATGCTCCACCACAACTCCAAAGGACATGGGATATAAAATGCGATCTGCTTCCAGATAAAGAACTTCAGATGGACTCAGAGCACATATTGCTCCTTTATTTTTCTTGTTTTGTTTTTTTTTAAATTTGGAACATGGATAATGTGGACATGGAAATACATTTTGCATGACTGTATAGGTATGAGAATTGTACTTCTTATCTCCTTAATGGATGGGGGATAAGGTGGAGGGAGAGAGAGAATATAGAACTGAAAATCAAAATAAAGTTAAAAACAAAACAACTAGCCCATTGGACGAGTTTTCTTTTGATAAAAGCCAGGACTTCCTAGAGTCTTTTAAATTCATCCTTTTTTTTGAAGCTCAAGATTTTCATTTTCAGAGTCATGGGATTTGAGGGTTGGAGGGGACCTTAATGACCATCTAGACCCAACCTGACACAAGAGGAATCCCCACTCTAATCAACCTGACAGCCTCTGCTTGGGACCTCCTGAAAGTCACCTGTCCCACAACTGGACAACTCAAGTTGTTAGGAAGTCTCCATGGACACTGAGCCTGAAGCACCTGAGGACAGTGTCTCAATGAATCCTCTCTTCTGCTAGGTAAATGTCCCCAGTTCCTTTCAAGGGTTGCGTTTCTCTGAAGGGAGGCTCCCTTGCACTCAAATGACCAGAGGGTGCTCAGTATAAGTAAGGATGGGGCAGCAGACAGGGCATGGCCAGACCCACTTTCCCAGGCCTCCACAACCAGTGACTCCTTCAACAGGAGGCCTAGAAACACCCACAACAAACAGTACCTTTTGGCATCACACAGGAAATAACACTGGAGGCTGACAGGCCCAGCCCAGAGTTCAGCAAATAAATAAATGAATTCCTCCTTGCCCAACTGACTAAAACATTTAGGAGTGAACTTTGAGAAATGAGCAGAGGGCAGGAAACAAACATATTCCTGGGAACTGCTGGGAGAGAAAAGATTTTTCTGAAATGACCTGAGGTCATTGTTCTCTCTGTCTTAGGAACAGTGATGTCAACCTGGCTGGAATCTAGAGTAAGGGATACCCAGACATTCGCCATCCTGGGTATCCCTGGGCCAGGACTCTGCTGGGGGACCAAGGTTAAGGGGCACAAGAGGCAATCCTTTCCATGTCCTTGACCAATGTGTGTGAACCCCCAAGCTGAGCAGCAGATTTAGGAAAGATCTGGGAATACAGGAGGGGTTTGGTGAGAAATAAGGAGAGCTGAGCTTGTGGCTTGGGTGCCCTATCACCAAGTCTGGCTGAATTTGGCAGTTTCATTTCAATTTCACAATCCCCCAGCTCTTGTTTTCAGCTACTTACCTAGGGGCAGAGTAGAGGGGGGAAGCAGGATAAAGAAAGAACAAGGCAATTTTTCATTAACAGGTGCCCTGTAAATTTAATCTCGCTGGAAAAACACAAGCTTATTCCAGAAGGCTGCCCAATCAGTGCAGCCTAAACCTAGCATGAGTCACAGAACCGCAAAATGGGAAGTTCAGTGGCTGCTTCCTCTCTATTCTCACTGTTATCCCCTACAAAAGGCCCCAGTTCCACTCCCTGGGATGCTCAGGCTTAAAAAATTAGTGATACTTTTTGTCCTTACATCACCTTTATTTCTGAATATATCCCTTCCTGTCTCTCTCTTCTGCTACACAAAGAGCAATCCATTTTAACAAAGCACTTTTAAAAAGAGGAAGGTTTGGCAAAATTGGACAATAAGGATCAAATTAGATAGTAATGAAATGTTCTACACCCCCCACCCCAATTAGAGCTGTTCAAAACTGGAATGGGTAGCTTTCAGGAGGTGATGAGTCCCCCCTTGCTGGAGGGCTATGATATGATATAACACACATATATGTAACAATCAGAGCTGTCCAAAAATGAAATGAGTGGTTTCTAGGAGGTGATGAGTCCCCACTTCTTGGAGGTTTTCAAGATACACACACACACACACACACACAGACACTCATGTTTACATATAAGAAATCTATGCACACACACATACATATACATTGGTGTATATATATTTATACATATACACAATATATGTATACATGCATGTAAGTTTGTATCTATCTGCCTCTACACAATATGGAAGGTGGTACATTTTTTCATCTTTTCATCAATAGCTTGAAATCTCAATAGCTTGAAACTGTACAAAGACCTCTGGGACACTGGTATTATTTTCCTGGTTCTGTTGACTGTACTTTATTTTAACTCTTACAAATCTTCCCACTCTTCTCTGAATTTTTCATATTCAGTATTTCTTATGCTATATGGTAATATCCGAATTCATTCCTATATCATAATTTTTAAAATTAAAATCTTATTTTTTTGATGAACAAAAAATTTTCTTTTCCTCCTACTCTGAACCCTACAATCAAAAGAAAAAAAGGAAAACAAAACCCTCATAACATATTTGTATAGTCAAAGAAAGCTATGGAACATATCTAAAAAATATGCCTTACTCTGCACCCTGAATCCATTACCACTCTGACAGGAGGAAGGCTGTTTTATCATGACATAACTGGTTTAGCCATTCTCCAATCAGTAGAGCAATCACTTCTTTAAAAAATATATCTTAATTGGTGTATTTTCTTTTGACATCACCTACATATCTGAATGCATCCCTCTAAGGGAGCCATCTTTTATTTCAAAGAATAAAAAAAGTCTGCTATTTTCTGTAGTGGTCCACTTTCACTTCCCAAGTCTCTTACCTCTATAAAGAAGTCATGGGAGGTGCCTCCTCCGAGCTCTTCTTTGGGGTCAAGCCTGGCCATCATAATCTTCATTTTCAGTTTCTTCTGCTATTATTATTTAATTCATGGACATTGTTGTACATACCATACATATTGTTTTTGAGTCTTGTTCATTACATTCTGTATCAGTTCATGTAAGTCTTCCTAGGCTTCTCTGAAATCTTCATTTCTTAGAGGTCAGTAATGTACCATTACATTCATGTTCTACAATTCGTTTAGTTAGTTAAGTGTCTAAGACTCAGGTCTTCCTGAGTCAAATCAAGCAATTCCTGAGTTAAGGCAATTCCAAATCAAGCAGCCTATTTACTGTATTCATCTATTGAATGCCTTATGTATGCAGGGCACCATATTGAACTTTGTTCAAAACCATCCAGTGATTGGTTCAACTACTCAGGAAAACAACTTGGCAGGAAAAGTGGCTAAGCTGCACTTACCCTATGACCCAAGATCCCACCCTCGTGCACATACCATAGCGAAGGAAGTCAAAGGCAAAAAAGCCCACCATATTCACAACAACACTTCCATGAACCATGAACCATAGAAGGAAGAGTTGTTGGATTGTAGAAGACCCATGAAAGAAGGTGGGGTGACTGAGGAGGGTACCATGACCTTGGAGCCAGGGTGAAACCTGTGACCTTGACTTCATGAACACTAAGCACCACACTGAGGAGCACCAGGATATTTTTTCTAGTGTAGATTGGATGAGATGGTACCGACAAAAGCTGAAATTCTGTGATTCTGCAGCTTGATATTTACAACAGCTTGATAGTATGTTTTTGTAAAACAGTCACTCCCTATTTGGTTTATAAATCTGTATTTTTCACATATCATAAACACCTCCCTCTGTGATCCAGCCATACTGACCCACTCACTCATTTCCACACCTTTGCATTAGCTGTCCCTCATGCCTGACGTAATCTCCTGTCTTCATTTCCACCTTAGAGAAGCCTGTTTCCTTCAAGATTCAGGTGCCACCTTTTACACACAATTTTTCATAAATAACCAGCTCACTCCCCACTCCGCTGCCTGTGTGCTCCTTCTTCAAATCATCTTGTATTACTTTTGTATAGATTCTCCATACACTTCTATGAGAGTCTCCACCAAGACCTCACTCAGAGCCTACAGACTCTAAATTTACAAACAATTCTAAAGCTCTTGGGTCCTATACTTCTAAGTCCACAGCCAACAAAAACAACAAATAAGAAGGGGGGGTGGGTGGGGGCAGGCAGATAAGGAATGTCCCAGCAAGGGCGGAAACAGTCAAACCAATACAAGCAGACAGGAGAACACCCAAAGCATAGCTTCTGAGAAACACAGCGTCAGGGCCAACAGTCCCACCTGAGACATTACACTCTTGTAACACAGAACAATAATCATTACTTTGGAAGATGACACTGAGATACCACGCTCAAGGAAAGCATAGGATGTATTTGAAAAAAAATTTTCAACTCTCAGTAGCTATTTTTTTTCCTGAAAATGTGGCTGCTTAAAGAGGCATATTATCAGCTACCTGGAATATTGCATTACTTAGAAGGACTGCCAACTGCCAAGATTTGCTGTATCAGGTTTGCTGAAATTAGGAGGCTGTTAGCAGAGAGGGATGAGTCTGGAGACAGAAGACTCCTGATTCTGTTACTTATCGTGTGACCCTGTGTGACCATGGGCACATGACTTAGTTTCTCTGGTTTACAGTTTTTTCTTTTTTCTTTTGTCTCTCCCTTCCTTATTTTGGAGGCAACAGGAGCTACGTAACTTGCCCAGAGTCACCCAGCTAGAAAGCATCTGAGGTCAGATTTTCACTTGGGTCTGCTCTAGCCACTGAGCCACCTAATTGTCCCAGTTTCCTCAACTTTAAAACGAGAGGCTTGGCCTCCACGTTCCTCTCCAGTCCTGTGAGCTAAGCTCCCAGGTACACTTTTTGGTACAAGGGTGACCTTTTTCTTCCAACTCAGACCCACTAAGCTTGTAATGCAGGATGCAAGGCCAAAGTCTGGCCATTAATCATGGGATCATTCTGTCTACTTATGACAGTAAGTGATCCTGTATTCTTCAACGAATACCTCATCTCCTACTTCTGTGCCTTTGTACCAGCTGTTTCCCTTGCCTGGAAGTCTCTTTCTCCCTCCTCCCCTCCACTTAAATCCAGGACTTCCCTCTAGACTCAGCTCCACCTAGACCTTCAGTCCTCCCATAGTTTTGAGCCTTCCTGCTCTATTTATCTGGTGTGGGCATATCTCTCCCAATACAAAGGAAGCTTCCGAGGACCAGGGCTGGCTACGCTTTCTTTCTGTATTTCCAAGGTTTAACCCAAAGCCCAGCTCCAGGTAAGTGATTATGGATTGAAAGCTTGAGCCCTCGAGGACAGAACCTCTCCCATTTAGTACACAATAGGTACTAAATGGTTGGTTGTCGTCTTTCTTCTTCTAAGAGGACCAAAATGACATCACCATTGTAAAGTGAATGCTCTACCACAGGTTAGTCCCTGTGTACATTTGGGATGGATATCCCAAATTTGCGCATCCTGAGTTTACTTTGTGCTGTCTCAATTCTGCTTTGCTCAAAGAGCACAACATCTGTTCTTATGTGGGCATGCCATGCTGAGCAGTCCTATGCCAGTGTCTCTCATGTTGCACAGTCAAATCCAAAGTTCTTGAGAGAGATCTTGAGAGTGTCCTTGTTTCGCTTTTCTGGCCACCATGTGATCAACTGCCCCATGCAAGTTCTCCATAAAATAGTCTTTTTGGCAAGTGTACATTTTGCATTTGAACAATGTGACCAGCCCATCAGACTTGCACCCTCTGAAGCATTGTTTGAATACTTGGCAGTTTAGTTCGAGAAAGGATCTCAGTGTCCAGTACCTTATCCTGCCAGGTGATCCTCAGAATCTTCCTAAGACAGTTCAAATGGAAGCGATTCAGTTTCCTGGTATGGCGCTGGTAGACTGTCCATGTTTCACAAATATATAACAATGATGTCGGCACAACGGCTCTGTAGACCTTCAGTTTGGTAGTCAATCTAATGTCTAATACCTCTTCTCTCCCTTCTTTAGAGCCTCCCAAACAATGAACTAGCTCTGGTAATACGTGCATCAACCTCATTGTCATTGTGTACATCCCTGGAAAGTACACTACCTAGGTAAGTGAATTTATCCACAGCATTCAGAACGGCTCCATTTGTTGTAACTGATGGTTCCACGTATGGATGGTGTGGTGGTGGCTGATGGAGTACCTGTGTTTTCTTGGTGTTTATGATTAGGCCAAAATGAGCACAGACAGCAGAGAATTGATCCATACTTTGTTGCATCTCAGTTTCAGAGGCTGCAATGAGGGCACAACTATCTGCAAACAGAAAATCATGCACCGACACTCCCTCCACTTTGGTCTTGGCTTGTAGCCTTTTCAAATTAAAGAACTTACCATCAGTAAGTTGGTGGTTGGTGGTTGACCTTGATGCTGTGTTCATTCTCATTGAAAACATTTGCCAACATGGCTGAAAACATCATGCTAAAAAGCATGGGAGCAAGCACACAGCTTTGTTTAACTCTATTGGTGACTGGGAAGGCACAAGAGTTTGTACTTAATAAATGCTTGTTGCTTGACTGTGGGTGGGAAGGCACCTTAGAATCCCTTCTCCACTTCAAGCTCTTCATCTTACAGAGACTGGGAGGGCTTAAGGGAGTGAGTTGCCCAAGGTTACAGGGGCAGGCAGGACACAGCCAAGCCAAGGTTGGCCCTCTGCTTAGGGAGGCAGGGAAGAACCCTCAGAGCTGATCCTGGCTAAGCTCGACTCTTGGGACTTTTCCTTCAAGTCCCTAGGAGGAAACGCTGGCTAAGAAGTCGCCCTAAGAGTCTGTTCAGTGTCGATGGTATTTTTAGCCTCGTGTGATTTTTTTTTAAATTTACAATATAGGCTGATTTGTAAGAAGACTACAGATATTTTTCTGATGACCAGCATGTCCTTTTAATCCTCCACATCCTAGTGAAAAATGTATACTGCCAAGGGAGATAACTGTTGACCTCTCCACCTCCCTTCCCCCAAGGAAACAGGAACAAAACACACCATCTTACTGGATGCTAAACAAAGCTTGGCAAAGTCTTGGCTCTGAGATCACAGGAAGAGAGCAGGAGGGGGCCTCAGGCGGTCTGGGGCAATCCTCTCTTTTTAAAGAGAAGAAAGGGAGGCTAGAGGTCAAGTGAGCTGCCCAAGGTCACACAGGATGTCAAGTTCCAGAGTCAGGATTGGAACCCAGATTCTGTAACTTCAAACCCAGTACTCTCTTGACTGTATTGGAAAAATAAATATATCTTTCTTTAAATAAAAAATGGAATTCACTTAGTTCAGCATTTATAGAATAAACGATTCTCCCTTTAGGTAAGAGTCTTTAGGCTCATAGCTTATTAAATGCTCTGCTTATGAAGACTTCACCACAATTTATCATGTAATTACGGCCAAGTGCATAGGAGCCTCTGGCCCAGAAAATGAACTAGGAGTAAACAGGTCAGGCTCTGCTGGTACGCATTTTTATTAATTATGCTTGAGTGGTTGAGCTGATAAAGGTCTTCTGCAAACTTAACAGTCAAGTACAACAACATTCTCTCTTCCACCTTCTCCATCCACCCACTGTCTCCAAATACACAGCGAACGTAGCTATTTATGTTCTCGGACAGGCAAATACCCAGTGAATTCCCAGTGGGGGAATTCTCACCCCCAGCCCAGATTTCAACCCCTCTAGGACTTGGTTAAAGATTTGGGGCTGAAAGGCTATTGAGGATCAGAGGTAGGTCCTTCCTGACTCAAGTTTAGCATTTAATCCACTTCATTAGGCTGCCTATGGTTTTTCATGTTTTTTGAGGGTGCCTAATTAAAGAAGGAATTCAGTGACTCCTGAAATCCTACAGTATCCAGCTACACTTTCTACAATTACCAAGTCCAGGAGAAAGTTGAATGCCAAGTGATTAACAGAAGTCCCTGGGTGGATAGCATCACTTCATCTTGCTAAGAGAGGCAGAAAAAAGAATCCACAAGAACTTAATTGTTTCTCCACAGAAGCAATAATGAGAAAGCCAGAGTTGTCACTACAAATTAGTCAGCCAGGAAAACAAAGATGGCATGAGAACCACTTGTTCTAGAGGGCAGCTCAGCTCTGAAGGCCTCCAGTGGTCATCACCCGGACCAATCAACCTCTTCAGCCAGGACAAGCTCGGTCAAGTTTGAAGCACCCCAGGCCTTGGATTTCCCAATTATCAGGCATGACTTACCCAGACAGCTGCCATCTAATTCTCACAGCTCACGCTAACCTCTGTGTTCCACTCAAGAGAGCAACTTCCATCCTCAAGAGCAAATTTGACTTGTAACGTGCCTTTGAAGGATTGTCAACTTTAGGGCAGCAAGCATGGAAGTAGTGTAGACCCCTCGAGGCCAGCACACCAAGAGTGGGCATACACCACCCGATGATAAGCTACAGGTGCATTGGAAATATTTATATGAGATGTTTCTAAGGCTTCAGTTACATAGTTTTGTGGTTAGAAACTTCACCCCTGCAAAGAATATTTAATTAGAAAAATTCTTGGGTGTGCTTTTATGCATTACAGAGTAACTGTGTAATCAGAGCTTTATTCCACGGGTTATCTTTTTGTGTGATTCCATGGATCCCAAATAGCAATTCTGCAAGCAACAACCAATATGGTCACTAGAAAGGGAAGCTAAAGATTTTTCCTAAAGTCAAAATTCCTAAATAATTAAGCTCAACACTGTAAAGTACCTACAACAGGCAAGGCACTGGGCTAGGTGCTAGTGATGCAATGAAGAAATAAGACCAAGCCTCTGCCTTCAAGGAGTTGATGCTCTAAAAGGAGAAATTAGACATATACAGAAATATACACAAGGAAGAATGTGGTAACAACAAAGGCGTTCCAAGACGCAACGAGAAACAGAAGAGGGACGGAGGACCACCGCCATGCCTGCACCGACTGCCTGGCGCTGGGAAGGTTCTTCCTCTGAAAGATTCAGCTCAAACAGTCACCCCCTCCTGGTCCCCATGGCTACTTGTGTCTTCTCTCTGGGATTACCTCTCATTTCCTATATCCATACCTCTATATTTATACCTATACATTTATACACACATATAGCAAATGGAAGGTACATGTCTCTACATATATACACATTCATGTATACATGTGTATGTATATATGCAATATGAGTGCCTCTCTATGTCTATGTGTGTGCCCAGATCCTTACACATTGTCCGTCTCCCTCATCAGAATGTACTCTTCTTAAGGGCCTCTCATATCCCCAACATTTAGTGATTGTTCCTGGTACAAAGCAATCACCTAATCAATACTTGCTGGCTAGCGTTTGTTGATTGACTTCAGGAATGAGAGGATAGAAAGGAAAAATACCCAGGTTGGTCTTGAGGTAAATGGGGGGGGGTGACCCAGAATCTGAGGGCTGAAAGAAGACTCAGTGGTGATCTAGGATATCCTGAGCCAGAGCCAGAAGTCCCTGTCCAATGTACCTGGAAAAATACCCCCAGTCTAGCATGGTGTCCTATCACCCTGTGCCCTGACCAATGCCCCTCTCGGTGCTCTCCCTTGTAAAGGTCCTTCTTAAAAATAGGAACAGATAGCAAACTGTATGACTTATAACCATATTCATTAACATTCCTCTTTAAGATCTGCAAGGCGCTTTATTATCACATTTGATTCTCAAAACAACCCTGGATCTCCATTTTACAGAAGGGAAAACTGAAGCAGACAGAGCTTAAAAGCTTGCAGCCCATTTCATGCTAGTAAGTGTCTGAGGCAGGATTCAAACTCAGGTCTTCCCGACTCCACAGCACATGTACCTACTAGACCATTCCTAAGAATGTCCACAGTTCCTTTGAGTGCTAAATTTAGCCTTGTTTGTAGGTTCATAAGGAGACAATTGAGAAAGAAAGTTTGGAAGCCAAGGGGAACAGGGATGATAATAGAAAAGTTGAGCTGGGTAAAACAGGAGGATCAAGGAAGCTCTTTTCAGACTGCTTTGATCATAGTGATATACTAGGCAGGATGGAGCTGGAGGCTAGAGAAAAACATGGTAAACTGCAAATATGGGAGAGATGATAGGAAATCAGTAAGAAACATGTCAAAAGAACCACAGGGCAGCAGTGGGAGCTCCAAGGATGTTAGATAACAGCAACCATGCACCTGGCACATAGTAAAGTTATACTCCATCAGCACTTGTTAACTGATGAAAACCAGAAGGGGCCCCTATCAGTGATACTTCACGATTTCCTTCAGGCATGTGCTGTCACTTAAGAGAATAATAGGAGGCAGCTAGCAGCCACAGGGGACTTAATTTGCTGCCTCCTCTTCCTCATCTCCCCATCTCTTACCACCTGATTTCTGATCCTATGGTGTAGTGGATATAGTATGGGGCCTAGAGCCAAGATCTGGGTTTGAATCCTATCCCAGTAGCTATGTGGCCCTGGGTAAGCCACTTAGCCACTCTGGTTGCTTCATTTATATCATAAGGGAACTGAACCAGATGGCCTCTGAGGGTCCTTCCAGCTTTGGACCTCTGTGAAGGCAGAATCCGGGGCACTTGGCCTCTCTTAATGTGCCTGGCACATACAAGATGCTTAATAAGTGTTTATTGATTGACTGACAATCCAAGATGGCAGACACTGCTTTAGCATGTCTCTGATGCTGAATAGTTGTGTTTGTGAGAAGAGGTCACTGAACTTTTCAGTTTCTCATGTGCAAGCTGAGAGGCAAGGCCATGGCCAATGGCCATGATGTAGGTGAAACTAAGTGACCAAGATGAGGAGTGTCTCAAATGCAGCGTCACCCACACTATCATGTGATTAAGTGAGTCCTTAGGCCTCTACATTTCCATCTCCTCTCCCATCACCATGCCTTTTACTGGTCATATCTCATGCCTGGAATACAATCCCTCCTCACCTCAGCCTCAGAGTCTCTCTCTCAAGATACAGCTCAAACACCGACTACTCCACTAAGCCTTCCCTGACCTCTCCAACTGCTCATGCCTCTCCTCCTCATCTAACTTGTTCTTAACTACTTGGCATGTCTTTGTATTTATTTACTTTAT
Source organism: Bettongia penicillata ogilbyi (assembly GCA_023548195.1). NCBI lineage: Eukaryota > Metazoa > Chordata > Mammalia > Diprotodontia > Potoroidae > Bettongia > Bettongia penicillata. Next base: position 8,657,954 of record JAJHZJ010000132.1, on the reverse strand, counting down.
ATTTGTGCTGTATATATATTCTACTATGTCCTAGAATGTGAGCTCCTTGTGAGTAGGGGCTGTTTTCTTCTTTGTACTTGGCACAGGATCCAGTACATAGTAAGCCCTTAACAAATACATGTTGATTGATTAATCTGACAGAAACAGCTGCTCCCAACTCCCAATCTTGCCTTTTCTTTCCCCTCATATCCCTCAACCAGCACAGACATTTCCACCCATATCTTTCTCCATGCCTTCAGAGTTCATGGGAGTTGGGAGGGGGAGGTATGGGTCTACAAGGAAGCCACCCTTGAGCCATCATATTGTGGCACAAATATTGCTCATCATCAGGGTGTAAGACACATTCGAAACTTGCCCCAGTCTGGAACTTCTGTTAGAATTTCCCATGCCTGACCAGTGATCAAGCACCCCATACAGACCAGCTGTCTGAAGTCAAAGTTGCCTGGGTAGGCCTGTTTACAACATTGCCATGGACATTTTCATGGGTCTTCTGTCTGCTCCTTAATCCTCTCCAATAAAGAATAAAAGTAACCTTGTTCACATCTCCCAATTCCAATGCATTTCTTGGCTTTCTGGTGGGGGCAGCTCAGAGAGGAGCTCACTTTTGCCCTCTTGACCAATGATAAGAGTTACTCAAATTGTGCAAATCCCAGATGATGTGATGATCTTGGGCTTTCGCATCCACAAGATTTTACCAATAGTTCAGGTCTGTCCTTTCCTTGATGATGGCCAACAACTGATTCCAATGAAAACTCTGCATGAATATCCAGGTAGTGCTAACAGCTAGAATATTGGATTTGGAGTCAGGAAGACTAGAGTTTCAATTCTGACCCAGCTAATTACTGGCTGCTTAACCCTGGGCAAGTCACTTAATCTTTTCAGTCCCAGTTTTCCCCATCTGTAAAATGGAAATAAGAAAAGCACCTCCCTAACCCACAGGGCTGTTCTGAGGATCATATGAGATAATATATAGAATATGTAAACCTTACTTATCCTATCTTAGGGTAGATATGATCCTTATGATGCAGCTGTCATATCTTTGGGCAGTGAAGTGGCTCAGTGGATAGAGCTCTGGGACCCAGAGTCAAGAAGACTCATCTTCTTGAATTCAAATCCGGCCTGAGACATTTACTGTCTATGAGACCCTGAACAAGTCACTTCACCCTCTTTGCCTCATTTTCCTCATCTGTAAAATGAGCTGGAGAACCAAATGGCAAACCATTCCAGTATCTTTGCAAAGAAAATCTCAAATGGGGTCACAGAGAGTGGGACACAACTGAAGAATGACCAAAAGTGCTTAAGGTGGAAGGGAATTTAATGAACCCGCACAGTTACCAAGGTGGTAGGGAATGTTCTTTTTGAATTTGCAGGTAGGGAAACCGAGATAAAAAGGTATGTTTAAGAGATAACAGGGAAACCAGGGCTAGCTGCTCTGGAGCCTAATAGTCCCTAAGAGTCAGCAAACTCTCATTCTTTCTCTTGTCTAATATCTAAAACATGGCAGTGAAAATAAAATCCGAAACTGTGGCTTCGCCTGGTATCTTCCCTGTCCTGATTTGACTTTTCTGCAAATGGCTGTTTCTTTGATCTGGTCCTGATAGAACAAACAATAGCCACCAATATGATCAGTTACAGGAATGAAATGGACATCTTTCAGGCATGAGGCATGAACTAATGGGTATGTCAGACAGGATTAATCAAGCAGATCAGGAGAGGAGTTTTGTTTTTACTACTGCCCTTGTGGCTCCCCTCAGAAAAATTCGACCTCTGTGACTCAGAGGGGTCTGAGTCAGACGCTCAAGGGAGAATCTAATGAGACAGAATGCAGTCATGACCCAGTGCATCTGGGTAATAATATCAACAGACACTGATAGGGTGCTTTGAAGTGTGCAAAGCATTTTACAAAACCCATCTTTTCATTACAGTCTCACAGCAGCCCCTGAGAGGTATTCAGGAGGGTCATTCTTGGCTTTATCCAAATGAGGAAACTGAGGCTCCCTCTTCTCCGCTTCTCACATCTCCCAGATGCCTCCTGCTGCTATCTCCTTCTTTCCCTCCGTCTTACATGAAGAGGGGGCCCTGACCCTTGCAAAGGCAAACGCTTGGCAAGGGCACAAGTGATCCCATCCCATCCTGTCTTCTCCCTCCATCTCTACCTGCCTACTGGCTGCTTCCTTAACGCCTACAAATGTGCCCACATCGTCTCTATCCTTAAGCAAACAAAGAAACCTCAATCGATCCACCTATCCCTGCTAGCTATCATTCCATCACATCCTTTTCTGTGGTTAAATTCCTTAAGAAGGGTGCTTACAATAGAGGCCTCCACTTCTTTTTCTCTCATTTTCTTCTTAACCCTAAGACCTCATCATTCAACCAAAACTGCCCCAAAGTTACTAATGATCTCCTAACTGCCAATTCCAGTGGCCTTTTCTCAACCCCCATCCTTCTTGACCTCTCTGCAAACTTTAACCCACCCTCTTCTCCTTGATGTTCTTGTTTCTATCCTACCTATCTGAGTGCTCCTTCTTGGTCTCCTTTAGTAGATCATAGAGTAAGTAGGGAGGAGGAGAAGGAAGATGATATGTGCTTGAGGTGAAGGAAGGCTAGAAAGGTAGGAGGGGGCCAGGTCATGAAGTACTTTAAAAGCCAAACAAAAAATTTCTTATTTGATCCTGGAGGTCCCTAGAACACAGATGAGTTATATTACTTGCCCAGGATCATGGAACCAGTGTGTATCAGGTGTGACTTGAACCCAGGTCCTTTCTGACTCCAGGGCTAGCTTTTTATCCATCTCACCAAGCTTTCTCTCATATACTTATATTTAGCTGAATGGTAAGCATTCATCTACCTCACTGAAAGGGTTTAACATCTGTTCTCGAGGAAGCAATAGATTTTTTATTGAACAAGCACTAATCATTATCAGTAGGTCTCCGGTTCCTTATTTAGTCAGACCAGTAAAATAGCTTTATTTTTATCCTAATCTCAGTGAATCATGCATTCATTCATCCCCTATTGGCATAATAGCCTACCTTGTTCACAGCCTCCTTCTGCATTTTCCTGGGAATTACAAAATGATCTGTAAGCCTCTTTGTCCATATATAACCTCATGATCATTTACTAAAACTTATATAACTTTTGCCAGGCACTCTTGAGAAGTGAGGGCTTTGGGTGTGGGTTTTTTTTTTTCTAAACTAGACTTATAGAGTGATATTTTGAAAAAATGTCCCCAGCTCCTTTTTACAGTAAATTTTAAACAGTCCATGTCCAAAACTAAAAATTCCTCACATTAATAACTGTTTTCCTCCCAGCAATGCTAAGACTGTCGACTTAAAGATAATGCTTCGTCAACATTAATAAACCCAAAATAGCCAGATCCTCCTACCTCTGGATAATACAACACCAAATTTAATTACTGGGCAAAGAAAACATAGTTTGTTTTCTATTTCAAGATACCATTCTCAAAGTAGTGCAAATGAGGGGAAGAAGGTTTCTGAAAACACATTTTTATGCTGGTCGATTGTTTCGAGAATTTGGAGAACAATGTGTTCTAAAAATACCTTCCCATCCATCCATCTTGCTATACTTCCCCCACGTTGTGAGCCACTGGATACCATATGCTGAGGCCATGACAGATGAATCACCCTTTCAGAGTCTGCTGCAGAGGATGGGGTGTGGATACGCTCCAACTCTTTCTAGTTTGGGTCTCCATCCGGAAGTGATCCAATTTACAGATTTTCTAAACAGTCTGCTATGATTTTACATTTGTGCTTTGCTAGGGTCTGTTCACTATGTGCTTAACATATGAGTAAATCTGCTTCTTCACTAGTGACATGGCAAATAATATCTCCTTCATGAAGTCAAGTAATGACTTGGGTTCAAGTAATGCCCCATGGGCTCTCTGGGTATCCACACAATGTCAAGAGAATGGCAAGATGGCCTCCTTGAGTGAACTCCCTGGGGAGGACTGGAGAGAAAACGTGGACAAGGACTGGCACAGGACTGGCAAGCACGGATGGGTTTCACTATTGAAGAGAGCACCCACCCCCCATGACTGAGATCACCAACACATTCAAGTGGCTGAATAAGTCCATCAGACAAGGCACCGAATGTTTCAGTAATTTTACCAATGCAGGTGGAGCCTAAAAGGTTATTGAGAAGGTCAGAACGTTACATCACTTTCATCATTACTCATCTTTCTAGATCACCTTAGGGTTTGGAAAGCACTTTCCTCCCAACACTTTCAAAGCAGGAAGTATGAGTGTTAGCATTAGCCCCGTTTCACAGATGAAGATGAGACCATGCGAGGGCAAGTCATTTCTCCAAGGTCACACCATGAGTAACCTATCCGTGCCAAAGATTTGAACTAAGGTCTTCTCGTTCCCAAACCAGCACTCTTTCCACTAGACAAAACTAAAGGATTTGAAGTCAGAAGAACCCTGGTCTTCTGGAATGAGGGCTCCACTGTCTGAGGTGCTGGTACAGGATATGTTTTCATCCTCATTTATCTCAAAAATGTCAGTGAGTCACATTGTGCCTTCACATTTCCTAACTAAATGATCAAATACTTCCTTAAGATATCAGCCAAGTGGAAAGCAAAGGGTGAGGAGAGGGGCTGGAGGCAAAGAAAGCTGGGACAAGAAAAAGCTAAGGAGTAAGAAGGAGCTTCTGAAAAAGGAGACAGAAAGGGACAGGAGTCCCGAGCCATTCACAGAGAAGGCAGCACACGCATGTTACAGGCTGGAAGGGACTGCAGTCCCCACATAGGCCAGCAAGAATCCCCTCTTCCAACATGCTCAACATGCTCATCTGGCCTTAGAGGTTCCACTTTTGGAGAGCTCTCACCCCTGTCGGGAGGAGCAGCAGGATGCTTCAGATCCAAAGCTGGTTTTGAACCTTCAAATTTTCTTCATTCTAAGAGTTGCCTTTGAAACCTACTAGCTATGTGACCATGGACTTAATTGCTTAGGGGAAGGTAATGTACATTTATTTTATTTTTTATTTTCTGAATAACATTTTGTTTTTTCCCCAATTACATGTAGAAATAATTCTTAATATTTGTTTTTTAAAATGTTGTGTTTCAAATTATCTTCTCTCCCTGCCCCTCCCCTCTGTGAGAGAGTAAGCAATTTAACACAGTTTATACAGCAACATGCATTTATCCAACATTTACTGTGGACCAGGGACTGTGCTAAACACTAGGGATATAAATAGAAGCAAAAAGAGAAATAGTCTTACCCCGAAGGAGCTACCGTTCTACCAACAAAAGGGAAAAGAGAGGCTTGTGGATGTGGATGTGAGTGTGTGTGTGTGATTATGTGTATGTGTAAGTGTATGTATAAGTGTGTGTGAGTGTATGTGTGTCTGTAAATGTGTGTGGATATATGTGTGGGGTGCCCACGGTCATGAAGCCATAATACTGACGTGCCCCCTCAACCAGGCAGCTTTCGTAGTTATTATGTAGGTGGCTTATCCAATGATTGCCTAACCTTCCTAACCCTCACTTTTCTCATACAAAGGTCCACCAATGACATGACAGATAATATTTCCCCCACAGAGTAGTCAAGTAATGAGTGAGAGATGACCAGTGAATGCTCCATGGCTTCCGGAAGTATCCATGCAACATCAATGGGGTGGATTTGATGGTCCCTAAAGTCCCTCTCAGCTCTGAATCTATGATGCTATGATTGACTGGAGCAGGAATTTCCACACTGGGAATCTGGTTGATCTATTTCTCCTTGGCTTAACTCCCTCTTCCACATGATAGCTCTTCAAATCCTTGAGGAAGTTCTCCTATCCTAGGCCTTCTCTTCAGAGAAGCTTTGAGAACCCTCATGACCCTAACTGCCCTCTTCTGGCATGTACCCAAAGGCTCAAAGGCCACTCCTACAATGTGATACCCCAAACAGAGACCAACATCCCAAGTGCGTTCTAATTCAGGCAGAAATGCTAGCTCCCCAGTCCTCCACCGTGCCTCTCATCAGGCAGCTAAGATAAGGTGATGTAGAGATTGGTGTTAGCCCGATTCCCCAGGCCAGAGCCAAAAGTATTGGTGGTAAATGCAGGGACACCATCTTGGGAACACTGTAATTGTGGGGACTGACCATACTTTATCACATATTTCAGCTTAGAATTCCCTTATGAGTTCATCTGAAATAACATTTTAAAACGACAGCCAAATTCGCTTAATACTCTGTGCTCCCCACACAGGCCCCCATCTCTGAATAAGGGGAACGTAGGTCCAGAGGTGGAAGAGACCTCACAGGCCTTGTCCAATCTCCTCATTTTACAGGCAAGTTAAGTAACTGAGGCTCATAGATTCAGAGTTGGAATGGACCTCAGAGTACGTCTAGCATCATCCTTTTATTTTACAGATGAGGAAACTGAGGATGAAGATGATGACAGCACTTTGGTTATGGGAGATTCTTTTCCCCTTTCCTCACCCTCCACCCCCATCTTAACATTGCTGTAAAGTAAAATGCAGAAAAGCTGATTCACATTTTTTTTAAGGAAATCTATTTGTATAAGATGCCTGTCTCAATAGTCAACTTTTGGAATAAAATGTGAAGTATGCAGCTGCTAATCTCTCAGACTTCAGTTCTGGCTAGCTGAGTCATCAAATCCTGATTTGATATGCCCCACTGCACCAATCAGTCAGTTTTTTGTTTTTGTTTTTTTTATTCAGAAGACCTACAGCTTTCTCAAAAGTAAGATTTGCGGTCATTCCCTGTATATATAGATCTTGGTAGTAACTAACCCCAAAAGGTGTTAGTAATTCTGAAACCAAGTGGTCAGCAATACCCAGAAAGAGCCAGAATCATAAAACCCCAGAGTTGGCAGAGACCTCTAAGGCATGAGTCCAGCCTCCTCTAACATGTACCAGAAAAATGGTAATCCAGTCTTTCTGCTGGAAGACTTCCCATGAAGGCAAATCTTTGCCCTCCTGAAGAAGCCCATTCACTACAGGACAGTTCAGACTGGAAAGAAGTTTTTCTTTATGTCAAGAGAGACTAAACCTGCCTCTGCAACATCTACCCTCTGCTCCTGGCTGTGTACTCTGAGGCCAAGGAGAAGAAGGTTAATCCCTTCTGTACATCAGAACATCAGTTAGACAGGATTACTGATGTTCAAACTCTCTAGGAGAAGCCTAAAAGGTGAAGGTTTAGAAAAGCAAGGAATGTGAACTAGGAGAAATATCTGATTTAAAAAATGTAATTTGATAAGAAGGTAAAAGATGAAGATATTTTCTGGAAGAATAAACATTTCTTCTCCCCTTTCTTTCAGGACTGACTTTCCTTCCAACAGGAGAAATCCGGAAATCCAAAGGACAATGAGTCAATTTCATACAACAAACTGAATAAAGGGACCTTTCAGTTAAATGACTGACCAGAGTTCATTAGCAAAAATCGCATGGATGTTTACAAAGGATTCTTTCATTATAATTAGTTTTAAAATATCAGAGTCACTTGTTACCGTAGTATTTCTAAGTTTTCAAATCTTCCATAAAATATCAGAATAGAAAAGGAAATTGTCAGCACTTCTACCACCACCACCATCACCACCGTCACCACCATGGCCAGATTTTTGCTTAATTACTTCTGAGGTTTGGTTTGATGACCATGATACGGAATGTAGAGTCAGACGATCTGAGTTTTAATCTTAGCTCTATCATTTAATGCCTGTATGACCTAGGACAAATCATTTCATTTCTCTGTGCCTCAGTTTCCTCATATGCAAAATGAAAGAATTGGAGCAGATGACCTCTAAGATCCATTACAGCTTGTAATGGATGACCATGACCTTGTTAGTTGACCTCGCACCATTTTATAAGATTTTCATTCGTCACAGGTTCATTGGAGCATGAATTTAGAATGATAAACAATGTTTCTCTGGGGATTTTTGAAGAATTTTGCAATAGCCCTTAAGATAACTAGACACTCTTCTGGGACTCCAAACAATAGTTAGAACCAGGAACCCAGGATGCTCTTGGTTTTGACACTGTCCTCTGCGTTGGGCAATGACTTTCCTAGTAAATTGAATGTAACATTATCTCTTTGAAATTTTACATTAGAACTTTTATAAACCAAAGAAACTCATCTCCTTGAAACAACAAAAGCTACATGGATAACTTGCAAACCAACAGATACACAGGGCAGTTCGATTCCATTCCCCAGGCCTGAGAAGGAGGCAAATCAACCCCTCTCCTTCTATTTCCTCTCTTTTCTCCCTCTCCATCTGTCTGTCATCTTTTCCTCTCTCTTTCTCTCTCTCTTCCCCCCTCTTGTCCCCTTCTCTCTTTTTCTCTCTCCCTTTCCCTTTTCCCCATTTCCTTCTTTCTCTCTCTCTCTCCACACACACACACACACAAATAGATAGATGTATAAATGTATTTATACATCTATCTATCTATCGATCTATCTATATGCTATACATGTTTATCTAAAGTTGTTTTTTTAAATCAGAACACAGAGCCCATAAGAGAAGGCATCCTGCATTTCCTTAAAGGGTCCATTCAGGTCACCTCCCTCAAGAAGCCAGTTCCACACCATCCATTCTCTTAAAAGATACTTTTGCCTCAAATTCTATATATTTTGTATTGAATTTTGATGTATACATGTTGGCTTCCTCCAATAGAATATAAGCAGGGCAGGGGCTGGGTTTTTTTTTTTTTTTTTGGTGTTTATACCCCTAGTAATTTGCTTGGTGCCTGGAAAATGGTAGGCAACCAACGGATGATAAATGAGTACTGCTTTTATCCCTCATCGCTAATGAGAAAAAAAAAATTAAGGAAAGAAAAGAAATCAGGGTAATTTTCAAACATTAGGCTTTTATATCCTAAGTGCCTTTTATAATGTATTCTCCATATTTGTGTAAGGATCTTTTGTTAGGTTAGGATATTTATTCAGACTTCTACAGTCCTGCTTAATGACAAAAAGAATCTAATGACCCCTGTGGTCCCATCTTGGCAGCTGACTGATGTTCATCTCCTCCAGACTAGTCCCTCTCAGCACCGGCCTCAGTATTTCAGAGAGGTAGACTTTTCTGGTGCCCAAATACTTACGTCCTTGGGGCCAGACCTCCTTAGATGGGAACTGGCAAACAAGTTCATCATTTTCTTATCCTACCTATATTCTTCTCCCTTTCCCTAGAACTGGCCGCCACAAGGAAAAAGATACTTCTCTTATCTATGGAATCAAAGGAGAGAACACCCAGCCATCCACCCTCTTCATCATGACTCTTTCCTTTGCTGTCAAATTCTCTGCCAGTCAATGGAATTTGCTCTGTGCTCTTTCCCCAACACCTTCAATCTTTGTAAAAATCCCTTGGGAACCAGATAATAACATGGCAGCAATGAGGGCAGAGTCCAAAGCACTGATCCTCTGTGTAAGGTGATTCAGTCCTCCTAAGAGGTAGCAATAACAGGTGCCTATCTCTGTGACCTTGGGTAAGTCACCTAAGCCCCTATCTCATCACTTATAACATGTAGGGGGTTGGGCTAGGAAGATAGTGAAGCTGCATTCCTCTTGATCTCTATCATCTCGTGACTCTTGGATCATACTTCCATTGTGTTCAACTTAGCACAAGATGATTTTATACCGTAAAGTTAATTTTTGAATTTACACCATTATTTCCACTGGCATTACAAGTCAGCAGCACTGGAGGATTTCACTCAAACCACAATGGAACTATTAGAAAAATAGACTCTTTCCCCAGACCTTTGAGTCCTTTATTTTTGCTGTTGGACCAAGTCTTACAATATGGCAGCAGAATCAACTCATGTGAAATCTGACGCAGGTTGTGCCATCCATTCTTATCTTCACTGATGGTTCCTTTATTAGGTCAGCTCCGAATGATTATCACTACTCCCACCTCAATACTAATTTGCATGTTACAAAAATATCAGAGGTGACCAAAATGGTTGGTGGGCTGACTTCGGCAGATCAGCGGTGTACATATCGCCTTGGTAGATGCTCAGTCATCGTTGTATTGTCATTTTTTAAGTTCATTGAAAACACTATTAGCAGTACCCCACTGGAAAATGTTTGTGGTACACTTGAGGATGGCGGACATTTGTGCTGACAAAGAACTCAGGAAACCACAAGGCAAAGTTAAGCAAAACTCAGCCGGATCTCTTTTCTGACTCACCTAGAGTGTCAAGTCTGAGCTTCTAACATCCTTTACCACAACCACTCTATTCTCCCTCCTATTCCTGGAGGGGAAGATGGATGGACAGAAAGAGGGAAGAAAGGAAGGTAAGAAGGAAGGGAGCACCTTCCTGTGTATAACATAAAATACAGATAGCTATATATGTATATATACATATATATGCATGTATAGCTATTAAAAAAGAAATGAACTCTATTTCCTAGAGACAAATCAAAGGCCCACAGATGCAGAGTCCTCAGATAGGAAGGGAGGTCACACTAGAACAAATGAACTCAACTATTAATTACCCAAATCATCCATTATATTCATTCATTCAACAAACATTTACTAAAGGCCTACTATATACTTGTCACTGTGCTAGGCACCTGGGATAAACGAAAACAAAAACATAAGAGACCCTGTCTTCAGGAAGCTTACATTCTATTACATTTTGAAATGTTTACCAAGGCAACTAGGTGGTGCATCGGATAAATCACCCACCCTGAAGCCAGGAGGGCATAAGTTCAAATCCAACCTCAGATACTTACTAGGTATGTGACCCTGGGCAAGTCACTTAACCCCAATTGCCTCAAAAAGAAATGTCTACCCACTGAATGACAGATGTAGAAATGTCAATAACTAACCCAACTGTAAGGATGAGTCACAGACATACAGAATTTTAGATTCAGAAGCAAGACTTCCTGGTTCTTTAGAGGAGCTGAGAAATCACATATAGTGCCACGGTTAGGTCTAGAATTTTTTTTTTTATATAAATTTTTTTTAACTTACTGCATTCCGTTATGCCTCCAGGAAACTCATCATCTTTTAACCCTGTATCAGCTTCAGTACTCATAGCTCTTTAGTACCCTTAGTACCCACCATCCCTGGATTGGAGGGTTGGGAGAAGAAGTAGAGCAAAGAACTCCTCCTAAAGCCTCCATTAAAAAGGGCTCTAAGGACAACTGTTTCTTTATTTCCTTGGGACTAGACCTCACAATCCCAATTCTCTTCCCCTTCCCCTATCTCCTCCTCCTTTCTGCAGCTTCCAAATATTGCAGGCTGTCTTCTCTTATTAAGTTGTAAGCACCATGAGGGCAGGAACTGTCCAACTTTTTCATATTTGTATCCTCAGGGCCTAGCACAATGCCTGACAATAGACAATTACTAGCTGATGCCTACCACTACCAGGTGTAACATCTTTTTGGCTACAGGTGAGTCTCAGTGGTGCCTTGCTTTGGCTTCCTAGTGAATGCGTAAATCAGCACACAACGTCTGCATTTCACCACAATGATGTCGCTCCTTCTATACCTCTTGAATATTTCAAGGACCTAGATTTCATCAGTGTGGGGAGTCTTTTGATCTACACAACTGTAGTTTTTCTATTCCTTAATAAATGGGCAAACATGTAGGCCACTGGAGACCAAACTCCAAGATTTCCTGGCATGGTAGGGCCTGGGAGACCTTGTGTTCCAACTGGAATATCCTTTAAAGCCCTAAAGTGATCTTTTTTGACTCAGGGAGGCAACCAGGTACAAACTGAACAGAGAGGCCCCTTCCTTCCTCCCATAATCCCCTTTTACAAAGACATGCTTTGTGACCATCACTAACTCCCCACAGATCCCTTATTTCATGTGCTCCTCTGTTTCTCCATGTGGAACTCAAACAGCACATGGTGACCAGTTTTTCCAATCCGATGGGAAATTAAATTTCACCCCTTGATTGAAATTGGCCAGTTTCCATCCCAGAGGAAGCCTTGTTATGGAACTCCATAAAACCTAAAGAAAGCAGCGGCCCCCTCTCAGCCCCCAAGGTGGCTGCACTCTGCCTGGTGGTTAGCTGTGCCTGATCAGAGAAACAGAGGATGTTTAAGAAGGTCTCAGAGAAACACAATACCAAATCCCACAAAACCCTAGGTTTTAAAGGAGGACATGACAACCTACAAACTTCAAGGGGTTGGATTTAAAGGTTGGACTCAAAGGACCTTTTGAGTTGTCTTCCAACTCTGAGGTTCTGTGATTAAGGAGATTTGAAAACAATGTTTTTTTTTCAAGACTTGGACAGAGTTTTCCAACCAGATGTGTTTTTCTTATTTATGAAAAACAAACTACACACTCACACACACACACACACACGTGCGCACACACGTGCTCACATGCATGTGCACACATGCGCACGCACACACATACAAACACATGTGTGCACGTCTCTTTTCCCTTGCTCCAGATCACTGATTTCACTGGTACTCATCCCTCCATATCCTCTATCTTCCTCAAATCACTGTTTACCCCCAGGCTCCAAAGTAAGAATAATTTGAAGAAAGAAAAAGGACAACATTTCAGACAATCACCACACACCCCCTCGCCCAAAAGGGAGAAACAGCCAGACTGCACCAAGAGGAGCTAACAACAGGTCCAATCTGCATGAGAAGGAGGAAGGAGGGAGGGAGGGATGAGAGAAAGAAGGAGGGAAGGAGAGAAGAAAGGAAGGAAGGAAGAGAGGAGAGAAGGGAGAGAGGGAGGGATATGTGCCAAGCATTGTGTGAAGGGAAGGAAACATATACGTGTACAGCACCTACTCTGCATCAAGCATTGCGCTAAGTGCTTTACAAATATTATCTCATTTGTTCCTCGCAACAGTCTGGGGAGGTAGGTGCTGTTATTATGCCCATTTTGCAGTTGAGAAAATGGAAACCAAAAGAGGTTCAGTGACTAAACAAGGTCATACAGCCAAATATCTGAGCCTGGATTGAATTCAGGAATTTCTGACTCCAGGCTACCAAAAGGAGGAGGATAAATATGGTGGGCAACATGAAGATCTGCTCCTTGGGAGTCATTTGAAACAGAGAGACAGAGATGGAGAGACAGAGACAGAGAGACAGAGACGCCACAAGGTGCCAAGGTCCTCTGCCATCCGGTGAGCAGAGACTCTGCGAACCAGTCTCTTATTTGGAGAACAGCCACTGCCAGGAAAGTTGGGGCTGCTGCCACCAAAGGTCCTCGCACACAGTCTACGCCTTCCACCAATGGAGATGAGCCAGTCAACAAGCATTTATTATTGCCTACTAGGTGCCAGGGGTTGTGCCACACACCAGAGACGCAAAGAAAGGTAACTAAAAGTCTAGCTCCCAATGAGCTCAAAATCTAATGGAGGAGACAATATGAGCTACAGATGGACTGGAAATGATCAATCTAGGGATAGCCTTAGCATTACAGGGGATCCAGAAAGGCTTCCTAGAGAAGATGGGGTTTTAGCAGAAGGAAGTTGGGGAAGCCAAGAGATAAAGAGAAGGAGGTGGTAAACTCTTTGGCCATGGGAGACAACCAGAGAAAATGCTTGGAGTCAAGAGATGGAGGCCAGTGTCACTGGATCCAAGATTCCATAGTGGGAGGTGGCCAACTGCTAGCCAGCCAGAGGAAGACTTGAACCCAGGTTATTCTGACTCTGAGCCAGTCTTCTCTTCACTGCTGACGTTAGCTACTCTTTCTTTTTCTTAGTTCTAAGTCAGTCAATTGCTCCAGAGAGGGTGGGCACAATGTAGGAAAGGTGGACAGCTGCCCAGGGCCCACCAGCAAGGAAGGGGTAACCAGGGACATCTCTACTTCACTTTTTACCAATATTCCTATTGGCATGTCTGAGATTCTCCTAAGGTACACTGTTGGGTTAAGGCAAGTCTCATGTTTGGGAACATCCTTTTTACACATCATAGGAGTGAGAAGAGTGGGTGGAACAATTTTCTGACCCCATCTCGGGCTGCTTCACTAATGGGGTTGATGTGACTCTGGTGGGGAAGGAGCTGCTCCACCAGGAAGGGCCTCACCAGGAAGTCATGCATTCTGCTTCCATGTTGTCTGTGTCTGTGGAATTTATTGAATCATGATTATTTCTCTCTCATTCGTTCTGGGTCCATTGCCCCACTGGGGTTTGGGGGGGCTCAAGTCTCCAACAAACTTGACTCTGTGATTGAGTCCCTGATAAAGCTCTTTCTGGCATAATTCACTCCCCCTTTATACTTGTAATCTCCCATGAAACTGAGCCCTTCAAACCAAAATACTGATCCCTTCTCCCCAGAAGATGCTCAAAAGGGGAGAACAGAAGCAGGCTGGGCAGCTGAGGATGGCGCTTTCCTACTTCTCAGGGGTGACCGTGTCATCATCTGGTAGAACTCAGTTGGATGTCAGCTCCTTGAGGGGAGGGGCTGGTTCATTTTTGTCCCTATATATCCTGGAGGTGCCCAGGGCTGGGTACATAGTCTGTGCTTTTGTAGGAGCCAGAGGTTCAAATCCCTCCCCACTCCACCTGCTCCTGTGTTTACCTTAGCCCAGTCAGTTTTCTCCCTCTGCCTCAGTTTCCCCATCTAATCTGAGGTGGTCAGGCTCATCCCTCCGAAGATCCTTCCAAACCTGTGACTGTCTGACTCTGGAGAGGGTATCTGGAAGAATTTAAACCAGACCCATTTCTAATTCCGCTCAAGGCACATCTTCATAATTTGACTCTACTGTGTTTTTTAAAGTGTTGAGAACACCCTCCCCCCCCATATCAGGCACCCCCAAACAGAAGGAGAACATAGAATTCCACAGTGAAATGTGATTTAGGAGTCCCTGAATCATCTGGTGATTTAGGAGTGATTTAGGAGTCCCTGAATCAGCTGTCCCCTGGCATACCTGTGAGACCTTCCCTAGATGGTGAATGCATCCCTACAGCCATCCTCTCATTCCCTCAGGTCTTAGACTCAGTCTTGACTCTTTTTTCTTCTCCAACCCCCCTACCCAACCAGTGGCTAAGTCTTGATGCTTCTGCCTCCATCACATCTTTCTCATCTACCCCACTTTCTCCACTCACCCTCCCACCCGCCACCGTAGTCCAGCTACTGCAGAGAGTAGATCACTGGACTGGGAATCTGGAAGACCTGCCTTCAAAGTCAGCTTCAGATGTTTACTAGGTATGTGACCCTGGGCAAGTCACTTAACTTCTATTTGCCTCAGTTTAGCCAACTGTAAAATGGAAATCATGATAGCACCTACCTCCCAGGGTTGTTGGATCAAAATAGTTATGTGAAAGGTCTGAGACTTGGCCAGTGATGAACTGGGACTTTGAAAGACTGTCATTACTTCTCAAAAGACCATCCTCTGGAAGACACAACATTCTTAGCTGCAAAACTCCCTGCCAGCCCTGTCATCTGGATGGGTGAGGAACCTTTGAAATCAGTGAGAGCCGGGAAGGTGTTATCCCTGCTGCCCCCTTTTCCTTCCCTCCAGCCACCTTACCATTAACATAGCTTTCTTTATGTAGAAAAGTAAGTGACCCAGCACAGTACTGGAGAATGGATCATGAAACACCCCACCAGGACCTCTGGCTCCAAAACCCGGTACTTGCGCTCTGAACTCTGCATAGACCAATGGGCATGAGCAGATATTGACGTCAAAGACTAGCCAGCTTTCAAAGACCAGACACCAGGAATGGGCTGGTAAGTAAATAAATAACAACAGAATGGGTCGATAAGTAAAAGCAGCCCTTGAACCATCCAACATTCAAGCGATGGGCAGCCATCCATTTGAGCCTGAATGCCAGGGGCTTAAGAAATGTTTGCGTTAGTAGCAAACAAAATGAATTCTTGGTCTTCTCTGGATTCAATATGAGACAGTTCTATTATCACATTCAGGTGGGTCCTGCCTCCACCTGTGAATCCCCCTGCCCATCCATGCCCTAGGATTCTTATCCAGGTCTTTCATTAAGGACGTTTCCTCAAAGCCCTGAGCTTTCATCTCAATTCTGGGATCTCTCGCAAACACCCCAGAACTGACTACTCATGGCACCCACCAGCTACCAATCATTCTTGTTGAATGGCAGGCCCACCTTCGTTTTGGGGGACCTCAGTCATAGCATCTTTTATGTCACTTTTAGGAAACTTGCTTCCCAGGGACTTCAAATCAATAAACAAGAGTTCACTTTCCTTTGGAAGAGAGGAGCCTCATAGGAACCCCTCACAGAAAAGTCCCAAGAGACTGTGAGTCAGTCCCCCACCCCAAACAAAGCCATAAGTTATCCAGGAGAGTGACCCTTGTGGAGAAGAGGGAGCATGGGCACCAGTCCAGCCACCCCCTACACTAAATGCCAGCAGACCACCATGGGCAGATCCAGGAATGCAGGGCTCACCATTCCCCCCAGTCCCCAGGGAAGCCTGTGCAGATATGCCCTGCTACCAGCCCAGGGTCTGCTTTAATGAATGAAAGGAACCTTAAAGAAGAGGCACTGATTCCTATATGCTTTGCTGCTGCACCCTAAGGACTATGGGAGTTTTCCATTGGAGTCCAACTCATGCGCAAATCAAGACATCACCTGGTGATGTCACCACTCCTCTTTGAGAATGAAGGACGAACACCAGCGACAGCTGCAGCCTCGTAACTATTGTCTCCCCATTAGAAAGTGAGCTCCTTGAGAGCAAGTGCTTTTCTACTTGTCTCTTTCATACAGTTCTGCACACTGTAAGTGTTTAAGGGATGTATTTTCATTCATTCATTTTTACCAGTTTACCATTTACCATTTTTACTAGTGATATATATATCACTAGGGTCCATCTTATCACAAATATGCACCAAGCATCTCTTTCCACTGTCCTCGGGGTTACCCATAATTTTGATTCTTTGAAGTCTGCGGTCCACCCTACATCCATGGGGAACCATGAGAGGAATACTTCTGTGATCTCAATGTGGGCATCCTTCCACTGATAGAGAGCAGCCCATCTAGGCTGGTC
The DNA here is from genome assembly GCA_023548195.1 of Bettongia penicillata ogilbyi. Lineage (NCBI taxonomy): Eukaryota > Metazoa > Chordata > Mammalia > Diprotodontia > Potoroidae > Bettongia > Bettongia penicillata. The sequence goes on along the minus strand of JAJHZJ010000132.1, from coordinate 8,641,060 downwards.
TACACCATGAGACCCTCTCCCACTTCCCTGCATAAGTTTATCCCAGGAGGTCCACCCTCCCTCCCCCCAAGCCCTCCCTGAATTTTCTTGTGATCCTAAGGTCAGCAGTGGCCTTCCCATTGGTTCTGTCCTCGTTCTTACCACGTGATCAACTTACCCTTCTCCTCTCTCCCTCCTCTACCCCCCTCTCTTTCTGTCATATTACACATATTTATAGACACACCCATATAGACAGCTATGGAGTCATACATATCTGTATGTATATATATATATCACATATATATCACCAAGAAAATATTATATTATTTACAGAAGAGGTTTCGGGGGTGGGGGAAGAAACTTCGTGTCCCATCCCAGAGCTCTTGTCTCATTTATATTTACACAAAATGCACCTGGTGAAATAAAGCATGGTAATATGAAAATGTCCTTCTTTTCAAATTTTTAATATTCTGGCTTACTTTATTTAACATTTTTAATTTTAAGCATTTACAAACCTATTCCTCTTTCCCACTTAATCCCTCAGGATCCATCGCTCAAAATAAATCAACACACCCAAAGAGTTTGCCTGTCTAGGATACGTAGTGTTCCAGACCCACAGGCCCCCACCTCTGCAAAGATGGAAGGGAGGCGCCTTTTCTCATCTGTCCTTCAGGAATGAGAAACCAAACCACCTTCAACTAAACAAAAGCCAGGACCAAAGGCCACCGGTCCCTCACCTTTCTGAGTCTTTCCCTGCATCCTCAGAGCTTCTCACAGTACTCCTTGACTGACTACTTTGAGGAGGAAAGATGAGAAAAAGTCAACCCAAAGCCCATCTTTGGGGGAAAGCTCCACTCTGCCCCAATACCTACGGACCTGGGCCATAGCCCTAGCTGGCTGTACTCCTTGTAATATTGAGCTGGAAGGGAAGAGACATGACTTGGCTCGAGGCATCCTCTTGGGTCATACCCCAGGACTGGAACACTCTTCCTCCTCTGCTCCAACTGCTGATCTCCTGGCTTCCTTTAAGTCCCAACACTAATCCCGCTTTTACAGGCAAATCGGCCCAGTATCTTTGCCAAGAAAACCCCAACTGGGGTCACGAAGAGTGGGACACAGGCTGAAAAACAACTGAACAACCACAGGAAGCCTTCCCCCTCTCCTTAATTCCCCCTACCCAGGGCTAATGACTTCCTTTCATCCTTAACATAGCTTGCTCGTGGAGTCCTTTGCCCCATGGTCTTCTTATTACACTATAAGCCCCTTGGGGGCAGGGACTGTCTTTGCCTCTTTTTACACACCAAGCATTAAGCACTGTGCTCAGCACACAGTAGATGCTTAATAAATGTTTATTGCTTGATTGATTAACAAAGAAACATTTATTACAGCAGCCAGGTAGCACAGAATATAGAGGGTTGACCTTGGAATCAGGAAGACCTGAGTTCGAATCAGCAGCACCGGCCGCACCCAAATGCTGTAAGGATCAAAAGACAGAATGTATTCAAAGCAAAGCTGCGTACACTCCCGACTCTGTGCAGAGGGCTGTGCTAAGTGCTCAGGACACACATCCCTGGGTTCTGAGAGCTCATAATCCAACTGCTGGTAGCATTAGACTGCAGAGTCTGGAATCAGTAAGACCCCGGTTCAAATCCAGTCTCAGACACCTATTAACTGTGTGGGCAAGTCAGCTTACCAAATGTCTGCCTCGCTTCCTTCATCTGTAAAATGGGCATAGGATAACACCAGCTGTGCCCTAGGGCTGTTGTGAGGATTCGATGAGATAACCATTATAAAGTGTTTAGCACAGTACCTGGCACCACATAAATAAGAGCTGCTATTTTTACTCTCGCTATCATTAACAGAGAGAACAGAGAAAGGCTTCATCTGCAAATCTGAGATTTGTGTCCTGAGGCCACAGAAGCAAAGAAGAAAGCTGAGAAGGCATCTTCCTCAGTGTGATTTCAATGAATTCTTTTAATGTCTGTTTCTGATATTAAACTACTAGACACCACCATGACCCTATAAGTTAGCTGTATCACCTTGCTTTCTCACCTATGAAATAAAATAAATTAATGATAAATAACAAATAATATATTAATATATAATAATTATAGAAAAATAAATCATATTAAAACATTTTTAAAAATGTAAAGTGCTCCAAAGCAAGTGCTATTATTTTTCAAATGAGAAGGGTACATGTGCTGACCTTGACGGTCCTTTCCAGTTCCATCATCTCTAGGACTCTTCTAGGAGCACAGAGCTCTAAGCACTGACTAGGAGATACTTGGTAATGGCTTTGTAACTGTCAGAATGGCGACCATGGGCTACTGAGCTATTAAATATGACTTAGGGAAGCCTTCGTCTTTATGACATAATGTTGAATGCTGTCCTAATTCCTGGGCCATCTCCAGTCATTTTGATGAATCTGGTCACTGGATCCAGATGAATCAAGAGGAGAAAGTGAGGTTCATGACCTTGCACATCCCTCCCTCCCTCAAAACAAAGTCATTATTTCTCTGATGTCATGGTCTCCTTCAAAAACGAGGGACAAATACAGACAGACAGACAGAAGAGACAGAATTATATCCTTGGAGGAACCAGCTAGAATAAAACCATTGTTATCCAAGAATGTCAGTGAAATAAATCTCTTCGTAGTAGAAATCATACCAATTTTTTCTTGAAAAGAGGAAGACACGTTTTTAGAAGCTGAGAAATTAAGTTATAGAGAATTCTTCATTATCTCCTTAAGAGGAGGAAAGATCTCTGTTCTCATCCTTTCCATTTGTATCCAGCCAACACAAATCTAAGCTGTTTCTTATTTCTTCTCTATGTCCAGTTTTCTTACCAGACTCACAAGTATCTACCTGTTGGCTTGAAAGGAAGTTGAATTTCTAGTCCAAGAACCCTGGTTCAAATTCCATTTCTACCAGTGACATTTAACTTTTCTAAGTCTCAATTTCCTGGAGAAGGTTAGGCTATACAACTCCTAAGGCTCCTTCCACAGTTAACACAATTCCTGGCACATAGAAACTGCTCAGTAAATGCTTAATTTGGATGCTTTTAAAAATCAGATCACACCCATATCAAACTGCTTACCCTCCTGGGGAGGGGAGAGGGGATGAATAAGAAATGGAACTCAAAATTGTTTTTAAAATGAATGTTAAAATTTGTCTTTGTATGTAATTGGAAAAAATAAAATACTATTAAAAGTAAATCATGTCTCTACAGACCTCAGAAACCATCTAGTTCAACCTTCTCTCCCATTTTATAGAGAAGGAAAGTGAAGGTCTGGAGGGGTTGAATAACAAGTGACAGTGCCTTGAACTCAGGTCACACACCGCATAAGAATCAAAGATCCAGGAAAACCTGAGGCTGGGCTCTGGGAATACAGCACCATGGTACCACCCTGGCAATGTTGGTTTTTCCATCACTTTCATTTCCATGCATATTCTTTCCCCCTCCCCCCCTTTCCCAAGGAACATATTAACCTTGGCTGTGACACCCAACCAGCTCTGGGGTAATCAACAGAAATCTCCCCCTCGGTCAAAGGACTTTACACAGGAAGTACAGGTGAACACAAAAGGTCACCTCCAAGGTCACTAGTCTGGGGGGAGGGGAGGAAGAAGAAAGAGGAACCACTTTAAGGAGAGGCCTTGACCTTGTAACCCAGTGTAAGGCACTGATTTCAGTCACTTGGGGAAGAAATAATGAAGCAGTGAGAGGTGGCTACATGGGTTGAAGTGTTACGCTTTTAGGAGGTTCCTCCACCTCACCAACCCAAACGTCTCCAAGGTGTCTTTGATTCCCTCAGGATCTAGAAACTTTAGGTGATATTATGCTGAATTTCATTAGAGTTTGCTTTGTAATCTGCTCTACCCTTACACCCTCCATTCTCACTTTCCCCTTACCCTCCCAAATCCCACTGATTATAAGTATCCCAAAGGGCTGGAAGTGTCCAACCCATTTGTACCAGCTTGTCCCCTCCTCCTTCAAGGATTTAAGAGCTAGGGCTTAAAAATTTGGGGGGGGACAAAAAAAACCCCAAAACCAAAAATTACTCCTTTATCTTGCATCAGTGAGTTAATGAGCAGATTGTCTAGACCAACGGTGGGCCCCCAGCCTCCCCTAATTACCTTTGATGATATGACACTTTGTTGGATGGATTAGAAACCCACAAATGTGAGAATGAACCATGTTCTGTGAATGAACCACTTCGGTCTGCCCCAGCTCCAGCATCCTCCACCTCCTGCCAGGTCAGTCTCCCTACTGGGATGTGGGATTCTAATATAAAGAACCCTCCCTTGAGCTTCAGATCTCCCTGCGTGCAGGCCCTCCCTCTGAGATGAACCATGCTCACACCGTGCCCAGTGACTCTGCAGGCCTGGAGGCCATACTCCTTACCACCCTCTTCCTCACTCCCATCCCCCTCAAGCCTCCTTCCACCGTGCCCTCTGGAATGCCTGTGCCAGAGACAATACACTTCCCTTCATCTTAAATCTTTTCCTCTCCCACTCCTTCCATTTTCTACCTATTACAAAAACCTGGCTCCTCCCTGATGCTCGCAGGCTACCCTTTCCAGCACTGGGTCCACCTTCATTCGTTCTCCTCAAGGCAGAGGAGCTGGAACACGCTTGCTCCCCATGCCTCCACCACTCAGTGATCTCTCCTCCTTTGAGATTCCTGCTATTCCTCTCTTCTAGCCAAGGAAAATCCGAATAGCTGTTGCCTAGTGACCCCACCCCCACCCCCACCCCCGTCCACTTCCTTGCTTCCTCAGTAAGTCTGATACCTGGCTTACAATTTTTCTCTGCTTCCTGACTCCTGCTCTCATAGTAGAGTACTGCAACATACCCATACTTTCTTGTTTAAACATCATTTCTCAACCTGCAAGCCACAAACATCTAATCTCAATGACCTAGGAAAAACTAAAGCCTTGGCAAGGAAAACCAGAGAACAGGCTTGAAGAGCTTTCCTTTGCATGAAAGGACCCTTGAGCGAGGCTGGAAGGGGCTTGGAGGTGATCCAGACCAACCGATATTTACAGATGGGGAAACTGAGACACAAGGCAGGTAAGTGATTTACCCAGAATCACATATCTGTCAAGTCATAGGATAACAGATTCAGAGCTGGAAAAGGCATCAGAGGTCATCAAGTCCAACCCCCTCTTTTTACAAAAGAGGAAACTGAGGCATGGGGAACTGTGACCTCTTCAATGCCTGCCACATAGTAAGCACTCTATAAATGTTGACTATTTTTATTATTTCCAAGGATCCAGGTACAACATTCACCTGGACTTGTGATCTTTTTTTGGTGATAAGTATCTCAGGCAGGGTTTGAACCTAGTGTTTTTGACTACAAGTCCAGAGGTCTAGCTACTATTCCACATTGCCTTGACATTAATCTAAAGGGGAAAAAAACCCCAATACATTTAGGATAGCTCATTTAAATATCATTTCTCAGTCTGTATGGAAATTTAAGCATTACTCAAATAGCATAGTTTTACAAAGCAACATGGGGAAGTCCTCCAAATTCCTTTTCCCTTCTGGTGAGGTAAATTATCAGACAATTATTGAGATGTGAAAGAAAAAAAAAAACAGTTCTGTTCATGAACACGGAGGAAGAGGAAGTCGGTGAATGTGACAACCAAAGGATGGATGAGGCAGTTATCTTGGTCATCTGCAGTTATCTTGGTCATCTGGGTAAATGCTCAGCTCATTGCCTGGTAACTGACACAAGCAATTAGCTTCCCTTCAAATGACAACACAACTGCTTGGGTTTGGGGAGGAAACAACACCTCACGCCCCCACATGTTAGCGCAGCTTGGGTTCTGCCCTCTTTGCTATGAGGGACTGAGCTGGACAGTGGTGACTAGAGCCCCAAATTCAGAGCTCAGGGTCTTAAATACAGAACTGGAAGGATCAGGAGAGATTGTCTACTCTAACCCAGTCATTGACAGATGAATTAACTGAGGCCCGCAGAGAGCCTAAGTGACTTGAATAGAAGTGGCATCAGCACTGCCCATTGTACCTATTCTGAGACGAGCTGGGGTTGAATCCTCCTACCAGCCATCACTTACCCAGGCCCAATTATCCTGATCCATAAAGTGACAAGGTGGAAAGGGATGATCTTGAAGGGGCCTTCCACCTCCAGGTCCAGAGAAGTGTTCTTTCCTCCTTCTCCTTTCTCTCTCTCTTTCTCTCTCTCTCTCTCTCTCTCTCTCTCTCTCTCTCTCTCTCTCTCTCTCTCTCTCTCTCTCTCATTCCCCATCTCTCACAGTCTTTTTTCTAAAGCTCCTCCCCTGAAATTGTCCCCTGATGCCTCTTCATGAGGTAACCTTGGCAGCTACAAGGCCCCACCATGGGAGGAGAAGACCTGGCAAATTCTATAGAACTGAAATAGCTTTGAGGAAAGGCCTGGCGAGACTATTATGCTAGCTGAGGACAGCCTACTTCATTGCAGAAAGGCACTTTACCAGAAGGGTGGCTGCAGTGAGATATTTTTTGGCCACAGCAACCTATGAAAGAGATAAAGTCCAAGATGACCCTCAGTCCTCACACCATCCTTCTTCTCTAGATTTCTTCCTCCACCTTCTCCTCTCTTCCCAAGAGAATGAAAAGCTCCTTGAGGGCAGGGTCGGTCTTTTGCCTCTCCAGTGCTTAGCACAATGCCAGGCATACTGTAAGCTGTTTATTAATATTTTTTGACTTGACTAGACTCAGTCCTGGTCAGCCTGGTCCATCTCCACTGTGATGGAGCTGGAGCAGCAGACAGAGGGAGGGGGATGGAACAGAGGGATCTATCGCTTGATTCTTGGGGCAGTTTTTATATAATGAGCCATGAATGAATGACCCACATAGATGGCAAGGTACAGAGGCCGTGAAAACAAGAGACCTGGGTTCAAATCCTGACTGTTGGACCTGGGCCAAGTCTGAACCTCAGTTCCTCCCCTGTAGAATGAGAGGGGTGAACTAAATAATCTCTGAAGCCCTGAATATATGAACCTAATGTTTTCCAATGAACTCACCACCACCACCACCATCATCATCATCGCTTTTATATGCTGCTGTAAGGTATGAAAAGTGCTTTATAATTATTCTCTCCTTTGATGCTCACAACAGCCCTGGGTGATAGGTGCTATTATTATCTCCATTTTATGGATGAAGCAACTGAGGTAAACAGCAGTTAAGCATCTTGGCCATGGTCATATACCGTCTGAGGCTGGGGTTGAACTGAGTCAAGTGGCCAGACGTGGGGCTCCAGAAGGAATCAACTGGTAAAGGGGTCAGTGCTAGGCAGGACAGAAGAGAACTTGGGGATGATGACAATCTAATCCGATCCGATGCAGTCACTGGAGTCCTGGCACGTGCAAGTCACTATGTATAGAGGGAAAAGGTACAAGCATTAATTAAGTGCCTACTATGTACTGTGTGTCACTGTGCTAAGCTCTATAGATTTCATCTCCTTTGATATAAAGACAAAATGAGATACTGCAGAAAGAAGGAGCACTCACTCTGGTGTCAGATGACCTGGGTTCCAATACATGCATGACCTTGGGCAACCCAAATAACCTCTCAGCCTCAGTTACCTCATCTGTAAAATGAGGGGGTTGACTTCTGGAGGCACCTTCTAGTTCTATATCTCTGCTGTTGTCATCCAAGAAGTTTGTATTCTTTCAAACCACTTGTCAAAATAATCTACCAATGAAGGCCACGTTGACTCCATGACAGGCAGGAACAAAGAGAAGGCTGGTTTAGCAGCAGCAAGGTACACATTTTGCTCCCAATTTGTAAATGGGAGAATGACCCTTGGACTCTGCTCAATTAGGACTCTGGAAGGGGAAACACTTGAGAACCAAATGACCTGTCTTTGGCCCAAACAAATTGGGAGTCAATGGAGAGACCAGTTCTCCAACAAGAGAAATTCATAACAATCCATAACGATTCTGGCTGAACAAACTCCCCCACAGGGCCAGACCTTGGCCCCCCAGTGCGATAAAAGCTTATTCAAATTTCTCATATAATTCACCAAGGCCACAAGCTGGTAAAAGCAGATCTCTTTTCTATGAATACCAAGGAATCGAGCAGTGCCAGTAATAGCAAAAATGGAGAAACAATATCCTTTTTAATCATCTGAACTCTGCTAAGCAGAGATAAAAATAATCCTGCTGATATCCAAAGCCTAGTTTAACAAGGCATGGCGAAAAGAGAGCGTTCACGCCAGGAAAGTACTGGTCTGGGCAACTCCTTGCCTTGAGTGCCCATTTAATGGGAGCCGAGATAACGTGGCGTCTTTGTGCAGCCTCCCAGGGCCCAAAGCTGGTTCACGTGCCTGCTCTCATGAGAGCTCCAGAGGGAGAGGGGCAGCAGTTATCATTCCTCCTATTTCTTTTAGAGGGAGAAACTGAGGCTCAGAGGGGTTGTCCAAGGTCACACAGCTATTAAGTATCTGGAGTCAAGAGTCATGGATAAAGTAATCAAAATTGATACTGCAAATCTGGGCTGACTGTCACAAAGGCAACAAAGACACATGGCCAAGAAATATCAAGATATCATCACCTTATCAACCTCCAGCCCTAGTCTTTTCTTTTTTTCCCCAAGTCTTTTCTTTTTAAAACATCTTTTCTTTCTCCTTCCTTCCTTCCCTCCCTCCCTTTTTTCTTTCTTCCTTCCTCCTTTTCTCCCTTCTTTTTAAAAAAATTATTTTATTTTTAATTTATGGAATAAAACAAGCATTTCCATAACATAGTATAATAAAAAGATGATTGATTGCACATGAAACTGTAGATCTATTACATACAAATTGCTATTCCTTTTAGATATATAATGAAGTCATCATGTCATTTTTTTCTTTTTTTCTTTTTTTCTTCTCTTTCCTTCACTCCCATCCTAGAGATGACTAGCATTAGACACAAATAGGTGTGTGTGTGTATATATATATATATATATATATGTAAAATTATCAGTTTTTTGTCAGTTCTTCTCCCTGGATACAGATAGCATCTTTCTTCATATGTCTTCTATAGTTAATTTCAGTGTTTATTAATTTGTATTCCTTCCTTTCTCCTTGCTCTTTCCTTCCTACCCTTCTTTCTTTCCTTGTTTTGTCTTCCTCTCCCTTCCTTCCTTTTCCCTCCCTCCATTCCTTCTTTCCTCCTTCCATCTCTTTCTTTATTTTCTCCTTTCTTCCCTCCTTCCTTCCTTCCTTCTTTCCTTCCTTCCTTCCTTCCTTCCTTCCTTCCTTCCTTCCTTCCTTCCTTCCTTCCTTCCTTCCTTCCTTCCTTCCTTCCTTCCTTCCTTCCTTCCTTCTTCCCTCCCTTCTCTCCAAAAGCTTATATGAAGACCTAACTTTCACTAGATTACAGGGAGCTAGTTGCTCAGCTACACTCAAAACCCCACCTCAGATGACTTCAGCACCAAGCACCTCAAGATCCCCCAAGCCCCAGAGTTCTACTCTTTCTTTACCATCTTCAGGATGAGCTATAAAAGAATGACCCTCTTCCTGCTGACTGTTTTAATCACTACATGAGTAAAGCATTTTTGATGTCCTAAAATGGCAATGATAAGATTCAGAGAAGGATCTATACTGTCTTGGGGATGCCTGAGCAAAGGCTGAGTCCTTCAAGAGAAGCATGGGGCAGAAGGCAGAGCTGGCAACCATGGCCAGGAAAGGTAAGCTGAGTCATCCACTAAATTGGCCTTCTCAGCATGGCCAGAGAGGTAATGGCATCCTTCAGTGAGATAAGGGAAACAAGACTGGTTAGCTTCATGGGAAGACCAAGGTGGGATGAGAGCCTGGACTTGGAAACAGTCAGTGATGAGGTTAAAGCCAGGACTGTCAACAGGAGTCAAAACAAAAACTCAGAACTGAGCAAAACAGTAAGAATTTATTAAATGCCTACTGTGATGGGCACTACAGGAAACAGACAAAAAGGAAACAGTCCCTGCCCTCAAGGAGATCCTATTTCATCTGGGAAAACCACATGCACACATTTAAGTAAATACGAAGTCATTTGGGGCAGGGGAGAATGCCCAGTAGTCATTTGGAGTGCTGTGACTGCCGACCCTTCCTCCCTCCACCTCCACACACGGAGACAATTTAAGAATCAGAATCACATCCCAACGACAAAAAGAAGGGTCCCCTAAACATCCAAACATTTCTAGCTCCCTTTTGTGTAGCAAAGATGGTAAGTAGATACCCATAAATTAGAAAATATGCAAAACAAATGGTGTAGAGATGTAGTAGAATAATTCTAAGCTATAACAAGTAATGAATATGAAGAACATAGAGAAGGTTGAGAAGATTTCTGTGACCTGATGCAGGGTGAAGTAAACAAAACGATATTCGCTGCAAACGTAAGTGGAAAGAAAAACCACAAAAAAGAAATTTTACCACCGTGAAATGACGAAGCATGGTCCCAAACAACTGAACATCCCTCTCTTCTTTGTATAGGTTGGGGGAAAGCGGTGGGAACTAATTATCGTACACACCATCAGACTCAGTCACTCTCTTATTTCTTTTGAATGGCTTTTTCCTGTCTTCCATGTTATTCTTTGTTAAAAGGGATGGCTTATAACAGCCTATTTCCTCATCTGTACAATGGGGATAATAGCAGCTCCTACTTCACGGGTTGCTGTGAAGATCAGGTGAAAGAACATATGGACATTGCTTTATAAACCTTAAGGTGCTATGTAAATACAATAAAAACATCTTGTAATTATTTATTACTATTAGAGGGAAAAAGAGGGATATATTTGGGAATGAAGGTGATATTGAATACAAAAAAATAAAATTCATTTTAAAGATTCATAGAATCTCAGGGTTGGAAGAAATGACTGGGGACACTTAGTCTGAGCCATCCCTGACAAAGAAAAGTCTCTATAACTTCTCCCAGCAGTGCCTGCTCAGTCATCATTTTCAGACCTCTAGTGAGGAGTTGCCCACTTCCAGGAGTGGAAAACTCTACACTTCCTTAAGTAGCTCCTTACATTCAACCTAACTCAGTACCTCTGCTATTTCCATCATCTGCCCAGTGGGGCCAAGCAGAAGGATCCATTCCCATCAACACCATCAACAATCTGGTGCCCTAAGCATCATTTAACCAAACCCAGAAAGGCAGCCCTAAGGAATCTTACTGTGTTTGTTGTCCAGGACCTACCCCTTTCTTTTTTCTTCTGAGAGCAGGGTTACCCCTCCTTGCCATGGCTGGGTCTGTACAGACTACATGATTGTAACTGACCCTTCAGCCCAAAGCTCTGATTTAGTGGTTTCTCCTACATCCTGAAGATTTAAATAGAGTATAGGCACTGCTTGCCAAGCCATGGAATGAATCCAGCTAGCTCACCCAGCTCAATGGGCCTGGATCCTGTTGCCCTCTTGTAACATTCTGGCCACCTGATCCTATTGTACTAGACCCACTGAGCTTCCTGCGAGGCATAGAGAGGAAGCCCTACCCTTTGGCACCAGCCATTCCCTGAAAGACAGGTGGCCAGGGCTAGCCCAAGGCATGCTTTGTGAACCCTGGATCCTGATTTTCAAAGGTGGGGAGAGGAAAAAATGGATGTCCAGCAGTTGGGAAACAAAAACACTTCAAAATTTCTGATTAGGACCTCAGAGGCCCTGAGTTTGAATCCTGATCTGCTGGTCCTTACCTAGGTGAACTCAAGTAAGATCTTGTGGCATTGTTATCCTCAGCTGCAAAATGGCGGGGGTCAGAATAGGGGACCTCTCAGATCCCCTCCACCTTTAACTGCTGCCTTTTAGGCATCCCTGCCCAACCCTATTTCTAACGTTAGGTTATCACAATCCCATCCAAGTACCTTCCCCTTCTCTTTTAGCCATGGAGTAAACAGGTCCAATTTTCTAGAGCTGCCCACCCCCCTAGAAATTTCTCATCCAGATGTCTCATCCAGACTCACCAACCTGTATCAGCACTGAGATTGCTTCTGTTTTCCAAATACTATCATTCCATCAGTACGATTCACCCCTGGTGGTCTCCCATTCTTTGCAGACTTCTATATTAAAAACCAACATGATTCTTTGGTGCCTGGCGTCAGAAGCTTTGGTGATGGTATCATAGGGAGCTCAAGAGCCCAGACATAGGCAGCCCCATCTATGAACAGAAACATGGGAGCAGGTGAAGAAGTGACTCCCAGTCAGTGGAGGTGGCCTTACTCATAGCCTCCTCCAGCATCAACATGGCTGTTTGTAACTAACATTCAAAACCTCACTGGACTGGTTATCTCCTCCCCAGGGGGCCTTCCTCACAACCACCCAGGCCCTCTCCTCTATGCCCACCCACACAACGTAATGGATAGAGTGCTGGGCCTAGAGTCAGGGGAGCACAGTTTAAACGTGGTCCCAGGCACTTACTAGCTGTATTTAACCCTGTTTGCCTCAGTTTCTTTGTCTGTAAAATGGGCTGGAGAAAGAAATGGCAAATCCCTCCAGTGTCCTTGCCAAGAAAATTCCAGATGGGGTCACAGAGAGTCAGACAGGACTGAAAATGACTGAACAAGAACAGTTCCAGTTGCGGGGGGCAGCCCGTGCAAACAGTGGGAGATGGAATAACACACACGGGGAGCGACAATTAGTCCAGCTTGACTTTGAGTCCGTGGGGGCTTTTTATTGCGGTGCAAAAAGCCGGGAACTAAGAGGGTGTCGAGCAATAGAGAAGACTCCGCATGCCGTGGTATATATAGCACTATTGTGCAGCAGAAAAATAAGGAAATAGATGACTTCTAGCAGATACAGAAAGACTGGTATGAACTGATGCAAAGTGGAATGTGCAGAACCAAAGAACGTTTTATGCTCTAACATCAATACCACAAAAATGAACAATTCTGAACTCTTATAAATCAATGAAGAATTAAAAAAGCGGAACAAAGGGAATGTTTTATATAAAAACTCCAACACTCGAAAGACAAGCAACTTCGAAGGCTCTGAGAACTATATTAAATACAACTTCCATTCATAATTCTGAAGGACCGAGGATGAAACGTGCCATTCATTACAGAGAGGTGATGGATTTAGGGCATGAAATAAGACATACGCTTTGAGGGACAGTCACTGAGGGAATATGCTTTGCCTGGCTAGGCAAAGTCGTTACAAGAAATCTGCTTTTATTTCCTCTCCCCTCCCCCACGGTGGAGGAGAGAAGGGAGAGAAAATAGATACTGTTCATTTCAAAAAAAAGAGAGAGAAGTAACTATTACAGATGTGTAATGTTGCTGACACTTTCAGACGGGGTCCTGTATTATTAGTTTTACTTGTTTTACTTTGTTACAAGAGACCCCTCACAAAGTGGGAGTACTTTGTAAATGTTTCAAAACACAGCAACAAAACTGAAAGAAAAAAAACTTTTAACTCATTCATGGAAAAGGTTTTGCTTGATGGTGGTCCTTTGAATCAGTGGTTCGCAAACTTATTTGGCCTACTGCCCCCTTTAAAAAAACATACTTAGTGTCTTCCCCCCCACCCCCGCAGAAATCTACTTTCTTTAACATTTTTTTTGAAATTTAAATCACTTCAAAAATATATGTATATTTTTAAATGGTGCATCCTAAATTTAATAATTTATTGTAAATTTTTGGGTTTCTTTCTGCACTGAAATTTTGATGACACAATATTACATCATTTAACCATATAGTATCATATTGTAAACAGGTCATTACATGCACATATTCTTGCCGATTCAAGCTGGACTTCCTGACAATGCACGACTCACTGGCATCAACACTTACTTGTTAAGACCTGTCAGTGGACTTGACCACTGATCCCTTATAACTCACATTTTGTGTGTTTATTTGGAAAATAATGTAATCACTAAAACAGACGAAACATATGAATGGCTTTTCAAAATTTTCCTATCCTCATGCTTCCACTGCCCCCTTATTTTTATTCAAGAAACCCCAATTGCACCTGAGGCTCCCACGCTGGATTGTTCCAGCACCCTTCCAGGGGTCAGTATCACCCACTTTGGGAATCTATGAAATCAATAAACTTTTATTAAGCACTTACTGTATGCCAGGAATGGTGCTAAGTGCTGGGGACTCAATGAAAGGCAAAATTATTATTTGACCTCAAGGACTGGACAAGGAGGGAGATGGTTTTAATTATTCACAGATGAGAGATGCCTGAATAAATGATTATTATTAATTATATTATTAATATTATATTATTATTATAAATTATTGTTAATATTATTAAGGGGGAATGGAAAGGCTTTTTGCAGAAGTTGAGATCTCAGCTGAGACTTGAAGGAATCTAGGAAAGGCAGGAGACAGAGATGAGAAAGAAAAGAATTCCAGGCATTGGAACAGTCAGTGAGAGTGCCCAGAGCTGGGAAATGGAGAAGCTTGTTCAGAGACCAGTGAGGAGGTCAGTGTATGCGGAAGGGAATAAAGCAAAAGAAAAATGGAGAGGGAGGTGAGAAGGGGACAGGTCATGTAGGGCTTTACAAAAGCCAAACAGAGGATTTCATATTGGATCCTGGAGGTGATAAAAAGCCATTGGAGTGTACTGAACAGGGAAGTGAAAGGTCAGATCTGCCCATTAGGAAAATCATTTTGGCAGTAGAGTGGAGGTTCAGGTTGGCAGGGATCTGATTAGGTTCAATGGGGTTAGAGTTGGGGGTCTAATGGGTAAATCTAAACTTCTAAGAACTAAGTTAAATGATTTATAATCAAATCCTTTATAGAAAATGTTTGTTTAATCAACAAACACAGTGGGATCCTGCATCTTCCACACCTTTCAGTCAACTGTGAAGATCTGGTGTGTATGTTAACATATGTTATGGGTGTCCTTGGGAAACTATCCAAACAAGCATCACCCACTCCCTTCCTTGGCTGTCAGCATAGGAAAGAGAGCTATCCTCATCAGCAAATTTTCAGAGACCTCCAACTAAATGGGAAAAGAATCTTACTGTTATATTGAAAATTGGGTTATGTTGCTTTTATTTTTTAAAAAACATTTTTTGAAATGAAAACTGTCAAGGACTATCAACAATTATTCATTGTTTGTCTATGATGTCTATGGCAATGAGTAGTGACACCTGAATTGTAAGCCGTGTGCCCTCTGAGGATGTCATTTAGACACTAGGTGTTTATTTCTGAATCCCTATTTAAAGGCAAGTGAATTTGACATAACCATATATAAATAGCTTCCAGCCAAGATTATTAACATTTAAATGCACTGAGAGTTTAACAGCTTCTATTCATCACAGGCTAATTTCACATTTCTGTTCTAGATAAATTATGTGCCAGTCAGCAGTGATCCCTGGTATCTGAGCTCCATCCATTCCCTTTTTCCTATATCACTCATTTCAGAGATTTGAAAATGCAGATACATTTCTTTCTGCCAATATTGAAAGACTGAAGAAGAAATGAAAATAGCCTGAAAAGGCTTGCCTCTTCCCTTTTCCTCTTTTTCATTAAGCATCAATGTGTGTATATGTGTATGTGTATCTCTCTCTCTAGAGGCCAGGTGGCTTAGTATTTACTGAGTGCTCTCTCTGTTAACAATACCTGCCAAGATTGTTTTCAATTATCTCATATCCTTTAGATGTCTTGAGAAATCAGTCCCCCAGTGTTCTCAATACCATGCTACATTCAGTAGCGATTTTTCAGCGTGTACTCAGTCACTTAGTTGGTCAAATACCAACCAGTCAAGTAGCTCATCTCACCTTCATTTTCTTGGGTACCACTTCTCCATCTTTATATGATGGATCACATATGTGTTGCTGCTAGGGAGTGCCACAGTGAATAGTGTGCTAGGTCTGGAGTTAGGAAGATTCAAGTTCAAATCTAGCCTCAGACCATTACTATCTCTGTGACTCTGGACAAATCACTTAACTGCCATTTGCTTCAGTTTTCTCATCTGTAAAACGAGGAGAACAATCGTACCTACAACTCAGGGTTTTTGTGTGGATTAGATGAGGTAATATTTGAAAAATGCTGTCTGAAACTTAAAAGGATTATACAAATGCTAGTTCTGATGATGAAGATGATGATTACACTGTTAATATCTTGCATTTACATAGCTGTTTGCAAATTGACACCTATTAGAATAGAAGTTTCTTGAGAGCAGGGATTATGTTTTTTTCTTGGTAAATATCTTCAATATAATTTATTTATTTATTTTTCATTTTCAACATTCACTTCCATAAGATTTTGAGTTTTACATGGGGCTGTTTTTACCTTTCTTTATATCCCCAATTTTGAGCGCAAAGCATATTGCCCAGCAGAGGGATTTTGGAGGACTCTCTGGCCTCCTCATAATAGGAATTGCTTTATATCAGTTAAACTTCTGAAGCCAGAGTTCTTGACCTATTTTTTGTCCTGGTCCCTCCCCTTGGGCAGTCTAGGGAAGCCTATGCATGCCTCTGAATCATGCTTTTAAATACACAAAATGCATAGGATTACAAAAGAAACAAACTAAATACAGTGATCAAAACATTTTTAAAAGCAGGTTCACAGCCTCCGGGTTAGATCAATCACTCAATACACTTTTAATAAGTGTCTACTGTGTGCCAGGCACTGTGCTATGCTTTAGAGCCCTTGTTCTAAACCAAATGCCAACAGTCTGTGCTCCTGGTTTTCTTTGATCTCTTGCACATTTTTTTTTAAAAAAGCAAAGATTTGTTGAAGCTGTTACATGTTACAACATGGAGTTTCCATATCATCTTGGGCCTTTCTTTTAATATAGTGCTATCCTTCACCCTTGATTATTTCTTTTAATATTTTAATTTAACATTTAACATTTTAATATTTATTTTAATACAGGTCCCAATTCTGACCTTTTCTCTTATTAACAATGGTGTGAGGCCAGAAGGAGAGCTCCTTAACAAATGACTCTCTTGTCTCTTGTGATACCAGTGCTCAGGCAGCATGCTCAATAGACAGAGGGATGAGGTTAGAGTCAGCAGGGCTTAGGTTCAAATCCCACTTCAAGTCACTTAACCATCCCAGGCAAAAGGCAACTCCTCAGTCAGGCTTATTAAAAAAGCCATAGACAGCTTTCCTTGAAATCACAGGTCCAGAGACACTGGACAGAAATGTGAATCTATTTGCTGCTATCACAGAATGCAAAAATAGGGGAAGTAAGAGCCACCCAGGCTACCCTGCAAGCTTATTGTGAATTCTGAAGGAGATGATGAATATACAAATGCACTAAGTTATCCACAAATGAGAGTGGGATATTAGTCACTGACTTTAGCAGAAATACTTTTTGTTACAGACTCTCTCTGAAAGAGGCAAGCTTTCTCTAAACACTGTTGCAATCAGTGCACTGTGCCAGGAAGCCTAAACAGCAGAAACACTGAAAATATTTTCAACTGTGAAGTGGGTGAGGAAATTGGTTTAATTTTCTCACATTTGGCTCCCCAGTGACATTTGAACAGGAAGACCTGGGTTTAAATCCTACCTCCAACACTCAGCACAACCCTTTTGCTTTGCTATGCCTTAGTTTTCTCATCTGTAAAATGGCGATAAAAATAGCACAACACCTGGTTCACAAGGTATTTATGAGGTTGAAACTCAGTGACATATGTAAAGCACTTGGCCAGCTTTAAAGCCTTCTCTAAAAGTCAGTTGTTACTAATATTATAAGAAGGTAGTTTCATTGGACAATCAGATGATTGTTTTCTCTCATAATACCCCCGGTGGTTTTGTGCTGTCCCATGGGTTCGGTTATCTCTCCTTCACTGGCACAGGACTATCAGTTCAGACCTGGCATTGAGGTCTTAGAGTCCATCTGGGGTAATCTTCTCATTTTGAGACTAAGGGAAGTTTAGGCACTTGCCCAAGATTCCACGGACAATGAGTGGCAAGCTAGAATTTGAACTTGGGTTCTCTGTCTCTGTCTCCAGTGGCTCTGGGATCTGTAAGTTCAGTCCTAATCTCTCCTGCTGACTTCCTATATCTAATTCAAGGTGTTGATAACAGAACCCATCTTCCTTATTAAGCCTGGCCTTGCTCCCAACTTTCCAATGCTTTGGTCAAGGGTACCGCCTTCTTTCCAATCTCCCAGGTCCATGACCTCCAAGGCTGCCGTAACCGTTCCTTCTCCCCCACATTCTATAGCTAAGTGTTCAGCAAGCTCTGGCCAGTTTCTGCTCCCCATCCTCCTCCTTCTCTCCACTCCAAGAGACCACACTTGTCCACCTTTGTCACCTGTATGTGATCTGCACAAGGTCACATGGCTAGGAACTCTCCAGGGCACAATGGATCCATAGGACTCTCCTGACCATGCTGTAAACCCAAATGCTTTGTAGTTTCCTGAATACAAACCAGTCTGATCTGCTGTCATCTGCATCAGTTCTAAGCTTTGCTTACTCGCTCTCTGCAGTCAGGATCCAAGATGTCTGTACCAATAAATTAAGTTAGGAGGCTATCCCATGGAATTCTGGCATAGAACAAGGGCTTCTTGAGAATAGGAACCCCTTTCATTTTTGCCTTTGCAGTTCTAGTATTTGGCATAGACCTTGCCTAGAGATGGAACTTAATAAATGCTTGTTTCATTGAATTAAGTGCTGCAATCACATTGTGGGAAGGGTAGGATAAGAACTTCATTATACAGATGAGAAAACTGAGGTCCACAATAGGCAAATGACTAGCCCACAGCTCCTTACCAGCAGAGAGGACCTGGTATTCATGAAAACCTGAATCTCCTGTTACATGACCTTGGGCAAGTCACTTCACCTCTCTTGGCCTCTGTTTCTTCTTCTGTAAAATGGGGAAAATAATAGCACCTGTTTCCCACCATTGTAGTGAAGATCAAGTCAAAGGAAATCTGTTTGTAAAGAATGTTACAGTCTTCAAAGTAATATACATATGTGTGTGTGTGTGTGTGTGTGTGTATGTATTGATTGGTTTGGCTGATTGCTTTTTTTTCTTTTAAAAATATTCTTTATTACATAGGGTGGCTCTCTCTGAGGGAAGAAAGGGAGGGATACAGGAGAAATTGAGGCAATGGGAAAAGAAATAGCGATAAAATATATTTAATGAGAATAACCATCATCATCATTATTACCTGTGTAACAGAATGCGTGGATGCAGGAGGAGGTGGGCTGAGTAGGGGCAGGGATCAGTGGCCATGGGCAAAGTGGGCTAAGCACTCTGGTCTGGGTGGAAGGCAATCTAAATGAATGGGAGTAGTGTGAGAGATGAGGCTGGGGAAGCAGGTAGTAAGTGAGATGGTGGAGGGTCCACTTAGAAAGTATGGACCTCTGCCAGGGGAAGTGGGGAGCCACTGAGGGTTTTTGAGCAGCAGTGATATAGTCAGACATCTGTCTCAGGAAGATTACTTTTGCAGCTGTGTGGAGGATGGACTGGAGAGGGGCAGACTACAAACTCCTTAAGGACAGGGATTTTCTTTTGCCTCTTTCTGTATCCCCACTGTTTAGCACAGTGCCCAGCACATAGTAGGCACTTAATCAACGTTCAATGAATTGAATTGAGATCAAAAGTTTGTCAAATCAAATCATGACAAAGTTAGTCCTTGAGTCTTAGCTAATATTCGTATTATATTATTATAATTACCCAATCATACTAGGCAGTGGTGCCAAGGAAAATGCCCTTGGAAGAAGCTGGACCCAAAGATCCAGGTGGGGTCCCAGACATGTCTTGAGTACTTTCTCTTTCATCACTGGTCCCAGAGATGCCTTAGCCCTCTCCATGGCTCAGGAGAAGCCTAGCTTTAAAAACTAAAGGACAAACTAGCAAGTTTAGCATTACACAGCAGTCACAGTCTAGCCATGTTGATGTTAAGTTCTCCAACACCTTGAGTTGGTGACTCATTTTAGGAATGCGAGCATGGGCCCTCACCACTGACCGGTCTCTCTCTGCCACCACCCAAGGCAGGTTTGAAAGTTCCAATTTCATGAACCTTGTTCAGGGAGCAGGCATCCCAGAGAAGTAAGAGATGTGACTTACATTTGTGTCCAGACTACACAGGCTGATGGCGTCCTCATCTTGGGTACTCTGCTTCCGTTTCCGCTACAAAACAAATGAAACAAAAACGTTTAGATTACATTCAGATCAAAGATGCCTGAATAATGTACACCACCCTTATCATTCCCCCCCAACACGTAAAACATCAGTTATTGCCACTGCTTATATGGATGGCCCTGAGATGTGCTAACAAATATGGAGCCCAGCTGGGCTCTGGGGCAGTCTGCATTGTATCAGTTCCCGAGTCATGTGGATTCTATTTGCCTCCTTCACCCTGCACACCCAGTCAGGTGCCAGATCCTTGATTCTCCCCAGAATCTCCTCAGGCTTTCCCATCTATCCATCCATCCCCTCCTCTTCACTCTTACTGTAACCCCCCGCCCCCAGCTCAGAGCCTCCTCTCTTCTCAAATCGTTAAGCTACCTATCTAGTTTTCCAGTCTCCAATCTATTTGCTTTTAATCCCTCTTTAATAGCACTGCCTGAGAAATTTTTCTAACGCATAGAAAAAAAAAAGCCTCCAAGTGGTTCCCAATGTCTAGTAAATAAAGTAAAAATTCCTGGTCCTGGCATTCAAGGCCCTCAACCATCTAACTTCAGCCTATCTTTCAGTCTCATCTCAAATACCGTAAGTCCCAACCACAATGGAATAGTCTGAAAGGTTAGCTCTCATTCTGTCCCCTTCTCTCCTCTTTGTCCTTCTACTCATGCTACACCCCCATGCCTGCAATGGATGTCCTCATCTGCCTGCCTAACCTCTGTCCTGTGAAGTTTCTCACTTTCTTTAAGGCCAAACCCAGGTGCCATTTCCTCAAAGAAATCTTCCCCAACAAAGAGTGGTTTTTCATGGCACTAGGGGCTCATTCTTTGAATCTATGATGCCCCTACACCTGATCAATAAACATCTTCAATTGATCAAAAAGTGCGAGGCACAGATGTGGAGTCAGCCAACAAGCATTTTCAATCACTTAATTAATAAACATTTATTTGGTGCCTGCTGTGTGCCAAGCTTTGTGTTAAGTTATGGGATACAAATGCTGTCCCTACTTGTAAGGCATTATATTGGGGAGGCAACAATATATAAAGACACATACAGCATAAAAATGAGACAGCTAATAAATGTCATCTTAGCCACTGGGGGAAATGGAAAGAGCTTTGTGGATAAGATGGTGCTATAGAAAAGGAGACCAACTCTGGTAGGGAGATGAGGAGGGAATGTGCATGAAGATGGGAGGGGAAGTGCAGAGGGTGAGAAACAGAGGTTAGTTTGGCTCAATCATAAAGTGCAGAAGGAGTAGTGATATATAAATGACAGCCTTGGGCCAACCTATAAAAGGCTTTAAATACCAAACAGAAAAGTGTACATTTTTGATCCTCAAGGCAGTAAGAAGCCACTGGAGTTGGCAGAATAGGAGAGTGGCACAATCTGATCCGAGTGGAAGGAAAATTGTTCCTTGGAGGATGGACTAGAGTGATGAGACAAGCCAGGAAGGTCAGTGAGGAGGAGGAAGGGGACCCAAATGAAGGGGGTGAGTGCAAGTAGGGATAGGGAGCAAGATGCAGAGGTGGGGTTAAAGTAGAAAGGGAAAGATTTGGCAACCGATGGAATCTGTGAGTAACAGAGAGAGAGGAGCTGAGAATAATGTCAAGGATACACCTGGGAGAGCGGAAGATGGTGGTGACTTTGACGTGGAACAGAGAGGGCTTGGGCAGGGGAAGAATGAGCTCAGTTTTAGAAATGTTGAGTTTAAGATCACCTGGAATATCCAGAGAAATGTCCAGCAGAGTTGGAATCCCAATAGGGATACAGGATAAGGCTCAGAGAAGAGAGCAGATTGGGTCTGTCTAAATGTCTGCTTATCTAATCTACTGATTTATCTCTTGATATGCCTGTCTAATCTTTCAGTCCATCCTTTTATCAATCTATTGGTCTGTCTGTCTATCATCTACACAGAGATGACACTTAAACACCATGGGAGTTGATGTTGCCAAAAAGGAAACCTAGCCTAAGTTACTTCATCTATAAAATGGGAATAACACCTACTTCACATGGAATTGTGAGACCCGATGAGAGAATAAGGGGTTTCGCAACCTTGAAATCCTATTATTATTGCTACTGCTGTTATCATTATTTATCATTATCATTGCTTGTGGTGGTGCTAGTAGTAGCAGCAGTAGCAGTCATAATCGTAGCAGAAATAACAGCGTAGTAGAAGTAGTAGCAATAGTAACAGTAGAGGTAGTAGTGTTGGAAGTAGTAATAGCAGTTAAAGTAGCATGTTCTGGGTTGCTTGGAATAGCTAGAACTGGCCTTTAAAGTCAGGAAATCCTGGGTTCAAATCCCAACTTTGAACACATGGGCTCTGGGCAATTCTCTAAGACTATACGTGTGAGGGGAGGTACTAATCAGTACTTAGTAGAGGTAATTTTCTCACTGGGGACTTTCCGGTAACCTCAAAATCCCAGGTCCAGTCCCTATCTCTACTTCTGTGCCAAGCACTGGTTTCAATCACAAAAATGAGCCTTTACCCTCAAGGAGCTTACCTGAGGGTGGGGGTGGATGGAAAGGGCAGGGCGTATGTCTCTGGAGGGAGGGAGGGAGATGACATGTCCATATGTAGCTATCCATAAAAGATAAACCAGATGAATGCAGAGTAATTTTCCATGATCCTCTGGATGTAGATAACTGAGTCTATCAGATTTAAAGTCACTTTGCTGTGGTGCCCGATACAGAGTAGGTCTCAGAGGACTTTGAATAAGAAAATCGACCCAAAGGGCCGGGTGGGGCCAGTTGTGCCCACCTGGCATCTGTGGAAGCTCCTGGGCAGTAGCTTCCTAGGGGCTGCCCTCAATCATTCCAATCCTCAGGGGCCTCTGCTCCTCCCTCTCATGCAAATAAAACCTTGTGCTGAAGCAGCATTCCATGTTTCAAGATCAGGTTAGATCATCTGTGTGCATATGTGTGTGCATGCATGTGTGTGTGCATGCATGTGTGTGTATGTGTGGGTGTGTGTGGGTGCCCCTGATGAACCATGATCATCACTACTGAGTTTCAGTAACTGCTTCTTATCCCCAAAGATATATGCCTATACAGGATCAGTGAGCACCTGTGCCTTCCAGGAAGATAAGTCTCTGGTTCACACCCAGCCAATGTCCCCTAAAGTTCAGTCCTGATGTCCGAAGTTCCATCTCACAAGGGCCCTAGAACTAACCCACCAGGTGCATCTCTAGAAATGAATTCAACTTCCCAAACATCCTCTTATAATGAGAAATTTCCCAACAGGGTAGTTTGAATTTAGTCAAAGCTAGTTAATCTGGGACAGAATGATCCCAGAAACCCATTAACCACATCAAATATAGGCTATACGGATTACTCATTTAATTGCTTTTTCTTTTTTATCTCTCTGCAGTCTCTGACTGTGCTTACCACTCTTTCTTCCTGAACATCCATCCCTACTTTCTTGGTCACATTTCCACCCCGCTCCCCCCATAGTTCTCCTTTGACCATTCTTTCTTCAGTTTCCTTTGCTGGTTGATCACTCATGAACATTCATTTAATACCCATGATATGCCAGGCACTGACTAAGCACTGGGTATATAAAGAAAGGCAAAAGATGGCCACAGACTCAGGGGGCTCATACTCTAATGGTCATCACTGATACTATGGGTGGCCCTCAGAGCCTGTTCTGAATGCTCTTTTTTTTTTAACTCCCTCAGTAATCTCATCATCTCCCATGGATTCAGTTATCCTCCTTATATTAATGATTCACATATCCTGTCTGAGTCTCTCTTCTGGGTTCCATCCAGCCACTAATCACCAACTGCTGACTGGACATTTTAAACTCAATATCCCATAAACATCCTAAACACAAAACTGAACCAATTCTCTTTGCTCAGAAACATAACCCTCATCCAGACTTTTACTGTCAAGGGAATCAGTATTCTCTTAGTCACCCAGGCCACCCCCCTTCCCCCCACACCTATATGTGTGTGTGTGTGTGTGTGTGTGTGTGTGTAGGTAGGCAGACAGGGAGATGTCCGTGTGCAGAAGGCTTTCAGCTTCCCCTCATACACAAAAACACAACCTGAAATGCAAAGGGAACTGTATCTATGATCAGAGAATGTTAAAAAGTCAAATACAAGGAATGGCAATGAGATGTCTTTCTCTTGTAGCCAGCGACAGTGTGAGGGGAAGAATCTTGTCTGGAGTCAGAAGATTTGGCCAGAAATCCTGGCTCAGCTATTTCCTACTTGTATAGTCCTGGCTTAACTAACTCGGCTAACATCTCTGTAAAATGATACACTTGGATGAAAATCCTTTCCAACTCTAAGAACTATGAACCTATTTCTTTTTAGAGACATTTTTAACAATTCTTTTTTAAAATTCTGAATTCCAAATTCTTTCCCTCCCCCATTTAACAAGAAGATGAACAGTATGTTCCAATTCTTCTTCAAGATATCTCACTCAATCCCATAAGCGTCACTCCAAAGTTGGGAAAAACTAACCTCGATGGCAAATTCAATAAAAAAACGGGGAGCCTGAAAGGTGAGAAAACCACAGCCATGAAATAGGGGACTTGTTTCTTAATATAGAGAATGGGGAGAAGGAAGAGAATAAGTGTACAGCACCTACTATGTGCCAGGCACTATGCTAAGTGATTTACAAATGTTATCACATTTTATCTTCACAACCATCCTGAGAGGGAGGGGCTATTATTATCCTCATTTTACAGGCAAGAACACTGAGGCAAACAGAGGTTAAGTGACTTGCTTAGGGTCACATAGTAAGCGTCTAAGGCTGGATTTGAACTCGGGTCTCCCTGACTCCAGGCCCACTGGATATGCAGCCACCCAGCCACCTCTCAAAAGCAGTTAAGGTGCCTCTGGATCAGAGTTTCCACTCCACTAAGAGGATTCGATGACAAAATGTCCTTGGTTATAAACATGTCTTTCTGAAATTCACTCTCCAGACTGAATTAGCTCGACAGCCACTTCCTTTGATAGAGCAGAAATGCCAGGGTCATCCTCACTTTTACTTTTCACTTTCAGAACAGAAACCTCAGGCTTCATTTTGGTTGGGATGCTGGGTCATGATGAGAAATGAGTGGGAGAGTTACCTTGGGTATGTTTATTTTTTTGTTTGATACAGCAACGTCGGTGATAACCTGGAGACAACAGGAGGCATTTTCCTACGGAAAGACCCATCTTGCAGGGGAGGAAGGGAAAGAAAGAAGGAAGAGGAGAGAGAGAGAAGGAAGGAGTAGAAAGGAAGGGGAGGAAAAAAAAGGAGATGGGAGGAGGGGAAAAAGAGGAAGATAAAGAGGAGAAATAAGGGACTGTAGGGTAGGGGGAGGTAGATGGAATCAGAAGAAAAGGAGTTTTTTGGTAAAAAGTGTGCCTTTTCCTTGGGTTGATGTAACTTTTCAGATCTAATGAAAATCACTGAAGTTATGGGTTTTCCCTGCTGAAATTCTCCCAATCCAATGTCCTTGGATGAAAGAACCAGTCCAGTGCACAGCCAAGATCTTTGTTTTTTAAGTAAGCAAGGGCTACTCTCCCACCAGCTGGGGCACTTAGACGCCTGGTACCATGTGAGTGCCAGGGGAGTAGCAGAGAGTGTTTACAGAGCAGTTAAGGTTAATAGAGATGGTTCCTATTCCTCTCTCCAAGGTGACCCTGCCTCCCACTTCATGGAGAAAGATTGAGGGCATCTGAATGGGGCCCCTTCAGTGTCCCTCCTCCAGTCCTCAAAACCTGCCAGCCTCATTCCCTCTCTCTTCCTTCCCTCTGATCACAGAGGCAAAGATCCCTCTTCTCTCCTCTAGGGTGGAGGTACCTACACCTGATCCTACCCTCTCCCATCTCCCAGATCAAAATATAATATGGAAATATATAGCAAAATAAATAAAAATACAATACAACTTAGATAATATTAATTTTTTTGTTTTCTAAGCCTAAAGCTCTGGACTTCTAGGCAGGAAGACCTGAATTCAAATCCTGCCTCAGAAAACATGTTAGTTGTTTGACCCTGGGTAAGTCACTTAACCTCTATTTGTCTCAATCCACTGGAGAAGGAAATGACAAACCACTTTATTATCTCTGCCAGGAAAACCTCATGGACAATATTGACATTATATGGTCCATGGGGTCACGAAGAGTTAGACATGACTGGACAATCGAGTTATCATTAGCATCAGATGAAATAGCACAGGTAGAGGGCTTCACCAACCTGAAAAGGCTCTAGAAAAAATAGTTGTTATTATTGGCAATAAAATCCCAAAATGCTGTAAGCATAAACAGGACAGGGGAAACAAAAGCTATCCTAAAAGATATCCCTTAGAGCGCAGCCTGGGTCAGTTAAGACTGACACAGGAAGATGGCCAAATAAAACTGTAGATGGTCTAATGTAGATCCCTTTAGGACATATTGTGCTATAGGCAGAAGCTCCCACCCCCTTCCCAGAGTTTCCATGCATATATATGAGATTCATTTCACTACCAGATCTTAACACTATCTTATTCAAAGGAGGCATCGATAAGTGTGTGTGGATTGATTAAAGGAGAAATCCAAGCTGGTTCTTTATATGCCATTTTCTCTCTCTCTGTCACAAAATGTTGGTCTAATTCTGCATCCTAGGTCTATCACTTCTCTGTCAAGAGGAGGGTAACATCTTTCATCATCAGTCCGCTAGAACTGGAGCTGGTCTGCATGCATCAGAGTTCTTATATCCTCGGAAACTCTTTGTCTTTATAATGTTGTTTCTGCACAAACCGTCTACTACTTCTGCATCAGTTCGGTCATGTCTTCCCAGGTTTCTCTGATTTACCACTTTCATCATTTTTTTAGGGCACAATTCCACTCTATTCAGGGAAAATCCTCAGTTTGCCAGTTTGGGGAACTACAAAAGAGTGGCTCTAAGTATTTCTTGGTGCACATGGGTCCTTTCACTCTTCAGTCTCTTTGGGACATCGGCCTGGTGGGACCTTAACCCTTTCGGGCATACGTCAAAGGAAGAAGATTTCAGACCTAATTTAGTTCTGCAGACATAGCCTGAAGAATCAACTGTAATGTCATAGAATTCACCGCCAACATGGCAGATGCCACTCTACACCCTCTCCTTGGTCAGCCTAATTAAAGATGTCTGTTCTAGTTGGCTGACTCAGGAAAGGGCAGAAAACAGTTTCAGGAAACATTTCCTTACCAGTGGCATCACCCAGGCCTCCAATAAATAACAATACTGGTGATGACATTTCCTACAGGTAGAGCACATTAAGATTTACAAAACACTTACCCCATGACAAATCTGTGAGATACACATGGCAAGTATTATTGCTTCCATTTTGCATATGAGGAAACTGAGGCTCACCTGGCTAAGAAATGTTAAAAAATCAGGCAAAGGCAAATGTTTCTATTACACAGGTCTACCCATGTGCCTTTTTGCTATTTCAGCTTTTCTCTGACACAGCAACTAATGACTGTCTAAGGCTTCATTCCACATCGCCCAGTTTGAATTATTAGTGTCACGACAACTGTCTTATTTAATCACAGCATTTTTTTTCTATTTAGTAACAAAGTTACCCCAGGAGCTCCATCCATTGATAGAAATGTAGCCTCCACCACCTCAGTAATAAATGATCTTTAATTAGCTGTTTTAAACTATGCAATCCGAAACAGGCCCTGGCCTTTTTTTTTTTTCTTTTTTCCATCTTGGTTGGCTCAGGGCTTCAGTAGCTGCAGGAGGCTGTGATGCCTGGATTTTGATCTAGGCCTTCTCTGGGGAGGTTAAGGAAAGGATTTTGTGTTCCTGTGCTTGTCTTAGCTGGAACCTGGCAATGAGGTGGCAAGCATTTTATTTACGAAGATGGCAGCATTTGGGAGAAGCTGAAATGTGAACAGAAGGGACTGGTACGCACTGTTGTCTTTTTCCTCCTCTTCTCTCTTCCCCTCCCCTCCCCCTTTCTCCTTTTCCTCCTCTCCCCACTCTTCCACCCTTTTCTTCTTCTCCTCTTCCTTTTTCTCCTCTTCCTTCTCCCCCTCTCCCTCCTCATTTGCCAGGTTTCTGTGCTTTCCTTCTGCCAGTATCCATGGCCTCTATATTGCACCTTTCCATCTCTCCTCCTCTGTGCCTTTTCCTGGTCAGGGCTGCTCCAGAGGAACTGACTGTCAGCAGACCTGAGATTCCACTGGAGCCAAGTTCAAGAGCACAAAGGGAGTTTGGAGAACAGCCAGCCCAGTGTCTTCACTTTACAGATGAAGAAACCGAGGCTCAGGAAGGTTGAGGACGGTGGCCATGGTCCCAGTGGTCCATGCACAGACACGTCACTTCATTGCTAATGCCCATTCAACTGATCTAGTCAGTACAACCCCTCACTTTTCTGAGGAGGTATTCCACAAGCCCAGAGAGGGTGGCTGGCTTTCCCACTACTCCACAGGAGGGAGTTGGAGGCAGAGCCAGACTCTAACTTCCCTGTTGTTTCCTTGAGGCCCTTTTTCCTTGCCTCATCTGCCTGTCCATCCATCTGTCCAGCACTCACTCTCTCTCTGTCTCTCTGTCTCTATCTCTCTTTGAAAAAGGACACTAATAAGAGACTTCCGTAATTTGGCTCATAATAGGACCCAATCTCATTAAAAGCAGCAGCTCCTCATTACTGCTGGCGGGAGGGCCTGATTATGAATAGCTGTACATTTCCACAGCTCCCAGCCTCAGGAAAGATGCTCCCAAGGGAGAAGAGACCTGAGGACTGCAAAGGCAGGTGGAAAACCCCACCAGAAAGAAGGGGTTTGAAAGACAGTCATAATAAGATGGGCACAGGGGCACAATAGGGCATAGTGGGCAGAAGGCCAGGCTGGGAGTCAGCAAGACCCGAGTTCAAATTCCTCCAATATTTACTGGTGATATGACTCTGGACAAGTCACCTAAGTGCTGTCCACCTCAGCTTCCTCATCTGTAAAGTGGGGATAATAAGGGTACCTACTACATGGTGTTGTTGGGAGGTACAAATTGGAGGTTGTCATGGTAGAATGGCTAAAGAGTGAGCCCCAATGAATCAGCAAACATTCATTAAACACTTACTATGTTCCAGGCATTGTGCTTTGAGTGGAGGATCATCCCAAAGGCTAGAAGCCTTTCCTGAGATCTCTTTCCATTCCCTGGGGTCCAACTGTCCCCCTGCTCTTACCATGTGCTTGGCACTCCTCTCTTTTCAATTAAATATTTCCTCAGTGATATTCCCCAGCACTTAGCCCACTGCCTGGCATACAATAGGTGCCTAATGAATGCCAACTGACTGATATTACCTGCACTCTTCCTTTCAGGTAGGTCAGTGTTGGAAATATGCCACAGTCACCACTGGTATCCACCATGCCAAATCTCTCTAGTGATCTTTGTGTCCCCCACCAGTTTGATTACTTAGAGCCTGTGGAACCATCCAGCAATGTCCCAAAGAACATCTAATTCAATTCAATAAGCATTTATTAAGCACCTACTAAGGGTAAGGGAATGTGGCTCTCAGAACAGCAACAATAGCAACAAAAAACCACATCCAGAAATGACTTCTGCCCTCAAGGGGTATACAACCTACTTGGGGTAGAACACGTAGGGTAATAAGCAAATATAATGTCATTTGAGGGAGGGAAAGATCATTAAAAGTAATGATGGGGGAGTAGGGGCAGGAAAAAGGAAAAGCCTTGGGTGAAATATGGTTGGTGAGCCCTGAATGAAGCTAAGGAGGTTAAGAGGTCTTTAACATCTGCATTAAAAGTTTTCTGTGTGTGCTAGAAAATAGCTTAGAATGTTAAAATACACTGAATATGCTGTCTACTTATGACTTATGCGACCTTGGGCAAGTGTCTTCTCTACCCACAGTCTCAGTTTCCTCATTTGTAAAATGATGATAATCATTTTACAGGTTATCACCAATCCCAGAGAGGACTGTTATGGAGTCAACCAAGTCCTCCTTCCCTCCTCCCTCCCTCCCCCATCACATGTATACACTCTTTTTCTACATAAATGTTGGCGATTAGTTTTATTTGGAATTCTTATCTGGCTGAATACTTAAAATCACAGCCCTAAGAAATCTCTGAGGACAATAGGAACATAGATTTAAAGCAGAAGAGAACTTACAAGTCATCTGGTCCAACTCTCTTATTTTGCAGATTTACAGGAAATTGACACGCTGAAAGAGGAAATGATTTTTCCAGGTAGTAAGTGACACAATGAATCAGTTGACAAGCATTTGCTGAACACCTACTATGTGCTAGGCCCTGGGGATACAAGTGTCAAGTATCATGAATGGAAGACTTTCTAAGACCAGAGAGTTTACATTCTAATGGGAAGATATGGAAAGCTGATAAACATACACAGAATAGTCAAATATGAAGTCACTAAGAATGACTCCTAACAGGCATGAGTAGCTGGGGGTTATGGGAAAGACTTCATGGAGAAGATGGGATCCAAGGAACATCTGAAAGGGAGAGAAGGGCTCCCAGAGGAGGAGGCAAGGAGGGAGGGCACTGTAGGGATGGAGGACAGGCCAAACTGAACTTTGAACCAAGTATTAATCAAGTGCCTACTGTGTGTTGGGCAGCATGCTAGATGCTGGGGATACAAAGGAAGGCAAAAAGAGCCCTTTCCCTCAAAGAGCAAAGAGCCTAGTGTAAGACTGGCCAGATCCTCAAACTCTAAGCTTGGCATTCGCCCCACCGGTGCCATGTTGCTCCACCCTGGTCGGCACTAAAGGAAAGTGAGAACATCCAGCCCATGTGTGGTGGAAGGGAGGCTTGGATGGATGGACAGAGAGATGGACAAACAGGGGGTTTACAGAATAGCCAGGCTCACAATGAAGCTCTTGGCAGAGAGACAACTATGAACCGAGCCAGGCTTGTCTGGGAAGCCCACAATGGAACAATAACACATTGGTACCAAGGTTGCGGCTGTTTTTTCAGAACACCTGGAAAGCTGTCAAATATGACTGAATTTACATTTTTGTTTAGCAGATGTCTTTAAAGAAAGGTGTGTCTTCTGAGCAGCCCAAAATTAGTGGGGGAGACAGGCCGAGCCCTTCGAGCATTTGGCGGAGACAAGCATCTGGGATGCCCCCTCCTTGGTGGCTCTATCATGCCCTATGAAGTTGGGAAGAGAAATCCAAAGTTGTGGTAAGCCATTGATGGGCAAGGAGACAAAAATGCACTTCCCCTGGCAAATCTCTGTTGAGTGTTTCAAAGCAAGGCAAGAATCACTTGCTCTTGGGGCAGGAGACGGAGGCATATTTGAGGTATCAAGGAATGTTGCACCTGGCCTGCTTAAGAGGACACACTAAGCTTGATTCCTTGCAAGTCCCTGGGAAACTGGGGTTTTAGTGAAAGTAGATTCTTTTAAGGGAACTCATGGACCCTCTAGGACTCTCAGTGG
Source organism: Bettongia penicillata ogilbyi (assembly GCA_023548195.1). Classification (NCBI taxonomy): domain Eukaryota; kingdom Metazoa; phylum Chordata; class Mammalia; order Diprotodontia; family Potoroidae; genus Bettongia; species Bettongia penicillata. Next base: position 8,609,726 of record JAJHZJ010000132.1, on the reverse strand, counting down.
CCTCTGGCCTCTAGGGACGGCAGAACTTCCTTTCAGGGCGGCTAATGTACCAGGAACTGAATTATGACCAATCAATCTATTGACTCACATTTATTAAGTACTGGGCACTGAACTGGGGATACCAACCTAAATGAGAGTCCCTGCCCACCCATAACTTACATTCTATTGAAGATCAGTTGGCAAATATTTTATTAATTAAGCACCTACTAGGTGCTAGGCACTGGGGATACAAAGAAAGGCAAAAACAGCCCCCGCCCTCAAGGACCTTAAATCTAATGGTAGAGACAACTAGATACATACAAGATACACACACACACAGTCCAGTAAAGGCAGTCTGAGAGGGGAAGGCATTAGTAGCCACACAAACTAAGGAAGTCTGAAAGGAAGCCAGGGAAGCTCCCGGGCAGAAGTGAGGAGGGGGGTAGCCCCACCCATGGACCCAGAAGATGGAGGGTTATGTGGAAGGGACTACTGCATGAGTACGTGAAAACTGAAGGAGAAGGTAGCAAGGGGACAGATTGGGAAAAGCTTTAATGCCAAAGAGAAGAGTTTATATTTGATCCCGGAGGTGACTTTACTGAAGACCTACTATGTGCAGGTCATAGTGGTAAACACTAGGGATGTAGTGACAATGTGGGACAGTCCCTGCCCTCAGGTGCTTGCTTTCTATTAGAGAAAACTGGTTTACAAATGAGGAAATGGTCACTATTTTCTGGTACAAAAATCACAGAAGCTTTGAAATTCAAAGGAAGGGATGATATAGATAAGAGACACGCCTTTTGGGGACAGTCTCAGCCCTAGCTGGAATGGTTTCTCCTTTTTTCTATGTTGTCTAATTTTTCTCACCATAAATACCCCCTAAAACGGTCCTATATGCAAAAGATGTTTATTGATACAGTACCGAGAGGCAGTTGGGTGGAGCAGTGGATAGAACACTGGACCTGGAGTCAGAAAGACTGAGTTCAAATCTGGCCTCAGCCAGTAGGTGCTTAATAAATGCTGGTTCCCTTTCTCTCCCTCTCCTGTTTAAGATCCATGGACCACTGGCTGCCCTGGTGGATGGTTGCTGACCAGCTCCTCCTTTCTATTTCTGTCCTCATATATTCATTATGTTTTCGTTTCATCTCACCTAGTAACGGGCCCTTCTCAACCCCAACCTGAACACCATTGCTGGAGAAGGGCCCCAAAGGTCCAACTCTGAAGTGAGTCCCCTGTTCAAACATCCTCAGTGGTTCCCCGCTTCCCTCAGAGAAGGTCAAACTTAGAATGGCATTAAAGGCTTTCTTTGATCTTTGATTCAGGCTTATCTCATATTACCTTCAAGCACCTGATTTTCCACTCAAACTATTCACCATTCTGGAACTGCTGCTGGTACCCCACCCTGATCACATACACACATTCTTATCACTGGGGATTTTGTTGCCTGAAATGTCTTGGGTCCATCACTGCCTCCCCATCCTTCAAGGAGCTTCTCCAATGCTCCTTCCTTCCTTGCAGTCTTCCTGATGCCACCTAGCAAGGGTGGAAGGAAATGCAGAACTTCCTCATGGAGAGGAGGCAAAGTACCTAGAACAGAATTATGGTCAAGCAAGCAATAAATGAGTAAGCATTTATTGGGCACCTGCTTGTAACAATCAAGCAATAAACATCTATTAAGCACCTATTATATGCCAAGCACTGTTCTAGGTACTAGGGTTACAAAGACCAAAAGCCAGTTCCTGCCTCTCCAGCCAGAGGTAATTTCTCCTGCCTCAATTCTTAGGCAGCATTTTGTTGATACCTTATTTCAGTCAAGGAACTGGGTTAAAATCCTGCCTCTGCTATTTCCCATTTGACCACAGGCAAGTTGCTTGGCTTGTCTGAGTCTCAGTTTTCTTCCAGAATGAATGTAAGTGAAAAAGTATTTATTAAACACTTACTACATACAAAACACGGTGCTAAGTGCTGGAGGTACAAATATGCAAGCAAAACAGTGCCTGCTTTGGTGGGCCTGCATTGACACTTTGGAGACAACCTGTAGGGGAATGGAGGAGAACAGAGAGGCGAGGCTTTGGGCCAACAAATCACAGGGATGGTAAGTGGACCCATAGGTGAGGAGATGGATGGATCTAATCCAGGAACATCAGCAGAGCTGATTTAATCAGGGTGTCAGAACTGGAGGAGGAAACAAAGTGATGAGGAGATGGATTGGAAATGTCTGAAATGGGGAGCCAGCGAGGGGCAGTCACCAGTTAGGACAGAGGAAGCCCAAGGCAGAAGTTCTGAGATGAAAAGGTTCAAATCTCCAAGGTACAGTCTCTGGTCCAGAGGCAGAGCAGCTCTCACAGCTCTTAAGACAATATCCAGGGAATCCAACGAAGGGATGAAGTCTTAGGTGGCATCCAGCTCTAATGGGTGCTGGATTCACCTAACTAGAGTATGAACTCCTTGAGGATAGGGCATACCACCTGGTGCTTAATAAAAGTTGCATGATTTACGGTTGGTACTTAATAAAGGCTTCATGATTTGTTGAGCCTATGGTCCTGCCCTGTATGTTCCTGGAGAATGAGAGTACTTTGCAGAGGTCATGCCTGGAATGGGCTCCCTCTTCATCTCTGCCTGTTAGAATCCCCAGAATCCTTCAAAGCTCAGATCCAATGCTGCTTCCTAGAGGAGGTCTTTCCTGATACATTTTCTGCTCCCCTAAGCCCACTCCCACTGGTGACAGCTCCTTATCCCACAAAGTAACTTCACTTAATTTTGTATGTGTTGTGTCCCACCCCCCCAACTGCACTTGAGGCTACTATCACCCCCCATCATTCCAATGCCCCCCAGGGGCAGTACCACCCACTTGGGGAACCTTTGCTAGGACTTTGGAATCTTCCTAACTGGGGGCTTGGAGAGATTGTGACTGAACTCAGAATATAAACTCCCTGAGGGCAGGAACTTTTTCCTTTTGGTAACTTCATCCCTTATGCTCAGGATAGCAGCAGGCAAATAACAGGCACTTGATTGACTGAACGTGAGCTCCTTGAACAAGGGGCTCTGCCTTCTTCTCCTCAGCATACTGCAAACAGCAGGCGCTTAATACCTGTTTGTGGATCAGTCAGAATTGAATTCCTAAGTATACTGCTTCAGTTATTAACTAGAGGCATCAGAGTGTGATGGATAGAAAGGTCTAGGTTCTGCTCCCACCTTTGACATATATTGGCTATGTGACTCCCAGCAAATCTCCCCATCTCTCTGTGCCCTGGGCAGCTCTCTGAATGCTCCTGCTGTTCTCTAGGTAAAGAAAAGTGCAGGTTTGGTAAGAAAAAAATACTCATTTTAACAAAAGTATCTTATGTCCCTTCGAGGACAACCAACATATCCTAGCCATCTCTCTCTCTCTCTCTCTTTCTCTCTCTCTCTCTCTCTCTCTCTCTCTCTCTCTCTCTCTCTCTCTCTCTCTTTTCTCTCTCTCTCTCTCTCCTCTCTCTCTCTCTCTCTCTCATATTGCTTAATACAGGACAGATACAATAAAAGCATTTATTAACTGATCAGATGGACAGATTGAAAGACAGATGGATGGAGAGATTGGGCAAAACCAGGATTTCGAGAACCAAAGGATCACTCAAAAGCCCTAGAGGTTACACAGCCTGGAACTTTTACATGGGACTTTGATAAATTCTGGCTTTTTTTCTTTTTCCTTTTAGGTAGGACATTAGTTGAAGAATTCTGGCAATGTTGATCCATTTATAAGATCTAGGGAGCTTAAGGGATCAAGGGGACTCTGGGCCTCTCTCCCAGGAATTTCCTAAGTCACAGTAATGTAGCTTGGACAGGACTGTTATTCAGAGGCTGGTTCTGGGGGCAGTTTGCAATCCAGGGTCACAGCGCATTTCTAAGGTTTGTTTGGTTGGCAGGCTTAGGGCCAGGGTACAGGTGAGGTGGTTCTCGGTTCTCCACTGTTATCATCTCTGTCAGGATGAACGCAGATATAAAATCTTGGCTCTCTGCATGGCATGTCTGGGCTAGTTCCCAGGCTGGGGTGGGATTGGAGGTGGGGGGGGCGGGGAGGTGAGACAGCCTGAGCTCCTCACCCAAAGCAGTTCAAGGGAGAATTCCATTACATCTGCACAGTCAAAAGAGTCCTCTGAGAGTCTATTGGAGCCCAAGTGGGAGTGGGGATGGCATTTTTCTTCCCAAGGTTGCCAACATTCACTATATCAAGCAACATCACCCCATAATTCCTTCCAACTCCCAGTTTTCATGATAAAGTATCTGGGGGAAAGAATCTAGCTTATTTTGTATTCTTGTTAGAATGTGAACATCTGGAGAGCAAGGCCTGTTCCCCCTTCCATTTTTGTATCTCTAGTACATAAGCACAGTGCCTGGCACCATTGTAGGCACTAAATCAAGTTCCCCACTGAGTACAGGCTCTGACTTTCTCCCCAGTGAAATACTGCAGAATCTTTCTTAATGGTTTCCCTGCTCCTCCAAATCCTTCTACACTGCACTGACCAGGAGAACAGGAATCTGAAGGGCACAGACATTTACTTTTACCTGTGTGTCCCTAGCACCTAGCACAGAGTGAGTAATAAATGCTACTTGACTGACTGACAGCATTTGTGTGCCTAGAGCAGTGCCTGGCACATAGTAGGCACTTTGAAAATGGTTGCCTTCCAAATTGGTTTCCTTGGCACACAGAAAAGATACTATCATTCCACTCCTAATAACCTTCAATAGCTCCCTATTACCTACCAAATAAGGAATGGTTCTTTAACTGACATTCCAGACCCTCCACTCTGGCTCTAACTTGAGGGGATGGATGGACTGTGTTCTATGTATCTCTTCCTTTCTCCTGAGTTCTAGTCCAACATATTTGCTGAACAAATGAAAGAACCAAGAGAACAGCAGTAAATCAGGAAGAACCATAGATGGTGATTATTTAACTCAACATCTTTATTAAGCACCATGTACTATGTACAAAGCACCTTCCCAGGCCCTTTAAGAATGCAAAGATAAATAATATACAGTTGCTGCCTTCAGAGAGCTTATAATCTAATAAGAACAGGACTAGATAAACATGATACAAGGAGAAAGTGTGTTTATTGTACATTTGGCTCAGAGATTTAGGACTGGAAGGAAGAGTGGAGGTTGTCTAGTGCAACTTCTTCATTCTATAGAAAATGAAAATGATTTGTCCACAGACACACAGCAAGTTTGACGGTTGTTTTGTGTTTGGGAAACTTATTTTTAAAAAAAATAGTTTTTTTCTTCATAGCCTTTTAAAAATATTTTTATCCTCTAAACAAAATTGTTTGTTCTTCATAATTTTACAAACACCAACAAACATAATAGGTGACTCTTAATAAGAATAGCCAGCTTGCATATAGTGCTTTAAGTGTGCAAAGTTTCACACGTATTATTTCAATGAATTCTTCTGAAAACCCTATGAGGAAGGTGCTATTTTACCCATTTTACAAATGAGGAAACTGAGGATGAGAGACATTAAGCAATTCACCCAGGATCACATGTCTGACACAGGATTTGAACTCAAGTCTTCCTGACTCCATTCTCACCCACATCCTACGTATCTGCTTATCTACACAAAGAACAGGAAGAAAGCATTACACACAAAGCTTTCTCTTATATGAAGCTTGAGTTTTCTTTAAAGAATAACAAATTCAACGAATGATTTTTCAAAACTCTCCCTGCTTATCTGTACTGTCCTCTCAACTCTTCTTCACACAGATTGTGATAACTTGGGGATTTGAACCCAGAAACCCTGACTTCAGGTCTCTAATTTTTTCAGCTACACCATAGAAAGCTTTAAGAAATGTGGTATCACTGCATGGAAGACAAGCGGCATACATTCAGATCTCAAATAATATAACAATATTATAATAGTGAATTATATTAATTTAATATTCATATAATCAAAATATATGATCATATTCACATAATACTCATATGATATCATAAGAGTCAATTGTTTGCCTTTTTCTTTATTTTTTACTTTGCCAAGAACAAGAGTAACATTTTTTAAAAGAACAATCTGTTGTCCTCCATCCCAGGGTGGCTGAAAGAATCTCTCCCTTTTCCCCTGTTTCCCTGTGGGAAGGATCGGAGCCACCATCACTGTTGCAGTTCCAGGTCCTGACGGTAATATATAAAAAATGAAATTCCTAATAGGTCTAATTTTAGCCACAGGAAATGGGTGCGCATGCATAGGGACCTGAAAGGATTCCCAATGCTTTGTTTGAGGATGAGTATTTTATCTTTATTTAACCTCCTTCCTTCCCCTTTTTGGGAGGGGAGGGAATCTACCAGGTTTGGGGAGGGAGCCGGAAAGCCAGGCAAGCAGAGTCTGTTTCCTGGTTGGCGTTGACTGTGATTTCTTTTTTCCCTCTGTTGTTACAGGGTTTCTTTCCAAATTCATTTTGATGACCATGGACTATTGATTTTAAACTAGGGAGAAAGAAAGAGGGAAGGAGAGAGCCGGAGAAAGCCAGCAGAGAGAGAAATGAGGACCAGTAGCCCTGGCAGCCAAGTATCATTTCAGGAACTGTGATAAAAGATACCATGTATCCTTGTTAATACTATGGCATCCTTACAGATACTATGTATCCTCAGTTTTCTCATTGATAAAATGGGCAAAAGCACCTGCTTCAAAGGGTTTTCAGGAAAACTGAACAAGATAACATGTAAGAAGCTTTGAGCACTTAAAGCCCTACACAAACCTGGCTATTCTTATTAAATGTGAAAGATGGAGACTTTGGACAGGATGCTAAGGATATAAATGCTTTGCAAACTCTAAAGCATGATATGAACACTAGCTGTTACCATTGCTAATTGTACAAATGCTTTGCAAATAAATAATAAAAATGGCAGGTTTTGAGAGTCAGAAGGCATCTTGCTCTGAGTCCACCTAGAATAACTCACATCAGAAAGGAATTCTCCCCACAATGCACCTGAGGAGAGGTCATCCTACATTTGTGTGAAGATCTCCAGTGATGGAGACCCTGGCACCTTGAGTCAGAGCCTACACCACTTCTTTTTTTTGGTGTGGGGAGGGGCAAGGCAATCAGAGTTAAGTGACTTGCCCACAGTCAATAAATGTCAAATGTCTGAGGCTGGATTTGAACTCAGGTCCTCCTGAATCCAGGGTCAGTGCTCTATTCACTATTCACTTTCCACACCACTTCTTCAGAGATCTAGTTGTTGGAACATTTTTCCTATTATCAAGCCTAAAACATCTCCAGATCACAATTTTTATTTTTTCTTGTCAGGTACAAAAATTGAGAAAATGTTGTCTGGTGACAATCAGCAATTGGTAGCTTGAGATTATTAAGGTCCACTGGCCTAGATCCTTTCCTCATCTATAAAATTCTGTTCAAGAAACATCCGTTAAGTACCTACTTTGTGCCAGGTGCTGAGGATGAAAAGACAGTGAAACACCTCCTATCCCACCCCCAGCTTATATTTTAAGAGGCCACAGACAAACAAACACATGATGGGGGGAGTGGAGAAGATACCTTCTTTCCAATCATAAATTTTGTGACTAGATAAGTAAGGACCTTCTCTAATATTAGTAACTAGCAATCAGTGCTGAGCAGTAGTAACAGACCACCAAGGACAAGGCTCAGAATGTACTAGCAATAGGGATGGGGAGGAACTGGTAAATAACCTCAAAAATAAGCAACAAATCTGCCTCTTCTTTCCAACCCAAAGTATTAAGATGGTTCTTGACAGAGCTTTGTGTGTGTTTGTTTTTTAAAACACAAATCTGAGGAAGGAAATTGTCAATGTGCTGCCTCCAGAAGAGTGAATACTGGTTCTGGGTGTAGGAGAGAAGCTCAAGGCAAAGGAAATTCAATTCTGTCTCATTAAATTTAATAGAAATTTATTACAAATGTCGCCTACGTGGGAGTGGTCAGGTTTCTGTTTAACTGTTACTGTCCCATTTTCCTTACTGACTCTTTTTCTGGATTCCAGGGTAACCAAAGGTGTTGTCTTATATTTTCTCATGAATTAATTAAGAGTTGGCAGAGGATAGAGTGTTGGACCTGGGAGTCAGGAGAGCTGAATTCTAATTCAGCCTCAAGCACTTACTAGTTGTGTGACTTTAGGCAAGTCATTTCACATTTGCCTCAATTTCTTCAACTTTAAAATGGGCATAATAACAGCGCTTACCTCCCAGGGTTGTTGTGAACATCAAATGAGACGATATTTGTAAAGCACTTAGCAAAACCCTGGCACACAGTAGGTGTTATATAAATACTATGCATTAAGGGTGGCTGGGTGGCACAATGGATAGAGTGCCTGGCCTGGAGTCTGGAAGATGAGAATTGAAGGAACTAGCCATGGTTAGCCTTCCTTAGAGAAACCCTTGGAGGACATGAAAGCTATCCTCAAGTCTCTGAAGGGCAATCCTAAGAAAGGAAAACTCAATTTGTTCTGCTTGACTGCAGAGGGAAAAATAGTTAACAAAGGGTGGATGTTGGAGACAGGCAGATGGAAGCCTTGTGTTCAGAAAAACGTGCTCACAATTAGAGCTCGGCTAGTCAGACGATTTACTAAGGGTGGACTAGGTGTTGGGCACTGTGCTAAGTGCTGGCGATGCAAAGACAGGTAAAAGATGGTGCCTGCTCTGAAGGAGCTTGCAATCTAATGGGGGAGGGAGAGAAAAAACACACAAACAACTTTGTACAATTATACACAGAATAAGTTAGAAATAATCAATAAAGGGGAGGTACTAGAATTAAAGGGTATTAGGAAAGGCTCAATATAGAAGGTAGAATTTTAGCTTGGACTTCAAGGAAGCCAGGAGGTGGAGATGAGGAAGGGCAGGAGGTAGTGAGTTCCTCTCATCACTGAAGGTCTCCAATGTGGGTTTAGGTGGTCGTTTGTATGTGATGTTATAGAAAGGATTCTTCCAGAGTTACAAGTTGGATAACATATACCTGTTCATGCACAGTTGTGTGCATGTTGTCTTTCTCATTAGGCTGTAAGCTCTTTGAAGGCAGAGGGTGTTTTTGACTCTCTTTGTATCCTCTGGGATTAGCACAGTGCTTATTGTATACTGTCGACTTTTGACTCAACAAGATGGTCACTGAGTCTACTTCCAACCCTGCTTCTGCGACTAAATCTTCATCATGTTTCTTCCCCATACTTCCGTCATCTGAACTCTAAGAGCATGGCCAGTAGACCCTGACCCTTCCATGAATGTAGCCAACTTCTCCTTCCTTCTGCTAATCTCATTACAATATGTGTTCTGTGTGTGTGACTTACTGTCCAGCATCTCAGTGTGTTATTTTGTTTTATGTAGTTCAGAGAATGTCAAAGTTGGAAGGTACAGCCCTCAGGACATCTGAAGGCCAATCTGTACACAAGCAATTGAAAAACATGCATTTTTCATTGGTCAAACTTTGAGACTCATTTCAGTTTCAGATACCTAGGTGCCTTCAATCATTAAAGAAGGGTAACTCTGGTCATTGGACAGTAGACTTTGTTCCTTCTTCCAAACATGTCTCTCACTGTCACACTTGCTACCTAGTAATAACCCCAGCCTTGGTTTGGGAGTATTAGGGAAGTGAGGATAAAGAGGATTTAACCGTCACTTAGTAGCTCTCAGTCCCACAATGTTCTAGTCTGCCAAGATCAGAATTGTCGAATTGGAGGGGATCTGAATGACTATCTAGTCCCACCCATGCCTGAATCAGAATTTCTGATTTTGTTTCTAACAAGTGTTTCTAACAAGTGTTTCTAACAAGTGTTCACCCAGCCTCATATGGTATGGACTCAGTGCCTCTCAACCATTCTGGGTACTACCCTTTGGATGTTTTCTACTGTATTAACATTCTTCTTACGCTACGAAGCCCCAGATGGAACACAACATTACCTATACAGTATGATCTGGGCAGAAGGCACTGATGCCTCCCCAGTTTCAGAGACAATGCCTCTCTAATGCATTTGGGTTTTTGGTGGCACTTTTTCAGGTGAACTGAAGTTTCTAAGAGGGAGGTTGAAACACACAGACTAAGTTGAGTTTTGGGCTAATAGCAATACTCTTATCCAGCCCTTGCAAATTTTCCAAGGCTTCCCACACCTAATTTCTTGTTTGATATTCCCTAACAAATCTCTCTGCTCTTTTTGCCCTCTACAAATAAGGAAGGGCAGGAATTGCCTAAAAGACGTAAGTTCGTGACACCTGAGGTTGTGCATCAGCAATTGCACTGTGGTCATTGTTCTATCACAAGCCCCTCCCATCTTCTGATCTGATTCATCAGAATGGCAGTTTTTCCATTCCCCAGGGAGGAAGATACTTGATCTAAGAAAACTATGAGACTTTGGAAGGGCAACATTATGGTATGAAGGAAAAAGAGTTAGATTTAAAGTCAGAGGCCATGGGTTTAAATATAGTACATACACTGCCCATCTTATAAAATGATGTGAGGAAAATACTTTGTAAATTATAAAGTTACACACACACACACACACACACACACACACACACACACACATACTCATGCACACATGCCCAGGATTCCAAGCTTACTTATCTCCACGTAAGTTAAACTCTTCTGTTGCAGGATCTAGAAACTTGTTTGTTTTCTTAATTTTTGATGACTGTAGTTCAAGTGGCTTCCTTTGTAATCTTGTATATTTTATTTTATGCATTTAAAACATGCGTCTAAGGAAGGGTACCCAAGGTTCATCCGCCTGACTAAGGAGTTCATGACATTAAAAAAAATAAATATGGAATAGATGATCTCCAAGATGCTTTTTAATTCTATATCTACATCCCTTCAATTTTTATTAGAAAATGTAATTGTTATCAAGAGGTGGAAATAAATCTGGGAAGTACAAGTAAGTAAATCAATTCCATCAGCTAGCTTTCAGACACTGATTTTCTCTTTTAAGGTCCTTCTCTTCACAATCTGTCTGGGATGGCTAAGAGATAAGAAGACACACTGTCACCAGGGGCACACTTCCCTCCTTGCCATCCTCCTTTATCCTTCTCCCTGTAAACCCATCCAAGTTGTCTGTGCACATAGCTTGGAGAGACTGGCATCACCAACTTTTCTTTCTGGTGAGTTAGAGAACCATCAGGCCATCCTATCTGCCCTGCCTCTCTGCTCTGCAGACCCCTGGCATCATTATCTGCCTCCTGACATAAACCAAAGAGCCTTGGACCTTGCAACTGGAACTGTTGCAGCAGCTTCAGCACTCCTGAGTGTTTCCAGTAGCCTTGTTCCAGAATTTTTTTTCATGTGCTGTTTCCCTCAATTAGAGCATGGACTCCTTGAGAGAAGGGTGATCTAGATTTTTTTCATCTGTGTCCTTCAGCATTTAGCACAGAGCTTGGCATACAGTAAACACTTAAATGCTCATTTCTTTTTCCTCTTTATAGTCTTAGGGCTTAGCACAGCATGTGGTACATAGTAAGTGCATAATAAAAGCTCAATTCTTTTTTTTTTTTACCTTTCTATCCTTAGCACTGCTAGCACACAGTAGGCATGCTAGCTGACAGTGGGCAGCAGTGATGAAAAATGACATGTCCCTTTTCACACAGGACTTGGAAATCCCTCCCAGAAATTCTTCCTAGGGTTGGACTAGCAGGACGCTTTGTTCCTTCCATGCATGAGGAATAATGGGTAGAAGTCCTCAAAGTGGGCATGTCTCAGGAAAGTTTCCATTACCTGAATGCAATTCCCCCAAGACTCATCCTCTTTATTCTGTCTCTAGCTTGTTTGTACACAGTTGTTTGCTCACTGTCTCCCCCATTTGACTATAAACTCCTCAAGGGTAGGCACTGTCTTTTGCCTATCTGTCTCCACAGCATAGTGCCTGGCACATAGTAGGTGTTTCATAAATGTTTACTGACACCTCAGAATCACATACATCAAGCTAGCATATGGTCATTTTCATATATTATATATATATATATATATATCAGCAAATATAATTCAGAATGGTAATGGTAGTGGAAAAAAAAACAGGAAAGAAACCAAAGAACTTAGGAAACCAGAGGCTTCAGGAGCTGAGAGAGCCAGGAAGCAGGAAGGAAAGAGAATGTGACAGAAGAGGAAGGAACAAAGGAGCATTAGGTTCTCCCTAAAGAGGGGTCCAGCTCTCCCTGTTCCACAAGAGCATAAGAAGAGTTCAGAGATGACATGGAGAGTGAAGTCACCTCATGCTGACCACAGGGAGGAGAGACCAGCTTTTTTCTCCCCAGGCTTTCTCTTGCACACCTCCCTGGTTAACAGAAGAGTAAGCAATAGTTGGCCGGTACCATTACCTCCTGCTGGTGACTGATGATTAACTAGGCAAGTACACCAAACATGGCACAATATTGGCAGGTCTCTAGGATGACTCCCTTATGCTCCATACTTGCTGAAATGGAGATCTTCTATGATCTGTGACTCTCACTAGCTACTCCTACTCCTAACTGCTAAAACAAGCTGCCTCAACATTCTCATCTCTCTTTGTGACTCTCACTAGCTCACCAAATGAGATGTCCCCAAATCCTCCTTTCCTAGACTTCCTCTAGATGGCAACAATCCGTAATTAGTAGTTCCCTGAAAATGCCCTGCTTGTCCCCAGTATATGTACAGCCTAAACCAGCATGTATCTTCAGAAGCTTTGCCAAAAACAAAATCAAAACTCCTTCACCTCCTCCCATTGTCCTCTAATTTCTCCTATCCATTCCTTGAATTCCTATTGGAAATCAAGAAGTCCCAGCGATCATTTTCCAGGAACGCGGCTTCCGTTAAAACTCCTTTGGACACACACTTTATCGGAACTGCCTCAGCACAGAACACAAAGAACACAACCTCCTTTTTATTTTCCTATAGCTCCTCAAAGCAGAGATGCTGATGCATACTCCAATGACAAAATGTGAATAGAAGAAGGAGAAAACGAATGAATACCCCCAAACTAAATCATCAAGCTCCAAAACTTACTAGTAAGGAATCATCTTCCCACCTGTGCGGACCAGAACAGCAGGAAAGAATCCCATGGGTGACCCTGGGCATTCATTGAGCTTCCTGACTGCCTTTCAAAACAATGAGTCATTGGAGTACAAAGAGTCTCTAAGACTTAGAATAGAGAAACATGTCTTAACAATATTACCAACCTTCCTCAGCAAGAATCACGCATTCTACCTTCACCAGTGCCTTATGGATTATAATAATGGCCAGAATTTATATAAAATCCTTTAAGGTTAGAAAAATGCCAAAAATAAGATCTCAATGGATTCAAATGAGAAGCTTGCTTGACTTTCCAAACTCTTCTGGTTTTTTAACCTCTCCATGAATATTTGCTTCCCAGATTTCTCCACTGCATTTTCAACTTGTGAAAACAACCAGTATCCTTTTCTTATTCCCTTCTCAATATGTAAGCTGCCACTCAACTTGGCTACTTACAGGACACTCGCAACAGACAAGATATACTGCTAGAAAGTGTAGAGGATGCACATGTATAACAGACACACAATTTCATAATTTGGGTAGATGATCTTTACTTGTCCTCATTCAGCTATGCTACCATTTTTTTAATATAAAGAAAATTTCCTGACAACAGAAAGCTATTTCAAAGTGAAGTTGTCTTTCTATCTGTTTAAGCTTACTAGTTTTTGTATTTGGTGATTTATTATAAACTTAGATGGCAGGATTTGGCCACTGCATTGATATAAGGAGTAAAAGAGGGAAAAGTCAAAGTTGACATAGAGTTTACAAGAGTCTAGAAGAATGGTGGTGCCATCACTGGGAAGAGAAGTTGGGAGAAAAGCATTTGAGTCAGGGGAAAGGAGGAGTTTCAGAGATTTAGTTCTGGACTCATTAAGTCTAGGGACAATCAATTAGAATATCTAGTTGTCAGTTGGAAATATAGGACTGGATGCTATGTAATCACTAAATGATAACAGCTAATAATAGCTAGCATGTTAAGGTTCATTTGATCCTCACAACAGCCCAGGGATGTGGGTGCTAATGTTATCCCCATTTAGAGAAGAGGGAATTTAAGCAAATGAGAGATTAAGTGGTTTACCCAGTGACATTAAGTTTTAAAATGTCTGAGGCGGCACTTGAACTCATGTATTTCGGAGTTCAGGTCTAGCCCTCTAATCTATTATACTAATCAGTGGTCTCTACTAAACATACCCCTTGATTCAGCAATACCACTAGCAAGCCTATTCCCCAAAAAAGAGAAAAGAAGGAAGTAAATATGTACAAAAATATTTTAGCAGTTCTGCTAAAGAATTAGAAACTAAGGGGGAATGGAGCCCATCAAAAAAGTATATTATAGTAAAGAATTGGAGATTAAGAGGGGAAGGGGTTCTCAATCAATTAGGGCAGCTATGTGGTGCAGTGGATAGAGCACCAGGCCTGGAGAGGGGAAGACTTAAGTTCAAATCTGGCCTTAGACACCTAATAGGTATGTGACCCTGAACAAGACACATAGCACTGTTTGCCTCAGTTTCCTTATCTATAAAATGAGCTAGAGAAGGAAATGGCAAACCACTCTAGTAACTTTGCCAATAAAACCCCAAATGGGGTCACAAAGAGTTGGATATGACTGAAATGACTCAACAATAAAGCTCATTAATTAACCAGTTATGGTAGATGAACATAACAGAATATCATTGCACTGTAAAAAACTATGAAGAAAGTGGTTTCAGAGAAAGCTGGGAAGACTTCCATGAACTGATGCAGATCAAAGTGAGCAGAATCAGGAGGACAATTCCATTTTACAATAAAAATAACATTAGAAAGAAGAACAGCTTAGAAAGACTTAAGAAGAACTGTGATCAATGCAATGATCAACCATGATTCCATAGGGCTGAGGATGAAGCGTTCCACCCATCTCTTAATAGAAAGGTGAAGAACTCAAAATACAGAATAAGACGTACATTTTTAGACATGGCTAACGTAGCAATTGGTTTTGTTTGACTATGCATATTAGTTAAAATAACTTGGTTTTTCTTTTTCATTCCTGCCAAAGAGTGAAGGAAGAGAGATAAAGAGTAGGAAAGGAAAGAAAAAAGGAAGGAAAAGAAAGAAAAGGAAGGGAAGAAGGAAGGAAAAGGAAAGAAAGAAAAGAAAAGGAAAGGAAAAGGAGGGGGGAGGGAAGGGAACAGTAGGAAAGGGAAAGAAGGAAGGAAGGAGGGCAGGAGGGAGAGAATAAAGGGGCAAAAGAAGAAAGAAAAAAGAAAGGACAGAAAAAGAAGAGAGAATCACTGAGGCATCAGGAGTACAACAGGCAAGTCAGAGAGAAGTACTGAAAAGCAAGAAAGTTTTGAAAGCTACATGTTGAATTTATTATACACTTAAAACCAAGCAGTACATTGCAAAGAAACACAGTTTCATGTACAATCCTCTTTTTTTTGGGTTCTATTATATAAATGGAAATCCTTGTTTTATTTAGGGCTTAAGGTCAGAATTTTAAAAAATAAAATTTAATTTAAAAAGAGAGATGGGCAGAAAACAGAGAGGTCAGATGATACCCTGAGGGCAGTAGAACCCTTCACTCTTTGGGGGGAAAATGAAAAAGAAAAACAGTCAAACAAAACAAATCGCTACGTTAGCCATGTCTAAAAATGTATGTCCTATTCTGTATTTTGAGTTCTTCACCTTTCTACCAAGAGATGGGTGGAACACTTCATCCTCTGTCCTATGGAATCATGGTTGGTCATTGCATATTACCTTTGAAATGAAAAATGGCCAGTCTGCTTTAAGTGGCATTTCCTTTATCCAGTCCCTTACCCTGTTTCCCCAACCTGTTTCTAAAAATAACCACTGTCTGCCAGAGAGCATCAAGAAAGGGGGTATGTGACAAAGAGACCAAGGAGGATGAGGTCATTAGTCCTAATAGCAATAAGACAATTCCTAAGCTTTGAAAAGAGAATTTTCAGGATAGTAGCAGGGATGGGAACATAAGTGGAAGAGACTAAGAAGAGAACGGAAGTGAAGAAACAAGAAGTGGGCACAAGCAGACACAGGACATCTGGATGTCTTTCTGGGATTGAAGGAGAGAAAAGCAATAGAATGATAGTTTAAGGGGAGAAACCAAGGTTGAGGGAAAGGATTTTTGTTTGTATTTTATACACTGGGGAGATCTGAACTCATGTGTAGATGAATGAAAGAGAGTTGACAAATGAAATGTTTTTTTACCGGGAGGGTCAAGACTAGGATCTGCTCATCCCACCCAATCCTGCCAGCCTCCAATAAACTCCCTTGTGATCAATCATAACCTCTGTGGGGATCTACAGAGCCAGGTATCACTGAAAGATGAGAAATTCAGACTTAGTTAGGGATCTGTCACGAAGGAACATCAGATCCCAGAGTTAGAGACGGTTGGGACTGTGAAAGACTCCTAGTCCAACTTCCTTCATTTTACAAATGAGGAAACTGAGACTCAGAAAAAAATAAGTAACTGACCCCACAGTCATTGAGGAAACAAAAACCAGAGCTTTTCAGTGAGCTAGAGGAGCTGGTGAATGACCAGAGTAAAAGTGAATGACAAGAAAGGGAGTCCTAGAACATTAGAGATCGATGAGATCCCAGATAAAACCTCTTGTTTTATATGAATGAGGAAACTGAGTCTTGGAGCACCGAAGGGACTTCCTCAATTTCTCTTATTTGTGACTGGAAAGGACGAGAGAGAGGAAAGACGGTGGTAAAAACAAGATGGCACAAACCTTGTCAATTTCAGACATTTTCTATTCATGATCTCCCTTGAGTCTCCTGACAACTGAGGTGGGTGCAGTGAGTACTATAGCCATTTTACAGATGAAACATTAATCTTCAAAGAACTCAAGGGACCCAAGTAGGAAGTGACAGAGCTGGGTTTGCGTAAGACGTTTTTCCTCTATGACAAACTCTATGAGATAATAAAGAAACATCAAGCCTGGAAGATGACAACTAAGGGGAAAAAAATGAAAACTCATAGACCAAAGTGCTGCCTATTAAAGGAAAATTGGGGAGCCATCCACTAGGACACAAAGTTCTCCATCCTTTGACCACAGCTGCTCCTGAAAACTCTTCCCACTACTGGGTAACATGTTTCCCAGGAGTTTCTCGTAAGGTCCCAGCTGTCCCTCATCCTGATTGCTCCAGCTGATGGGTGACAGTCCCTTTGACATTTCACTGCTTTGGTCCCTACTACTGACTGGTCCATAGAGTGAATACAGGCTGGCGTACGAGTCTGACTCTAGAACATCACGGTGGGAGAAGGTCTACGGAGGGCAAAGCGATGGCCATTTTACCTCTGAAATGAAAAATGGCCAGTCTTCTTTAAGTGGGGTTTCCTTTGTCCAGTTCCTTACCCTGTTTCCCCAACCTGTTTCTAAAAATAACCACTGTCTGCCACTAAATCAAGGCTGCAAACC